>CM043316.1:85283672-86483672 GCA_023736055.1 Quercus glauca | reverse complement strand
TTACGTATTTTACTATTGACATAAGCTAATCATTATCCTGCCATAAGTATACATATACATATATCTTTATTTATGAATATGTGTATATATTTGAGAATATGCTAACCCATTTAAACTAACACTTGTTTGATGGGTATTTTCTTTGGGTTTTAGATTTGTTCATGTACAGGAAGTAGAAAAGTTGTTTCTGCAGTAAAAGCAAAGAGTGGTCATTCACATTGTAGAAGGCTTTAAAGCACCGCAGACAGACTTAAAGCACCGCAGACAGACTTAAAAGCACAGCAGACAGCTTTATTACACAGTAGAAGGCTTTACGGCAGGAAGCTTTACTGCACAGCAGAAAGCTTTATTACACAGCGGGCAGCTTCACTTTCTGCACAGCAGAAAGCTTTATTACACAGCAGGCAGCTTCTCCTTCTGTACAGCAGAAAACTTTATTACACAGCAGGCAGCTTCACTTTCTGCACGGCAGAAAGCTTTATTATACAGCAGGCAGCTTCACTGCATAGCAGAAAGTTTTATTGCACGGCAGACGATTTTACTGCACGGTAGAAAGTCTTGCTGCACAGCAGAAAAGTTAGACCTGTGGCAGAAACTGGAGAATAGTTCCTTCTGCAGCAGAAAAGTCGGACCTGTGGCAGAAACTGGAGAAAAGTTCCTTCTGCGGCAGAAAACATCAATCCTGCAGCAAAAACTGGCAGCGGCAGAAACTGGAGAAAAGTCTTCTGCGGCAGAAACAGAGGATAAGCCCACTTCACAGCATCTTCCCTTGGACTTGGACTCGATGTTTGCGCACAAGCTGGCCCAAGTTGAGTTCCAGTTGGACCGGTCTCAACTTCCTTACTCAGAATACTCGGGCCTACTATCGCGGCAGGCAGCCCAGCCCAACGCACAACATAACAAAAAGGCCCCCACAGTGTCTAATCATTTTGATATTGCCATAAGTGAGGAAATAATTTGCACAATCAATTAAGAAAACCAAATAAAAAAAAATACATCAATAATTAAGATGAATTGCATTATGTAAAATATTTTAAAAAAATCATAAAATTTAAGTACTAATCCTTCCTTCTACATTTCTTCACTTAATTTTGGTTTTTCATTGATTAATTTTAGCATTCTTAAATAGTAGAGTAGAGTAGAGTTTCAGTTCAACTCAATTTCTCTTGGATTCAAACCTAATTTGTAGAGGTGTGAAAAATAATCACGTTAACTCAATCAAATATCACGTTGCAGTTTTTTTTTTTTTTAATCTAAAAAAATTGTAGCTAATAGGTGTAGTAATCTAATTTAAATGAAAGAAAAAATGATTAGATGAAGATGAAGATTTTGGTTTGTAATCAAATTAAGAAAAAACAGATGAAGAAAATTGTAATTAAATTAAAATTTTTATCAACTTAAAAATTATAAGAGAAGACGATAAGGAAAAAAAAATTTATCTATTTTTTTTTTTACGTGTAGTAATTTGGTTTTTTTATTGATTGGTTTTAGCATTCTTAAATAGTTTTAGTTCAACTCAACTTCTCCTGGATTCAAACTTTTTTTAGTGTAGTATATAGTTATTGCAATTTAAGATGCATTAGACCTTTTTTTTTTAGTGGAGTAATCAAAAAAATAAGAATAATTAGATTATACTATGTCTACGTTGCTGCGATTTAAGATGCATTAGACTTTTATTTATTTTTAATGTAAATGCTATCTTTTTAAAATCTAAAAATCTAAAAAAAAATTTCTGCAATTTGGCGCTGCCGCTTGGTGCAACCATGGCATCCAAGTCCAACTTTTATTATATAATAATATATGATATATATAGATAATTGATTTTTTTTTTTTTTTTTTTTTTGAGAAACACACACACACACACACACACACATATATAGGGGAAGGGAGATGAGATAAGGGAATACACTTAGGGTATGTTTGGTAGACTGTAATAGGCACTGTAATGTAATAATTATTCCTATGGTTTAGTTATTCTTTAGTTTGGTTATGTTTTTATTACAAGGAATAGTCATTCCTTATGAATAGCTATTCTTCAAAATAAGGAATAACTATTCCTCTTTAAAATGTTGTATTAGCTATTCCTTAGTAAGTGCAATAATTTCAAAACTTAATTTATTTCCAAATAAACATACTTTCCATATACATCTGACAATTATAAAAACAAAAAATCATAAAAAATAACACATATCTTTCTTAAATTTAAAAATAACAATTTTTAAGGAGATATAATTGAATGAGTAAGATATTTCCTAAAATAAATGTTAAGTTTCATTCTAATGTTATAACTCACAACTAAACTAATGAATATGTTTAGTTATTACATTACAACACACTTTATTACTAGTAATAAATATTACAATTCCTATTGTAATCCCCATTCATTGTACCAAACGTACCCTTACACGCCAACACCAAAACTACATGCTAGATAATTGATTATTGATTAGGAAAACTAATGCTTGATAATAATTTGTTGGAGTTTATTTTATGTAATAGTAATCCAAAATTTGGAGAGAAAAGGGGTTTAACTATCATGTTGAAAATGCTAAATTCTCTTTATAATTTCACCTAAAATTTAACCTCCCCCCTCCCAAAAAAACCCCTTCTTTTCTAATTTTTTCTCTCCGATAGCCTCTCTATTTTTTTTTTTTTTCCTCTATTTCATTAAAATAATGTTTTTTTTCTTAATTAATTTTTCTCTACCAAAATCTTTTTATTTTTATTTATTAAATCCTTTATTCTCCACCTTACTTAAATGAGAGAGAGAGAGGGCGACATCTCCAAGGTCATGCGGCCTAGATCAATTGTGCATCTCCATTTTTTTTATAAAAAAAAGATATATAAATCAAATTTGGGTCTTAATTAGCAATGGATTATGTGGTTTCCATAGGTCAATTGTGTATGTGTCATTGGATGTAGTGGATTCTAGATTGAATTATGGTCATCAACAATTTTGGGATCAATTTTCTAGGTTGTTGTTTGGCAAAAATGGATAAATAAGAGTTCAGAGAGCTGCAATGACTTTCTGGGTGTGAACAGTCACTATAACAAAATAAAAAATTTAGAAAAGTGTTAAAGAAATTGTTAGATCAATGATTTTAAGTGACGTCTTAAACAATAAAGTGGGAAGGGTAGATAGAAAAGCCAGTTGTAGATGCTAAGAACCTCAGCAGCCATGTTAGCCAAAAGTAAATAAATAAACAAATAAAATTTGATTGTTGATTCAGCAAAAAAGAAGCTTGTGTGGTCTAATATTAATGGGTTTCATTAGTATTTCAAAACTTTCTATATAAAGTGATCTAGATTCATATATAGTATGGCGAATACTTTTAGTTTTTTATTCTATTTAATTTTAGTTAAAGTGGTTTTCACGAGTGGTAAGGAGTGGCGTCACACAGAGCTCAAATAATTGAGGAGCTTTCAGGTAGTGTTATTTAAAGTGAACTAGGAAGTCTTTTAATAACCATTTATTCGCAGAATAGTCTTCTTATATGCCAATTCCAATCTTAATTAATTCAGCAAAAAAGAAAATAAAAAAATTCCAATCTTAATTCTAGGACCATACACTTTTGTGAATAAAAGTATGTGGTCTGCAGCGCAAAAGTGATGCTTGTGACATGACAATCACAGCCTATCATAGAAGACAATTGTGACAGAGAAATATGAAAGTATGTGGTCTTAGAATTATTTATTTTTAGAATCTCAAACAATTCTAGCTCAGAACACTTTTACACATCCTTTGTCACAAGATTCACAACCATCCTATGTGATTAAGGCTCCGTTTGTTTTGGTGGTAAATAATTTCCGGAAATCATTTACCACCTGACCCCAGTGTTTGGCAGGAAAGGAAAATCTTATTTTTTGGAAAATCAGCTTCAATTTGACCGGATTTACTCCTTTGACCCAGAAATCATTTTACACTCTTATTTTACCTTCAAATGATTTCCGGAAAAGAGAGAGTCAGAACCTTAACGAACCAAACCAAGCGAGAGCGAGAGAGAGAACGAGCCTTCGACTTCAACTTCACCGGCGTTCACGAGCCTTCGACTTCGCCGGCGCCATGAACCGACGAACCCACGAACCGCGCCATCGCACCGGTCTCGCGCCGATCGCAGCACCTCGCCATCGCACCTCACCATCGCACCGCGCCGATCGCGCCATCGCACCTCGTCGTCGACCCAGACCCATCGCCTCCTCGATCGCGCCATCGCTCCAACGCCGCTCGACCCAGACCCAGACCCTCGATCGCGCCATCGCACCTCGAGCTCTCTCTTCCTCGATCTCTCAGTTTTTTTTTTTTTTTTTAATTTGATTGTTGTTGCTGTTTTTTTTGTAATTTGATTGTTGTTGTTTTTGTTTTTTTTTTTTTTTGATGAACTGATTGTTGTTATTGATGTTGGCGGAATTTGCTGTTGTTGTTGTGTTGTTGCAGGAATTTGCCGCCGGAAAATAGCATTTTCCTAATAGAACCAAACACATGAAAATATTTTCCACCACAATTTTCATAATTCAACCAAACACTTAAAAATATTTTCCTTTTTCGGAAAATAGCATTTCCGGAAACTATGTATTTTCCGGAAAACGTTTTACGCGAAACAAACACAACCTAAACGTAAGCGGTGAAGAAAAACCGGTGAATTCATGTGAAAATAACAGACAATCAATCACAATTTGTATCACATAAATTAGTTGTAACAAAAAAAATAAAAAATAAAAAAAAAAAGTTGTAACAAAAAGAGTATGAAAGTGGGGTTCTTAGAATTATTCTTGGAATCTCAAAAATCTTACAGTGACTTCCACTGGGTTTTAAAAAAAAAAAAAAAAATCCAACCATGAATCTTGATTATAATATAAGATGATGATGTATGTGCAAACTGGAATCTAAAGTAAACATTACAATGATTTCCACTTGGTATTAAAAAAATCGATCTCGATCTTGATACGGCGATTATTATATTCACTTGTGTTGATCAAAGCAGAGCAACTCGAAACCGTGGTGCTGACGTTGTTATTTAAGAAAAAAATCGAAACAGTGTGGACAAGCACAAACAATGAATCCATTGAAAACAACTCACTTTTTTTCTTTCTTTTAAATTTTTAAATTTCGCAAAAAGACAATTCTGGTTAGGAGTGTCAAATGGGTGGATTTTGGGTGGGCATAATTAGGTTGGGTCTATAAAACTCATTTACCCATTAAAACTCATTTAACTTATTACTTTTAACCCAAATCCAACCTAACTCAACTATTATGGGTAAACCCCAACTCATCCAATTACCCAATTATCAAAATTACTAAAATGCCATTAAAATGAATACCCCAACACTTTCTTAGATTCCCTTTTCCACTCTCTCTAGTCTCCATTCTTGGGATTAAAAATTCCACATCAGCACATCCACATCAGCAATTATATTAAAAATCCAAATAAAAAAACATTTTCTTTTCTTTTCTATTTTCTCTCACTTTCTTGGCAACCAAACAGTGCAACAAATACAAAGAAATGTCATTTCAAGCTCAAAACTACGTGAGGCAGGTTACGCACTGACTTGCTTCAAGAGAATATAAAGCCTAGTAAACATGGCCACGTTATCATCGGCCTTGCTTAGAGCTCCGCGGTTGCGATTCTTGTCGTCGTCGACGCTCTCAACGACAATGACGTCATTTTCAGCCTCGTTGTCATAAGCGTACGCATTGTTTGCGAATCAGAAGCAGAGGTTCTTATCGACGAAGGCGTTTCAATCGCTGAGGTGGTCAGCGACGACGCAGTGGAGCCACAACGTGAATTCAAGCTCACTACACAAAGTTCTTATACAACCCAAATCAACCTTATATTCCGTATAAATCCAGGCCAGTTGAACGTGGAGGAGTACTCATCATGGGGTTCCAGAAGAGTCGACTGCTTCGAAAAATTAGAGTAGATCGGCGAAGGCACATAAGGGTATTTCTCTTATTTTTTTTTTTTTTTTTTTGAATTGTCTATTTTTCAATTGCTTGGTTCTATTTTCTTTTATTTGTTTCAAGCGAGAGAAGGAGAGAGAAGTTTTTGGAGGCCAAGAAAATGAAGGAAAATGAAAACCCTGAAACACTGAAACGTCTGAAGGTTTTTTTTTTTTTTTTAATGGGAAGGGCTGGGTTGAATTTGAGTATATTGTTTTTGAGTTAAATGGGTTTCAATGGATTTTTAGTTAAAACCCAATAATCATTGGGTCTAATTGGGTTGATGCCCATTTAACCTAACTAATAATTGGGTGGGTTTAGGTTTAATTAAAGTGGGTAGGTTTGGGTGGACAAATGGGTTTGGGCTTATTTTGCCACCCCTAATTCTGGTTGAGTAAATCTCACTAATTCCGATAGCTATCGCTAATAGTAATACAATATTTAATAGCATACTTATATAAAATCATCTTTCAATTAACATTCTACCAAATGCCATTTTTTTAATTTACTTTTTAATAGTACGAAACATAGTTACAATTTAGTAAGTTTTATATTTTAAGTTGTTCAATTAATTCAACTACATTCTTTGGCAATAGGTTGGCACATATATTGGCAAAGCATGCCAAAGATATAGTCAATAGTAATAACTTTGTTTTATAACATGGATAAAAGAAAATTCATAGTTGATTGAGTCGGTTATTGCTTATAGTGTACTAAATTTATCTTTGTCTTAATAAAGTTACAAGTTTTTTATAAATTAATAAAAAATCAACTACGTGGCTAGTTAAAAACTTAAAGTGTAATTACTCATAAAAAATAAAAATAAAAACCTTAAAGTATAACATTTAAAGAACTGCACCTAATTTTTAGGTAAAACTACAACGATTCTTCAGGGTAAGGATTAGTTTGGTTAGAGGAATGAAAAAGTGGGAGGATATAAGATATTTAGTTTTCTTTTATATGTGTTTGGTTGAGAAGATGGAAAAGTGGGGAGATAGAAAACTCATTTGTTTGGTTGAGAAGAAAAATGAGAGGATGAAAACTGAATTAAATAAAACAAAAAGTATCACATTTTTTTATTAAAAAATTGTGTATGAACACTTCAACTAACAGATGGGTATAATAGAAAAGGACAAAAACCAAAGGGAAAAAAAAAAGTATGAAGAAGAAAGAGGCCAAAGAAGAAAATGACAAACTCATGTGCACATTGCACATGGGTTTTTTAATCCAATTTTTTTGTCTGTTTCTCTCCAATAAAATATTTTGGTAGGTTTAGGGAGAAAACATCCAAATTCTATCAATTTTCTCTCCTTTCTTCTTTCCAACCAAACTCTCACAAACACCATTTTCTTTACATTGTTCTCTCTACCTTTTTCCATCTCCCTAAAATCTCCCCTACCAAATGGACCTAAAAGGGTGAAAGAGAGGAAAGGGGAGGAGAGGGAAGGGCTATCCTTCCTATTGTTTGGATGTTTTAATTTTAATTTTTAGATATTTTAAAAATAAAATAGAGGAGGAGAATGAAGTGAAATGGCCATATAAATCAAGATAGTCAAGATTAGGATTTTACATAGGATCAGTGAGAAGGTTTTGTGAATTTAATCAAGAATCGGAAGATTCTACTTTACATTAATAAAAATGAAAAATCATTAGTAACGATAATATATGTTAAAGAATCATAAGAAAAATAGTAAGTACGACACAAATTACTCTCAAAAGGTACTAACTACTTAGTACCAAATTACCAATATGTGAATAAATTGTTAGGATTAGTGTCCTTAAATCCTATTGTATGATGCTATGCACGTTATTATATATGACATTATGTATGACTTAATGTTGTGATTAATAAAGTTGTTTTATTATTATCTAAAATAATGGTAACATGAATATTTGAACATTATCATATAGTTCATAAAATGCATAATATGTGATTTATGTGAAAAGTCACAGAAGATATAAATCACAAGTTCTTTGTAAATTCAAAATTTTAGTTTGTAGTCGGTGAAGAAATTGGGCATTTCATCTGTGAAGACTATAACATATCAACTAAGATGATTTGTCTTGATCATGGAAGTGGAGACTTTTAGTTGATATGTTTTAAGAGTTAAAACATATTGAACTAGACCGCTGTGAGATTTATTATTCTCCTAACGACTGTCAAATGAATAATAAATCTCACGACTTCTATTTATATGAACTCTTAATCTTGAGAGAATCATAGACTTAATCATGGAGTGTAGGTTGCTTTGATATATCAGGAATGAAATTTAAAGTAATGGTCAAAACCTCAATATGTTGAGCAGCCACATTTGGTAAGTACGACACAAATTACTCTCAAAAGGTACTAACTACTTAGTACCAAATTACCAATATGTGAATAAATTGTTAGGATTAGTGTCCTTAAATCCTATTGTATGATGCTATGCACGTTATTATATATGACATTATGTATGACTTAATGTTGTGATTAATAAAGTTGTTTTATTATTATCTAAAATAATGGTAACATGAATATTTGAACATTATCATATAGTTCATAAAATGCATAATATGTGATTTATGTGAAAAGTCACAGAAGATATAAATCACAAGTTCTTTGTAAATTCAAAATTTTAGTTTGTAGTCGGTGAAGAAATTGGGCATTTCATCTGTGAAGACTATAACATATCAACTAAGATGATTTGTCTTGATCATGGAAGTGGAGACTTTTAGTTGATATGTTTTAAGAGTTAAAACATATTGAACTAGACCGCTGTGAGATTTATTATTCTCCTAACGACTGTCAAATGAATAATAAATCTCACGACTTCTATTTATATGAACTCTTAATCTTGAGAGAATCATAGACTTAATCATGGAGTGTAGGTTGCTTTGATATATCAGGAATGAAATTTAAAGTAATGGTCAAAACCTCAATATGTTGAGCAGCCACATTTGGTTTTGATGGAACATATATTCTCAAGATGAAATTCATAATCTCTTAATGGAGATATAAAATATTCCCTTGAAATAAGTTTAATGAGTTCAGTTATTCAGAGAGTCAGGCCTAACCACTTTGGTAGGAAATTACTAAAGTATATATTTATGAAATTGGATTTCATAAATATATGATGAACAACTTTAAAGAATTAAACCGGGTACTCAAGGATTAAGATGTAGTAATCTTCAAAGTGGCAGTCTACATTCATGACTTTGTATTACTACGAATATTTTATGAAGGGGTTGCATGTATAATAAAGTCTTAGAATATAATTTATTAATAAGGCCTAAAGTGCAATTATATTTATATAGTGGTATTAAATATAATTAATGGTAATTTTGGACTTATCAAGAGTTGATAGAAAAGCCTAAGGCCCATTGGGGCTAGTGTCTTATTGGTCCATTTTGGTCCCACTGCAAGCCACACACTAAAGCCCAATTGGAAATACCCAATAGACTAGCCCAATTAGATAATCAGTTAAATATAAATGGAGAAACATACAAAATTTTAATCCTAGCCCAATTAGATAAGAAAGAGAGACATCATTGTGAAATTGTGTGTATGTGTGAGTGAAGTCACTCGATTATTCTTCCTTAGAAACTAATTGAGAGACCACGCTTCTTGGGCGTAAAGTGAAATTTGAGTGAAGATTAAAAGTGTTCCCAAGAATTTCTAATATTTTATTTAGAATTTCACCGCATCAAGGTACGCTATCTTGTTCTTAAATTCTGAAATTTACGTAGTGCATATTATCAATCATGAGTGAAATAGATCCATATTTGTTACTTCTGCTGTGTGTTTTGTATGAGATAGAAAACTAGTTTTTCCAGCATAAATGACAAATTTCAAACTTACAAGTTTCAAGTTCCAACACCTAAAATATGCATAAAGTTCCAAATTAACAAATTTGTCATTGGCTACAAAAAGAAAATCATCCCAATTCCAAAGTTTCAAAGAACAAATATTTCAATTGTATTAACATAATGAGAAATGCCAAACCCTTCAAAAACCATTACAACTTAATCAATAGGACTAGACAGTCCTAATCTCACCATAGACAGACATAATTACAAATAATTATAATAATAAAATGGATAACAGTTTTGTTGTTTAGATGATATATGAACAATCTACATCGATTCAAATTGATTCTATGGAGTATGATCATAAGAATTTTATGAAGTAAGATCGTAATATATTACATTTCATTATCTAGGATCATGATCCTATGCAAATCCTATCCCATAAAAGATTCCCCCTTCCAGGGGGCCAAGCCATCAATGAGAAACCATTCTCAAAAAGTTAGAATTCTGACCTTAAGTCAAGACCTACGGGCCAAGGGACAGTCTCAAGTAGACAGTGAGGAGGTACCTCTTCTCCCAAAGTTACGAGGCTATTTTGCCAAGTTCCTTAGAGAGAGTAGTCCTACGCTCATAGGTATTCTCTACCTACCCATTCCGGATAATGTTGACATATAGATACCATCATTAATTCTACATAAATCTAGATAATTTTTATAGCTTGGGATAGTAGAATCTTAGGATTCTAAGATCGAGGATCGAAATTCTTACAACCATGATATAAATTAACAACTATAACTCTATTTTGCTAATTCTATAAATAATTTTAAAAAATATATATAAATTAACATTAGAGTAGTGTGTATATATATTAATAATATAACCCCTCTAAGGCTATGAGCCTCTCATCTCCCCTCCTAATTTAGGATAATTTTCCTCAAACCCTTCCTCCTCATTCTTTATTAAACATTCATACAGGTTTTTTTACCCATCTCAAATCCTTCCCTCTCACTCTTTAATAAAAAATATAAATAAGATTTATTCAACCCTCTCCCATCACTTTCCCTCTTCTCCTCTCTCATCCCCTCCATCCAAAGTCCAAACATAATAGAGAAATTGGGAGGGATTCCATCTATGTAAATAAATTTAAAAAAAAAAAAAAAAAAAAGTTGAGGACCACTCTTATCATAATAATAATACTAATACGAGTATACAACTGCTATAATATTCAAAACAGCTACTTCATTGCATCAGCCAGAAAATAAAATCATCTCTCGTTCTCTCTCACCTTAAGTTGACTTTTCACAGCGGGAGTTCCAGGTAGCCATTGCGTACGTGCATGCGTATGCTGGTGTGTGTGTGTGTGTGGGGTCACCCTCTTGGAAACACCATAGCCCCACTAAATATCATATTTCTAAGAAGTGTGTGAAGCTGTTGGATTAGAAAGAGCGATGATTATCACACGGTGTACACTAAAATTTTGTATTATAAATAAGCATAGTTCATCGGCTTCGAGGTTGTATCTTTGGATGTAATAACAGAGCAGGCCGCTCTGTCTTTGACTCTGGAATGAAAAGCAAGCTCTATTTTTTTTTTTTTTTTGTGTGTGTGTGTGTTCATGTTCCTATTTTTCAGACAGTTTTTTCTTGAGGGTATTTTAGGAAAAGTTCAAAGTATAAAACGAAATTTCTATAAATAAAAAAATGAAAAGCCGACTTGGGTATCGCCGACTCTGAGAATCTTTAATATGGTTATTTGGTTAGTTGGTATTAACTGATTCTTTTTCTTTGTTGGGTCTCTTTTTTCTGTCTTCATTTATTTTCTGTGTTTCAGGTAATAAAAAGAGCTTCAATTCTGCTATCATTGAATGTGATTTCTTTGTTTTTATTTTTTTGTTTGAATTCTACTGATGGAAATGGGTGTTTCTTTTGTAGATGGAATTGGAAATGGGTGTTCCATTTTGTTGAAACATGAATCTTGAATATAACTTTTAAGTTGTGAAAGTTATTGTTGGCTGACCATCTTGCAGGAATCTATGCAACTTGGTTTTCATTTGTGTTCTCTTTGTTTATTCCTTTTTTAAAATTGATTATAACGCAACTTTGTGGCAAATGATGGCTTTCTCCATGGGATTTGACTTGAGTAGTGCTTTTGTTTGAAATATTTTTGATTTATTGGGTGAAAAAGAGATACCCACTCTTTCATAAATTATTGAAATGAAATCTTCTTTCTTTTTGTGCTGAGCTTTTGATTAGTGAAGTTTCCAGGCCATTATTCTTTGAGAAAGCTTGTTGGTTATTTCTCCTGTAATTGTAGTTTTCCATGTTGATGATTTAAGTCTGTTTTGATAAGAGATTTTAATAACATTGTTTATATTTTTTAGAAATACGCGAAAAAGTATGTAAAAATATGTGTAGATGAAAAAGTATGTGAAAATACTTGTAATGTTGTTTAAACACTGAAAACTAACGTTTAAACAACTATAACAAACGGGCTCTAACTCATTTGGATGGAGTTATATTTGAAATCTAAAGAGTGAAGATTGGAAGTAAGGCAAAAATAGCCAAATACTACTAATTTTTTTTTGAAATTATTAATGTTTTATCATTGAATAAGTACTTTTTAGAACTCGAGTTTAAAAAAATGGATTACGATTAATCTCAATTATGTCGAGTTTATGACACTCGAGTACCATGAGAAACACTTCTCAACTCCCACAGCCCTCACACAGTCAACCATAGCAATCACATAGCCACAATTGTTGACTCCTGCAGGACTCACACAGCCACAATTGTTGACTTCTACAGTATGCCTTTCTATCTCTTTTAATTTTTTATTTTTTCAACTTTTATCTTTTTATTTATTTTTTTTCTCATTGGCTTCCAGTTTTGTTTCTTATTCTTCCAGTTTTCTCATTAGCTTCCAGACGTGGGTTTCTCTTTTTTCTTTCTTTTGTCAGGGTAACGTGGGATGGAAGATAAGTCAACAGTTGTGAAAAGGTCGTGAAAGTGATTGAAACAGAGGCAATAAGTAACTCGAGTTTCATAAAAGTGATAAACTGTTAAATATTTCGGTAAAACACTAATAATTTTGAAAATTAGTGGTATTTGGCTATTTCTGCCTTGGAAGTAAAACACTTTTTTTTTTTAGCTCGTTTTAGATCAGCTTTGGATCCACATAGTTGCTGGGGGGTTTAGAGGTCATAATGGAAAATGGTTTTTCAGCACCAGGTACCATTTTGGGTGCTCTGCCTAATTCAGCTATGGAACTGGACCTCTTCGATGAACTTTTTCAAGATAGATGCTGGTTGGAAGCAACTGAGGGACTTGAATTCCTTCTTCAAAGTCCCTCCAGTTCTGGTTCAGTCTTAGGCCCTTCATTTGTATGGTCTGCTTTGGAGGCTCGTGACAATTTGAGCCTGAACCCATCTCAAACGGGCAATCTAGATGACGCACAAAGACCATTGCGTGATGAAAGTCAGGAAAGAAGTCTAGTCAATGCTGTATCTCTTGGACAGAGTACGGTTGATGTTGTTGCTGGGTGTTCTAGTGAATCAGAAAATATTGTAATTAAAGGTCCTAAACTAGGCAGAAAGTTGTGGATTGCACCCAACATGAATCAAGGTCTTACATATTGTGTAGAAGAGAGATTAATGAAGGCAATTGAATACGTTAGAGAATTCACAAGAGGTAAAGATGTTCTTATACAGGTATGGGTGCCTGTGAATAGAGACGGTAGACGTGTTCTAACAACTAGTAATCAACCTTTCGCATTTGGTTCCAGTAATCCAAGGCTTGCAAGTTACCGAGACATCTCTGCGGATTTTCATTTTGCAGCTGAGGAGGATTCGAAGGAGGTGTTGGGATTGCTCAGTCGTGCTTTCTTGGGTAAGGTTCCTGAGTGGACGCCTGATGTTCGATTCTTTACAAAGAATGAGTACTTTAGAATTGTTCATGCTCAACTGTATGATGTCCGTGGAACTCTTGCCCTTCCAATCTTTGAACATGGTAGCAGTAATTGCGTGGGTGTTATTGAGGTTGTGATGACTGCCCAGCAGACCAAGTATGGCCCTGAGCTTGAAAGTGTTTGCAAGGCACTTGAGGTCTGTTTTCTTTGCTTGTTTTTCAGAATTTTGCATTTTTTTTTTCTTGGGTGTGTTGGTTTCTCCCTTTCCTTGCAGCTGAAGACTATGCATGGAATTTAGAATTACTTCCAATACTTTTATAAGCATTGCCAAATGACACTACGATGTGGTTTTCTCATCACTATCAAACTTATTCTTATTGCTTGGTTCACCTTTATGCTCATATCTAATGGATATGTTATATTTGTTTATTTCCCACGCTTTGGTGGCCCTAGCATGAGAGATCGGCCATTGTGGTTCATACTTGAACTGCCACAAATCATGTGGCAATGCTCTTGATTGAGCATTTCCTATCAAGGACAGGAACTTCACCTTAAAGAAAATAACAGTCGGTTCATTTGAAGTTTATTGGACAGGAAAATGGGAACAAAGGACAGATGTATCTTGTCTACTTCTGAACATTTATATATATTAATAGAGAAGAAATTTTCATATTGTGTCTTTTGCAGATAAGCTCAACTATTCTGCTTGGTTAACTCAACAGAACTTGTAGTTTGTTTGTCTTCTCTTGTCAAAGCTATTTTTTTTAAAGGGTGCATCATTCAATAACTAATGTTTATCCTGAATTTTGCACATTACTAGTTCCTTTGCAATAATATTATATCCATACATGCGCTCATAGCATTTAGAAGATAAAAGTAGATAATATCTTAAAATTTGCAGCCAGAATCACACTTTGTTGTAATCTCCATAGGTTATGTCTAATAATCTACCTTTTTGTGAAACTAGAATGAAATTCCTTAGAAAATCTAAATATTTTGTAATATTATTTATTTGCAAGCTTACATTTGCAATTGTGAGGGTCAATTTTTTATTGAAGAAAATATGAAGATACAGCTTGAGTAGTGATTTTCAGTTGCTTGATGTCTTTGAATATGAAAAACAACATAATATGATGCATACCTACTCTTCATAGGTGTGAGTTGAGGGATGCTCATTAAGGACTTGTTGATTCTGCTAGGTTGATTTTAACTTCCCATCTTGGTGTAAAACTCTGAGGAATTCAGGCATTTAGGAACTTAAATCTAAAGCTTGATCTTCAAAAGTTTGAGGTGTTAGATGAGTAAAACATTGGAATGAGTTTGTATGTGTAGTATAGCAAGATCAACGATCATTATTGGGAAATTGTCTGGTATTGGTCATTTTCAGGAGAAAGTTGCACTGCTACTAATTATTTTTCTCTCTGAAGTATGGAATTTATCCTATTCTAAGTTTTAATTAGTTCCTCCCCCCCCCCCCCCCCCCCTTCTCTAAACATATAAATACCATTTTTCTTTCTGAGTTCCATTTTCAGATTTGAAAAAAAAAAGTATAGGTTTGATTCTAGAACCATGAAGAGATTGTAGCTTCTCTTGTAGCCAAATGTGAACATACAATGCAGAATTCATGTTTATTCTGTTTCTCTAACTGGAGCCAACTTGTTAATATGTAGGCTGTTGATCTTAGGAGTTTTAATGCTTTGAGCACCGGGAATCTAAAGGTAACTGGACAATTGTTGCAGAAGGATTTAATTAATTAAATGATCCAATTTTCTTTTAAATCTCATGTTTATGATTCTTTTTTGCAGGCATGCCCCAAGTCCTACCAAGCTGCATTACCTGAGATTCAAGAGGTTTTGAGATTTGCCTGCAAGACACATAGACTGCCCTTAGCTCAAACTTGGGTTCCATGCATTCAACAAGGTAAAGTGGGGTGCCGGCACTCCAATGAGAACTACATTTATTGTGTTTCCACTGTGGATCCTGCTTGCATTGTAGCTGATCCCAATATGCAGGAATTTCATGAGGCTTGCTCTGAGCATCACTTGTTAAAAGGTGAAGGCATTGTTGGGGAAGCATTTAAGACCAATCAACCACGCTTCTCAAGTGACATAACGTCCCTAAGCAAGGCAGAGTACCCTTTGTCTCACCATGCAAGGTTGTTTGGGTTGCATGCTGCTGTTGCAATACACCTGCGAAGCATCCACACTGGTACAGATGACTTTGTCCTGGAGTTCTTCTTGCCCACAGATTGCAGGGATCCTGAAGAACAAAAGAACGTGCTTAATTCATTGTCCCATATTATACAGCAGGTTTGCCGGAGCTTACAAGTAGTAACAGACAAGGAGCTAGAGGAGGATACTAATTTGCCAGTTAATGGGACTAGGAAACTTAGTAGAGAAGAGACATTAAAAGAGAAGTGCTCTGAGTTTTGCCAACCTCGTCAAGATTCTAACTTAAAAGTAAATGTTGATTGTGGTGAAGAGTGTTCTATGCATGGTGAGGGTAACTTCCCAAGTGTGGGTAAGGCTAAAACAGGAGAGAAAAGACGCACCAAGGCAGAGAAAACAATCCCTTTGGAAGTCCTTCAGCAATATTTTGCTGGCAGTCTAAAAGATGCCTCAAAGAGAATTGGAGGTAAATTGTCATTGCAATTGAAGCTATATTTTGATGCTTTAGAGTCCTCCCACCAACACCCCCACCCCCCCCCCCCCCCCCCCACACACACACACACACAAAAAGAAGAAAAAAATTTCTCCTCAAAAAAGGAAGAAAAAAAAAATGGAATCAAAAAGAAAGAGAAGGCATGACAATGGGTCTGATCTGCACTCATCCCGGGGTGCTACGATTTACTGGATTGTGTATGGAAGTTTTGAAAATTATTGAATTTTTTTTTTCACTGTTTTACAATGTGGTTATAGGCCTGTCTATATAAGTTGAATCTGTTAACAACTGCTCCAAAGTAAATTCTCCCACAATTGTAATCAGCATCAGTTTTGTTGACTGCTTCATCACTCAAAGCCTTTAAGTGTTTCAGAATGTCTGCATCTGGGTTATTTATTTATTATTATTACTTTTCCTTTCAGGTTGATTATGTGATAATTTCCACTATCAAGCTCTTGAATTTAACATTTTTAAACGTCATTTAATTTCAGTTTGCCCAACGACTTTGAAAAGAATATGCCGACAACATGGGATTAATCGTTGGCCTTCTAGGAAAATTAAGAAGGTTGGTCACTCCTTAAAGAAACTCCAGCTTGTAATTGACTCAGTTGAGGGTGCATCTGGTGCTTTACAAATAGATTCCTTCTATACAGAGTTCCCAAAGCTAGCCTCTCCAAATTTATCAGGAACCAACCCATTTTCAGCTTCAAAGCTCAGCGATCATCCACAGCCCATTTTGCCTGAAGGAGGCATTTTCAGTCCTCAAACTGCTGCATCAAAATCACCCTACTCTTCATGCAGTCAGAGTTCAAGTTCAAGTCATGCTCCCACTAGGAACGTTGTTGGTTGCGAAGATCCTATAGTTGGAGAAAACTTTAGTGATAGTGCACTACAGAGGATCACAAGTGAAGCAGAACTACATGCCTCAAGTCAGGCACCCAAGCTGCAGCCAAAACTTGAGCGTCTTAAATCTTTTAATGAGCACCCTAGTGCCGAGAATTTTCCACCCTTACAGAAATTAAAAGTCACATATGGGGATGAGAAAATCCGTTTACGAATGAAAAACAATTGGGGATACAAAGATTTGCAGCTAGAAATTGCCAGTCGATTTAATATAGATGACATAAGTAGGTTTGATGTCAAGTACTTGGATGATGATTCTGAGTGGGTCCTATTAACATGTGATGATGATTTGGAGGAGTGTATTGATATATGTCGATCATCACAGAGCGACACCATCAAACTCGCCCTCCAACTTTCTCGTCATCATGTTGGAAGCAATGACACTTCTTGATTGTAAGATGCTCTTAAAGCAAATCAGTAAGGCCTTTAGAAGTTCAAGTTCAAAATGGTTGCCATCCTGCCATTACTTCTTGGTTTGTGTTTGTTAGATATATTAGGACCCTTGGGTTCAAATATGTTGTAAAGCTCATTTTTGTAAGATGCTTGATTTGATATAAGCTCGAAATTAGCATGCCATCATAGCCTCTTTGACTTCTTTCAATTTCACAACTTGCTAATTAGTGCAATTGTGAATGGGCAACGTAAAGTGGTGGGTTGCATAAGAAAATATCAACCACTCATGGTCTGACGCAATTGGAAAGGTGCAAGAAGCAATTAACCTTACCGACGCAATTGGAAATTTGCAAGAAGCAACCTTACTGACACAATCGGAAAGTCGCAAGAAGCAAAATTTATTTGTTTCAAGAAAGTTAACCTTGAATCCACAAAGAGAGTTACTAGAATCCACCAGAAAATAGAGAAACAAATTTCTGAAATTTTATTAAATTGAAGTTCTTCAACTTTGTTTAGCTTAAAGGCCAATTTAAAGGCTTCATAAAACTTGACCAACAAAAAAATATATTTTAAAGCAAATCCTAATAGATACCATAATAAGACTCTTATTTGACTAGAAAAATCAATAAAGATTCCTAAAATCAAGTAAATAATAACCCTAAACCTAAAATTTCAAAAATTACATAAAAAATACCAAAATTAATAAATAAAAAATTTTAATTGCAGATTTTGCCCTATATCAGACCTCTCCACTTGGAACAAACTCATCCTCAAGTTAATATTTGTGATTTGAAATTCTATATGTCAAGCAAACAAATATTTTGAATACTTTGGCCCCTTGATCTTCTTTCCATACTTTCACTCATCAATGGAGTAAACAAATCAATTTGAAATCATTTTTCCTTAGTCTTCATGCAATCGTCAAGATTCACCAAATAAGAGTTGATGGTTGAATCAAATCTTTCAATCCTAATAAAATCTATAAAATTTGATGTATTTCCTTCACTAAAATAGTAGGATCTTGAGATTTGCAATCATCTGAGTTGATTTCATCAAGATCTTTGACAATTTTCTTTGCAATTTCAGCCTCACGGTCTTTTGATTTACTAGAATCTTCATCAATTATCTTTAAAACATCGATCTTTTTCTCTATAATCTAGATTTAGGATCTTTTTCTATAATGAGATCTCCATTAATTTCCTAAAATATTTTCTGTATTTTTCTTCTTTGATTTTTGCATAATCTTCAAGAAAGATATTTTATTCAACATGCAATTTCTCCCGTTATGGTGGAATATAGCATTCTTCAAAATAATTCATCGAGTATGAACTTTTTGACCAATAATCTTGCTTTGTATATGACAATATTTCATTATAATCCAAATGATAAAATTAATGGCAAGTATCTTTTTCATCCTAAGCAATGCTACTGTGTCACTTATTAGCCACAAACCAAGATAAGGATATGACTCTAATACCAATGGACATAGCCGGAAAGTTGCAAGAAGCAATGTTGGTTTGCTTCAAAAAAATAAACTGTAAATCTATAAGGGTTTCTCGAATCCACAAGGAGAGTTACCGTAATCCACTAGAAAATAGAGAGACAAAATTCCGAAATTTTATTAAACTAAATCTAAAAATAATAACTGTAAATATAAAATTCCCAAAATTACATTAAAAAAGTAAATATAAGTTAAATTGTAAATTATGTTCTACATCATAGTTGCATAAATCAACAAGTTGTGAAATTGTGTGCATCTAAAATTATTCATATAATATCTGACAATTTGGACCAAAAAAAAAAGTTTCTAGAAATTGGAGAGTGCATCTTAGTTGGTGGAATTTGGAAGGGATTCACAATTGCATGGCCGTAGTAAGCAAAAAGTGGATGGGATATATAAGAGGTCTGAAACAGGAATCTGAGTATAATTTATTCAAGATAGTATTGTAATGGGGGTTGTCTAATTAAGTTCAGGCAAATGGCTGTACTTCATTCGAAATCCAGGATACTGTATCTTGTAAAGTCAAACATCTTCCATGTCTCAAGAGAACAAAAAGATACCACATTAAAAAAACAGGAAGTTATACTTCATCCTGCTTGCTAGATGGTTACTTGCTGTATATTTTAATTTTGGAATCTCCTAGACGAAAATTGAAATGAAAGTGAAATTTCTCTGTTTTTTTTTTTTTCTCCTGAAATGCAAGTGGACATTATTCTTTTTTATTCTTGTCCTCTACTTGTATTTTAAGTCTCCAATCCATGGCATACGTTTTAGAGTTTTAGATTTCTTATGGTATCGAATTATTGGCGGTGGGCAGTGGCTCTTGTGTGGAAGTAACTTGAATTTATAAATATTTGTTCACTCTTACGTCAGTCCTGTCAATTTTGCTGTATAATGGAGGCAGGTTTGCCCCCATTTTAATATACTATTCTGCTTATGCTGACTTCACTGCCCAGAGTTTCTGGGTTTTTTTTTTCAATACAAGCAATTTCCTACTGGTTGGTTGGTATATAACTATATATTAACATTCACATCAGTATATTCCTCTTTTTTTTTTTTTTTTTTTTTGTCTATTTTAACCTAAAAACATATTTTTCTATTATAGATAATCACTTTTAAAAAACACCTGCATCATATTATTTATTTATTTTAACTATATTTCATTGAAATATTATTTCTTTTCAATTTTTTTTTACTCTCTAAATAATATATTTGCATGTGAATAGTAATGTGTATATTACACTGTTATTGTAGCTTATATCTTATTTTGCACAAGTTTACATGGATTGGTGTGAGTGATTTTTAGAGTTGAATGTGTAAAATTTACCCCTTATTTTATTATACATTAACTGATGTGAGTGCTCAACTACGAGGCTGTTTGTGGTGTCAATTTTTCAAGTCTGATTACACTAAAAAATGAAAAAAAAAAATGAAATAAATATTCTAATTCTGGCATGCTAGATAAATATTTTTATTTTTTTGAGAGCCATCATGCTAGACCAGATAATTATTGGTCGCTTATTGAGTGGTTTACAAGGGTGCCTAATGGCAATTCTTTTTTTTTTTTACAAGGGTGCCTAACGGCAATTCTTAAAGCAAAGCACTGATGCTATCTTAGATCTTACAAATCTTCTCAAAAAAAATTTTTTTCTTAGATCTTGCAAAGAACATAGAATTATGCTCCCCACTCGTTGAAAAGTAAGGCCCACGCATACATAATCAGAGCTTTATAATTTGACCTGTTTTTTTGGTAAAACTTGTAACAGAAAATACGCTTGTGAGAATAAATAATTATTTTGTATTGTAATATAATATATAATTTTTTTTTCTAAAATTTTTTGAAAATAATTTGTTCTCCTTAAAAATTAAACAATTTTTATTCGATCCAATTTGGTCCACTCGGTCAATTTCGTTCTTCCTTCAATCCATTTTAGACTAACTAGGTTTTAAATTGGTTTTTTTGTGAAAATATCATTTTGGTCCTTATATTTTGGGGTCACGGTAAATTTGGTCCCTATATTTTGATAGCAGTCAATTTAATCCCTGTTATTTTCAACTTACAATCAATTTTGTCCATGTCGTTAATTTGCTTACGAAAAATGCCTATATGTCAAATAGTGTGCATTATTACGAAAAATGTCTACGTGTCAAATAGCGTGCTTTGTTACGAAAAATGCTTACATGTCAAATAGTATGCATTATTGGCATACGTCACGCCTACTTTTCTTTTCTTGGCAACCAAACACAATTCAAACATTTAAAAAATAAAAAATAAATAAATAAAAACATTGTTCGGTGGGTTTGTTTTTCAATTGAAATTGTTGGGTTTGATTTTTATTAAAACCCAAAGTCCTCTCTCTCTTGGAAATACAGAAAGCCGTATAACCCAGAAACAGCTCCCTAAAGCTAAATCACAATGACCACAAATCAAGTAAATATCCAGATTTTATCCACACAAAAAAAAAGAAAATAAATAAATATTCAAATTAGAAATGGCCAAAAAAAAAAAATTTAAACAGCAATTCCCATTGTGACCAGCGATTTGGGTTAGTTGGGGCCAATCTTTTTTCTTTTTTTCTTTTTCATTTTCTCACGATTTCTCGGAAACCGGAAACCAAACGAGGGGGAGAGCTTGAACCACCTATTCCACTCTCTCTACCTTGCCACCGCCGCAATCACCACCGACGAGCGCCGATCACAGTCGTCGCATGACTCAACCACCCAACAAGGACTGCAGAAGTTGTCGCCATTGAGGAGTTTCTTCTGCTGGGAGCATTACTAGCATTTAAGAGTTCCCTAAGAAATCTACAAGATTTGAATCCCACTGCTACTGTTAGGATTGGTGAAGGCAGAAGCGTTGGGTTTCTTTGAAGTTAATGATGAGTTGTGGCTGCTACTGGTGATGAGTTTCATTTTGGGTTGGAGATGGATCGTGGCTACTATTAGTGATGGGTTTTGTTTTGAATTTCAATTCACAGATCTGGACATGATTTTCTGGGTTGTTTGTGGAGTTTTCAAGGAGGATGTTGTGTTTGGTTACCTAGAAAGTGGAGCAAGAAAAGGAAAAAACGTTAGAAAAATGAATTAGAGATTGATGGCCAAGAAAGTGATTTAAAAAAAAAAAAAAAGAGAGAGAATTAAGTCAATTAGATTAACTCTTAAGGCTTTTTATTTTAAAAAAATTGAGGAATAATTTCTTTTTCTTTTTCTTTTTCTTTTTTTTTTTTGGATGTGGCAATTTTTTATGTTAATTAAAAAAATTTATTATTATTTTATAAGACACCTAGAAGTGAAGTTTGTTAATTGTGCAGACAATTTGCTACGTAGGTATTCTTCGTTAAAATGTTAATAGTAGGAATCAAATTAATCGTAAGTTGAAAATAATAAAAACTAAATTGACCGTAGCCCTAAAATATAGAAACCAAAATAGTATTTTCACGTTAATTCTTTTTGTAGGTCTTCTTCCCAAGTTTAGCTCAAAAATTTTTTATCCTTGATTTTTTTATTGAAAAGTATGAAATTTTAATATATTTTGACTAAACTCAATGTAATAAAAATAATAAATATTCAAAAGTGTTATTTGGTCCACATTAGTTCTATTAAGTCCATTCTCTCTTCTTCGGTCTAATTTAGTCCTATTCGATCCTATCTAGTGCATTATGTCCACTAAAGTTCTATTCTTTTTTTCTTTTTCTTTTTTTTTATGGGACACTAAATTCCTAATCGATCCTATCTAGTTCATTCTGCCCATTAAAGTTTTATTCGGTCCATTCAATTTACATTGGCTCTATTCGGTCTACATTGGTCTTATTCTATACACTTCGGTCTTATTCAGTCCATTTTGTACATTTTGGCTCAATTTAGTCCTATTCAATCCAAATTAGTCTTATTTGGTCCATTCTATCTACTTTGATCCACTTCAGTCCATTTGGGCCATTCGGGCCATTCGATCCACTTTGATCCTATTTAGTCTATTTTTTCCACTGGTTCTATTCAGTCCATTTTGTCAACTTTAGTCATATTCAGTTCACATTGGTCCTATTCAGTCCACCTCGGTCAAGTATGTCCACTATGGTCCTATATGGACTAACTCAATCCATTCTGTCCACTTTGGTCATATTCTGTCCATTTGATCTACTTTGCTTCATTTGGTCCAATTCAGTCCATTCGGATCACTTCAGTTCATTTTGGTCTACTTCGATCTATCTTTGTGTACTTACATAATGGGAAAAGACATGTTTGGGTTGAAAGCACCTGAGCATATTAAGCACAACATTTATTGTTGTTACGCATTTGTTGAGCCACATTAATTTAGTATTTTAGTCAACTTTGATATAACTAAATTTAAGTGAAAGTATTTTTAAACATAAAGGCTATGGATATACAATTGTAATATTTAGGGCAATTATTTTTTTGTTTTAACGTCATTACTTTTAAATCTTTTAAATGAATTGTATGAGGTTAATTATACATTTAAGCAAAATAAATAAATATATACATATATGTATGTATGTATAATTTTCATTTAAATAAATTATTCATTCTCTTAAAAGAGATTATCATGATAATCAAAACTCATATCAAACTTACATTGAATATGTATAATTTATTCTCTAAATTTTGTTGTAGAGAGAAAGAGAAACTACTTGTGATTGGGAACTAAAAAATACAACCCCAAACCATATGAACTCAAAATAGAGTTTTAAAAATCACAATGATTCATCAATATAAAGTAGAGTTGCAAGAAATGATAAAAAATAAATAAATAAAAAAACAAAAGAAATAAAATAACCACTTTTCAAGAGAGAATGTGAGAGAGAATAATAAAAAATTTATAGAAAACAATATAAGAAGAAAAAAAGTATAAAAAAAAATAGTAATAAACACAAATTATCCAAGTAATGTTATGTAATAAAATAACATTATATTCTTATATACTATCTTTAAAATGCAATATGATAACATATATGAAATTGAAGAGAGAAAAAAAAAATAACAACTTAAAAATACAAAACTTAATTACATCAACCCAAAGTTGAGTTCCTAATAATATAAAAATTATCAACGTAAAGTAGAGATATAAGAAAAATATTTTAAAAAATCCACCAAAAATGGAAAAAAAAAAATGAGAGAGAGAAATAACCTTTTGTGTGTGAAAAAACTATGAATAGAATGGAAAAGAGAATTGTAAATTTATAATAAGAGAAGGGGACTAAGAAAAGAAAAAAATAAAAGAAGATAAAATGATAGAGGAAAAGTGACATTAAGGTAGATAGTAATGGAGAGATGAAAAGGTAAAAGGGATAAGAAAAGTTAGAGAAAGTATAACAATAAGTTGAGAAATTAATAAGAAAAAAAAATGTTGAAAATGGATGGATGATGTGGCCACTCAATAGGAGCCTAGCAATAATAAATGCTACGCTTCAACTTTGTAGATAGTAACGAGGAGATGAAAATGTAAAAGGGATAAGAAAAGTTAGAGAAAGTATAACAATAAGTTTGGAAATTAATAAGAAAAAAAAAGAAAAAAAGAAAAAAAAAAGAATGTTGAAAATGGATGGATGATGTGGCCATTCAACAAGCGCCTAACAATAATAAATGCTACGCTTTAATTTATATATATTTATATATATATATATATATATATATATATATTATTCACTTAGCTGTCTATGGGTTGGGTCGGATTGGGTTTGTGGTTGACCTGCAACTAACCCGATCAAAACGGGTGAATGGAAAAGAGACCCGTGGTAGACCGAATGTTCAGGTCGAACTCGGTGGCACAAGTCATCGGTTGAGTGGGTTGAAATCAACAGGTGATTTCGGGTCTAAATCCCAACAAGATAGAAATCAAAACCCAAATAACAAAAACACTAGACCCATAGATTGAAGCGAAAAAGAGGGAGATAAAGATTAAACCCACATCACCACCACCATTCCTTCCCCCACCAGCACCACATCCACAAGATTAGTACAATTAAAAAAATAAATAATAAATAAATAACTTTGTTTTTACTAACCCACAGACTGCACAAGATTAGAGGAGATTTCAAGTACATCAGAGGAGGGATTCATCAATATGTGGAGTTTCCAGTTGAACTTTGAGTTAGCGATGGCGGCAATAGACCAAACTTGACGACGACGGCAGTGAGGAGGCAAGGGTTAGGGGCTGCGATAAGGAGGCTAGGGTTAGGGGCGGCAGTAGAGCCCAACTCAGCAACGAACGACAACGGCAGTAATGAGGTTAGAGTTAGGGATTTGAGAGAGAGAGAGAGAGAGAGAGAAATTTTTCTAAAACTAATAAGGGTTAAGGGCCTTGAGGCGTGTTTTTGTTTTTGAGAAAGGGGATGAGGAAGCGTGTAATGTGTGTTTAGACTTCAGCGTAAATGAGAAACCCCAGTCAAAGATTTCCTTTTTAAAATTATGGGCGGTCAGGTCGGTTTATACGGGTTAGAATTCAAAGGACCTAAAACTAACCCGCAAAACCAATTTTTAAAATTAACAGACCCGCACTCGACCCACCTGAGCATTCGAATTCGCCCATGGGTCCTTAGGTTAGATCGGGTTGGACGGGTGGGTGAGTCGGGTTTGATAGGTTGATGGACAGCCCTACTACAAAAGAGGAGGAAGGGAGGACTCCAGCTGCCCACACATCTAGTGAGAGGAGGCATAACTCCTTTCATAAGAGTGAATAATTTCTCTTTTGCAGAGGTGGAACTTTTAACCTTCTATGATTTCATCTTCTCTCATGCTTAAATAGAAAATTCAAGTGAATCTTTGGAGACGGTCGTACATGCCAATTAGCTGTTTCATTCCAACTACTGAGTTAATCGGATGTACCCAAAGGAACTTAAAACTAGTGAATTTTACAATCTCCAAAGACAATTAAATGGTCCAGAAATTGGAATCCTACTTATTTAAACTAATTGAAAGGGCATAATC
The DNA here is from genome assembly GCA_023736055.1 of Quercus glauca. Lineage (NCBI taxonomy): Eukaryota > Viridiplantae > Streptophyta > Magnoliopsida > Fagales > Fagaceae > Quercus > Quercus glauca. The sequence continues at coordinate 86,457,645 of CM043316.1, read as the reverse complement.
GATTAAAACCATTTATTTGCAATTGCAGTATTGCCTAATCATAATACTAAGTTAGAAACAAATGTCGATCTAAATCAGATGTTGTGATCCACTTAACAGGACATTTGGAAATAATGCGATAATTAAGAAAACAATAATAACCTGTTACTACAAGTCCATTGCACAACTCACAAGGGATATTTGCAAATGAAACAAGAAAAAAGGAAAACAATTCAAACAACTTTAATTCATTCTTTCATCAATGTTACTAATAAAATTTCTTCCTTTCATCTTAATTGTACATCAGCGAGGAGATACTATCAGCCTTGATGGACCAGAAGCCAATCCAAACTTATTGACATTCTCATTCTATGTGTCAAATTACTAAAGTGAGATGTAAAGGAAGGTAAATTTTGCTTACCTTTTTTTCCCTTTTCTTTTTCCTCATCACTAGAAAATTATATACTACATTTTGGAAGCTATTCAAATATCTTCTAGCACTGATGATACATGCAATCTCAGTATAAAAGAGGACATTAACAAAAAATGGTTTCCTACAGCTGTTATGAAGCAGATGGATGATCTTCACCCTGCTCGACAAGCACGCATCTAGAAGGAGGACCAAACATGCTCAAAAATACCTGCAAACATAAAAGCTACAAAAAATGACTTTCTCCTTATATTATTAATTTCTCTCATAGGAGTATCAGTGGAATACATTTGGCTGACATTGATTTTTCTATTGAAGATCCATAGCTGACCCCAAAATTTTGGAAATAAAACTTGGTCGTTATTGTTGTAGGTGTATCAATGGAAATCAATTTTACTTCAACTGTCTAGAATTATTCCTTTTCTTTCCTCTTTTTTTTTTTGGGGGAGAGAGAGTGGGGGTGGGGGGGACTGGATCACAACCATGAGCTTCAATAGGTGCTAACACCAACGGATATCACGAAAATTCAGAATAAACATGTTTTTTTAATAACTGATACATGGAACAAATAAGATCATGCATAGAAGCAAAACTAGGGGTATTTACTGACTTTCATGTGGCAGGCGACAGCAAGTCAAAACATCCAGTTATCATAATTTGGTATGTTGACATACTGGCCAAAATGGTGCAACTTTCTTGATGCATACTTTATTTTAACATAATTTTTTGGTCCTTCTGTTGCTAAAGAGAGCTTATTAGCTTATTGATGTCAAGATTTTTTATGATTCCAGTATCCTCCATGGATACCACAAATCACCAAGATTGTTCATGATTCCATTACCTACATGGATACCACAAAGACAAAGATATTCTACAAGAAAGTAGTGACAAAGTATCTTGGACTTACGGGTAAGAAAACAAGTCCATGCAAGAAACCAAGAAGCACCAGTGCCAGGTACATTTTAAAGTAATAAACCTGCAAAACACAAGCAGGGAAGATATTAATGACAATGGAAAATATTGGCTTATTCAAAATTCAGAGGGAGCAATTATTACCACAAAAACTTCTGTCCTTGAGAAACAAAGAACAATCACTCCAACTAGCTTTGTCAATGTGATTCCACTGCAAAATTATGTCAAAGATTTGTATATTTGTTATTGAGATCACTTTAAACTGAAATCAAACTTCCATTGGAATTTTGACAGCTAGGGCCAAATATTTTGCAACAGGGTCAGGAGGAAACCATGGTTTAATGGTTATCCACAAAATAGGAGGGAATTTAGACCTTGCAATTAGAAGCTGAATTCATGACTACAACTACAGCTATGTCAATATAGCACGATAGTCTGTTTATGTCAAAATTAATGCAAATTTCTTAGGAATCTGGACATTAACTCTGTTGACTGAAAAGAATATTTTACCTGAAGACAGATGCCCCCATTGTACCCAGAGCCTCCTTTGTGCGTTGGTCTTTATCTCCGCTGCTTACCTGTACAAGAAATTCCTCTATTATGGCACTAACAAAAACAGTAAAGCCAAGAAAATAAAATATCCCAATATTTGGAAGAGGAGCCATCAGCAATCTCATTTCACCAGTCATGACTTTCAAAATAAATTAAGTTTTCACAATGAGGAAAAGCATTCGAAGGTTGAAAGTTCTATTAGTATACTTCTTTGCAAAACACTTCCATTTCACTGTTCAAAGAATATTGTAATCATATCAAATATGATATTTGATATTGTTTTCTTTTTAGAGGTTTGCGCAAAAATATTGAAAATAACTTTAATCAAATGTGGGAAATTGAATAGCTTGCAACAAAATATATTTTTTATTTCCTACCTTTTTCAGAAGAATTTTTCATACTTGAAACAAAAACATAATGTAATATGGAGGAAACAAATTAAGTTTGCAAGAGTCCCCCAAGAAGCCAAGGGTACTAACCGAGAAAGCATGTGTCATATGCACACAAAATTCAACAGCAATGCCCACTGACATAACAAGGTTAACAACAGAGACTGCATTCAATTGGATCTCCAGAATTGCCATCACACCCTGTACAACGTCATCTTGTAAGCGATGTAACAGGAAAACAACATATGGTCAATTCTAAATTAATTAAAGCAAAATTAACATCACCATTGCAAATGAAAAGTTCAATAATTATCAAGGAAGAAAATTACCATGAGATCCACGACAATCATTGCTAACACCAGTAAAATAATTGCTGAACTCCAAAAACTACAATTAATAAGCAAAGAATAAGAAATGAGATCAGTCATTCCGGAAAGATTAAAACTCACTGTCAAGGTGCAAAAATACAAAGGGCTATTATCTAAACCAATAGATAAATATATTGATACTGACCTGCTCGTGATAATTAAACAAACAATAAACACTGCACCTGTTACATCATCAAAGAAATACAATTAATGCTTCTAAAATGTAATAGATTATTACACAAGTCACTATAAAATTTAAATTGATAAAATAAAATTATTTAGACAAATAATAATCAAATAGCACAACACACACCGACGGAGGAGGATATTATTGAAATACAGAAGTAGCAGGCACAATCATATCCTTAGTTGTTTGATGTTTCAATGTAGGAGTTGAAGTTGAATGCCTTAAACTCTACAAGGAATAGTCTTAACTTCCAAAGTGAGGCTACATTCAAGAGTGATCAGAGTTGTTTTGTGGAGGTTTTGTGAATTGTAACTAATTGGGCATCACATACATAATTTTTGTTCATCAAGTTCTTAAAAGTCAGTGTTTTAAAGTTTATGATTTCTAAGTTGATCCTCTAGCTCTTATATTAAAGATGTTTTCTAAGCTAAGTTATTTTTAGAAACTAATTGCATTTTAAACTAAGTTTTCCAAAAACTTGTTCTTTGAACTTTTTAAATCTAAGTGATTTTAAATTTGTATTCCTTGGTTCCAAATAGTATTTAGAATGTTTGTCACTTTGTCTTTTATTAAATTGTGTTTTTATACTTTCTTAAGAATTATAAACTATTTTTATAAGCTCTCCAATCCTTATGTGCTTCACAGGAGAGAGCCAAGCATCCTATGTTTTATATTCAATTCGATATTGTACTCTTGCATATGTCAAAGATTCTTATTACTTAGTAAATATTTGTAATCTGCATAAACTTCACTTATGTTATGAAATATGATATTTGAACCATAAAGTGTCTTGAAAGTTGATTGGATATATGTGTGAGCTCCCTCGCAGGGTGGGGAGCACTTAGGGTTGCTTGGAGTCAACACCAAGCATGACTGGAGTAGGCACCAGTTGTAAAACTAAACAAATGTTTATTATCAATCTCAAAACTGTCTTACAAAGCCGAAAAAATGTGCTTAAATAGAGAATAATAAAATGCATAAAGAAACCTCAATTATTAAATGACTGAGCTGGTAGGTCTTCAAGCCCATTATTAGTAGGCTGCATCCATCAGGCCACAGGTTAGACCATCTTCTTTTTACTTTTATGCCTGTAAGTATGTATAATTGGAGGTCTATATCTTGTAACCAACATCTCTCTCCATCAAGGGTTAGATGGTGGTGTCCACTCATAAGACAGTATGTGAGAACGTGTGATACGTGTGTAGGAGAAGTATACTGGTCAATTTTTTGTGTGTTGTTGAATGATTTTAAGAATTTAAAAGCATATATTTTAAGTGATTTAATTTTGAACTAAATTTAAGACTTTTAAGTTGATATCATGATATTGTTTTTAAAAATATTCATGTGTAGCGTGACTCTATTCCACCATGTGCCATGTATAATTGTTTATTGTAGCATGAATCTGTTCTGCTGTGTCATGTATAATTGCTTACCGGGCTATGTAGTTCATTCCTTCACTGATAACTTTAATATTAAAGTTTAACTGAGAGCTGTAGCTTTGGAACACTCAATAAAGTATGCAGATAGAGCTTCGTAGAACTTAGACAAATTTGATTGTGATTGGCTTTATCTACAGGATATTAATTATTTCTATTTTGTCTCAGATTATAAGAAATTTGAAGTTCTTTTTTAGTTATGGATTTTTATGTTTTGTAAGAGATTTACTTGACAGTTTAGTAACTTTAATTGACATTTGCTAGACCAATTAGTTAGTCATGTAACTAATTTTGTGTTTTATGGATTTGGGTCGTTACAACATAGGTCCCAGTTAAGTGTAATATCAATACTGTTGTTCACACACACACACATGCATATATATTGCAAGAGGTTATTATTTCAATATACAAGTAGCAGGAAAAATCATATACGCTTCAGGCTGTGCAACCAAGTATTTTGTGCAATAAAAATGAAGACCACTTAAATGCTAAATTTATTAGCACAGGACATAGATCCCATTTAAGTTTCTAAAATCAATGCTGTACTGAAAAAATAAACACTCCAGTTATTCAAATGATAGGAGTTATCAAATTCACTAACCAATTGCTATGGCAAGGTTGATCAGTGCTGTCCTCCATATATCAAGGTATTGCTCAAAAAACATATAAAACACTGAATATGGGAAGATCTCAATCTGCACCAAAAAAGTAATTTCACTTCAACAAATGTAGCATGATTAGTACAAAGCCCATTCTGCAAAATGTTGCACCTATTTTAAGAGAAAGGGAGATAATTCTTATTCATTGAATGGATAGAAGATTCACTATTCTTACTGTTCTACCATCAATAATATAGTAAGAACTTCTACCCAAAACTGGGGCAAGAAATATTTGTATAGAATTGAGAAGCACTGAAATATTACCTTCAAAGAATCAGAAACCTTTGAACTGAACTCTCGAGCAGCCCTCATTGAATTAACATAGTCAACCTAAAATAAAAGAAAGAGGAGCTCTTTTAAACACAAGATAAGAAAGAAAACAAACAGCATTCTAACTCATGATGAAAGGAACTTTCATACCTGCTTATTTAGGGGGGTGTGATACGTACGGAATGATGATGCTTGAATAATACCATTGTCATATCCTGATGAAGTGTGATTAATTAGCTAATACCAAATTTAATTTTGAAACAGATACTATAGGTTCAATCAATAAATCATTATACGTTAATTTCCTGAGTAAATAATGGAAGGATAAATACTAAATCCTACCAACCTTCTAGTTCCACACTAGTAGTGTAAGCCCCATGGCCACCTTTAGCACAATCAGCAGAGGGTAGAGCATCCAGGAACCATGGAAGCTTCTCCTTAAATTGCACCGTAGATGGACGATCATTCTGCAAATCTGAGTGGCGGAAGCACTGACAATCTCCACAATTGTTAGTAATTAAGACCTCTCAATATGTTAAATAGACAAACAAATATTGAATTATACTACAAAACAATTAGACAGAAGATTCATCTAAATTTTTTTTTTCCGCAATCTACTGTGCAAAAATTACCGTGGTACAGTCTTTGCATACTCCATTCACGCCACAAGCAACATCATTTGAAGAACAGCAAGGAGGCTGGAAGAGAACAAACTTCAGTAAATTCAATGGGATGTGTTTGGTACTGAACAAGATCAGTATTAATAGCTGAGTCAGTTCCCCCAAAACTGACAAGGAAGCATGATTGTTTATAGCACGATCATTGTTATATTCTTACTATGAGAAAGTCATGCATAGTTAATCATGATATCCCCTAAAAAAGAAAACTTATTACTTTGAGTCTCACTACCCTACAAGTTGGAAAAGAGCAATTCCACAGTTCCATTTTGAGAGCTCATTTTGACCTAGCCATTATATAATTTCAAACCTTTTTAGTATTACTACAAATTCCAATACTGCAAATGAAATTCTAATGTTAACCTAATTTACAGCAGTCATTAAGCCCAAAAATCATGCAACCAGAAAACAGAAAATGTGACAGAAAAGATAGGTCATTATAGGGAAAAAAAACATTATTATTATGCCAATGGACTTATTGGGTCAAGACCTGATCATCAGGGGGGCAGTAACTCCCATTTGTGAACTTCCGACAGCACCCAAATGCTTCTGGTGACATCCACACAAGAAAATCATCAAGCCATGATGCAGCTGGCATAGCTATGTAACTTGATTCTGGTGTTAAGGACGCTCTTGCAATCTACAGAAGCAAAAGAGACATAATTCATATCAAATAGAACAAACTAAGGGGACAACCAAAGATATAAAAATCATAACAAAAGACAACAAACCAAACCAGTCATTATGTCACCCTTTACAATGGATTCACATTTATATGAAAGTGATTTATCAAATCAAAAGTGTGTTATAAGAAAAACATTGAACAACACATCAGACTTTTATGTCAAAGGAAAAAGGTTTTACCTCGTTTAAAAGGGAGTCTGACTCACATTGGCTAATGGAGCATAACTGGTTTGTATGTCTTGATTCTGAGCTGAGGAATAGATCAATATCAGTATTGTAGTCTTAACATAGTGACAAACATGGATCTAAATCAAGGTTTACCCTTCAACCCTCCTCTTCCTCTTCTTTCACAGACACATGGTGGTAAAAATTCAGGTTGAAAAATCAACAGTAACAAAAAAGGCTTCATCAAACACCAGTAATTAAATTTCTGAAGATTAAATTGTATGAAATACACAGGAGGCACGCGCCTTGGCAGCTGGCACTTGGTCCTTTCTCTCTTTTTATAAAGGTAGAGAACCACAAGTATGATAAGAAGAATAACAACATAGCTACAAAGGTGATCAAATTGGAGCAAAAAGGGAATATAATGACACTATGATACCTATAATTATAGTTCTTCACAACAAAATAGAGTGGCGGTCCAATTCTGAGATACTCTGAAACATTATTAAAATACCCCTGTAGAAAACAGAATTTTAGTCTTAGCATGCACAAAACAAATAGTTCTTTTCATAATATATAGATAATGAGGTGTAAAGTAGTTAAACCTGAAGATAGGAGTCTCGGGGTAGAACAATTTTTTGCTCCAAACCAGGTTCAATCCTAGTGCATAATGCCTAAGAGATGTAAAGCAATGAAAAATTAATTAAGATGCATAGGAGGCACAAACAGATAAAAGGAGAATCTCACAGTGTGTCAAAAGATAATGATTTTTTTTTTCAAATATCCACAAAAACTCACAATGCTAGCCAATGCACATCCAAGAAAGAGAGAAATGACAACTATTTTCACTCCCCAAAGACTGAGAATAGGTGCGTGGACTTCCTGAAATGCAAATCAAAGCTCAACTGGATTAGACATTAAGGAAAGACAACCATATAAAGAAAAAAAAAATTACAAGAAAAAAGAAATTCAAATCACCACACAAAAATGACCCTAGTTTTTGAAAAATAAATATTTAGCATGAATGACTCCTCGAGAGTGGACAGAAACAATGTTTATCATTAATGATTACAACTACAATAACATGTATACTATACTCAACAAAGCATCATGCTATGGCCCAAATACTAAAGGTAGATATCATCATGCATTTTACAGTCAAGTTTCACAAAACCTCTGATCTCAACAAAACTGTTACCGGTACAACATGGAAAAGTTGTAAACCTTCGGAATGCAGGTTGGTTCAACATCACTGCTATCAATACTGACTAAGACAGCAGTACAAATATAAACATGCCTAAAAGTAATGTTCAAAAATCGTACATGTTCAATTAAGGTGTTTTACAAAATCAAATGACGCACCCTTAATAATTACATGTCTTAGTGAGGCATGTGAGCAACAACCTCCACAAACAATGGTGGAGGTTTAACTTTTGTAAAGTTACTTTATCTTTAAGATACAAATAAATTGCTTTGAAATGCATAATATTGACAAACTGAAATATGTCAGAAACATATCATATGCATGACATGCACACTGAACGATAACCCAGGTTAGAGTTGATCAATAAAAATCAAATGTTTTGCATATTGAGGAAAAACACAAATTGGGAAGAAATTCTATTTCCATTTCTTTTTTTCCCCTTTCATCAACCCTAAATCAAATCTTTTCCCTTTTCTAACCCAAATTCATTCTTAAACCCTAACCCTCCTTCTAAAGGTTCTAAACCCAAAATCCAAAAATTATCCTAAACCCTCCTCCAAATTTTCCCACGTCAGTGGTGTAATGTCACAAAGAGTTACAATGATCACATAACCATACATGTGAATTCTCAATACAAAGGACATTGAGGGTACTTTCCATTGAATCCATTGAGTATAAAATCGGATCATTGGTCTAACCTGTAAAAGATAAGACTAACATGAAAATTTCGACAAAAAAAGAGAGAGAAAATAATTACCTTCATATATCGAATCAGGATTCCAGGTTTTCTGTGATCAATGCCTGTAATTTCAATAGTTAGTCTTAAATTAGATTTAAGTACAGTGTACAAGAAGAGATGAACAGCTTAAAAATGAAAAGAAAACATATATATATATATATATCATGCAAGGAATTCATGCATCAAAAAAACTATATCAGAGGTATGGATCAATTAATTGTAAATTATAAAATAACCAAATATACCTTTATCAGAGTCAGCATAAGATGAAGAAACTCTTACACAAGGAAAGCAATCAACTCTCTTATCCTCAGCTCGGAGAAAGTCAAAAACAATCAAAGCAACAAAAGCAGTAACTTGCAGAAGGAAGTCCAGGAGAACAGCCAATGCTGCAAAAGAATGTGCAAACGGAATTTAAACAATTGACCAGAAATAAAACATCATGACAATAATAGAAATATAAAAACTATTTCCCATGCAAAATTTGGAATGCATGAATATTTTTAACCTGCAAACATGGAGAACACACGGCAAGCTGGCATGGGAATAAAACTCCCAACTGCAAAGGCTAAAACCTCTGAAAGACTGGCTAGTGTTATGGATGGTCCAACTTCCACAAGTGCATTGCTTATCCGTCCTTCTAAAGGCAACTCTAATGGTTGCCGCTTAACAGCATGCACCAGAATACACATATTATCCACCCCAACCTGATATGGCAAAAGACCATCAATATAAAGATACAATGTAAAACAGAACAATGCGGAGAAATGGTGGAATTCATCACTAACGATAGACAAATCATTAAGTGATCTCCATACAACTACAACAAGGATGCACCCAAAATCGCTTGTATAGATACAAAAGAGCAATCAGTTAACTGCATGTGGGTGAAAAATTAATGAAGAAAAATCTTCACAACTAAGATATGACATTCTATATATAGAGTACTAAGCACGACAAAATAAGATTGGTGTCTCCTTCCAGTCAAGAACATTGTAATCACAAGTATGACAAACATGTAAATCTAGAAGATACAGGAAGGGTAAGAACTTACAGCTAGAACGAGAAATGGAATAACTTCCATAATGATTAGTGTAGATTTAACTCCAATGGCGCTAAAAAATCCAACAGAAGCGAGAACGGACAACATGACAAGCATAACTCCACAGAGACCAAGCAAAACCTGGAATCCAGTCATCTTATAATATCAATTATACAAAAAATAAGATAAGATTTCCTTAGCAGAAAATTTAACATTTCTAAAACTGAATAGCAATAGAGTATGGCTCCATAGGAGCATAAAGGTCCATCATGATAAGAACATCGAAACCTTGGATGAGACCTTACCTTAGATGAGATATAGAAAGAAGATAAACGAGGTGTATCACCCAAAGTAAGTGAAATGTAAGCAAACATCACAAGGTAGCTTATCTGCAACCAGAAAAGGGAGAAAATATAGACAAGAAATTAAAATCTTCGTGTAAAAGTGTATTTAAATATAATATAAGGGAAAAAGAAAAAAGAAGAAGCACATCCACAGGACTGTGGACAATCAAGAGTTTCATTATAAATGAATTTGGAAATATTTCAAAAGGTATAGCTAAAACAAAACTTCCTTACACTAAAAAAAAATGGGGAAAGAAAAACCTACCACAATAGTAATTGCATCTGCAGTACTTTCTCTTTTTAATTCTTCCTCAATGGAGCTTTCCGATGAAAAAGAAACCGTTACATTTTTAGATTGCACCATCGGCAACAACTCATCCTATCACACAGAAGGAAACATGTAGAAGGGATCGTGAAAAATGGAGAAAAAGCAGCTCTAAACCATTAAAAACCAACAAACTAGTAATGCTAATGTGTGAAAATGCATATAATCAAATCATATCAACAGTTACGTATCAGAAACCCTACTTCCTAAAGCACAGAATCAAAGGCAGAAATACTCTATCCCAACAATTTGGGTGAGCTAGATAAATCCTTTCCCACCATTTTTCAACACATAGGGACATATGTTTTAATCATAGGCTGCCATGCCTTTCCTCAAATCCTTCATTTATTCCTTTGCTTCAAGGAAAGAGTTGGTATGTTTACATTTAGAATGCAGATGAGAAAATGCATATAATCAAATCATATCAACAGTTCAGGATCAGCTATCTTGGTTCCTAAAGCATGGTATTAAAGACAGAAACGCTAAAATCCAACAATTTGGGTTAGGAACATATGTTTTTATCATAGGCTGCCATGCCTTTCCTCCAAACCCTCATTCCTTCCCTTGTTACAAGGAATAAGTTGGTATGTTTTATAAGTAAAATTTCATTAAATAAGCTCAAAAAACACAACGTAAGATCACTGGATGTGTAAAAAGGGTCCACGAAAATTAAACACTAAGAGTACATCAATCAAGCAAGTCAGGAAATGCAGCAAAAGAAAACAGACCCAAAGCATTAATCCACTCAAACAAAGTCTTGAGGAATAAAAGCTTCTATTCATGTACTGATCTCTCACAACCCTCAAATGTCTTAGAATTATGCTCCCACCAAATACCCCACATGAGGCAATGCAGAATCATACTCCAAATTGCAGCATTAGCATAACTGTTGAGGTTGCTCTTCCAACTAGCTAAAAGCTCCATTAACACCTTTTGGCATAACCCAGTAATCCACAACACAAGAAAATACCATGGTCCAAAGTTCTCTAGCAAGCATGCAATGGAGAGATGATTTACGGTTTCCTCATCCCTCTTACACATGCAGCACCAGTCTATCACAATTAATCTTCACTTTTGGAGGCATTGGTAGTAAGGATCTTCCCCAAAGCTGCTGTCCAGAGGAAAAAACTGATCTTTGTCATATCTTTAGGCCAACATAAATTCTTCCAAGGAAAGGACTAATGAGAGGTCAAAAACATTCCGTGAAGATGGAGTGCAGCAAGTGTATTTATTCTGCCTCTTCTTATCTGCCCAGTATAAATCAAATCCATAAAATTGGCAATTGATTCCAGGTCCCGATCCTGGACAGGGCAAAACAAACCTGACATCCCAGTGATAACTATCCCCTACAAAAGACAAAGCCCTCCACAAAAGCATCCTTATCACTGCACTATGAAATAGTTCTGGGAAATTGTCCCTTAGAGAAAGCCCCCCGCACCATGAATCTTGCCAAAACCTAATCAAAGAGGCATCCCCTACCTTGAAAGTGATAAACTGCTTAAAGCCCTTCCAACCCTTTTTAATGTCTTCTAGAGGCTTATCCCATACAGCCACAAAAACTTTAGTCTAATCATAGAATACCATGACTTGGGTGATCTAAATTTTGTTGCTATAATCACTAAATGTCATATTTAAATTGTCTTGCATATAATTTAGAATGATTTAAATCAAATAAACATGAATTTTAAACTAGATTCTAGCTTCAATTTGTAGATGACTTCAATGCACTTACTTGAACTTCATAAATCAAAATAAATGAATAATGACTTATAAAAATGTGTTATGCTTTGTAACGAACAGGAATGGACAATTTTATATTGATGGATGATTTACCAAGTCATGAGGAAAAAATTGCATACAGTAAAATTGATGTCGGACAATGAACTCCAAAAAGGGAGACTTGTTTGGGAAACCAAAAAAAAAGAATAAAATAAAATGGACAGAACCTAGGAATATTATAGCACCTAGGGTTTCGTGGAATCAACAACAACCAAGAGATCATGATAGTTACCCAATAAAAAACACCTGGCTTACTTGGAATCCGCACCAAGAACCGGAAGAAAACTCCCAACCCAAATTCCATTAATCAATGAACAAAACATCTAATATAGACATTTTTGATCCTTTTAAATAGGATTCTTAAGATATATCATACATTGAAAGAAAATAAACTAGTAATGAGACTACATAAGATATGGAAACAAAAATCAAATAGAATCAAACTCCTCTGATAGCATTAATCAGTGTCAATTGGCGTCAATCACGATCAATCAGTTCTAAGAAAAATCAATCAAAATTAATAAGTCAAATCTAGTGTCCACACCAAGAATTGCCTAAACACTTCCAAAAACCAGATATTCAATAATTCAATCACTAACAAAATTCTCAGACTATGCGAAATGGTATAATAGGACTTACACGGATATATTATTATGTAAATTCCACATAAAATGCATTTCTCTTATAATAAAACTTTTGTAGATGTGTCTAATACTTGAGAGTAGGGCATAGAAAAGAAAAATTGCAAGTAAAAAACTACTGGAATGACACTAGTACAGTGAACAAACCTTCACTAACTGAATAAAAGCTTTCTCCCAAGCCACTGCCTTTTGCGTTTCGTTCCCTTCTTTATCAATAGCATTGTTTACAGGGTAAGTTATTATGAATGCAGAAGCCTGTCATAGAAATATCACTGTAAGGTTACCTAAGAATAATTGTTCCCAGGGGAACCTCCTATGCAGTGATCTAAAATCCAATCAAGTTTGCAATTTCAAAGGGATGTGAAAAGATTACCTCAGAATAATTGTTCCCAGGAAAACCTCCTAATGCAGTGCTTGGATCTAGAGGACCTTTAAATGCACTCATACATTTATCTGCAGACGAATAATGCTAAAACGATAGAAGTAAATAAAGTGTCAGTAATTAAGAGGGGCAGAGGAGGTTACAAAGCCATGACATGAGGTTAAAAAATCTATTCATAGCTATGGAAAAAGAGTCTCTTCAAAGCCATTGGATAAATTTGAAAGAAATAGACCAAGAAAGTATACAAATATATGAATGGACAAAACTAAGCACACTAATATGTGAGGCAGGTCATCCAATTCAGGAATGAAAACATTGCTGCAATTCTTTTATTTTATTTTGATAAGCATCTAAAATTTGATAACTCTTAAAATGGCAGATCAATTTCACATTATAAGACTACCCAACATCACATTCATCATTTCTGCTCAGATATATATTATTTACTCTGGCATAAAAACAAGTGCTCAAATTACAGTGCCAGAGCAAAAAAAATATTCAAGGGGGCAAGCAAAATATATCATCAGGAACAGATGCCACAGGTTAAAACTCTCTCAAAAATACAAAAAATCTTGCATACACTTTGACATAATGAGCTACATATGGTATAAGATTAATAACAGGAAAAATATTGCACTAATCATTTGCATAAATGTAGTACAATTTTTTAAATCTAGGGGGCCATTAGTTAAATTTATATATAAATTCTATTTTTTTATATAAAAAATAGAGGAAGTGGGGGATTTTCAAAATCTGCCCCCTCCCCGATCCTCCGCCCTGGTCCAAAAAACAATTTCTTTTGTGGGAAGATAAATTTCAGATACATACATTCATCACCCATCCACCTGATATTAAGTAAGTATCAAGCAGTTGGATTGGAAATATATGTACAAGTACCTATGCCATTTAAGCCTACTATCACTTTGAGTATACCAATCCCAATCCTATGTATCCATACAAGCAAATATAGAATCATATTATTAAATTTACTAAGATTGTATTGTCTCTGGCAACTTATCTTGAAAATGAAAATCCTAAAGCAAATGGGAAGGAAAACTTTATCAAAATTCCAGGCATGTGAACAGACAAATCAGCAGAAACAAGCTCTCCGGCTTTCAACAACATGAAGATGGAAATTACCACAACATACCTCAAAACAATACTTAAGGTGTTCAACTCCCCCATAATTATCGTAATTTTCTGGATCCATCTTAAAATACTGTCACCAAGAAGACAAAACAAACAGGAAACAGCATGTTAATTACATGACTCTAAAAAAAAAAAAAAAAAAATCTCATGCCATCAAATATCAAGGTTCCCTAGCCATAATGAATAATTAATATCATGCATCACTTCAATAAAAAGAGATTGTAAACAGTTTAAGATGTTAACAAGATGCAATGACAAGTTGTAAAATAGAGATATGGTATTATTGCACCACAAAAAGAGAAACAGAATGTCAATGGCAGATGCTGCCCATCAATGAAAGATTAAAATAGCTACTTTATATTTTAAATTAAACAAGAAAAGGAAATATTAGATTGGCAATGTCAATTTATGTCTAATAAAAAAATTGCTGATGTTTCATAAAGGTAATAAACAAATAAATAAAGGAAAAAAAAGGCTAATAGACTAGTCCCAGTGACTTTAACACAAGTACAGAAGAAGTGTATGTATGAAAACAGCATGTCTTTAAAATACTTGGATTAGACTTCCTTTGAAGTGCATAAAATTGTGCACAGAACAATTAAAATTAAATCAGGAATATTAATTGCACATGAAAATAAGAAAATAAGATTTTGAAAGCTTCATCAGTCATCACTACAGTTCATAGTATGCATTACCCAAAACAAGCTTACCTGCAGAACACTTTGAGTGGCACAATCCTGGTCTAGCGGCTTCATACAAATATCATTGAGACTTATCATTGATCCTAAATAATTTGCACGAATTCCATCAACCTGATATTTTTTTTTAGAAAATACGGAAAAAAACAAACAAACAAACACAAATTGTTAACCACACTTACCCAAAAATAAAAATCGAAGGCAAAATATAATTACATACAAATTTTTAACCATGATTACCCAAAAAAAAAAAAATTGAAGGCAAACTATAATTACAAATTAAATCATAGGCCACCACAAGTCACATAATCTAGTTACAACTAAAAAGCTATACCAGAATGGATACCTTCTTTTGTATTTCAAAAAGTAACTTGATGTTGTTCTCTGTCACTATACTTGGTAATTTGCCGTCCACAGCATCTGGAGTTGTTGCTAATATAAGCTGGATAAAGTTAAAAAATAAAAAGGCATGGTTAGCTACATCAAAATTAAATAAATACTACAAATCCTCCTGCTACAATATTTAGTCTCAACTTATCAATTCCCTGATGTTGTATCAAATCACATAATATTTAGTCTCAAGTTATCTACTCCCTGGTGTTGTATCAAATCACAAGTACTACTTTACCAATGGTCTCAGTGTTGGATAAAAACTGAGACACATAAAAATTTACAAATACAGTAAATTACAATGATGCTGATTAAGGCACATAAAACCTATGTATATTATTCTTTGAAAGACAACAACACTCCCCCACCTCTACCCCCACAAAGGAAAAAGAAGTCAAAATTAGGGTGAAAAATTTGTTATACAGGTATTATTCTCTGACAATGCATGAAAGGAAAGAAGAGGCGCATAATAATCTATATATATAATGAATTATATATATAAATTATTGAGTGTAAAAATCGAAGAGTCCAAATCCAATTAGATTCTAAATTGGATTTCAATTGGAGTCCAATTTTGCACCAAGTGTCCATCTAATTTTTAATTTTTATGGTAAGTGAACTATTGGGTAAAAAAACCGAAGTCTTAATCCAATTAAATTCTAAATCACACACACACACATATGTATAATGAGAAACCGTTACAAATTTTAGAAATGTATAGTTTAAAAAAATATGTAAGCTAATACCATGTATAATTTGAATCTCTACTGAAAAAATGTATAATTTGAACTGTGTAATTGTGATTATTTTTAATTGTACCCTATGCATATGTACAGAATTACATACTAGTAATAATAATAATAGAGGCATATATATTTATGCAGTCAAACACGATAAGACGGGCAACATCTGTTAAAAGCACAAGCAAAGACTGTATCTTGGTCTCCGTAAGGCCTTAAAGACATTATTTACCTTCCAAACCTAATGAAAGCATGCTAAGTTGACAATTAAATAACTATACACACACAGACATATTATGTAGAACCTGTTCAATTCTGTAAAAAGGTGCAAGGTGGCTGTCAAAAAATTGCTTCTCTTCTGCAGCTTTACTCCCAGGCCCTACCCACAGCTGAAACAGTGTACAAATCACAGTTAAGATGCTTATAGGCAACACATATGTTAGTGAAAATAACACACTAAGAATGATTGCATTGAAAGTGAGAAGACTTGTGAAACAACTAAACAAAACCTGTAATATTGCACATTGATAGTGGCTCTGATAAAATATAATCTACTCTCCCCTATGACAGTAACGCCCCCAAACTTTTTTTTTTATCTGTTTCTTATGATGCTTTTGTAATTTTTGCTGTCTTGAATCCAAATTTGTATTAGCATCTCCATAAACATTCTCCCAGTAATTCATCAAAGTTTCCAAATTCTTTTATTTTTAAGAGTCTAAAATTCTTTTAAAATGAATCTCATTAACAGTTGCATAAAAACCTTGTAGCCAAGGAATTATTTCAGTATAAAAAGACCACTAAAGGTTTGAAAATCTGAGATTCCCATGTTTCTTAAGCTAAAATCATAAAAACAGACAAAAATATTGCATTTAAAGTCAAAACAACCACTCCCAACCGAGGAACTAGAAATATAAGCATGCTATAATTGTGTCAATGAAAATGACCATAGGAACTTTCAATTGGCAAAAAACCATTTCATGCATTCATCAGTCCAAGGAGCTTAACATGTACAAGAGAATCTATGTCTCCAAGTGTGAGTGAGATAATTGCTCTGGGTATTACACAAATTATCTTCCTATCATGAATATATGCAAACCGCTAAGTTGGATTCTGACTACAGCAGAAGTGCTGTGATAAGAAAACACAAAGACTAAATTCCAAGAGGAAAACTCCAGCAGATTTGACAACAATGGAAACCAACAACAAGGCCTTAAACAAGGCACCAAGAATTAAAAAGAAAGATCTTTAAGCGCCAAATCATACCTTCTCAGGCCGTGTTTCCACCTTGAAACGGATTAGACCCAAACAAAGCACAAGAACCATCGCCAATGATGAACACAAAACTAAGGTTGGATTTCTAGCAACCCATGTTCCATATCTCCTGAACATGAAAAAATATACACAATGTCAAAGATCATTCTGACTGTACCAATGTGAGCATCAATGGCATTTCAATGACCTATAGAAGTTTGACATGTATCCTTGCACTACTGAAAGTTGGACCCCATTCCTAATTTGAGGATGATCTTCAAGCATCTGACAATCAAAGAAACTTGTAATTATATAAGCCTAAAAATGGAAGAAACAGATAGTAATACAAAAAAGCGGGGTGGGGGGAGCATAAATTCCTTTTTATAGGTAATATACAAGAATCTATGTTGGTTGCTGACACTAATTCTTCATATTCAGACAAACAAGATTCAAGCAACAAGAAGACGCATGTGCATGAATGTGGCAGGTGACTTCGGGTTCCCACCTTCTCTCTTTTATACTAAGCTACAGCATAAATAATCCACAAGATTCACAATTGAAAATATGAAGGATACTAGAAGCATTAGAGTTAGAAACCCAATTAAGAACATTAATACCATTTCACAGTGGCAGAAAACACATATTTTGCAAACAGGACACAGCAAAAGGGACATTAAAGAGTCAACAGGTAGAGTTTGAGACAATAAAAAAACAGCAAAATAGGGAAGAAAGAATTGATTGAACAATTTCAAGGCAACAATGAGTCAGCTAGCCCATGCTCTAACTATATATATATGTTACTCTTATTTCTGATCCAGTGATTAGGACATCCAGTACACATATAAATAACATTATCTAAAATATGGAAACCATGGTAAAAACTCCCAAAGGGTCAGAGGACGTGTGGGAGCTACCATAACTCTAAATTACTGGGTCTATACACAAACTCCTCCAGGAGATGCCCACAAATTTTGGACAATGGACAGTGAATAATTTTTCTTTCATTTTAGCCAAAGCTAATGAGTGAGAGCCTCAAACTCAAGTCAAATTATAAAATTTAGTTACTATAATGAGGATGTCGGTTAAATCATTAGAAGTGGGTGGTAAATCAGCATGCACCTGCATAGGGAGGTTTTCATCCTTTTGCCTGTTAACAGAATGTAGTTGACCACCATCATTGACATTCAAAAATGGTTTTGTTCTAGAACGTGGGTTCCTTTCTCTTGTTCGATGAAACAAACCCCATCCTAAAAACATAGAAACCAATGTGATATACAGGATTGCTAAAGCAACGTCAACACATTTGGCCTGCAGTTGACAAACATGGAAACCACATTAGCAAAGCCATCTATGTTATAGAAATTCACACAAATCCAAAAAGAAAGAATGCCCTACAAAATTATGCATCTAGAATAAACAAGTAAATGAAAGCAACCGCTCAGGTTTGGAACTAAGTACATATGTTCTCTCACCTTTAGAGACCCAACTCTCACTGAACAGGAACCTGCTTTGTGGTGAGCAGGAGGAGCTGTATTAGAGCAGACTGGAGATGAGGGGCAATCACCACAGGAGCAGCCCAATGAAATATCACCACATGAGTAAATAGAAACATTCATAGGTTTCATTCCAGATGACTCAGTAGCATTTGAAAGGAATTTAATGGCATATGGTGAACCAGGCGCGTGCGGTTCAGCCTGTCTACCAATAAAGGCAAACCACTCTGCAAAACAAAAATCACAATATAAGCACTAAAACTAGACACAACCTGAATAATGAGTAAATAAAGAAAGAAATAAAAACATGTTCTCTTTATAATCCCAGACGTTTTATATAAGAAAAAGAAGAAGTGGGTTTTTCTATCAAATTATTTTTGAGTTATCACTTTAAGCAGGGGAAACAGAAAAACAAAAAGAACCATCAGCAACAATTTTTTCTAGTCATGGACACCTAATAGACCTAGGACTCGTGCATCTCTTCCTTTCTCACTTCAAGTCCTTAATCATTATAATTTCCTTTATAAAAATAATAATAACAATAATAACAATAATAATAATAATTTGTATTAAAAATCAAAATGCAAGATTACAAACGTTGTTTAGGACAGTGAGGTACTAGGTGTGTACCAGCTGTATACCCAAAGAACTCTCAAAAAAATGCAAAGATCTATAAGTTCTACACAGTATTTGGTATATCCATCTTTACTGATAACCAATTAAATAAAGAGCTCACAACAATTGATTTGAACCTCACAGTTGACGACTCCACTGCCCCTTAAAAGTTCTTCTATTCCTCTCCCTCCACAAAATCCATATCAAACATGACAGTACTAAATTCCATGCTCTATGTCTGAAGGAGATTGGTTTCCATCTCCAACCTTGAAGCATCAAGTGCATAAAGTTGGGCATCACCCATCAACCTCCACACAACACCCAAAAAAAAACCCCATAACCCATCAAAAGTGCCTCTTTATATTTAAGCAATCACATAAAACCTCAAAACTCATTGCTCAAATAAGACTCTGATTCCACTCTTTTCCCAAACTCATGAACTCCCAATTTGGATCAATAATATGGCCAGAATAACTAATTTCATTTACATCATCTGTACCAACCAATTATTGGGCTCATTTAGATGCAACTCTCTAACCAAAGAATATCTCATTCTGCAACACTGCCATCCAAAATCAGTTATGATTCTAAAAGGAATACTAATAAGACCATATATTCTTTAAAGTTGACTAACAGCTAGGGACCATGTATTCAGTGGAGCTATCAACTAGGTCTTTCATCTATCTCAATCATAGAGTAATGCCTTTTCTACTCAAGGCAAAACTGATTGGAAAGCAGTCAAGCACCATACTACACTATAATCTAGGAAAGTGAAAATTTCAAAATACATGCTTTATTAATGTCTCTGAACATATGATGGATAAGAATACAGGTAATCATGACTAATTGACCATCTGCTTCCAAATTCAAAAGGTCTAAAATTGTCCATAAGTTGCACAAATTTCTAATCAATTAGAAAATTTTCAGCAAATTAGTTTGTTCCAAACACAGAGGGGTCCATAGATGATGGCTACGCCATTCTCGCATAGGCAAGGACATGGGAAACCTTTTACATCTCTTGTATACTTCCCATGTACTTGGATTGTGGCCCTTTGCTCTTCTAATGAATATTTTTTACTTATCACAAAGTTTACACTCAAAAACATGATTCATACAGTAGAAGTCTCAATAACTATCCCCCACTTTAGCATAAAAACATTACACACATATCCTAAGGATGCAATTTTAGAAGGATCAGATTACCTTTAAAATTTTGAGCACCAGCACCAATAAATTGTATAGCCCGAGAATTCATGGTACCAAACTTTACATCCTTGCAAGAATCATATAACCCTTCACCAAAACTGTCAGTTACGTAAAAATCAATCCCATCCACAGTCATATTGTTTTTAACCTGAAAAAGGAATGAGTTTCATAAATAAAGTTAAATGTTTACATGCACCATTATGTATCTATCTCCAATAACACACACACACATGTATGTATGTCACAATCACCTCCATCAAATGAGAACAAATACTTTAAAGACTTATTTGCTGAAGCAATTCCAAACTTGTATCCAACAAAAGATATTGAAGCGAACAACAATAGAATATACAGGAAACCTATGGGGACACAGTAAGACCAAATATCTAGTAGATGTTGCTGCTTGTATCTTAGGAGAATATCATTAGATATGGGCTACACAATGCTGTTAAAATATGTGCTCTGAATACTCAATTTAAGAACCAAAAACCATTTATAAATAACAAGATTCCAAATGAATTTATGAGATGTACTTGTTGCAAATAGTTTTGAATTTCATTATACAGTTGAAGCACAATGAGGCGCTGGTGCAGACACCAAAATTAGTGCTACCTTAAATTTCCAATGATATAAAAACTTATTTTATAGGGGATCATGTGAAATTATGTTTTAAATGGTTTTTTTATTTTCCTTATTGATTTATTCCTTATTTCCAATTACTGGTGACTACTCCTAACAACGTAGTTGCTGATGCCTAGGTTTTCCTGCTTGGTGCTGATTCCTAGGACTTTCTCTTTTCTTATTCTACATTCTTTATCTCCCCTTTCCTATCCCTTTGAACCTGTTCTGCATCGGGGGCATAACAGAATGATAAAATCAAGAGCTATCTTCAATTTTTGCAGGGAATGATAAGTGGGATCCTGACCTTTGAAATAGCAGTCACATTGATAAATAAACTCTGATTTGGAGAGCAGGTAAGCTCACAGAATAGATTTAAGAAGTTTCTCAAGCACGCTGGACAGCCTACAAGAAAAGGGATCGCCTGCAAAAAAGGATAAACGTAAAACACATATATAATGGATATTATTAAAGGGATGCTGGACATCTTGTAAAGAAAGTGCAAGAAGAAGAGCAATATCTGAAGAGCTCAGCAGGGCACACTCAAGTCCTAAACAAATAATGAAACCAGTAAATATGTGAACTGTTGGCACATGTACCAACAACATTAATAGACTAGGAAAAAAAAAATCATCAGTGCAGTATACGTGAAAAATATTCATCAACTCAGTTCATATGTATCTAAGAAAAACAGAACATTTTCCAATTCTAATTCCATTTATGTGGAACATAAGCCTGCTGGTTTCAAATTTAAAAAAAAAAAATCTAGAGAAATTAATATTTTTTATTCAAACTATAACAAAAATCAGGCAAAATATAGACTTTGGACAAATAAAACAGAAAACCAAGACTGCCATTGTTATGAAGACAAATTACTGTTAGGCTTTCCCAAACAAGTAAAAAATATGAATTATCACATCGAATATCATATAATGCCTGGTCCAATTCAGGAGTGGCCAACATCAGCCAAAAACACAAACAAACAAACAAAAAAGACAAAAGAAGAATCTTACTTGCTGTACTTGTTCCCGTAATGTATTAAACTGAGCTTCTGTACAACAAACATTTCCAGTAATTGTAGGACATAAACTTTGAATCTTTGATGAAAGCAACTCATCTGGCTGGGAAGCATAACAATATGAAACCGTCAGGTAATAACAGCAAAAGCTTAAAACTAACAGACCCAGAAGTAAGATAGACCGCTACCCACCCTGCTACTGAAACAGGGGTTAACCAGCAACCAAAGAACCCCATATGTTGGATAGAAACGTTCAAAGGAAACGACTAGTGCCCACAAGCTATTGCACACAAAGTTGTGTGTAACAGTTTTTTAAGTCATGATTTCATTTTTAAAAAAATTTTACACACAACTTTGTGTGTAACAGGCCGTAAGTTCAGAGGGGGGAAAAAATACACTCGATGTAGATTTAAAAAAAGAAGTCATACCCCCCTAATTTTAGAGAGGCTGATTCCCCGACGCGCACACAGATACAAGGATAAAATAACGACAATAATAATAATAATAGTTGTAATATTAGTGATGTAACTTCTGTGGTGCTGAAGAGCTAAAAATCTAAAATAGAAATTTACTATTCTACCAAAAAAGAAAGAGACATTTGTAACAAATACCTTCACGGAAGGGGAACCGTACGGACAGTTCAATAATTTGCCATCCTCTCGTTGTCCACAGATGTCATACATTGCGCAATACTCTTCAGAATGCCTTTCCCTATGCAACATCAACAACTAAAAAATCTCAATTTTACGAAACAAAAATCGAATTCTTTCGTCATATATAGTAAAGCTACTGCTAGGAACAAGTAGTTCGAATCTTGCGAATTTCAACAATCAGGACTCGAAGCAAATTAAATATTATAAATTTTGCAATCATTAAAAAAAAAGAAAGCAAAATCAAGCTTATTCTTCAGCATATTCAACACTCAGAGTGACAACAAAGCAGCATTAGCAACCACATCATTTAGAAACTGAGCAATTTTATATACTAATTTAATACACCAATTGCAATACTTACTATGATTTGTAGTTTAGCATTTAAAAAAATAGATATAAAATTTTTTTAATTAAAATTAAAAAATAAAAAATAAAAAATGAAGAAGAAGAAGAAGAAGAATCACCCTGATGTGACAGAAGGAGTCAAAAGAAGCCGCGTATCAGACCTCTCTGCAGTGACTATAGATAGTGTAAATAAGACCTGCACAAACATATATTTTCAAATTCAGCAAGATCAGACATACAAAAAATTCTCCATGAAGCTACACACATATACATACATACATACATACATATATATATATATATATATGAAGAGCACACATAATATGCATGTATAAGGTAACTCGCCAAAATTCACTTTCCAAATTATTATTACTATTTAATTTTAAAACTCCGTTTGGTTACTGAGAAAATACTACTAGAAAATAAAGTAAGAAAGAAATTGCTCTGTTTCCACTTCGATTTTACTTTAAAAAAAAATATTATTTGAAAATATTTGAACGATGTAAAACAAGAATTTCTTATAATCATTCATTAACTTTCTTTACTGTAATTTTCCTGAAAGGGAAACAGAAAAAGAAGGAACCGTGAAATCAGGGAAAAGTTGAGAGAAAGAGAGAGAAAATCAAAGAATCGAGCAAGAACAGGAGGAGGAGGATGAGAAGAGAAGCATCAAATCTCTTCTTCTTGCCTGAAACAAGGAGACCGAGAAGAGAAACCCTAGAAAAATCTCCATTGTTCTTCTTCTGCTCCAGATTTCCGTTTGAAAACGAGTCATGCGCTTTGTCTCTCTGTTTCTTTCTCACAAAGAGAGAAGCTCTGAGTGTAAAAAATAAAAGCAAGCCGTTGAAGGGTGTTGAGTTTTATGGAGTGCAGAGAGTCAAAATCCCGTATTTATAGTAACTTACTGACATAGTGAGATGGAAGTTAATTCAGTACTGTCCTACTGATGTTGCCAACTTTACTGTTTTCGAAAAGAGTTTTTTTTTTTTTTTTTTTTTTTTTTTTCCTCTCAAAATCTAGGTAAGACTTAAATTTTACGAAATTACCCTTGCTTTCGGTCGATTTGTCTGGAATCTAGATGGTCATTTTTTGTTTCTTTTTAATCGATAAATTCGATTGCCTTGCTCGAACATTGGTCATTGGAGTGAGTATGTTTATGGGAATGAGGATGTTTCAGTAATTTGGCTTATTAAGATAAAATAAGATAAAAGGACTTGCTACTTGACGCTAGACAGTACTGTTAAAAGTCAGGCGCAATGCCATAAGAACTTAAGTCTGATTCAGATCATGTACACACTACACTACAGTAAAGTTACTATAGCTTTATTAAACATTAGCTATAAGTGCCTCCATTAAAAACACTAATATTAATTAAGATAAATACAGTTAATTTTTTTTTTTTTAGAAAGTATAGTTAAATGTTATAATTGATTAATTTCTACTAAATTTAACCAGTTAACATTAAAAGCTTAAATTATATTTAAAGAAGGATAATTATTCAATTTTCCATTACTAATTTTCCTCTCTTGCATGAATGGTAGGTTTTATTATTAATTTAATTTTTTTTAAGAGTGATTAATTTAATTAATGAGAAGTGTTACGTCGACAACATTTTCACAACACTTTTACAACAAATTATAAGTAACATGTTTTTAATTTGAATCTACCACTGAAATTACTTTTTTACCCATTAGTAACAACCCGTAACAACCTACCGCATACAATTTGTTGTAAAAATATTGTGAACATAATCACGCAGCATTTCTCTTAATTACCAGGACTCACTATAACTTGAAGTGAGAAAACATTTTTACTCAAAAAAAAAAAGTGAGAAAATTATTCTTGAAATACTAAATATAAAATATTAGATACAAAAATTTATATTTGGCCCCCCAAATTGAAAATTAGTCATTTCAAATTGTAAACTGACCCAAAAATTTAAATATTAAATAATCATGTTGACTTAGAGCATCTGTAGCAAATGTTTCATAAAAAATATTATTTTGACACACTAAAAGTCTACTTTATTATTTTACAACATTCCATTTATCAGATGTTTTATCCTACAACTCTATACATTAAAATAATATTAACTCCTCCCTATCATCATCATCAACAACAACAACAACAACGGCCACCAGCAACCACCTACCACCAAAGCTCAGGCACCACCACCACCACTAACCAATCACTAAAATTGAACCAACCAACTATCCCCACCCAAATCCCAACCCACCAACCCAAAATTGAAACCCACTGCCTCCAAATCACAACCCACAACCACCCGAACCCCCACCAAAAGACCAAACCGCTGCCACCCCCATCGATCGGGCCAAACACCGATCCAAACCAACACCCAAAGACCCACTGCCCCAAACATCCACCAATCCAAACCACCCAAACAGCCACCAAAACAACACCCAAAACCCACCACACCAACATCCAAAGCCACCCAAACACCCAGCAACCACCAACCACCAAAGCCAAGACCCACAACCCACAACCCATTCAAACACAAGCCTCAAACGTCGACTCAACAAACCCATGCCCACGACGGCAAAACCCAGACCCATGGCGAGCAAATCTCACCCATGATACACAGCGAACAAAATGAAGTTTGCAACTGGCACGGTGATATCGGCAATGGCGAGATCGGCGTGGTGAGAGAGCGATGAGAGAACCAGAGAGAGAGAGAGAGAGAGAGAGAGAGAGATGTGATGGGAGGAGAGAGAAAGATGAATAAAAAAATAATAAACACATTTGCCATTCTCGTCCGTATCGTGTCAAAGATGCAATGTTACTATAGCATGTTGCAAAAGTGTTTTTTGTTCGGTGTGCAAAATATTTGGCATTTAGCACATTTGGCACATCTGTTGTGGATGCTCTTATACATGTTCTTTATACACCCAAAGTTAAAAGTTTGAGATTTTGAATTTTAAGTGGCGTTGTGCTACATTTCCACCAAAGTGCTTGTTATTTTTTTTGTCCATGTGTTTGTTTGTCTTAATTTTCAACTTAACAACACTAATTAGTTTTTTTTAGTAAGAAGAATATCGAACATATAACAATGATAAATATGATTTTTCAACTTTTGTGGCTAATACTATTTTATATGTGAAAGTTTTAATTTTCATATATTAATTTTTTTTTAATTTGACTGTCTTATTATTGAATAGTTAAAATTTGTTTTCATACCTTTCATTTTAGAGGTCAAACAATAATGCATGACAAGCAACTTCCATCCAAAGCAATAGGTGGTAGGTTTTAGCCCAAGAATCAGCCTCTAAAAAAATTAAAGGTAAGACTAAAAATCATCACCTCTCCTAAACCCCACAAAAATATGAATTTTGTTCATTGAATACAATTTTTTCCACACCCCCCTCCCTCAAAGCAATAGTCTTGGCTATGTCCCTGTGGCACTTTCTAATGTTTCTGTGACAACCAAGGTTCAAATCTCTCCTCCTCCATTGTAATTATTAAATTATTAAAAAAATCAATTAATTACATGGTTGTATATTTGTATTGCATTAAGTAATAAATCACTTGGTTAAGTTTAATTATTAAAAAAAAAAGCACCGCATCTAATAAATTGTTTTTGTCAAGAGCCTTATAACTTGATGACATTGCCCAGTTTTCCTTTTAAAGAACTTGGGTTTGAATCCTTCATCTTACACTTAATAATAGAAAAAAAAAATTTGCACCTAAGCTTTCCACATAAGATATTCCAATGAATTAAAGAAATTAGTGGCCAATTGCGTTAGTCCATGAATACTTTGATAAACTAGTCACTAATCCATACATTGCACATGAAAGTTTAACAAAATATAATTTTATTTCCCTTTTTTCTTCTTCTTTTTCATTAATAAGAATCTATTAATAAGTAAAAATAATAATAATAATAATAATAACAAAAATCTACTGTACACGGTTCCAAAACACCAGAACCAGCAGGAAAAAAAACGCTGTAAACAAACTAAATAGACCCCACCTCCCCCTTACTAGCAAATTACACGCAAAAAGAGAAACCTACGGGCAATCTCTGCCAGCAAACCTACTACACGCCAAAGTTATTAGAATCCAAACATCCCATCTGTTCCGAAACAAAAATATGTTATTTCATAAAATAGATTTGCCACCAGGCACCAAACCTGCTATACGCCAAACTAATGTTGTTCCTTAAAATTGAGAGAGATATTTATTAGCTCGTTTTAACTTATCTCGTACATGAGAAATAAATGGTTAATATATAACGCGTAGAGAAATCGCTTAATCCAAAAAGTTTAGGTTCAATTATGTTGTATTAATTACTTTTTCTTCTTATTAATAACTAATGTGGGACTTCACTACTTAACCAATTATACTATTTACTTGAATATTATAACACGGACTAAATCACTCTCTTGAGATGATACACATAGTTTATGCAATTTTTAGTTTTAGTAAATTAACAATTTTGCATGCGGATACAAACAAACCCGACCACTTGACTATATGCACTTATACCCTTACAAGTCTACACTACTTGATTGTAGCAACTTCAGGAATTTTGTTTAGGGGGTTCATTAAGAAACTTAAATTTAAAAAAATAATAATAAAAAGAGAACTTGAATATATCAAGTTATCAACCAAAAAAAAAATTTACAATTTCCTTCTATAAGTTTTCAAATTTTGAATTGTTACATGATAGTTCATTATGAGTATTTATTGCCAATATGGATAGTTATGACCATTTTATTTTGTTAAGTTTGTCTAACATTTTTATTTTTATGCAATTGTTATTATCTATTAATTTGTAATTATTTTTATAAAAATAATTTAAACTAAATGGATAAACTTAACTATAATAATTATTAACGCACACAACCACCCTCATTCATACATAAAATAATATACTACGTTTCTACTTAACCAATTAAATACTTAAACAATCACTAACTTTACAATTTTTCTTCTTGAATTTTTCTGACTTTATAACAAAAAGTTATTATAACATGATAACAATACACACACATGTAATAAACCATCTCTATTTCCTAATTATTAAATTATATAAAGTTATATTATATTTATACTATACACACAAATATCCACACGCATCATTATTCATACAAATAAAATTATAACAAAAAATAATGCATACAATTAACATTAAATACACTCACACACATATAATATAAATTTATAATAAAGAGTGACACTTACAATTCACAAACACTTTCTCGTATTTTTAAAGTTGAAAATACTTGTAGTAAGGGTGTATAAGATTTGAATTAGAGTGTGCAAAAATATTTTTAAGAATAAATTAAAATACTATTAAACTAACAAAAAAAATTATAAATATATATGAATTTTTTTTTTTTTGAAGTCAGCCCCCTGAACAAAGGGTAGAGCCGCCCCTGAGCACTTGAAGGGTAAGAAGTTTTCTTCTAGCACTTTCTTTTACTCATAAATTTAAAATAGAGAAGTGTGTGTGTGTGTATATATATATATATATATTTTTTTTTTTCTTTTTTTCCCCCATAAGAAGAAGAGTTTAACCGAGTAAAGTATTTGGAAGGATTGCCAAATTTGATTTTTAAAGTATGATACTAAAACTGAAAGGATGAGAAGAAAAAAATAATAAAAATTTTAATATATCACTTTCATTTTGGCTGAACATGAAGGCTTATAAAATGAGTAATTCTTAGATATTCTCAAAGCACAGTGAATGGTATTCTTTCTTTCACATTTATGGTGGGGTTCATTTATTAAATTCATGGTGGAGCCCACCGTGAAAATGAGAGGAGCAAAAGCACCATTTCGCTATACTTTGAAAATACCTAAGTATTTTCCTTATAAAATAACATAGGAATATATTCCACTTAACATCATTTAAATGGGGTATTAAAAGCTTTGATTATACTTGCAAATCAATTATAGCAATTATTCTAATATACATATAAGAACTCATCAATATTGGTTAAAAACAACGGCCATTTCAATAATTATGCCGGCTATGTTTTAAACCCAATTATTTTCATTCACAATAAAAATAATATATACTCTTTTTCATGAGAAGAAGAGGTTTTCTTTTTTCTTTTTCTTTTTCTTTCTTTTTTTTTTTTTTTTTTTTTTTTGGTTACAATGAGAAGAAGAGGTTAACCAAGTATTTGGAAGGAATGCAAAATTTAATTTTTAAAGTCTGTTACTAAAATTGAAAGGATGAAAAGGAAATAACAATAAAACTTTTAATCTATAACTTTCATTTTGGCCGAACATGAATGCCAATAAATAATGTAGGAATCTATTCCATTTAAATGAGGTATTAAAAACCTTTGACTATTCTTGCAAATCAAGTATTGTAAGTATCCGCATACTAGGTTTTTTTTTTTGGGGGGGGGGGGGGGTGTGGGGAGGAGGAGGAGGGGGAGGAGGAACCCTTGACAAGATCACCTAAGGAGTAATTGGGCCCAACTGTTTATCAAACCAGGCCTAGCCTAATTAAGACAATCTAAATACTTGGTGGATTAGAAAAACCAAGGGTTGCGACCTGCCCGAGGAAGCCAAGGAACAGTCGCTTCTCGGGAGACAGGAAGTTGGCTGTAAGAGCTATGAGATTGGAAGCCGAGGAGGACCATGGTGACGTACAAATAAAAGATGGAGGGAACTTCCAGATAAAGAATCCATCACCTCCCCATTAAATGCTTTGCAACAACTCAGTCTGCCACACTAATGACAGAATGACCCCTAAATAGTGCCCTCACAGCCTGTATCCTACTCTACCACCACCAACAAGGCAGTGATGGGACAAATATCCAAAGAAAGATTAGCAGCTCTCCAAGTGGAAGGTTGGAATGCGATTTGAATGGTTATAAAAGGAAGGAAGATCCTACTTGAGAGGAGGGAGAGAGGAGGAGAGAGAAAGAAAGAAAAATCATACTACAAATTGTAATTCCCTTTAAGCATACTTGATCCTCGGCCAGCCCGATGAGAGAAATAAATAAGATTTCATTTTTACTTGTCTGATTTCTGTCAGTATTAAACCATCCCTGGAATTTATCTTGCTTCTTTAATCATTAAGCCGCATTTTTAAGGAATCTAAGTGTCGGCCTGCATTCCCATCTCTCATAATTAATTGTATTGGATTTCCGTCTTAGCCCATTCTAAGTGGGTTGGGCCCGGGTTAGCATCCCCCTACACTAGTAATATACATATAAGAGCTCATCAATTAGTTTATTTCAATGTGCACAATTTGTATGGTGGTCACTCTACAAGTACAAGTTATAGTGGGATGGGGAGCAGGGGTTAGAATTCAAGTCTCTATTCTCTAAAAAGAGCTTCACACATATATATATTTAAATTATGTTAAAGTATGATTTCTACCTCAAATAATAATATTAATAATAATAATAATAATAATAATAATAATAATAATAATAATGTGGGGATAACTTCACTTTTTTTCCCAGTGGTATTCAATATTTAAAATCATATATCAAAAGAATTTTGGTTCAATCTCACGATCACACAATACCTCAAGTGTAATCTATTTTTAACAATGCAAGATTGATAAATCTTTTTTTTTTTTATAAGTTCATAAATAAAAATTATTCTATCTAATTTACTAAAATGATATGATTTAAATTATAATTTAGTTATTAGCACACATTTATTCATGATATTATATATGAAAAAGGAATACATTAATAAAGTAATTCGAAAATAATTTTGAGTTTGTTAAAGAAATTACAAACTTAAATATGTAATATATAATTGAGATGAAATTGAATTCATCTCTTGCTCAAAATAACATTATACAAACAATTCTTTCTTTCTTTCTTTTTTATAGAAAAATATATAAACAATTCTTAACATTTAATATTTGGTTCAAAGTTCAAACTTGTAATCTATATATCTATATAATAATAATAATAATAGTAATAACAATAGTAGGTAAAGCTGATAGAAAATCTAATTAAATTTCAAATTGGAATTCAATTAGAGTCTAATTTTGCGTCATGTGTCCCATCTAATCTAAGTTTTTAAAATTTTGTGCTACGTGAGTTAATTCAATGTAAAAAATAGATTTCAATTAGAGTTTAACTTTGCGACATGTGTCCCATCTAATCTAAGTTTTTTAATTTTTGCACTAAATGAGTTAATTTAGTGTAAAAAATGAGAAGTCTAATATAAGTAAACCATAAAAAAACATAATTTTTGAATGATTTTATATTTATGAGCCTTTTTCTTTGTAGAACTAAAAACAATTCAAGTTTATAAGTCATTTGTGTGTATGTGTGTGTGTATATATATTAATAAGTAAAGTTAAGAGAAAATCCAATTAGATTTTAAATTGAAATTCAATTAGAGTCTAATTTTGCGTCACATGTCCTATCTAATCAAAATTTTAAAATTTTTGAACCAAGTTAGTTAGTTCAGTGTAAAAATTGGATTTCAATTAGAATTTAATTTTACGGCATGTGTTCCATCTAATCGAAATTTTTTAATTTTTGTACCAAATGAGTTAATTTATAGTAGAAAATGAAGAGTCCAATATAAATATAAATAAATCATAAAAAATATAATCATATATCTGACACTATACATAAAATTAGAGGAAGAGAGAGTTTGAATGATTTTATATTTATGAGCCTTTTTTTATAACTAAAAACAATTCATTTGGCACAAAAATTATATGTGTATATATATATATATATATCAATAGGTAAAGTTTAGAGAAAATCCAATTAGATTCTACAATTGAAGTCCAATTTTGCGCCATGTATCATAAATTATTTATTTTTAGAGGGAGTTTTATTTATTAATTTTGAAATCAAATGTGGGACCATATTATAAATATTCATTTAAGTGAGTTATTGTGTACAAAAACCAAAGAGTCTAAAATTAATGAACATAAAAATATTTAAAAAATAGACAATTTATATTTTCTACCTAATAGCATTCTTACAAGACTTTTTAAAGAGTTAAAAAAAAGAAAAAAAAAATATATATATATATATAAGAATGATTATTAATAATATTTAAATTATATATGTAAGAATATTATACTGTGTATCTTAATGTGTATCTTTTAAGTATATCCATGAAGACTAGCTTCACACAATACAGTGGGTTTGGTTCATAAAAAATAATAATAATAAAATAAAAAACAAAAACAAAAAAACAATCGGTGTGTTTGTGGCGGGGACAGTTTTCACTGTTTTGACCTTTTTTAAATAGGGAACTTTTTTGAACTTTTTGGTAGCTTCATGAATACTAAGGACTAACCTTTGCTCCTCCTATAAGGGTTTCGCTATTTTAGTATTTAGTACTTAGTATTTAACTTTCTAGTTTAGAAAAAATAATAAAAATTACGCATTTAAGGTTGACTCATCAGTCCAATGTTTCGGTTCACCAAAGGCGATTCTATCTTCTACTCTTCAATTCCAAAAACCAAAATTCAGAAGAAAATAAGATGTGCAATGTGCTTTTTAAATCAGCTCTAATAAATCATATTGAAAATGACTAGTGTTGGTGACTTGGTGGGCAAAAGATTTAGGTATTTGGAAATTATAATTACTCGGCAAAGCGGGGCCTTTCTAGCCGTTTAAAAGAAGCACTACAATGGTGTTGCTTCAATATGCAAGCCAATTCACAGGGTCATGATTGTGCACAAGAAAAGACTAGGATAGTTGTCAAGTCTAGCTAGAAGGCCACAATATTGAATTATAGATCACAATTCAGTGATTCACACACCTGTATAGATAGAGATTCCTTGTTGCAAGGAGATTTCATGGCACCAATAGATGTGGATCAATCACCTAACCCATTCCACTGATTTTACTAACTTAATGGAAAGTATAATTATCTTTGATTCCATTTAGACTTTCGAGTAATGCTACGTTCATAACAATTTTAAAACAAATCTTAGGTGATAATTGTTATTATAAGTAAAACAACGATGGTTAGTGATAAACCCAAATTAGAACTAATAACAGATTATCACTAAGATTTATTGTGAACGTAGAATTACTCATTACGATTTTTTCGATCGGATTTTGACATATATGATCCATTCAGTCAAGCTAACAAGTCATTTACTTCACGCAAGAAACAATAATGTCCTTTTCTCTAAAAAAAAAAATATAAACAATAATATATGTCCAGCTCAAGGTATCCCGAGATAATTTCACCCAACAAGAAAAAAAAAATGGACCTTGCTGATGCTGCCCCAGCTTATCAACTTTCTTCACCAGCTAATTAAGCTAACAACCAATAGATAAGATAGCTAACAATTATCACTTTTAAATCTAAAGCTTTTTATACTTCAACCAGCAGAATTTAACATGAAGAACATGTTTGCACTGCCGTCACCGTTCAATGTAGTCATGTAGATCAGCCTGTTCCTTTCTTCTTCTTAAAAAAAATAAAAATAAAAATAAACCATATCAACTCAATAGATACACTAATTCTCCTTTCCGTTTCAACTTCTTCATATTTTCTATTAAACTAGTCACTAAATTGTACAATTCATAAAAAAGTTATATATATATATATATATATATATATATATATATATATGGGTCGGGTTTAAGTTACACCTAGCGTAACTTTAAACAATGTTACAACACTAAATATTTTTTAATTTGATGCGAATTTTGATAAATCCACCGTTAGATTACATTATCTTCGTATATTCTCCATGCTTGCAAAATTTTAAGGTGATCAAAAATTAATAGCCATGTCATCAATTAATTATTTAAATTTAAGTTTTTGTAGTTTTAAATAATGTATAAAAGATGAGTTTCTAAATCGAATAGTAAATAACATACAATTGACATGAAAATTGGCATGAATGTTAAAAACATATAGATCATGGAATTCAAAAGTGAGATTTTCAAAATATGATTTCTATAACAAGTTATTAAGTGGTGTAACATTACTTAGAGTTACACTAGGTGTAACTTGATCCTGACCCTATATATATATGATCTAAAATGAAATTTGATAGTTATTATAACATGTATTTATTATGCTTGTATTTGTATATTGACATATATATTTTAATATTAGGCATATATTAGGATTATGTCTATAGTTGAACTATATCTCTTAACATTGATAGAAAATCTGATATGCTAAGATTTTAATAAAAGTTTAAAAATAGAATAAAATTTAAATTCAATTAAAATAAAAGAGAATTATGACTTGTAAAATTGTAAGACAGCAAAAGTTTGTGTGGCAATATTTAAGAGGTCAACAAAAAGTTAAACATCTTCAATTTTATATATAGATATATATAGATATAGATATAGATAGATAGATAGAGAGTCTTTTGGCTGAATATTGTAAAAAATGAAGTTTATTTGTGCTATGGGTACTGTTCAAACTTATTTGAGAAAATAAGGAGAGAAGCGAATTTGGCAACACCATTGCCGAAATTCTAAGAAAAAGTAGGAGAGAGGAGAGAGAAATGATGTGATGAATGTGGGAGAGAAAAAAAAAGGAATTTTGGCAATGATATTGCCAAAAATAAAATAAAATAAAATAATTGAATTGTGGCAATTGAATTGCCAAAATTGGAGGATTAAAAAAAAAAAAAATTGAACTGTGGCAAGAGTAATGCTACGGCTACAAACTATTTTACCATATTTTTACAAACTGTTATTATTACCAATTTCTTACTGGCTCTCATCAGGGCCCACCAATAACTGTTGATATGATGAGTAATTATTGGTAAATAAAAAAATGATATTATTGGTAGGTCCTAATAAGAACTAGTAAGAAATTGGCCATAACAACAGCTTGTAAAAAAAAAGGTAAAATATTGTGTGGCCATAGCATTACTCTTACCATAGTTCAGTTTTCTTTTTTTTAATCCTCCAATTTCGGCAATTCAATTGCCACAATTCAATTTTATTTATTTGTTTTTTTGTGATGTTACTGGTGGGTCTAATGAGAACTAGTAAGAAATTGGTCATAATAACAGTTTGTAAAAAATATGGTAAAATAGTGTGTGGCCGTAGCATTACTCTTGCCACAGTTCAATTTTTTTTTTTAATCCTCCAATTTCGGCAATTCAATTGCCACAATTCAAAATTTTTTTTTTTGTTTTTTGGCAATATCATTGCCGAAATTCCTTTTTTCTCTCTCCCACATCTGTCACATCATTTCTCTCTCCTCTCTTCTATTTTTTCTCAGAATTTCGGCAATGGTGTTGCCGAAATTCGCTTCTCTCCTCATTTTGCCAAATAAATTTGAACAGTACCCATATTACAAATAAATTTCATTTTTTACAGTATTCAGCCAAAAGACTTGATAAATAGATATATATAGATATTAGATTATAGATTAAACACATCACATTGTAGGGGTGTATATGTACTGTATAGGTTACAGTTGAGTTCCAAATTTACCTAGGTAAATTATCAGCCACAATTCATTTAGGCCATGTAAATTTGTTAGCTACTTCAAAAAAAAAAAAAAAAAAAAAAAAAATCTCTTTATTTTGGGTGCGTGAATGAAGGCATTTGTAATCTGACATGAGACACATCTTGTGTGGGACCGATTTCTAGTTTATCTATGCTAGTGCTAGAATTATTGGTTAAATAATTATATTTATTGTTTCCCAACGTCTTAAGTTTTTTGGAGAACTAATAATTTAACAGTTAGTAGTTCTTGTGTATGAAAATATGAGTTGTTTTAAGGCTGCGTTTGGTTCGATGTAAATCAAACTTCGAGTGTAAAATGAATGCAGGGGAAAATAAATTCTTGTAAGGAAAATGAAATTTGGGTGTTTGGTTCTGCAATGGAAAATAATCCGGAAAACAATTTTTGGTGTTTGGTAACATTTTGAAAATGCTATTTTCCTACAAATGCTTCACATTTTCTTAGCCATTTTCTCAACTTCCAAACAAATTTTACAACAGAAAATTTCAAAATATACACTTAACACAACCAAAAATCAAAATAAAATCATTTATTCACAATTTATACATAATATACTGGTGAGAGGAGGAAGAAAGAGTGAGAGATAGATCGGGAAAGAGAGAGATCGGTACCAATGGAGGACGACGGCGGCCAGATCGGGAAAGAGAGAATCGATACCAACGGAGGATAGCGGCAGCTAGATCAGATGAGTGTGGATCGAGCAAGGTGGGTATGGGTTTGCCAAAATGGGGATTGGGTTATGTGGGTAGATGGGTAGCTTGGATGTGGATCGGAGCTCATGGAGGAGGGTAGCTTGGATAATGATGGGGGTGGTGATGGCGGTGGTGGATCGGAGAAATGTAGTGGTGGAGCATGGCGTTGAGGTTGAGTGGGCGCGATCTCGGCGGTACTAGGGTGCGACAAGCCAGTGCTGAGGTGCAATCTCGATGGTGCTTCAGGCGGCATGATCTTGTCGATGTTGGGGTGCGACGAGACCGGTGCGATCGGCGTGGTGCAATTTGGTGAGACCGATGCGATCTGGTGCGATCGGCGCGATCTCTCCTTGTTGTTTCTCTCTCTCTCTTCTATTTTCTTGGGGTGGAAATCATTTGAAGATAAAATAAAACCTGAAATGGTTTTACGCCCCAGGCAGTGTATTTTACAGTCAACATGGAAAATGAATTCCGTTTGACCTAATTTTCTGTAGCTACCAAACACAAAGGCTAGTGTAAAATGATTTCCTGAAATCATTTGAAGGCAAAACAAACGCAGCCTAAGTAACTCAACTGATGTTTATCGTCGAATATAAGACTTGGGTACACAAAATAGATAATTCAGGTTCGGTGCCCATCCTGCAAAATAGATAACTCAGGCATGAAAATTTTTCCACATAAACTTCTATGCAATCTCTTTTACACTCTTTGTTTTACACACCATTCACTCCAAAGTAACAATCATATGCTGTGCTAATACTTTGGTAGTATTCGTATACACATAGGTAGCACTACTAAAAAACCGATCTAAGCCGGCGTTTTTGTGGCGCTTTAAGTGAGCTATTCCGGCGTTATCAAAAAATGCCATCACAACTCCTAAAAGCGTAGGTATAGAAAGTGCAGTTATAATTCAAATAAACCTATGCCAACGCTTTTAGAAGCTAAACATGGGTATAGGCCTTTTTTTTTTGGTAGTGTAATGTTTGTTATACACACTCTGTTACACAACTTATTTGCCCATACATATATACTTCATCCATCCCACCTCATCCTAGCTATCACATTCACAAACGACACATCTTATACTATTTCTTGTCATTTACCTCTCTCTCTTTTTTTCCTCTTATTTAATGGAGCCAGATTTAGAAATGGATTTTGTTCGAGGAAGACTTTGGACGTAAGAGGGAGCCTAACATGCCATTGAGCCAGGTGACTTTTGGCAAGTAGTAGTATACAATACGTATTAATTTAATAACTCCACACCCTTATACCAAAACAAGAAAAATAAAACAGAAAACAGTGAGATATACAATGAGAAAAGATATCTCCTTGCTTTTATCAGCAAAACGGTCATGAATTGGGTTCATGATAAACACGTTGAAAAAAAAAAAAAAAAAACCGTCTTCACAATTTCAAATATTTATGACGCAAAGTCAAACTTGGATACTGAAATCATAAGAGTTATCTCACGGCAACTAAAAATTCATCATAGTTAACTTCATATGGACCATATCTGGCAGATTATTATTTGTTTGCACTTTTTTCCAAAGAGAAAATATATCATTGTTTGTGTTGTCTTTTATCCAAAGAGCAATCTCATTGCTATCTTTCCCTAATAGATCATTAGTTTCCAAGGAGTGTATAGAAAGGGTCAACCAACTTTTCCCCAAGTCCAACACAACAATTTTTCCTCTAAACAAGCACTAGATGTCAAAACTTTCATATTAATAAAGCTTCCTTATAGTCATTTGGTAAAGATAAGTAGGTATTAGTGCAATCAGTTATTGGATTTTAGCATTTTATTCCTCTTTTCACGTGTCTTTTGCCTTATATTCAAGATATCTTCTTGTTTCTTTTTTCTTTTTTTGCTTAATAAAAAATAGAGGGTCTTGGATGTGGACTCTTCAGCCCCACGCTGCGTTATGGTAATGAGTAATACCACATAAACCTTATTAAGACTATCACTCGAACCGCTTATTTCTGGATGCTGAAATAAGGACTTCTACTATCGAGTCACACTCCATGTATTAAAATCGATAAGTATTAGTATCAATTAGTTGGGAGTTGAACGAGTCACGCTCCTTGTATTAAAATCGACAAGTATTAGTATCAATCTGTTGAGAGTTGAATAATAAGGAGAATTTTGTCAAATAGTAGTCTAGAAACCAATCATTTTGGAGCTTATAGTATGATTTGAAAGGATGGGCATTATAATATTTACAGATAAAGTTGAATGCAAGTTGAGAATTTAAAGGGACATATTAAATGAGGGTAAAAGAGGAGTTGGGAAGATAAGGAAGTGGGAGTAATGATGGTAGGTGTGATGATGGGGGCTAGAAAGAGTCATTGGGGAAGAGATTCTAGATGTGGGGGCCAAAGACCAAAGAGACACTCATCCATATATATGTACTAAACCAGTTATGGAAGAGCAACACATTTACACAGCCACAGGGTTAAGCCTTTTTGGGGCCTTTGGTTTGGGGGTTTGAGTTTGTAAGACTAAAAGAAGAGACCCCTCATTCATTGTCATGATTATCACTCATCTGATGTTATCATCACCCTCGGCGCCACGCCTCGATCATGCAAAATTTGCCACACGCCAATTACACACATGGCCCTTTAGAAAGCAGATTCTCTCTCTCTCTCTCTCTCTCTCTCTCTCTCTCAAAGGTTTCACAATGTGAAGTCAAAAGTGTTAATGCCAGATGGGTTTTTTTTTTTTTTTTTTTGTACGTATACACTTAATTTATCTTTTTCCCTTCAAGACGGATCTATGTGCCATGAACAGCTATTATGTGAACTCAAAAAGTCCACATGTAAACAGTTTACACAAAAGCCAACAGGAAATTAAACAATTTTTTTTTATTAAATTATAATTTATACCCTTCAAATTTGGGATAATATTGATTTTATTTTCTTAAAGTTTCAAATTTTAGATCTGTACTCCTAACATTACAAATCGTATGAATTTAAGCTCTTTCTTCCATGCATCATGACATTAAATATCACCTCGTTTTTTTTTTTTTTTGGGTAGAAAAATATTACCTTGATTCAAAACAACATAATGTTGTGAATCTAAAATTTGAAACTTTATGAGACAAAACCAAAATCACCTCAAACTAAATTGTAGTTTAGTCAAAATGATATATGCAACTAACATGGCTTAAATTTCTTTTTTTTTTTGAGAAACAACATGGCTTAAATTTCAAATGATATATAATGTCATGGATACAGATCCAAATATAAAACTTTAAGAGACAAAATCAAAATTACCCTTAAGGGTACGAATTGCAATTTAGTCCTCTTTTTTTTTTTCTTAACAATTCGTATATTGAGACAACACAATATGAGTGAAGGGTAATAATTAATATAATAAATAAATAAACTATCCATGTAAATATTAACATGGCTTAAATTTTAAATGATATATAATGTCATGGATACAGATCCAAATTTAAAACTTTAGGAGACAAAATCAAAATTACCCTTAAGGGTACGAATTGCAATTTAGTCCTCTTTTTTTTTTTCTTAACAATTCGTATATTGAGACAACACAATATGAGTGAAGGCTAATAATTAATATAATAAATAAATAAACTATCCATGTAAATATTAACATGGCTTAAATTTTAAATGATATATAATGTCATGGATACGGATCCAAATTTAAAACTTTAGGGGACAAAATCAAAATTACCCTTAAGCATACGAATTGCAATTTAGTCCTTTCTTTTTTTTCTTAACAATTCGTATATTGAGACAACACAATATGAGTGAAGGGTAATAATTTTTTTTTTTGGAGAGAATTTCAACATATGTCGTCCGTTCCTAATGATAGCTTTTTATCATTAAATCAAGACACCAATCAGTTTTTGGTGTAGGTAGGGATTGAACCCCAAATCTCTTATACAACTATCAAATACTTTACTAGTTGAGCTAATTGATAATAATTAATATAATAAATAAATAAACTATCCATGTAAATATTTTAGGTAAAATATATAAATCACCCTTGGTATGGGCTAATACCAAAAAGGTACTACCAATTTTTTTTTTTTTTGATAATACATAATTTACTCCTTAAGTACAAGTGGCACTTAACACCGATTGAAATTCCCTTACTCCTTCAAATTTTCAAATAATGTTAAGTGATGTTTGTATTGAGAGAGTAATTTGAATATTCTAAAAGGTTTTAGTAGCAACTAATATTAATCCAAACATCATAAATAGTTTTGGTATTTTAGCCTAAAAGTCATTATCCACCACTTATGATTTATCACTTCAACGAATTGTATTAATTAAGTAGTATCTAGAGTTATTTGATTATTATTGAAACTCCCTTTCCTTCAAGAAAATGGACAGTAAAACTATGCACACAGATTTTCCCTTACACTTTTTCACAACATGTTCAACCAGCAAGTTGTGATTAGCAACTAAAAAAAATAATATTATTGGTGGGCACGTATTAAAGTAGTTTGTACTTTGTAATTGTATCCCAGATATTTTTCTTTTTAAAAATTATTGTAATTTTATTGTACTTTGTAATTGTAATTACAGTAAATTTTGTAAATTCCCAGTTATTTCTCTTCCAAATTAATTTGTCCTTCACATCTAGAATGTTTTCGAGTAGTGTTTTAATATATGCAACTATGAAAGCAACTTGAAATAACAATGGTAAATTATCAACCTGTTAAAGAGAGGAACTTTTAACATGTATAACAGTCAGTTCAAACAACAAATAAGAAACTCAAGAAAAGAAAAGGCTTAACGAAAACTAAAAGGGTAAATCACAATATATCCTCTTGTTGCTTGGTCCGGTCACAATTTATTTCACAAATTTTTTCCATTGTCATATTTGATTCCCTATTTGGATTAAAATACTCCAAATTAACAAATTTTATATTTATGGGACATACAACTTACCCATTGTGGTTTGACCCAATAACAATCTAGTCTTACAAACTTTTTCAATTATTAAATTTTAACCTTAAACCTAAAGTTTGGATTCAAATGTAATCTTTTTAGTTTTGAATGGAACCCTAACAATTTGCATTGTTTTCCAACCCTTAAATGATCATATGTAACAATTGAAAAAGTTAATAGACTAAATTATGACAAGGTCTTTCATAAAAGAGAAATTCTACATTTACAACATTTTCATAACAAATCTTAATTGTCATGTTTTTACGGGTTTATAATTTGAATCCACAAC
The DNA here is from genome assembly GCA_023736055.1 of Quercus glauca. Classification (NCBI taxonomy): domain Eukaryota; kingdom Viridiplantae; phylum Streptophyta; class Magnoliopsida; order Fagales; family Fagaceae; genus Quercus; species Quercus glauca. Next base: position 86,415,972 of record CM043316.1, on the reverse strand, counting down.
TGATATTATTTTCTTACTCGCTAGTAACAACAAATAACAATTCATCACATATAATTTGTTGTAAAAATATTGTCGATATAATATTTTTCTTTATTAAAAATAAAAAACTATGAGAAGGCCAAACAACAATATGGTACATGGTAATTTTCCATAAAAGAAATAACTAAAGTACTTTTGAAAATTATTAGATAAGAAAGAGGGGGGGAAAAAGAGTTTGCTAATGCGACATAGGCATGCATTATGTGTTTATATGATGAAGAGCTTGATAAATAGCAATCATGGTGGATTGTTTTTCACGAAATGCATTTAATTGTTGTACAGGGAGACATTGATTGTTGATGGTTAGTGGTTACCACGCAAAAGCAAAGGCCGCGGCACCATACTACTGCTGGATTCTTGACGGCTATGATGTAGGACAAATAATTTCGAAAGGTCCACTATTATTTCTCCTTTTATTTGTGATAGAGAAAAATTAACGAACAGTTTAAAGACATTTATTTAAAATAAAAATTTTTTGTGAAAAACAAAAAAAAAGTTATTAAAATTTTTTACGATTTTTTTATATTTTTTATGAAAGTGGTATTAAAAATTTTCTTAAGCATACCCGCTAACAAAACCTATTTAGTGCGACAAATATGACTAATGATGAAGCTAAAATCGTTAGTTGTTGAAGTTGTCTGGATAGCTTAGGTGCAACTTGCAAGAACACAAGAGAAGGTAGTAAAATGGGTCACCAGTGTGGTGCTTGTCGGTGAGTCTCCGATGATAAAGTCAGAATGAGAGAGAGAAAGAGAGAGAATTGAAATGTTTTTAGCTGGTAAGAATAACTCTGTGTTTATACCCTTTACCTTTAATTCTCTTCCTAGGTAAAGTTCTTGGCATTAATGTGGGAGAGATGGAATCTCCTGACACTTAATGCGTGAATATAGGAGCCTTTGAGCTGTAGTTTTGCTTCGCCCGGCCGTAACGGTTCTACTAATAATTGTGGCATTTATGGCTCATTTCTTGTCCTTATTTGTGTATGGACGAACGATTCCATCGGGCTTATCAACTAACATCAACTAAATGAAGACAACTGCCCCTTTATTTCCTAGGTACTTTATTAGTTTATTGTCCTGGGCCCAAATCAGTTCTGCTTCATTATTTTTTTTGGGTAGAGGATTTGGTCCATTGTGGTTGAATGCTAGGCCTCACCAAGATATAACTGTTCACTAGTCGTCTGAGCATTGTTAACTAAGCAAAACTGCACAATAATTAATAAGTATAACCGGACCCTATGTTTAATAGTTAACTTGGTCTTAATTGCTTTCAATAATAATTTACAGATAGATATCAATCAATTCAAGGTATCGAGAATGCAAAAGTAGTTTTAGTTCAATTATTTGAAGGGGGGGGGGGGGGGGGGGGGGAGGGGGGGAGGGGGAAATATGGGCGATCAAAGCCAGCCTAGGCTTAAGACATTAAGGACCTCCACGAAGATCCTTAAAATATTAAACCAATAAAAGTCAAATTCAATTAAAATCCTAAAAATTATTAAAAGAAAAGAATTGATATGAGTGTGTGGAAGGACCATTGAAGATCAATTTTCCTTAAAAATTTTGAGGTTTAATTTTGAGTGAAATAGTATCCCACGTGGTGAATTCTAATACCAAATGAAGTTACAATAATATCTTTAATAAATTTTTTTTTTTATGTTTATATAAAATTAGTTATTTTTCAAAAAATATTTTCTATAACTTTATCTCTAAAAAAGTTACATTTTTTATGTTAACCAAAAATAATTTTCTTTCCTTTAACTCATTTTTTCTAATTCTACTAAACTCTAAAAAATGCGAACAATTATTTCTACAGAAATTTTTTCATCAAAACAATATTAGCATTATCCTATTTCGAGTCGGCCCCATATGCAGTCTGCATTTCTGAGCCATGCAGTTGCTAGATCCAAGGACCACTGAACTAGGATCCTGCGCTTCTGAAAAATTTTAGATAGGTTTGGGTGTAAATGTATATCTTGAGCCCCGAAGAGTCTCCCTCTGTCAGTGAAATGTCACAGGCCTATGTCAATCATCACAAAATCAACAAAATGTTCTAACTTCGAACAGTCCAGTACTAGGAAGTCTAGGATGGATATTGAGAATTATTATTGGCTGAAAAACATGCAATTTGTTACATTAAAGAGCTGTTTTAATACCACAAATTTAGTTGCAACTCTTTTATATAACATACTGTAATTAATTATTTGTCATTTTTAACATAAATTTACTATTTATAATCAACCATATATAAGAATGGAGACAAAAATTATGAATTTATTTGTGGTAGAGAGATTTTTTGATAATGAAATTTATCTAAAAATTAAAAAGAAGATCCAGCTAGCTATGCTAAAAAAGTTCAAACAAGACCAAGAACATTTTTTCTTTTTCATTAAACTATCTAGAGTCTAAACCTAGTGAGAACAATTAGATCACGCACGCAAAAAGTTTGGACCCAGTGGGGGGAATCTCTATTATAAGATTTTCAATTTTCCCACTTTAGGATTGAGCCACTGACCAAGCCGAAGTTAAGTTATATTCAATACATGAATACATCTAGTCTAGTTTCATAGACCCAAAAAAGGATATCCATGCTAAAACCTCATGAAGACTATGACTTAATCATTATATAATCATGATTAAAGTTAAACAAAGGCTGGCGCTTGAAATTCATGCCCATTTGTTCAGGCACAAAGGGGTCCACATAAGCCTGAGCCGATTGTGGAATATGTCAGAGGCCTTTTTTAAGGTTTAATCTTAATTGGTAGAAATTAATAATTATGGAGAAACAGCACTCCGACTAAAAGCATGGGCAGTGAAGGAGGGGCGTGCAGCATGTGGAATCATATTTCTAATTGCGTTTACCAAAATTTTAATTATTAAGATTGGACTTAATTAATTATATTTGCATGGGCACTTAGAGCTAATCATTAAGTTTGGGCTTAATTATAATTTTTTGGGGGAATTTGAGGTTTCACGTGGAGGAAGACGCGCTTTACAGAAACAAAAGTTACATTACCATTTTTTCAACAAAAAAAAAAAAAAGCAAGAAAAAGGGTTGGGGGTCACAAAACCATATGATAGGCTGCACATGAAAATGCTTAGTTTTTCCATATATTAATTAGACTGTTCCTTCTATAAAGAAAATAAAAAGATGGTTCAAAATGAACATATTGTAATTTCTATTGAACACAATCTCAAGCAGAATTGTCAAAGGTTTTCCATCATTATGCTATAGTGTGCTTGTAGCCATTTTAGGGTGTTATTGGTCATTTAAGAAGTTTTGGGAGTATTCTGGTCATTTCAAAGGTTTTGAGATATTTTGGTCATTTTAGAGGTTTCGAGAGTATTTTAGGTCAATTTAAGGATCTGTATGGATACAACTTATTTTGCTGAAAACTGAAAATACTGTAGTAAAATAATTTTTAAATGTGTGAATAATGTCATGAGACTCATTTTTAATGAAAAAGTTGCTAAAAAGTAGAGTTTGTGGGCTCGTGAACAGTGCACGAGACCCACTTATGTGGTTGAAAATGAGTTGAAAAGTCAAATAGTGCAGCTACTATTCATGAACAGTGGATGAATAGTAGCTGTAACAGTGTTTTTGCTGAGCTAAACGCATGCAAAAAAAAAAGAGTAAAATGCGCATTTGCGCAAAACATAAAACGTGAAACGTGAACATAGATCCAAACCCCACCTAAATGTTTCAGGGTTATTTTGGTTATTTTTTAGGATGCATGGTATTTTTTTTTTTTTTTTTTTGGGTCATTTTAGAGGTTTCAATAGTATTTTTGGGGTTTTTTTTTTTTTTTTTTTTTTTTTTCAAAATAACACTGATTCTCAAAATTTTTTGTTAGTTAGCATGTTTTCAAAATTATTTAGGAAACTAACATCTCGAGTGCAATAAACTCGATTTTGGAACGCTAAATCGAGTCTGTTAGACTTGTTTTCTGTCATTGAAATCGAGTTCGCAAAAATCGATTTCTTTTAAATTGAAATCGAGCCTTACAGACTCGATTTCAGTACTCACTCAGCAAAAAAAACTTCTTCTCCAACAATCAAACACAACAACCAGAGAGAAACAACACAATCAACAAACCTAAGCAAACCCAGAGACCCATAACGAAATCAACAAACCCAAGCATCTGATTAATGTCAAACGACGTGGTGCTTCCTTGTCCTCTTCACTGGAGCTTGCAGTGTGGGTTTAGGTGGGTTGAGGTTTCAGTGACGAAGAAGAAGCTCGAACCTCACAGTGGTATTGTGTTCAGAACGGCGTGGTGGTTCATCTACGCTAGCGTGGTGCTTCATTGCCGTCTTCACTAGCTCGTAGTGTGGGTTTGGGTGGGTTGAGGTTTCAGTGTGGGAATTCTTGCTTTCTAAATATCGAGCCTGTAAGGCTCGATTTCACTTTAAGGAACTTGAGCTTTACAGGCTCGAGTTCCAAGATTCGCAGAACACAGAAAATGAGTCTCTTATACTCAAGTTGCTACAATGAAATCGAGTCTGACGTATTCAAGATGTTAGTTTCCTAAATAGTTTGGAAACAATGCTAACTAACAAATATGTTTGAAAAATGGTGTTATAGGGCAATTTTGGCTGTATTTTTGAGGTCTTAGGGGTAGTTCGATCATTTTGGGTAATCCAAAGGTCTTTGAGGTTCAAGGAAAATTTGGCATTTTTAGGTGTTGAGACATTTTCAATAAATTGATTAATACAATAATTTTAATTGTTTATGTTTATGAATCAAAGAATTGACACAATTCAGTATATTCAATGTAGAAAATTTTCAAAAAATGTACACAACATTAAACAACAGTTTTCAATTTTTAAACAATATTACACGAATTTTCACACACTTTTTCATCCACATGTATTTCCAAAAAAAACTGAAAACTGTTGTTTAAGTGCATGTACCAAACACCCCCTATATTTAAAATACACTATTTTCAAAGAATGTATGCAATTTTGTATATTCAATACGTAAAATTTTAAATAAAATAAAATGTAGAATAGATAATCTAATGTTGATGTTTTGGAAAAACGATTAGATATAATAGAAAAAATAGATTCTTATATTAAAATATACATGAATTTTTGCACGAGTTGATGCAAATCCTGTTAGCATTGGAAGTGCCACAAAATATGGAGATGGAAACTGGGGAAGTCATTCTATTGATTGGGTAAAGCTTAATGTGGATGCTGCTTGAAAAGAAGGTAGAGCTAGCAGCCTAGCATGGTGGTTTTATCTATAAACCATAGTAGAAGAAGCTCGAAGGCTTCTGCACAAAATGGCTCATCAATGTCTGATTTCAACGCTAAAACACTTGTAGCTAAGCTAGCAGCTAGCTAGCAGTTGAGGTTGCATTCCTTTGAGATAAAAGTAAATTGTGACAAATTAATTACCAAAAATAAAAGCCTACACAGTTCTTAAACCAACATGATACAATTCTATTATTTTTACACTAAAATACCTATGCCCCTGATTTTGGCATGAGACCAGGTCTCTTATCGGTTATAATTTCAAAGCTTCATACTAATAAGTCCCCCAAAAAAAAAATACAAACTTATACATGAAATAGTAGTCACATGCACTTCACCAGAGACATTTGTAAGAGCAAAATCTAGCTTCGAACTAGTTATTTAAGCTCTAGCTCCAGCTCTGTTAACACCATGCTTTAGGTGAATTGGAGACTTATGATAGTTATGGTGATGCTGGTGCCTATCTTCTTTGCGTTTATTGGGCTTAGGATTGGGCTTTGGCTCAGCTACTTTTTCCTTAATAGCATTGATCTTCTCCAGTTCCTCCAAAACTTCATTCATGGATGGACGATTTTTGGGGTCAGATTCTAGACATTTCTGTATTAGCTGGGCCGCACAGAATGCACCTTTAATTGGGTAATTTTCACTTAGCCTTGGGTCCATTATTTTCTTCAGTTTCTTTTTTTCAGAAAGAGATGTTTTGGCCCATTCCACCAAGTTTTGTTCACCGCTGGGCCGATTGGTGTCTAGGGCCCGTATGCCCGTTAGCATTTCGAGCAAAACGACGCCGAATCCGTAGACGTCACTTCTTACGTACAAGTGGCCTGTGGATTCAACAAGTGCAATTTTTTTATTAGAGAAAGTTTACATAACTATTATTTCAGTAATTAAATTTTTTTATAATAATTGTTAAATTAGTAAGTCAATTATGATATGAGTGATATAAAATAGAAAGACAAAAATATCATTTTAGTCTCTAGATTTTAAGGTCATTATCAATTTGGTCTTTATAGTAATCAGGGACTAAATTAACTGTTATAAAAAATAAGAGATCAAATTAACAATAACTTCAAAATATAATTATCAAAATAGTACTTTAACCGTTGAACCAAACAAAAATGATGTAAGTCATTAGGGTTGATGTGGAATTAATGGTGAAAGTGATTACTTCCTCTCCAAAAGAAGAAAATGAAATGACTACTACTAGGTTTCTCAAAAAAACAAAAAACCAAAAAAAGTGATTACTAGTCTCACACGGTATGAAAATAATTGTAAAATAAAATAATGTCATTTTCTCTTATTTTTATTTTATTTTTGTTAATAATGCAAAAGTGCATTGGAGTTGACTGAGTTATATGCTTGACTTTTTCTTTTTCAATTTTTTTTTTTTAATACTAAAGTTGTATGCTTAAGAAACTCTAATCAAAGACTCGGGTTGAATTTGGCACTAGATCACCAGCCCAACTATTTGAACCGATCTAGAATTAATAACTATGATTCTAAATTTCTAATATCATTATCAAAAAAAATTAAAACAATATTATTGAGTAGGATTAATTTTTTTATTATTTAAAATTTTCTTGAAAAATAAAGTAAATGAAAATTTGGTAATTACCAGTTGCAACATATTCAGGAGCGGCGTAGCCATAAGTACCCATGACCCGGGTTGTCACATGCGAGTTCCCGTTTACTGGGCCCAATTTTGCGAGTCCAAAGTCTGACAGCTTTGCGTTGAAATTCTGGAATAACAGACATTTTATTTTAGAGCCAAACCAAGCAATCAAAGTCAAAACCGCACCACAAGATATGTATAATTTGTTCTCTTCTCAAATAAATAAATATATATTTATTTATAAAATTTGTTCCAGACTTTTTTATAAAATATTTATAAAAAAAAAAAAAAAAAAAGAGAGTTAGAAAGAGCTTAATTTAATTACCCCATCCAGCAATATGTTGGATGACTTAAAATCGCGGTAGATCACCGATTTTTCTGATGTGTGTAAAAAACTAAGGCCTCGAGCTGCTCCTATTGCTATTTTGAGCCTCACATCCCATGCAAGTGGTTCTGCACCTCCTATTATTTCATCATAGAGTTAGATCAAATGAACTAAATAAATTAATCTTCTCCATTTTTATTTTTATTTTTATTTTTTTTTTTTTGAGCAAAGATAGTTCCAATTCCATTAAACCAACATCAAAATACATCTAAAGAGACTTTAAAACATAAGGCAGCTACAGACACTTAAGCCTAAATTCGCACCAATGAGTCCATTGGCAGAACTTCTCCATTTTTATTAGTATAAATGAAATTGCAAAGAAAAATCCATATATATATATATATATCCTTTGTTTTTATTACTATCATTCGTAGTTATATATATATATATATATATATATATATTTGTAGTTGTAGATATATATATATATATGCTTCTTACTTCTGAAGAGGTGGTTTTCCAGGCTTCCCTTTTGCATGTATTCGTAAACAAGGAGGTATTCTTTGTCTTCCCAACAATAGCCGAGGAGCTTAACCAGGTTGGGATGAGAGAATTTCCCCAAGAATTTTACCTCCGACTGTACACACAAATTAATACATGTAATCAACTTCAACACTATCAATAAATTGATTCACTTCTATCTTATAATCTTGTGTTTTCATTGTGTTTCTGGGGTACAAGTCCTCTCTTCGTCCCATAAATGTATTGTTTATAATTAAATTTGCATGGGAGGAAAATAAAAAAATATGTACTTTCTAAAATTTCAAGGTCTAAAGTGATTTCATTGTAACAAATAGAAATTTTTATAGGAATATTTAAAGGTATGTTTTGCGAGTTTTTTTTTTTTTTTTAATAAATTTTTAAAGACAAGTTGTATAAAAGTATAGTATACCTGTTATATATATATATAATATGCATATTATGTATAACAATATGCATATTATATATATAATATGCATATTGTTATGATTATTCTTTTAGCAGTCACATGTTTATGAAAATGAAATTGGTACAATTAATGTACTGATATAGCATAGTTATTTATACATTCATTTCTCAAAGTAGAACCACAAAGTGTTTATACAACATCTTTAAGATTTATAGAATCATTGCCAACACGAGTAAAATGAAATACTTAGGGCACAAAAACTGTTTTAAAAACAGCTTCAAAAATAAATGAATTGTAATTCAAAGTGACGATTATTAACGTCAATGTTTGTTTCTAGAAAGATTCCCATGCTCATTTGGGTATGTACAATTAGAGAAAACTTGTTCAATTGAATAAAAAGCACTAGTATTTCTACAAAAAGTAGCACGGGAAAAATAGCAAAACATGTCGCAGTGGGCCTTCCCAATTATTAGTTGTAAAGACTTTTGGTATCAATAAAACTCATTTCTCACCACTAAAGACACTTACAACTACAAATAAAAACACCAATCACATGTAATATAAACGTTAATTCAGTGTATAAGCAAAGAGAAACGGCGCCGGTTCTTTTGAATTGTTCCTTACTACCTAGACTCTTAGAAAATATAAATGAAACATAATTATACTTTTATGCATTGTGCCTCCAATTTCCTAGTCAACGTACGGTTTGTATATTAAACAATTTAAACTTGTCCATGAACAAAAGAAAAAAAAAAAAAAGTCAATTAAAATTTTTAATTACCTGCCATTCTTGCAAACCTTGAGGGCTATCAGGGCTGGATTTCTTGACTGCAACAGCGATTCCGATACCGACTTTTGATGGTGCATAGGTGGTCTCGTCGACCCAGCCTTTGAAAACTCTTCCAAAGCCACCTTCACCTAGCACTGTGTCTGGTCTGAAATTTCTTGTGGCACTCTTTAGCTCTGCCAAAGTGAACATTTTCAGGTTCGGTGTTATGACCTTGCCGGTGATCGGAGGAGGAGGAGGAAGAGGCATTTCCTCCACCCTGTTGATGTTGTTGATCTCGGCGCTGCTGTTTTGGGTGGTTGCATTAGTGCTGCTGCTGCTGTTTTTTGAAGACCACAAGCTTGGTTTGCTATTAGTGATTGATGATGTTTCTGCTTAATATTCACACATGAAAGCAAAACTACGTGTCAATCATTCAAACAATAAAGCTTAAAAACTATCAATAATATGAATTAGATTTCTATATATATCGAATATATAATCCAAAGTAATAAAGAATATGATTTCAGATAAAATAAAACGACAGACAGACAAAAGAAATACATGTAATAACCGAACTTTAGTAGTTGATTGAGATAATCATTATCGACCACAAATTTCGGGACATATAGAATCACAGTAATACAACGTATGACTGAAATAAACTTTCTTTTATCTTATTTTTCTTGGAAATTTAACCAACTAGAAATAACAAGAAAACCAAGAGGAGAAAAGGGGTTGATTGGTTTGATATATACACACACACACACATATATATATATATATATATATATATATAGGAATAGGTAGGTACCTGGGCTTGAATGTTTTGTGGTACTTGGGCTGCTTTGGTTGTTTACACGAGCTCCGAAACAATTTCCCATGATGATGATCTTAATCTATCAATCACTCTATTTTTTTTTTCTGGGTTTCAAGGCATCTAAGCTTCGATGCTGTAAGTTATTTATGTACTTATCCGTGATTTGCGAGAGTACCCAAGTCCCACGAAGGAGAAATGAAAGTACCAAGAAATAGCTAAGCAAAAGAGAAAAGTATAAAGACTTTCTCTATGTAGTTTTTTTGGACTCTTTCTCTCTCTCTCTCTATCTCTCTCTTTCTTGAATTTGTCGCTAATTACTATTATTATCCTTATAAAGCTATAATACTTTGTTTTTTTTTTCTTGCCCCTAATACGTGCTAGATAATTAAGGGAGAGAAGAGAGAACATAAACGTAGAAATAAAGCTCGGGTTGGTGAGAGAGGTCCATTTAATAAACTCCCCATAGTCAAGGGCGTGTCACGAAAACCAATCACCACACGTAGATTTCTTGAGCTGTTGGGCCCATTCAAATAACAATTGATCCAGTTCTGCTTTTTTTTTTTTTGGCCCAAAAATAAAAACATACAGTTCTGCATTTTCCCTTCTTCTCATTTGCCAAGATGTGAACACATCTAAAGCCACGAATGAGGGAAGAGGTGGAAAGTCAAGGTCTTCACTATGCTGCCACCAAGTATTTTTTATAATTGAATATTGGATTTTAGTCTCAATCATGAATTTTATAATTTAACTTACACATATTGGTGTTTTAATACAATAATAAAGAACAATGTTCATGGAAAGAATATCATAAATTTAAAATTCTGTCATAATATATATTTTTATTTTAAAAAATGAAAAAAAAATTATTTTATGATAGAAGTTAAAAATTTTTTAGAATATAAAAATATATAGTGCCACCTTATTTAAAGTTAAGTATCAATATAACCTCTTGGGACCACTCACAAAGAATTCCTCCAGGTAATAACTTGGTGTATGTGGAACAATGCATATATCTGAAAAAATTGTCTAATATTTGAAGATGTCTGAATACTCTCGTTAAAAAAAAAAAAAAAAAGTCTTTGCAAGATTAATTTTTTTTTTTAAATGTGCACGTTTATAAATTTAATAAAATTTTACTTTTTTTGGAGTTTTATTTTTAGGGACCCTTTGAATCATTGAATCTTAAAACTTTGAGTCAATTCTTACGAAATAAAGTTAAGTGAATTTGTTTCTCAAAAAAAAAAAAAAAAAGTTAAGTGAATTTCTACTGGCTGTGCCTGTGTGGGTCCATCTAGATGGGCCTTATTTTTATGACAATGATCTTAAAAAATAAAAAAATTATGGCAACGTAAGAAAACATCTATAAAGTGATGAAAAATGGTTATAAATTGTGCAAACATGAAACACCTTATCCTAGACTTGGAAATTGACGCACTCCAGTCAAATGTTTTTGCTAAAAGAAGTGAATCAAAGACTAAGAAACTAATCTTTCTTAGTATTCAATAGATAGAAGACTAAGAAACAACATTAGTACAATGTTAGGGCGTGGAAAACGAAATAACCTTCTTAGTTGCACTACTTTACCTCAGATAGGACATACTAACCAGATTAATACGTTGTGTAATTATCATTATTATTATTTCTAATCCGTAGTGTGTAATTGTGGCTTGTGAGAATGAAAAGGATACAACAAAAATTATCTTTCCTAATGTTAGCGACGTTTCTCAAAAATCTAAGCTGAAAAAGAAGCATAAATTTAAAAATTAATCAATATTTGAAGCACATGAATGATCTTTCTATAATTTAAATATATGGTTTTGATTCTTTTGACTGTGGTCAATAAAATATAAGCGAAGTAGGTGCATTCGTATTTAGGAACCTTCAGCTTAACAGAGCTTTGAAAAAAATAAAAATAAAAAAAGAACCTTCACCAATAAAATTGAAGTATAGGGTTTTGATTGTTATCAGAAAAATAAAATAGAATAAGTGCAACCTATTCAAGAACATTCTGAATTTCTCGAAGGCCAAATACTCTGCCAGAACCGAGGACTTATTTATTTTTAGATAATACTTCCTTTTTCATTTCCTCTCTCCCTTTCTGTGCATCTGTAGGTTATTGACGAAGTCTGAAAGGCAAGTCAACATGACTTTTTCATGTGACATTCATACACAGAGTTACCTAATTGGACAGGAAGTCAACGTCATTTGTGAACCTTTCATACACAGAAATGCAACGGTGTTTAAGTTCAAGAAAATGAGATTCAACTTCAAGTGGCCTCAGAAATTAAAGAAATGAAAATGAAATCTTATAACCAAGGAATAGAGAATAAGGAATTCAAAGTCATTGCTTGATGTTCTTAACTCTTAAGAATATTGAGGCTCACACCTGTAAGATCCTCATATCATATTATACAGTAATCTTTTCTTTCTTAAAAAACAAAAACTATCTTATTTTTTATGACAATTAAATGTAGGTTCTTAAATACCTAAGTTACCTTGTAAAAATAAGATAGTTTATGATATGTTTAATGGGTCTCATCTAAAACTACTTGGATAAAAGAGCCATTGAACGTGATTAAAGCTAGCAAGTAGCAAAGCTAGGTAATATACAATTATACATGAGTACATGACCATGTCTCCATTGACCTCAATCGAAAATTAATCGACACTTATATGAGGTTATACAGTTTGGTAATGATAATCTTCTCTTTTAGTTTCACAGGTATAGAAGATGGATTGCTAATTTTAGTTTACTTACAATTAATAATGGTCTCCAACTCTCCATCATGTTGGACTTGGGATACCTAAATATTAATTATAGTAAGATTGCAAGGCAAGCTACATGCACACGCGACTAATTATATAGAGTCATTTGCATAATAATATATATTGGATTTTGTTAATGGATGTTTTAAGAGTATTTATTAATGAACCATTTTAGAAATATTTTTATTTAAAAAGGGGGAAAAAGCCGATTATTTTACCATTTTTTTTTTATTTTTCATAAAAGTGGTATCAATTTTTTTTTAAAATGATCCATAAACAAATGTTTTGAGAGCACTCATTTACAGGATTCATATATATTTGTTCTTACAATAAACAGGACAGGGAATTTTCGAACTCAAGTTCACTCTATAAGAAGAATCGGATAATCTCATTTGACCTAGAAAAGTTTAAGAGCAACCAAAACAGCAGTAAACGATATAGATATATACAAAGATCCCAAGGTTGTTATGCACTGTTAATTAGTTGTCATGCATATGTGATAGTGAGATATACAAAATAGTACAGAGAAATTCTCAGAAAAGAGTCAGTTATTCATGGTTCCTAATTAATTTCTTTAGCTTGTAATTCACGTTTCAGACAAGAAATAAAATGACATCCTAAATTCTCAACCAGATATTACTCTGTCGGCAAAATGTTAATTTCCCATGTGTATAAATCAAAGAAAACAAATATGGAGCAATGTTTGCCCTTGCAACAGCGACAGGCGCAGGCACCTTGCCTCAAAACGTTTGGACTTTGGACTTGGAGATTATTATTAGTATTATTATTTGGGTTAGAGATCAAATTTAAAAATAAAAAATAAAAAATAAAAAATAAAAAATAAAAAATAAAAACAAAAAAACAAAAGAAAGAAAATTTATTAAGTAATTAACACCTGAATTTTGAAATAGAACTGTAAAGGCATAACTTGATCCATAGCCCAAAAATGACTCGGATAATGGCTCAATAAGCTCACCACAATAGATTTGTTAGAGAGTGGGTTAGATATTAAACGCTCAATAAGTTAAAGGTTAATCACAGTGAGATAGGAAGCAAATGAAATAACTAGGGCAACAAGTTTAAAAGGAAAAACACTCCTCGGTCAAGCCCGAGGAAGGTCTATTTTTATATATGTATGTCTTTCTCACTTATACAAATGTTTTAGTTCTTGGTTACAAAGTCCTCTCTTTTCCTCTTTTTTTTGTCCTCTCCCACATATGGATCTTCCTTTTCCTTTTATATCTAAACACAAATCATCTTAATCTTACACTTGGAGGGCTGAGATCGCATTCCTAGGACTTCTGTCTCATCCGGAACATACTAGTAAGCTTTTATCCTGCAATTTTAGCTATGTCACCACTGTTCATGGTCATTTCCTTATTAATGCGGCCAGGGGAGTGATTGTCTTATATTTAATGCGGAGGGGATGACTTCTACACCGTTTTTCCTTCATCCTTCTCGTGTTCTGTGCCAAGACTGCCTTCTTTACTTTTTGATGTTTTAACTTCATGTGCCTCACAGAGCTAGTGCTCGTCCCCGAGGTCTGAGGTGTATCCTCGGAAATAACCTTGGTTGCCCGTTTAAATCAAACTCGAGATCCTCGTCCTCACAAGAACCATACCAACTTTTGAATAAATAGTTACATAGTCTTTTGATTGCTTCATATTACAATTGTTGAAAAATTATTATTTATTCCAAAAGTGTAAGTTAAAAGAAAATGATTAATTTAATCATGTATTTATTATTTTAATCCACTTCCTCTAGTGTATATTAGTGGGTGTAACGTGTAAAATTTTAATAACATCGATAGTATGTTTTCATTACATGATAAACTACTATTTTTCCTAATTAAATGTTTAGACTAAAATATAATATATAAAAATGCATTTTGCATTATAAAAAGTAAATTTATTTATTTTACATCATCACTTTTACAACACACCATACATTATATTCTTTATTTTGTATTACATCATAGTAAAATAATGTTTTTTTAACACCCACCAGCTTGTACATTTTTATACATGAGAGAGAGAGAGGTGGATAAAAAAAACACTAAAAAACTCTAACACATGATGCTATAGTAATAAGTAAATTTACATATTACTATAGCATGTTGTTAAATTTAGATGCAAAATTAATGACTGAATGTAGGGCAAAAATGGCCTTTTGCCCATTTTGCCCAAAAGATGTAGCAAAATACCTATGTTCTGAAACTATCTAACAGAATACCCCTGTTTTGAAACTCGATTTTCTGAAAATTGAGTTTTACATTGAAACTCAATTTTTAAAAAATCATTAAAAATCAAGTTACAGGCAATCAAACTTATTAAAAAATAAAAATTATGGAACTCGAGTTCCATGTGAATTTTTCCAAATAACTTGATTTTTATCAAATCAAGTTTTACATTGAAACTCGATTTTCTAAAAATCGAATTTCAAAACAGGGGCATTTTGCTACATCTTTTGGGCAAAAAAGGGCAAATGCCCATTTTGGCCCTGAATGTAATGTAGTTTTGTGCTTTTTGTGTGAATAGGATTATCTATAATGCATTTTTGTGGGTTTTGCATAACCCAATGAGAATGCTCTAATGGCTTAATAGGATATAGTTGATTTGATCACTCAACCACGTAACACCAATAAATCACCCACCAATAAATCACCCACCTTTGTAGGTGAGACAGTATTTCACCATGCACAAAGTGCTTAGGAGTTCAAGAAAAGGGGGTTCGAGTTGCACATTAGCAACATATTAATGGATATATATCTAACAACATCAACAAATATATATATATATATATATATATATATATATTGCAGGTTCTTCTTATTCTTATGTTAAAAATAAGAAGTATAATCTCTCTTTTAGTTTAAATATTGAAAACCTAATATTGGTTCTTAAAAGTTTGGAGTTGCATTTTTAGTATTTTTGAGGAATAATATATTCATTAATTTTTTTTCATTTCCTATAAAAACTTTTTTTAAATGGATTATTAACCAGTGCCCTAAAACTTTCCTAAGGGCACTCGTTAGCATTTCCTTTAAAAAAATGGTGAAAAATCATTTTATTGATCAAGTGGTCAAGTTTGGGGGAAACCAATTGAAAGCTCAGCTAATGCCTAATGGAGGATTTGGAGGTTTAATGCAGCAACTTAAATTTATTCATTGGGGAATAGGGATGCGTCGTTTACCTTGTCTTAGTTAAAGTTCAAGTGGTGCCAAGTGCCAACAATAGGGAGAGGTTGTATAGAGCCTATGGTAAATTGACAATGGATACTATTATTTCCAAAACAGTCAAACACTAGCCAATCATTGGCTTAAATCATGCCCTTGTTCTTCAATGTATAGTGGGAGACCAAATCCATTTAAATTTGAAAGGGATGTGGACTACGGATCCTTTGAAAGAGGGTGGTACCTACTTAAAAAAATCAAATAACATGATCATTGTGTTTATGCCGAGCCAACTCCACAAATGCGACAACAAAATCCACTAACATCAGCCAATAAGACTTTGTAACATATGCTGTATAAAATCACATATGAAATTCTTGCAAGTAGAATAAGGCCACTTTTGTCAAAAACAGTTTCTCCATGGAAATCTGCATTCCTTCATGGAAGATTTATAATTTGAGGCCTTTTCTTTTTTGTCCTCTTATATTTGTAAGAGTGAAAATTTTGTTAGGTAGAAAGGTAGAATAAACATTCAAAATAATTTGTTTATATTATTCAGTTGCTAAGAAGTAGGAAAAGAAATCTGGAAATCTGGAAAGCTGGAAACCAATAGGGGTGGCAAAATTAAACACGATTCGTGAACCTGACACGACACGAAATTAATAAGTTATGAGTTGAGGCTTAATAAGTTCATGTCATATTCGAGTTGACACGACTGACCCATTTAATAAACAGGTTGGGTTAATGTCCATCACATGGAACCTGTTTAACCTATTTAATTAAATTACATTTAACCAATATATCCTTCAAACTCTAAGTATATAAACTTATTAATTGTTTTGGTATATTTTTTTTAACATATTATGATTAATTATTTGTGATATTAAGATATACTTTAGTTTTAAAAGATTATTTGTTATACAGTTTTTCGTTAGTTCTAAATTTTATATTGAAAATATTTATTTATTTGGTTTTTCATAATTTATATTAATTTGGTTAATACTAAAATTAGTTTTTTTTTTTTTTTTTAATTTTAAATCTAATAAACAAGCCGACACAACTAATCCATTTAATAAATGGATTGTGTTAAGGTTGAAATATTCTGACCTGTTTAATAAACATGTTAGGTTAAAGTTAACTCATATAGTTGAATACTCATGAGTTAACATGACACGAACTCGACACACAAAAACGAATTGCCACCCTTCGAAACCAATAGAAAGTGGGCAATCCATCCCAAGTGCCCCAACCTGAGAAATATCGCACCCACCTGAGAGCAGTGTGCGTACAATCACCTGTACCCCTCGGCCAACATCGAATGGAGGCATCCTTGTTCATTTCAGGTGAGATTCATATGAAACCGAAACCAGCCCAACCCATGATCAACCTAACGACATGCATCTAGAACCCAATATCCATACTATACAATCAAAAAATTTATTTGTTCCTAGTGGAGGTACTTCAACAAGATAATCACATTATGATAGTGGGAACTTTATAGACTGGCACATTACAAGGAAAGGAATTCATCACTAGTGCATAGTGAACACATCTAAAGGATGGCATTTTCTAGCTACAAATGTTCTCCACATGGAATTGAAGTAACATATAAGCACTATTCAAATAAACAAATGCATGTCAGCATTCCACCACACCTCTCATGATTTGACGGACCAATCAGAGAGAATAGCTCTATTCAGTATGTAATACAACCGTGAAACAGGTGCAGGAAGCCAGCTGGTGAAACTGCATTATAACACAGCTGGCATGTAATTCTTGCTTGCAGCAGAAAGAGAGCTTCTTCAAGGCTTTGTAACATAGAAGCTCCATCACCCATTTCATTGCAGATCTAAACCTAGTGTTGTGGGAAGTTATTCATTGGATCATCACGCTGGAATCTCTTCATCCTGTAAGCCTCCATTTGCTCAGGTGTAACCTGCAATTGATCATACAATGGTGAGAAAATCCACAAGAAGCTACACAAACAATCCAGCACTCGTTTTTTTTTTTCTTTTTTCCTTTCAAAAACAATCTAGCAGTTGTTCATAATTCTAAATTCAGCACTTCATTGTAATGCTAGTTCAACCATGGAATTTTAAAGATCTTACCTCATCATTCCATGTAACATTATATTTGCGCTTTCTCTCATCTTTCTCTTCTCTCTTTCTTTGATCCTCCTGTCAAAGCCAGACAAATTTTAGAATGGAATAGTGTACAAGTGAAGCAATGTTCATCAACTAATCTAACTACAAATTTAAATGTACAACTCTTAAGTCTACCAAGCTCAACTCAAAAAATTGGATAGCAGAGACAAAATTAAGCTGTTCATACCAACAATTCATGCCCTTACTAGATACAGATTGCCCCTAATCTGTTACAAACGCCTACCTACATACCACCTGAGCTATACCAAGACCATAATAAGAGTTATAGGCTGTTCGATCAAATTAGGGAAACTCAACGGAATTCATAACCGTTTCAACATTTTTTTTTTCTTTATGTTGATTGTCTGAATATTCAAGAGCTAAAAGACTATTCCTTCTCCCCAATATGAGATAGGTTGCAGCTATAGTCAGAAGTCCAACAGGGCCAATTGTGTGTGTGTGTGTGTGTGTGTGTGTGTGTGTAACTCTTATTAGGGTCTTGGTATAGAGAAATTACAAACACCTACCTCCATACCACCTGAGCTATACCAAGACCCTAATAAGAGTTTTATAATGGTTAGAAATCCTACACTACTACTCGAACCTGTTCACCCCCCCCCCCCCCCCCCCTTCTCTCCCGAACCCCAAGCTCTAAGACTTGGGGAGGTAACATCCCGCAAACAGGCAGGTATCCCTAATTAGAACTATATTAAAGAAGAAGTAGAAGTACAAAAGAATATTAAGAACAAGAGAAAGATAACAAATACAAAACTTAAACCCTCTGCAACCTTTTTAAGTGCTTCTGCAAGTAACTTCTCATCCAAAACCAAGTCATCTGGGATTTCTGTTCCCCAAGTTGCCACCCTTTTCTCCTCCAGTAGTGTAGGCGTCTCTGTTTTCAGGTTCAAGATACAATGTCAAGTTAGATCATATACCATGGCCTTTTAAGCAGCAGTAGAACAACTTGAAAACACAAATTTGCTTTTTATTTCAAAAAGAATATTACAAGGAAAAGACACAGAAAAAGCCTAAATCTAATACACACCTTCAGTAGCTTCTTTCCGAGCAATATTAGCCTTCATAAGATCTGTTGCAGCCTCAGCAGCCTCTATTCCAGCAGCACCAGTGCAATAGCTGTTCCGGATTATCTGCTTGCAGCACTTGTAGCCCCATTGGTGATCCTTCCACCATGAACCCCATACACTTGTGTGGTTGTTAATATAAACATCTTCTTCATACTTGCTTCTGGGAAGTGCCTTCTCCTGCAAAAGCAATAAAGCATGCTACGTAAGTATGCAAGAAAATATAACATAAAAGACCAACTTTCTTTTGTAATTGAGAATTTTACTATCTAATACAAAAAATCAGAATTTCAAGACCAACAATGCCAATGAAAAGTATTCATTGCCTTAGATACAAACACCAAGTAAAATAATTAATCTCACTGAAAACAACCATAGAACAGTGCAAAGAGGCAATTCATTCTGAAAATCCTAAAACATTGTACATTAGATCATAATCCCAGATCTAGATCCATGTCATAGCCATTGAATGACCAAGAATTTAAACCCAAAAACAATTTGGAGCAAAATATTCCCCAAGGCAAACACTCCATGTTGCCGCCTATCAAAGACTTGACAGGGTGATCAAAAAGCGTGGAACACACTCATGTCCAAAAAAGCTATACATATTGCAGACCTTAATCATGCATTTCACAACTAAATGCTAGACATCTACATTGTTCAGAAACCCATGGCTCTTCATTCCAATCATCTTTTGCTCATCAAAAGTTCAAGTTTAAAACTTAAGAGTAAGTTATAAAACTAAGTAAACCATTGATACACATCATACCTGCCCCTTTATGATTCTGCCGGCACGATCGTATTCAACTTCTCTTTCAGTCTGTCCTAGTAGAAGCTCCCTTGGAAGTTCTCCTTCAGTAGCTGCGTTTCCATACTTCTCCAAGATGTCATCTTTTGTTTGGGACTTCAGCTTCTCCTTAATGACCTTATAATTTTTATAAAGCAACTCAGCTTGGGATGGAGCAGCTTGCATGTGCATGTCTTGTCCCTTATCAAATGCTTCCCATGAATGAATGTTAAGCTGCTTAAACTCCAAAGCTTCACCACTATTCCTATATTGATTATCTCCCTATAATAAAAGAGTCAAAGAAACCAAAGTGAGATAAATACATATTACAAACTTGCAAAAACTGCACCCAAAGATTTCATAATACAATATCTAATCTTCAAAGAAACTTACCCCATAGAACTTCTCATTTGGATCTGCATCTGGGAGAGGATCTTCACGCATGGACCGGGTTTTGGGATCATAATGCGCAGAGTTGACATCAAGATTCAACAGATATTTTGCGGTGTCCTCCCGAATACGCAAGTTCCTGAAAAATATATACTTCAGAATAGTAATATAAAACATCCAACCCACAGGTGGGAATATATTTCTACATAGTTGGATACAAGACCAGCAAGCACAAAAAGAAAGCATTTATTTCCATCTTCCATTAGAATGGCATTAAACTGGTGGAAATAGAAGGGAGCTCCGACCTGACAGTTCCTGTGCTTCCACCACCTGTTGTACGCACACGCTTTTCAACCTTTGCAAAGTCCATTTGTTTGCTCTCATCAACCTTGGCCTCATCTACCCTTAGATCATCTTCATCATCATCCTCATCGCTGATTCCAGCTTCACCAGCTTCACCATCTTCACCATTTTGGTTATTGTTTTTTTCCTCAAGTTTCTTAAGCTGCTGGTCCTTCAGGAATTTCCTTCGAGCTTCATCTCTTGCTTCGTATCTCTCAATGACACGGGAATAGGTAGATGCATCATAGCCATTCCATCGGTCCCGTTTGCCATCATAGTCAAGCTCAAAAGTCTCTATTTTTTCATCAGGTGCAATGTGTTTGCTCGTCCACTTTGCTCCTACTTTACGGGGCCTTTCCATGCATGCCTTTGAATCGTGAGTCATAGCTCCACAGCTGTTGAGAAGCAATTAAAAAAATTATTACCCCACATATGCAATAAAGAAAAAAAAAAAAGGAATAACATGGGCTTTCTTTTTTATGGTAAAAAAGGGATGGTACAAGATCCAACTAGTCAATTTTGTGGCATTACCATATAGACCTCTACAGGATGCATAGCTAGTCTAAGTTTTTCTTTTTCCTCCTTTAGCTGTTGATTGCTATCTGACTTGAGTTTAGGAAATATGTTGATTCTTAAATGTGGGAGTACATTGGTGGGTGGATGGGAAAGAGAGAGAGAGAGAGAAAGTTCACTTACTTTTCACATGCACCCTTCCTGTATTTGTCAGCCTGGTAAATTTTGGCACCTCTGTCATACCACGATTTTGTATAATTAGGATCTGATTTCCACTTCCTTTGATGTTTTAAACTCTGAAATTCAAATAACAAATACAGAGCATTACAATTTTTGTTTTTGTTTTTACAAGTTATGCACCAGTCCAAACAATAAATCAGGGAAGACACAGAAGTTATGCAAGGCAGTCGTCAAAATGATAAATGTACTTACAGGTCTCTCAGCATTGAGATACCAAGGTGCAGATGACATATACTGCGGAATATGAGGATTGATCTCCTTTCCATCCTCATCAACCTCAGCTGGTGCAAGCCCAGCTTTACGTGCTTCTTCCAATTCAATTTGCTTCCTATGGTCCTCCCTCGATTTAAATGCAACTGCAACCCCATAAAACAACAACAACAAAACCTTAGTCCACAGTTTTAGGGTCGGCTATGGATATATACAAACATATTTTTCAATGATTAAAAATGTTCATCACTCATCAGCTGCCAATAACGAAATACAACACTTTCACAAAACAATGAATTGAACAAAGTACCACATATTTGACAATGTAGCAAAGAAATCCAATTTATCACAATCTATTTCAATGCACAACCAATAGGCATACCAATACTGAAAAATTTCTCACTTGTTTGCAAGCCAAAACAAAAGCTAGCTTTACCCCCAAATACTGTTATAATAAAAATTGAACAACCCCAAAACAAACCCTAACCCTAAGGAAGTCGTAAAAGATGTAATTTCGGTTCCAAAACGATCAAATTCAATGAAATAAAAGTAATCCCCAAAACAAACCCTAACCCTAACCCTAAAAAGTCATACAAGATGTAATTTCGGGCCCCATAACGATCAAATTCAAAGGAATTATAGCAGGCAACAAGGCGATTCAAACGAATCAATCAGAACAATCTAAAGAAACAGAAGCGGAGAATTGAAAATAACAAGTACCTGAAGCGGTCGCCATGTTTGGCCGGTTGAGCGAGAGCGGCTGCGCTGCGGCGGAGGAATACGGGATGGGCTGATCGGCGGTGGTTCGGGGAGAGAGAGAGAGAGAGAGAGAGGAGAGAATTGCAGAATTGGTAGAGTAAAAATCTAATGCGTCGATAGCCAAGTTGGCTCAACCATTGGCCGGGATTGAGTTTTACTATTTATACGGAAAAAGTTGGTGAAGTCGGTTTGGGGGATTTGGATTTGATTTCTTTCAAATAGATCAACGGTCTCAAATGCACCAACTCAGATCAGATAATGTGTTATACAAAATTGTTTCCTAGGCGGCAAGGCATGAGTATGGTACGGCACTATGGATAATAGAATAGTTTGCCCTCTATTATTGGCAAGTTGTTATTGGTCCTATAATGAACAAATTTTAATTAAGCTCAAAAACTGTAATGGATAGATATTATTTTTTTAAAATGGTAAATTTCATTTACATATTTTGAGATTGGGGCTAATGCCAATCAGGTTCAAAATTTATCAAAACTAATCAATTTAGTCTCTAAAACCAACTTAGTCCCTAATCAGTTAGTTATTTTTTTCTCAATTGTTTTATGGACAAAATTGGTTGTAGGGACCAAATTAGTTAGTTTTGAAAAGTTTTGGACCAGTTTTGCATTAGCCCAAACCTCAGGGGTGTAAATGGAATTTACCCTTTTTAAGATATTATTTTCATTTTAAATGTTGTGCATTCTATTAATACTTTTAATAATGTTTACAATAATTTAAGAGAGTAATGGCATGTTTGATAGACTGTAATAGGCGTTGTAATGTAATAGTTATTCCTATGGTTTAGTTATTCTTTAGTTTGGTTATATTTTTATTACAAGGAATAGTCATTCCTTATGAATAGCTATTCTTCAAAATGAAGAATAATTATTCCTCTTTAAAATGTTGTATTAGTTATTCCTTAGTAAGTGCAATAATTTTTATACTTAATATATTTCCAAATAAATAAACTTTCCATATACATCTAACAATTATAAAAATAAAAAATCATAAAAAATAGCACATATCTCTCTTAAATTTAAAAATAACAATTTTTAAGGAGATATAATTGTATAAGTAAGATATTTCCTAAAATAAATATTAAGTTTCATTCTAATGTTATAAGTTACAACCACACTAATGAATATGTTTAGTTATTACATTACAACACACTTTATTACTAGTAATAAAAATTACAATTCTTGTTGTAATCTTCATTCAGTGTACAAAACGTACCCTAAATGTTTTCAATCTCTTTTAAAAAATTTACAACACCGCACATTCTGGGTGCGATGGTCATTCGATAAGTATAAGTGCTTGTAGGGTGTGGGAGGTAAGGGCCGGAGTTCAAGTCTCTTGGAGGGAGTTTCACACACATATACACTTAGATTAAGTTAGAGTATAAATTCTATCTTGTATATATTAAAAAAAAAAAATACTCTTCCTTTATCTCTCTATCAAAATAAAAAATTATAATTAATAATTTTTCGAATAAATTCATTATTAAAATCCATTGTTCAATACCTAAAGTCCAACAGTGCCATGAGAGATAATGATCATCTCAAACATGATATTAATTATTTAGATTACTTTTTTAGAATTAAAAATTTTAAAATATATTATATAAATAGATGAAAATGTCCAATTACAATATTAAATTATGTAAAAAGGCTAGATTATTTTTCTAATTCATGTATTGCTTATAAAATATCAACTAATAATAAAGAAGCTATCCAAAATTAAAGTTGATAAATTTTATTTAAGATAGAATTAGTGATATTACCAATTAAAAATGAAATCTTAGCAGAGGTTGAACATAAAAACATAATTAATAGTAATATTGCATCCTAAAAGGCAAGAAAAATAGATTTTTAAATGAAAAAAAAAATCATAACATAAATATTATTCAATTAATATTTAAAATAAGAGAAATTTGCACTAAAAACTCCAAAATGTATTGAGCTGGCCCTGGACTGGACCCAATAACTGTGGACTATGAATTTGTACAATGTTTCAAATTGAATTAAGGTATTTGACAAAAACAACACCATTTAAAAATTTTACAAGGTTTTAAAATTTTATTTTATATTTAAAATACTTTTTGCATATGAAAAATCCTTATAGCAATGTGGTCATATTTTGCATGAAAGATGTTTCATGGTTTTAGCGTGATCATCATGGTATTAGTACAAAAAAATTAATTCAATTGAGGCTAAAATTGTTTAAAAAACACAAGTATTAAATTGATAGTTTTGCAAAGAAGTGTTTGCTAAGAACCATTATTGGAATATTGGAAAAAACTAATAATTATTCCTATACGTGCCCGAGCTCCCTCAGTGGACTAAATTCGGAATTGGGTTGACAATTAATTTATAATGTAGGCTATGGATTTCCTACGATGGGTAATTTCTAGCCAAACTTGGATTATGTGTTACTTATCCTTAGTAGACCTCTCTTCTCCCTTTAAGTTGCTCTCCCTTTACTAGTGTTCTCTCTCTCTCTCTTGCTCCCCCTTTTGCTCAGAATGACAACCCCTTTCTCTCTACTCCCTTCTTTTATTTATAGCTTGAGGTTGGTGGGGTACTCATGTTTACCTTCTGGTCTCACTCGTGTGGGTGGGGCCCAATTTGATTATTCCTGACAAGGGATATGCTTCCTTGGAAACAGTGGCAATGGCGTTGGAACTAGTTCCAGTCTCCAAAAAGTTGCTTAGTAGCGATATTTCTCAAGGCAATATCGAGCTGCCGAGGTCACAGGCTTGCCCCTAATAAGTATAGCCCCCGACTAATCCATACATGATCGACATGAGCCTGTCTAACTTGCGGTCAATAGAATAGGCATATCATTGGGTTTGTGCTTAAGAAAGTCTTAGGGGCGTGTCTGGGCCAAGGCCTAAGGCCCAATGGGCCTGAGGCCGTATGCCATACAATAGCCCCCCCCTTGATTCGTGTCCGGTAACCGAGAACGAATCAAGGACTTTTCCTGGCAACCTAGGGACTTCTTGGGAAGCTTAACCATCAGTCATTAAATGGAGGATAAGACGGTTATTAATGCCCCTTTAAAAGAAGTTTTATGACAGCCTGTCAAATCCAACCGTAATCATGACCAAACGGTTTATGAACCGAGGCCACGCGTATGGGAGTTGCAAAAAGGAGTTTGAAAAGACTTTTCCCGCTCCTTTTTCATTAAATGCCTTCTCCCTATAAATAGTATCTTCCTACTCTTCATATTATTTTTTACGTCCCCATTCTTTCAAATCCTTCACTGCTGAGCATATTCTTCCCGTGCATAAATTCTCCATCCGAGATCCCCAATTCCTAGAGCCCACAGTAAGTTTACTCGTTCACTCTTTCTCTTTATTCAATTTCTTTTTCTTACTCTAGAATTAAGAATGGGTTACTCTCATCTTCTTAACACCGAGGCATCTTTAGCTAACTTTAGGACAGTTTATGATATCCCTGGGGATGTAGAGGTAATGTACTGTTATGAGGGTAATATTGCTCTTCAGCAACGCCCTCAAGTAGTGTTTTTTCATTAATGGCCATCTTAGAATGAGGGTTAGATTTCCCGTAGACCCTCTAATACTTAGGACCCTTAGATTTTATGGTTTGTCTCCCAACCAACTCCCCCCTAACTTTTTCCAAGTAGTGAGTAACGTCAGCCGACTAAATCAATTGTACGGGCTGTAGCTGGACCACCATGACATAAATTTTATGTATAATTTATGCGGTAACATAAGATCGGACTACTACCTAAAAGTTAGGGATGTACGGGTATGGTTGATATCGTGCCTTTCCTATTCTAACAGAAACTCGGCAGGATAATACATTCGGGTGAGCGGCAACTGGCATGCCAACGAGCTCACTTGCCTGACTTCACCTTACGATGTTGGTCATTACCGCACACATTTAATTTTGTTTTTGATTTAGTGTAGTTTTCTTGTCTTTATTATCATTTAAACATGGATTAACCAATTTTGGTTTTGCTTTGACACAGAGGGCAAAAGGTTTAGACAGGACATTCGAGTCGTGCACGTGAGGGACTTGAATTTTATACTTCGGTTAGAGATTTTCATTAACTTTGACGAGCAACTCTGGGCATCTCATCATATACTCAGCTGCACTCCAATTTATTTTAACTTGGCAACCTTTTGGACAAGCTCTGCTGGTGGACAGTCCCTTATTGTCGTATATTGACGTACGACATCCAAATTTCCTTCCTCCTAACCTCACTGTAGGCAAAGCTCGGGACCTTGGCCCCCAGTTAGTTAGGGCAAAATCATTGGTACCTGTGAGGGACGCCTTGGCTAACTCTGTTTTCCAAGGTCATGCCGTTCACAGACCAGTTGAGGAGCCTCGTGTTGAAGTCTAGCCAGCCGATCAAGTAGAAGTCGAGTCAATTAATTCCTCAGAAGCCGAAGCCGAAGCCGAAGCCGAAGCCGAGCAAGAAAAGGGCGAGATGGTTGTACAAAGGACGATGATCATTGACCGGTTTTTGCCTGGTGCTCGTCCTGTGGTGCAGCAGCAACAGACTCAGGGTAGGAATTAGCCTCCTCCAGCTACCCGTACTCGGAAGAGACAATGCATTATCGACTAGCCCCCTAGAGGATCCGAAGACGCTCCCCCAAAGACTTCCCCGGTTTCTACGCCAGGCGATGTGGTCATCCGGAACCCACTGGTGGCGCCCGCCCAACCATACAAGGTGGGTCCAACATGGCGTCCTACTCTTCTGGCCTGGCCGTGGGATGGCAGACGATCTCTAAGCTCAGGAACGAACCTCTTCCAATGACGACCAGTGTGAGAAGTTGGGCTCAAGGTGAGGGTGGTTGGATTGCCTGAAGTCTGGGACAAGGTCTACAACTTCTCGAGGACGTGCACTTTTTCTCCTACGGCCATGACAAATCCTTAGCTACTCGGTTGTAATGGCACACAATTGTGGTAACCCATATTGTACTTCTCCTTTTGATACAAATATATACATATTTTTCCTTTTATATTCATTGATATTGTTGTAACAGGCAACACAATTGGCTTATATAATCGAAGACCGGCTAAAGGATGCTGTCAAAGAGGCTGACAAAAGAGAGAAAGCCCTAAAGGAGGTTGCTGAAGCCACTGCCAAGGACAAGGGTAATGCTGTAGAGGATGCCAAGGAAAGAACACGGGTGGCCGAGAAGGCCCGGGCACTGGCAGAGCAGAGGTTAATGGAGGAAGAAGTGAAATTGGGGAGAACAGAGCTCAAACTGGCTAAAGCAGAAAGTCTAAATCTAGCACAGGCCAACGAAATTGCCAAGCTAAAAGTTGCCCTAGAAGCCTATGAGGACAAGTGTTATAATGCGGGCTTCGCGGATGCTGAGAACTCCGTGGAACCAATAATTTACCAATCACGGCGACATGGGTTCGGCGAAGGATGGATGGCTGCTCTGCAAGTGATAGGGGTGTCCGATAATTCCCTGTTGAGGAATCCCGAGCAAATAGCCTTCCCGGAGCTTTCTCCCCTAGTTTAGAACCCCACTGGTGCTGAAGAAAAAGAAGACACTCCTAGTATGAGGGAGTTGGTGCAGGAAATTGACTCATATGTGGAGTTGGTTGATCTTGAAATCACCAGCAACCTAAATGTTGTGTCGAAGCTCCAGTACAATCTCCAGACTCTGCTGCCTAGCCTGCCGTGGATGTTGTTCCAGCGCAGCCTGAGGACCCTGCTGCTTGAAGAAGAAGGATTCGTTTTACTTAACCTTTTCCTTTAATTTTTTCTTTCTTTGTTTTATTTGTTTTTGGTTTGCCCATGGTCACTAGGATGTGATGACAAGACATTTTTTTTTCCTTTTTGCTTTACTTAATTTACTCATAATCACTGGATGAAGTGACAAGACATTATCTTTATTCAAATTTGTGAACAATTCTTATCACTACTGCTTTTTGTTGGAGTTAAATCATTTTTGCTATATTTTTCGCTGTTCATTTATAAATGTCATGTAACCGAGTTAAGGTGTGTTCCTAGTCGGTGAACAGGATCGAACCGAACCAGGCTTTCGTTATTAACTAACTTGAAGAAGGCTTCCCTTTGTTTGGTGACCGGGATCAAACCGAGCACAAGTTTTTATCCTTAGAAAAAATGAATAGATAAGGTTTCCACTTGTTAGGTGAACGAGATCAAACCGAACATAGGTTTCTATCCTTAGGTAAAATTAATAGATAAAGTTTCCACCTGTTTGGTGACCGGGATCGAACCGAGCACAAGTTTCTGTCCTTAGATAAAATTAATAGATAAGGTTTCTACCTGTTCGGTGATCGGGATCGAACCGAGCACAGGTTTCTATCCTTAGGTAAAATTAATAGATAAGATTTCCACCTGTTCGATGACCGAGATCAAACTGAGCACAGGTTTCTGTCCTTAGGTAGAATTAATAAATAAGGTTTCCATTTGTTTGGTGACCGAGATCGAACCGAGCACAGGTTTTTGTCCTTAGGTAGAATTAATAGATAAGGTTTCCACCTGTTCAGTGACCGAGATTGAACCGAGTATAGGTTTCTGTCCTTAGGTAAAATTAATAGATAAGGTTTCCACCTGTATATTACACGCATAAGCATTGTTCTTTACATAGCAGTTGTACATAACATTGTTTTTGACAGAGAGAAAAACTGTACTGCCGCATTTGTATTTTTCCCTGATAATAGTGAAATTTCTGCAACTTTGTGGACGTAGGCAAATTGCCGAACCACGTACATACTGTCTTGTGCGTGTGATTATTTTTCTTTAGCGTGTG
The DNA here is from genome assembly GCA_023736055.1 of Quercus glauca. Classification (NCBI taxonomy): domain Eukaryota; kingdom Viridiplantae; phylum Streptophyta; class Magnoliopsida; order Fagales; family Fagaceae; genus Quercus; species Quercus glauca. The sequence goes on along the minus strand of CM043316.1, from coordinate 86,387,041 downwards.
TTTTCTCTATTTTTTTTTGTTTCTCACAGGTTGGGAATTTCATGTTAATTCCCTACAACTGATATCAAAGCTTAGGGTTAGATTTAAGTGGGAGCAATGGTAGATGAAGCAGGAAAGGCGTCTGGAATAGAAAAGTTCAACGACACAGACTTTGGATTCTTGAGAATGCAAATCGAGGATTATCTTTATGGGAAGAAGTTGCATCTACCGCTTCTAGGGGAAAAACCTGCGACTATAAAGGATGAGGAATGGGCTTTTCTTGACAGTCAAGTAATAGGAATTATCAGGTTAACTATGTCTAGGTCTGTTGCACACAGTGTTGTAAAGGAGAAGACTACAGCAAATCTGATGAAGGCTTTGTCTGGTTTGTATGAAAAGCCGTCAGCAAACAACAAGGTGCATCTGATGAAGAAACTGTTCAATCTGAAAATGGTAGAGAATGCATCAATAACATAACATCTGAATGAATTTAACACTATCACAAATCAATTGTCGTCTGTAGAAATTGATTTTGATGATGAGATCCATGCACTGATTGTTTTGGCTTCTTTGCCAAACAATTGGGAGGCAATGAGGATGGCAATAAGCAATTCTACAGGTAAAGAAAATTTGAAGTACAAGGACATACGAGATTTAATTCTGGCTGAGGAGATTCACAGAAGAAATGCAGGTGAAACCTCAGGATCTGGTTCTACCCTAAACCTTGAGACAAGAGGCAGAGGCAATGATAGAAATTCTAATCAGGGCATATCAAAATCTAGAAATTCTAATCGGAACAGAAGTAAATCTAAATCATGCCAATAAGTACAATGCTGGAACTGTGGGAAAACAGGTCACTTTAAAAGGCAATGCAAAAGTCCTAAGAAGAAGAATGAAGATGATTCTGCTAATGCTGTAACAGAAGAGGTACATGATGCGTTACTTCTTACAGTAAACTGCCACTTGATGATTAAGTTTTGGACTCAGGAGCTTCGTTTCGGACTCAGGAGCTTCGTTTCATACCACTCCACACCGAGCAATCATATAGAATTATGTTGCAGGTGATTTTGGTAAGGTGTGTTTGATTGATGGTGTAGCCTTGGATGTTGTGGGTATGGGAGACGTCTGGATATTATTGCCCAATGGGTCTGTTTGGTTACTGGAGAAAGTTCGACATTTTCTCGACCCGAGGAGAAATCTGATTTATGTTGGACAACTTGATGATGAAAGGCATGCAATACTATTTGTTGGTGGTACTTGGAAGGTTACAAAGGGAGCCAGAGTATTGGCTCGTGGAAAGAAGACTGGTACTCTATATATGACCTCAAGTCCAAGAGACACAATTGTAGTTGCTGAAGCAAGTATTGATACAAGCCTATGGCACCGCAGACTTGGTCACATGAGTGAGAAAGGGATGAAGATGTTGCTGTCAGAAGGGAAACTACCAGAATTGAAATCCGTTGATTTTGACATGTGTAAAAGCTACATCTTAGGAAAGCAGAAAAATGTGAGCTTCTTGAAAACTAGTAGGACACCGAAGGCTGAAAAATTGGAGTTAGTACACACTGATTTGTGGGGGCCTTCTCCGGTTTCATCCCTTGGAGGTTCAAGTTATTACATTATTTTCATTGATGACTTAAACAGAAAGATGTGAGTTTATTTTTTGAAAAATAAATCTGATGCATTTGAAACTTTTAAGAAGTGGAAGGCTATGGTTGAGATAGAAACAGGTTTAAAAGTAAAATGTTTGAGGTCAGATAATGGAGGAGAGTACATAGATGGAGAGTTCAGTGAATATTGTGTTGCACAAGAAATTAGGATGGAGAAGACCATTCCTAGGACACCATAGCAGAATGGTGTGTGCATGAACAGAACTCTCAATGAGCGTGCTAAGAATATGAGGTTGCATGCTGGACTACTAAAAACTTTCTGGGCTAATGCTGTTAGCATTGCAGCTTACCTGATAAATCGAGGACCATCAGTTCCCATGGAGTTCAAACTTCCTGAGAAGGTTTAGAGCGATAAAGAGGTAAATTTTCCCATTTAAATTTTTTGGTTGTGTTTTTTATGTTCATATTGATTCTGATGCTCGTAGCAAACTTGATGTAAAGTCTAAAATATGCTTTTTCATTGGCCATGGTGATGAGAAATTTGGCTATAGGTTTTGGGATGAACAAAACAGGAAAATTATCATAAGTAGAAATGTGATATTTAATGAACAAGTTATGTATAAGGACAAGTCAACTGTAGTGCCAAACGTTACAGAGATAGATTAAAATAAATCTGAGTTTGTCCAGAAAACGAGTGAAGAAGATACGGAGAATGTAGATTCACAGGTAGATTAGAGTACACATGTAGTTGAAGTCCGTAAATCTTCCAGGACCATTAGACCTCCACATCGTTATTCACCCACTCTAAATTATCTCCTGTTGACTGATGGTGGTGAGCCAAAATGTTATGATAAAGCCCTACAGGATGAAAATTCAAGTAAGTGGGAGTTAGCCATGAAAGATGAGATGGATTCCTTGTTGGGGAATCAAACATGGGAATTGACTGAATTACTAGTAGGAAAGAAGGCTTTGCACAACAAATGGGTATATAGAATAAAGAATGAGCATGATGATAGCAAACGTTACAAGGCCAGATTAGTTGTTAAAGGGTTCTAGCAGAAGAAGGGCATTGACTACTTAAAAATATTTTCTCTAGTTGTGAAGATGTCAACAATCAGATTGGTACTGGGAATGGTGGCTGCAGAGAATTTACATCTTGAGCAGTTAGATATGAAGACGGTATTCCTTCATAGTGACTTGGAGGAAGACATTTACATGATTCAGCCAGAAGGGTTCATTGTTCAGGGACAAGAGAATCTAGTTTGCAAATTGAGAAAGAACTTGAATAGCCTAAAACAAGCTCCAAGACAGTGGTATAAGAAATTTGACAGTTTTACGCATAGAATTGGGTTCAAGAGATATGAAGCTGATCACTGTTGCTATGTTAAGTTTTTTGGCAATTCTTACATCATTTTATTGTTGTATATGGATGATATGCTTATTGCAGGGTCTAGCATTAAGGAGATTAATAATCTAAAGAAGCAATTGTCAAAATAGTTTGCAATGAAAGATTTGGGAGCTGTAAAGCAAATCCTTGGTATGAGAATCATTAGAGATAAGGCTAATGATACATTGAAACTTTCACAGTCAGAGTATGTGAAGAAAATTCTTAGTAGGTTCAACATGAATGAAGCAAAACCAGTGAGCACACCCTTGGGTAGTCATTTCAAACTAAGTAAAGAACAGTCACCTAAGACAGAAGAAGAAAGGGATCATATGAGCAAGGTGCCCTATGTCTCAGTTATTGGCAGCTTGATGTATGCTATGGTGTGTACAAGGCCAGACATTGCACATGTAGTGAGAATTGTAAGTAGATTCATGAGTAGGCCTGGAAAGCAGCATTGGAAGGCAGTCAAGTGGATTTTGAGATATCTGAGGGGTTCATTAGATACATGTCTTTGCTTCACAGGTGTAAGTTTGAAATTGTAGGTTTATGTAGATGCTGATTTTGCTGGTGATATTGATAGTAGAAGTAGTACAACTGTGTTTGTTTTTACTTTAGGTGGTACAGTTATATCCTGGGTTTCAAATTTACAAAAGATTGTTACTTTGTCTACTACAGAAGCTGAGTATGTTGTAGCAACTGAAGCTGGAAAGGAAATGATTTGGCTATATGGCTTCTTAGATGAATTGGGTAAGAAGTAGGAGATGGACATTTTACACAGTGACCGTTAGAGTGCAATTTTTCTTGCCAAAAATTCAGCTTTTCATTCAAAGTAGAAGCATATACAAACAAAATACCGCTTTATCCGTTACCGTGTTGAAGATAAGCTAGTAATACTTGAGAAGATTTGTGGATCTAAGAACCCGGCAGACATGTTGACTAGAGGTGTCACTATTGAGAAGCTGAAGCTGTGTGCAGCTTCAGTTGGTCTTCTAGCTTGAGAACAGGAGGATGAGTTGCAGGAATGAGGGATTGTTTTTTGAGGATTGCAGTAGATGTTGGTGATTGAACTAGTCTCCAAGTGGGAGATTTGTTGGGCTTTGTGGAGCCTAGTTGTGTTTGATCCGGATGATGACTTGACCCAAAATAATGTTGCATAGTTTTTAATGAGAGATTTTTCTGAGACTTAGTCCATGAAGCGGAGGCTTCATTTTTGAGAGAGAGAAAAACTGTACTGTCGCACTTGTATTTTTCCCTGATAATAGTGAAATTCCTGTAACTCCGTGGATATAGGCAAATTGCTGAACCACGTAAATACTGTCTTGTGCATATGATTATTTTTCTTTGGCGTGTGTTTTCTCTATTTTTTTGTTTCTCACAGGTTGAGAATTTCATGTTAATTCCCTACAGGTTGTAGACAGAGGAGACGAGATTTGGAGTGGCTCAATTGTGAACATTTTGAAAGAGAGAGGACTGTTTGTTTCTCGATCGGGAAGATGTGGGGTTTTTTTTATGGGTGAGACTTTTATTGGTTACACAAAATAAACATAGGAACCAAAGTAGTGTTGATGATTGGTCCATGTTGAGCTACAAATTAAAGGTCGGTCATCATGGGTTGTTCCTGCCAACTTGGTCACCATGGTTTGTTGTTGATTAGATGACCATGGGTTGCTAGGATTTTTGTTTGCGTGTTCTTGTCTTCTTGAGGCAAACAAGCAGTGGAGAATTTAGATCTATTCAGGTAATGTGATATTAATTAAATACACAATTACATTTATAATATCAATTTGAATTATGTAATAAGCCCATTTAAATAAAGATAATATATATATATATATATATTTTTTTTTTCCATTGAGTGACCCTACCATTCCTATATTTATAAAAGGTAAAAAGTCACTATCCATTTCCCAAGATAAATAATAGATTCACATTTTCATTTGATCCACTAAAAAAAATTTATAAGGTACTCTGAGAACAATGAACCGTGATATGTAAAAGAAATGTGATGAACAATGCTATTGAGTACCCAATAACTTTCTAGAAATGAGAGAAATTTATTGGATACTTCAAGAATAAGCAGTGATATGTAAAAGAAATGTGATGAACAATACTATTGAGTACCCAATAACTTTCTAAAAAAGAAAGAAATTTATTGGGTACTCCAAAAGTAATGAGCAGTGATGTCTAAAAAAAATGTGGTGAATAATGCTATCAGAGTACCCAACAATTTCCTAGAAATGATGTCAAACTTTTGAATTCTATATGCACATGAGTTGTGTACTGTATGGCGAAGCTAGGAAACTTTTTTAGGGGGAGCCAAGCTAAATATAACAACTGACAAAATTCTTAAGTAAAAAAAAAAAAAAAATTGTGTTCTTAGTTTTTTTATGGTACTAAAACTACTTATAATTGATCTTGAATTAAATTCTATAGTGGCCTATTTGTTTATAGACAATTAAACAATCATTCAATAATTACACATACTACTTTTTTTTTTTTTTTTTTTTTGGGAGCAAAATTACACATACTACTTTGTCAAATATAAACATATTTTAAGAGAGGATCAATGAATATAAACAGTAACCATTGTTATCAAATTATATAAACAGTAACCATTGGTATTATAATCCGTAATGATAACGGATTGGTTATGGCTGCTTTAACACAACAGATTCCACTACCTGCTTCAGTAGAGATGGTGGAAGTGCTAGCAGCGCGCCGAGCTCTTTGGTTTGCGAAGGAGTTGGGTTTCCAAAGATTGATAGTTGAAGGTGATTCTGAAGTCATTATTAACTCAATCAATAGTGGCAATATGTCTAAGTCTGAGTTTGGGCATATCTTACAAGACATTAAGTTTCTTTGTTCTTTTTTTAGTCATGTTTCTTTTATTCATATTAAGAGGCAAGGGAATTGTGTGGCTCATAGACTAGCTAGAAGAGCTATATCTAATCCTTTGGATGTTTGGATGGAGTCTGTTCCTCCAGACACAACTGATGTTTACACTTTTGATCTTCAGTTTACTACTCAATAATATTCCCCTTTGATAGGGGCTTCTCAAAAAAAAAAAAAAAAATTATATATAACAGAAAATATTCAGTCAAAAATATAAAATATAAAATATTAGAAAAAGGTTCCAGCTATCAGTCAAACATGAACTGATCGATGCAGTGGCGTCATCTACAAGCATTAACAAATTAAACATTATTTCAACAAAATAGAGAGACTTTACCAAACACGGGAAATCTTAGCAGATAACAAAGCAAAACAGAGAGAAATGGGAAGAGAGATTTACTGGAGGTTGGAGCGGAGCGGAGTGAACAACAAAAACAAAGCAGATTGTTAACTCGTTGAAGTGTGGAGAAGTGATTTTTTTTTTCATTTTATCCATTTTTTTTTTAAGTAACCAAACGGATAGTCTTCAACTGATAAATTTCAAGTTTGGGGATTTGTTATAGATATTTTTGGTGCTTTGATTTGAAGGGCTGATTTACCCAAAAAAAGAAAAATGGAGGAGCTATTGAGCAAAGGAATGGGCTAGATTTTTTGTTTTCTTTGTATCATTTTTTATTCCTCAAATTCTAGGAGGGGCCAGAAATTGAACTTACATAACATTTAGTTATAATTTATCATGAAAGCTCGAAAATGTGTTGAAAACACAAGAGCTGTTTAGACCTCCAAATTAAAGTTACGGCTCGATTGATTTTACACTAACTTAGTACTAAGTGCGGAATAGTGTAAATGTGAGCAGATAAACAAACAAGCTACTCTAATCTATAATCAAAGCAACATAGCAGTAAAATGGAATGTAAAAGAGTAGGGAAGAATGCTGCGAACACAAGATAACACACTGAAGTGTTATCGAAGAGGAAACTGAAGAACTCAGTGAAAAACCTCTCCGCCGCCCTCCAAGCAGTAATCGATCCTCTAGACAATCAGTTGGGATACATGGGTTAGCAAGAGACTCTCCAAGCCTAATCTACCCGATGTACCTAAGCCCTCCAAGCTCCTACTCCAATAAGGCTTCTCGAAACCGTGTCTTGTCTAGCTTTCTGGATCCCGCAACAAGCTCCATGTTGCATCTGCCATCTTTGGCTTCTTCCAATGCTTCCTAGCAGCACCAAAACCTCACTTGACACTTTAAAAGGGTGTAGTAAGTGTTTGGGCTATCAACCTCTCAATGGTATGGAAATGGAGAGGTAAGAGTTAGGGAAATTCCAGAAGCAAATGTGTAGAGGATTGTAGGTATAACAATCTCTAACTCTCAAGGTGTTTGGCTAGGGTTTTCTCTCAAAAGCACTCCTCAACATTTGTGGGTAATGTGAATGTGAGTATATATAGTGTGGGTACAGAAAGTGTGTATCAAATAGTACAGACTGGCAGAACAAAATGTCTCGCGAGTGTCTCACGAGAAGGCCTTACCTGCGAGCTACTCGCGAAACACAACTGTCGCCATCTATCCTGATTCTTTGCATTCCAGTCATGTGCAGGGCACATGGCTCACTTCGCGGGATGCTTAGTCGCGGGATACTCGCGAGAACTCCTCATTCTTCAATTGTTTGAGTCTTTACATTCTCTCTCTCTATCACACAACCCTTACAATTAAATCCCACAATAAATACAGGGTACAAAAGATTGAATGAAATTACAATCAAATTTGGCACGGAATAAAAGCCAATAAAACACATATTTGTAAATTACAACTTTACATATCATTTTATTAAGGTTGTAATTGAAATTTTCAAAAAGCTACGGGGGCCAAGGCCCCCTAGCCCGAACGTGGCTCCGCCACTGATTGTATATGCACATGAGTTGTGTGCTCTATATATTGCTTTCTGTACTTCCATCTCGTGTAGAAATACCATTAAAAAAAAAAAAATCTTTTGTAGAATTGGTTTTAATTATATCATTTATTGAGAACGATGTAGCAATATTCATATATACTTTGTACCAATTGTATGAATCAACTGCAACGTCCGTGATTCCATCATCATCTTGGATATAACTATCCCAGGTCGTTAGTCCTCTCCCTCTTTCATCACCTTTTCCTTCTGTCTGTACCATTTCATTACATGTCAGTTATATATGCAACGCACGTGTTCTATATAAATTAGTTGCAGACCCACGCGATGCGCAGGAAAATCTAATATGATTATTTTTTATTGGATAATTATTGAATTAATATATTAGATTGTATATTTTTAAAAATTCAACATTTGTTATTTGAAATTATGTTTTAAATTAGATTTTTTTTTTGTAGTAAGGTATTATATATAGTGAGATATGTATGAAAACACAATGCAATATATATATATATATATATATATATATATATATTTAAATTGATAGTATGAGAACTATTAGACCAAGTTATCGCTATGTATATTTTGTTTATTACTATATAGATCTCCAAAATATAGATCTGCATCGATCTCTTTCTTCCTCACAATTAAACAAAGTGAAAAAGTAAATATAAATAACTATGCAATAGATCATTATCAATAAATCATATATCATGAAGTAGAAATATAAAATAAAATAAAATAAATTGCAAAAAGAAAAAGTTCCATAAGTATCTATATATAAAAACATTAATAGCATAATGATGTTCTAGAGTAAATTATTATTTTATCTTATTCTCTTTTTGACATTTTCAGTAAAGATGATCAACTAAGCAAAGTAAAAGCTTACCAAGAAATTTGAAATTAACTAAAAATTTGATGGTGGAGATGCTAATTACTTGTAATAAAATGACCAAAATAAAAATAACAAATAGATTTGAGAAAAACCCATAAAATTTCTAAAAGAAATTTTACCAAAAACAGGGGATGCAATAATACAAAATTACTACACTGAATATTTTTTTGACTTTTTTGATACGCTACAAATAAAACAACTTTATTCACTGTCATAGTATAGACTATAGAGTGATTACAATGTTTATTATATCCCCCCCCCCCCCCTCCTTTGAGGTTATTTTATAAGCACTTTGATTGAAATCAAAATATTCTTTTTATTTCTTTTCCAATTTTTTCCCAAAGGCAAGTCAGCCTATCAGATAATCCAAATGATTATTATAAGGACATGCTACCATAGAGCAATTTTTGGTAAATGTCTGTTATATCAAACATTTGATGATATCTTAGGCTGAGATATCATAGATCCGACCTCTCAACATAAGCTGAATGTCTCTCCACTATAAGTCTAATAAGGGGATACTCCACAACATCACCAACCTGAGTCTTGTAACGGCAAACTAATATTTTTTCATTGTTTGTAACAACTACAAACTCGTCTTTGCGAGTTAAAAGCTCATTTGCCACAACCATATGCATCTTGTACTTTTTAAGAGTCATATTAGTCTTCTCCAAAAGTATTTGTATATCGGTCTCTAGCTGTTTAGTCAGGAAAAGGAAAACTTTCAGTTCCATTTCATTATAAAATAACAAAAAGGCAAAAAACTTATAGCAAAAGGTTTTCTATACAAAATTCTAATAAAAGGAAAACTAATACGCCCTCTACTTTCTTCAACACATAGGAGATTATAGAAGACCATACATCCTTTGGCTACCCTTTTCTCTTTCTCAAATTCAAGTTACCAAAGAAGTGTATGAAGTTAAAAACATTGTCAATACATCTCTGTTCTGTGGCAGACACATTCAAATTCAGAGCCCTGTATATTTTGTTTTGATATAAACTAGCTATCCTCAAGGTAAACTTGAATCCACTATATGAAAGAATCGAAGTTTGTACAATAGATCTTAGGCCACTAATATTCTATTGCTACCCACCAGTAAAACTTACTGACACGACCACGTGCAAGTTCCGAATCTACGGGCTCATTCTTTCTTGGATTCTCCAGCAAGTACAAGCACACCCGCTTGTGTATCTTTAAGCTCTTTAGTGCAGCAACTAAATGATCATCAAGTTCTTGAAGAAATCTCCTCCTTGATAATCCCAAGTTTATGTGAAGGAAAGCTCCTCTCAAATCTCACAAGAGATTCACACAAACAGCAATATAAGCAACCTCTAAAACGTGGCTAGGGTTTGCCTTATATATTTAGGGCAAAAACATAAAATTCTAAATGTTTTAATGAGATAGGGCTGGGTTGGAATTCTGCAGAAAAATGCATTTTGCTCGAGATTTGATTGATTGAGCCTAAGTTTCGATCGATTGAGCCAGGATGAAATGCATAGTAACTTCTGCATCAGCTTGATTCCAACTTTACATAAAAGACACAACTTTGACCTAGTCTAAACAAGACTAAACAACCTGTTTTGATCATGGTTTGCCAACAATACAAATTAGAGTTCTAAATACATTAATTTTAAGTCTTTAGAACATAACAAACTCCCCCTTTGGCAATCCATGACAAAACACAACCTAAAAGCTCAAAGTTTACAAATAAAAGCCCTTTCCAAAAAAAATGTTCATTACAACAAAGCCAATCCTAACTACTATCCATCAGTTGCAAGTGTAGACAGCTGCAAAATTGAATCAATCTTTATATTTCCTGAAATACTAAACAAAACGCATAAACACATGTGTGGAAAAACACAAGTAAACAAAATAAAATTTTGATTTCACAAAACACAAAATAAAGACATATATCTATGAATAACATCATAAATATAAATCAATAAGCAGTGAAACAAGAAACAAAATAAATGTATCTCCCCCTAACATAAATAGCCCAACAACATAGATCAAGAGCCAAAAAAAAAAAATGTAAATACAAAGTGCAGCTCCAAGATACAATCTAATCACCATAGGCTCTCCAAGACAATCAAAAACTCCCTCTATCAACAAAAACTTTGCAAGCTACTCAAAATGCTAATGCTACTCCCCCTTTTTGTGATGGAATGTCAAAGGACAATCAGAATCCATTATCAAAAGGAGATAGCGAAGGTGATCGTCTAAAATGCACAAACTCTGCACGCAAAGCACGAACCTTATTGAGCAAGTCCACAAAAATTTGTCTATGAGCCGCCTAAATGGTCAAGACATGATCCAACGTACGTCGAATGTTAGAATCATCCAAAGTAGTCGGTGGAGGAACATCAGCATCAGTAGTAGCAGCAGCACCAGACACCTCAGCCTGTGCATCACCTGTAGAAGAGGAAGGAGGGGGTACAACACCAGAAGGCTCAACTCTAGCTCTCAGATAAGCAGCCCTCTGCCTAAGGAAAGAGGCACCTATGGAACCAGTAATATGAACAGGTTCAGATGCTGGGAAACCAGTCAAGCCTAAGTGTAGCAAAATCTTATGAATGAAAATAGGGTAAACAAGAGCATGACCAACAACGCTACTCCTATGAATCTCGTTCAAAGAACGAAGAACCAAATGGGGGAAAGAAATAGAAGCACCAGAAACAAGCGCATACAAAAACACACATCGCTCAATAGGGATGGTGTGGAGTTGAGAAATAGGCCACAAAGAATGACACGCTATCCGAAGAAAGAGATAGGTAGTCTCAGGAAGCTCAGCGGACGTGATCCGAGGATCAGAACCCCACTGGATAGAAGACCCAGTGATATATGACATGACGTCATTAAGGGGTGGAGACTTCTCATAGGGATAGACGGGCTGCCTAACGACTCTCAAAATTTGCCCTAATGGCAAGATCTAACTCATCTAACAAAACCTTTCGCTTAGTCCAAATCTTTCTCTTAATATTCAGCTTCTCATAGGCCTCTCTGCTTTTGTCACTCCGAAACAACTCACTCCTAGAGGGAAACTCAGAAGAAGTGGAGGGTGTCCTATGGGCTCTAGTCTTCCTAGGCATGATGCTAGGGTAAGGACAAAGACACAAAGCAGAACCAATAAGAGTAAAAAGAAAAACTAAGGGCAGACTGCAAGTTAGCACCAAAAAAATAGAACAAAAATCTATATGATGCATGAACAGTTAAACGTCATGATGCATGCTCCAGTGCAGTGAAACTAAGTTCAATTTAAGTTTAAATTCACAAAAACGGCTTGAGCAAAGAGTTTCTAACAAAAACCCCAAAATTTGAAAAACCATTTGTTCGTTTTATAAAAAATTGACCAATTGATCATCACACAAGATAGAATACAGTTTAGAATGATCAAATACATCAATCCAACAAGCCAATTTCATCAATTAAACCCAATTTGAACAAAATCCCCAATTTGGGTTAATTACAAGCCCTAGAATTTCCAATTTCTCACAAATCACAAAATTGATCAAATTAAATTATTAAGAACATGTTTAAAACATCATAGGAACAAAACCTAATGATCAATTTCAGACAATAAGGCTTGATTCATCAAAAACCCCAATTTTGAATAGGTCCAAAAATCCCAAATAAAATGCATGAATTTATGCATGAAATTATGAATTAAAATGCAAAAAGAAGGGTAAAATGGACTTACTGGCTTAAAGAGAGGAAAACCTTGCAAAAAATTGGGAAGAAAACGACAAAAATTTTATGTGGAGCCTAGTCCGAATCGGAGAGAGAGAGAGAGAGAGAGAGAGAGAGAGAGAAATTTGAAAACTTTTTGAAAAGTTATGAAAAACAAGTCAAACTTAGTTTTTAAAAAAAAAAACTGATTCATGATTTTCGATTGATTGAAAATCAGTTTTGATTTATCAAAACAGATAGAGGCTCACTTAAATTTTTAATCGCAATTTCGATTGATCGAAAAACATCCTCGATTGATGGAAATTAAGGAAAAAACACATTTTTGAAAAACACAACAATTTTTGTGCAGAAAACTCTCAAAGCATTGAATTTTATGAATAAAATGCATGAGTATGAGACAAAATGTTTTTCAAAAACACAAGTTTTAAACCCAGATTTCCCAAAATATAGATTTTCAAACATTCTCTTAAATTCTCAAGCAACAAATATGTTTTGCATAAAACTCAAGGTATTTTCAAACTTGGTTGGTCAAACCAAAAACACACACACTAACATGTACAAAATTTAGCAAAGAGTAACTTGTGTAGTGTGTGCAACTAGCAAAAGTTTGAGATACAAGTGAGGTTATATGTGAATAGAAATCAACCACCAAGTCTACAAAATTCATTACATAGAATTTGAAAGAGACTATCACCTAAAGAGTTACATAATATAACTCACACAACTCATAGAACATAAGCTCGCAATCATGTAAGTTTCTTGATTTGCCTCATATTGTACACACCCATTTTAGTTGTTCAAAAACTTATTAAATAACCGGGATAATGTACACACCAATTTTATTTATTTGATTTAGCTTTAAGCCCAATAATGTACACAACAATTTTAAGCATTTAAACCGAGGCTACACCTTATGTTCTTTTTGTCATGTGCTACACTTTCATGAGTACAAAATCTTACGATATGCACTAAAGTGTTCATGATTGGATAGTGAACAGTGGTGAGGTGGTTATTGATGCCTTTCTCAAAAGGTTTAAGTCCGACAGTCAAAGACATGTAACTTCAAGATTAAGACAAAGTGATCAATAACCATAAACATCATTCCCACACAATATGCACTACAAAGCTTCTACTAGTAAAGTGCAATAAATAAGCCAATCCAAGCTAAAGAAGGTACAATGACATGTTATGTGAAAATAAATTGACCAACCTTGTTTTCAAAACCAAGAAAATAAACACAAAAACACAATTTGCTTCCCTTTCCTTTTTTTTTTTTTAAAAAAATTTATTTATTTATTTTTTTTTGAAAAGAAGAAACAAAAACAGTCCTAGAATGAAATGCATTAATGTTATGCAATGCAAATCATAGAAACAAAGAAAACAAAAACCAAATAACAAATGGTCACAAAGAGTAGAGCAATAAAGCACAAGGACCATGTCAGAAAGACTCAATTAGATCGAGCCTTTTGCATCCAAAACTTTTTAGACACACCACAAGCATTAGAGTTTTTATTCACATTAGAGTGATTTCGAACTCCAGGATTAAAATAAAGGTTTAGAGCCTTTACCAATTCACCAATAAGTGCCATAGGATCTTGTGCTTGAGGCAAAGACACTTTTGGTTTGTTTGCTCTCTTAGCAACTTGTAGCTTGTAACAGTTTGGACGAATGTGTCCAGACTTTCCATAAAAATAACAAACCTAAGCAGGCTTACCATGTAACTTGTCCTTAGAAATGGTAGACTCCTTAGGTTTAGACTTTTTCAGATCAACCCTAATCTTCCTGGTTGGTGTGACCTCTACAGGTTTGACAGTCTTACTCACAACTTCACTCACAGGGGGTTCACAGGAAGAGGAAGGAACAAAGTTTGTGGAATGGGGTGCAGACATAGAGATGCTTTCAACAAAACCTAATCTAGATTTGTCAGAAGAAGACTTTTGAACACTCAACATTTGATCAAGTTTAGAATTATCAGATCTAGCAACAGATAAATCAAGTTCCAAAGATTTAACTTTATTAAGCAATAGCATATTCTTAGTTTTCACATTGTTCAAATGTTCATTAGTATCAAACAGTTTTACAAGCAAATCTTTCTTATCAAGTTCAAGAGATGCAATTTTCTTCAAGCCAAGTTCAACATTCATAGCATTCTTTGCAGCAATTTTGCAAAGTTTATTATAGGCTTCTTGAAGATCTGCATCCTCAAAGAGTTCCCCATCAGAAGGGTTCTCTTCTACAGACAAGCTTTCATTAAGTACAGCAGTAGCAGTGAAAGCAATGAAGTTTCCATCCTCGTCACACCTAGACTTATCATCAGAAACTTCATTATCACTAAAGGTTACAGCCATAACCTTACCCTTAGACCTTAAGAATGTTGGACATTCAGATTTCACATGACTATACCCTTGATATCAAAAACACTAAGGACCCATAGAATTATTAGAAGATTCACCAACTTTTTCTCTAGGTTTTTCATTGTTGTTAACCTTAGTGGGATCATTCTTCCTAAAGTTTCTAGGTTCAGCAGTGTTCGTACCTCTTGCCCTTCTGTTACTATTCCTAAGAAAGTTTCTAAAATTTTTGGCAAGATAAACTATCTCTGTAGCAGAGAGCTCATCATCAAATCCACCAACCTCAACATCATTAACTGACTTAAGAGTCATTGATTTGGATTTGCTAGTTTTGGGTAGGTTTAACTCATAGGACTAAAGAGATCCTACAAGTTCATCAACAGGGATGGAGTCCACATCCTTGCTTTCAGTGATGGCCGTCACTTTGGGTCTAAAATTTTTAGTTAAAAATCTAAGTATCTTCCTAACAATTTTAGGTTAATCATAGATTTCACCCAAGTTGTATGTAGAATTAACAATGTCACTAAGTTTAGCATAAAATTTATCAAATGATTCATCATCAGACATCCTAATGCTCTCAAACCTAGATGTTAATCGCTGCAATTTATTAATTTTGACAACCTTTGTGCCTTCGTGCATAGTTTGGAGGATATTCCAGATAGTATGAGCAACTTCAACATTAGAGATTCTCTTAAATTCCTTCATAGAAACAGCGTTGAAAATATCATTCATTGCTTTGCTATTGAAAGCCGCTGCTTCTTTTTTAGAAGTTTGCCACTCACTTACAGGAGTAGTGGGCTTCTCCCATCCGTATTCAATGGAGTTCCAGACTCTCTCATCAATTGATTTTAGGAATGCTTTCATCCTTACTTTCCAATAAGCATAATTATTCCCATCAAAGTGAGGAGGAATAATTAGAGAATGTCCGTGTTCTATGACAACAGGGGTCAAGGATCAGCTCAGGGATTAAAAGATCTTCAAATAGAGAGCAACCTACTCTGATACCACTTGTAAGGTTTTTAGACCCCTTAAACAACAATTGGATTAACCTAGTTATTTAGCCAAGTGATTAACTTAGGTAAAATATGCAATTCTAGGTTAACACAATCATATAATCATATCAAGCATAGCGGCGGAAAAATAAATAACACAATGATATGGTGACCCAGGAAAACCAAACCGGTAAAAAATCTGAGGAGGAGTTAACCTAACTATCCTCAAGGTAAACCTGAATCCACTATATGAAAGAATCGAAGTTTGTACAACAGAACTTAGACCACTAACATTTTATTGCTACCCACCAGTAAAACTTATTGACACGACCACGTGCAAGATCCATATCCATGGACTCGTTCTTTTTTGGATTCTCCATCAAGTACAAGCACACCCGCTTATGTATCTTTAAGCTCTTTAGTGCAGCAACTGAATGATCATTAAGTTCTTGAAGAAATCTCCTCCTTGATAATCCCAAGTTTATTTGAAAGAAAGCTCCTCTCAGATCTCACAAGAGATTCACACAAACAGCAATGTGAGCAACCTCTAAAACGTGGCTAGGGTTTGCATTAAATACCTAGGGCAAAAACATAAAACCTTAGACATTTTAATGAGATAGGGCTGAGTTGGAATTCTGCAGAAAAACGCATTTTGCCCGAGATTCGATTGAGCTAGCCTAAGCTTCGATTGATCGAGCTAGGCCGAAATGCTTAGTAACTTCTGCATCAGTTTGATTCCAACTTTACACAAAAGACACAATTTTGTGCAAGTCTAAACAAGACTAAACAACCTGTTTTGATCATGATTTACCAACAATACAAATTAGAGTTCTAAATACATTAATTTTAAGTCTTTAGAACCTAACAAACAAAAATCAAACAGCAGGGGGAGAGAGAGAGAGAGAGAGTACTCACAATTTTTGTGTGAAAAAAATATGGATTGAATGGAATAAATGATATCAAATTTAAACAAAATAAGATGGAGAGAAGAAGAGTTAAAATATAAGAAAGAGGAAATGATGAAAAAATTTTAATGGTAAAATAAAGAGTTGTAAGAAGATAAAGAGGCAAAGAGGGAGGGGAAAGGTTAGAGGAAGAAAAATAGAGATTTGTTTTTAAAATAGGAAGTTGAAAAAGTTTAAATATTCAATTTTAACAATTACATGAAATTAGAAAGAAGAAAACAAAAAGTTGAAATCAATTTAGATAGCTGAATATAGTCAAATATTTGCATATAATGAATAGTAATATTTGTAATGAATAGCCAAACATGTACATATATCCACTAAAAAAGTAATTAATTATTCAATTTTAACAATTACTTGAGATTAGTATCCAAAAACAATTACTTGAAATTGGAAAGAAGAAAATGAAAATTTGAAATAAATATAGGTAACTAAATAGTCAAATATTTGCATTTAAAACAAATGAATAGTGAACTATTGAATAGTAATAGAGTGCGTTGACAAGTTTGTCTATGAACCATATTTAATTATTTAAATAAAATAAAATAGAAAAATCATAAATAATTTTTTTTTTTTTTACGTATGACGTGGCTGATGAGGTAACTTAATAGGAGTATAACAACATTAAACTCTACATCTATGTTATTCATTGTTTATAACAACTACAAACTCGTCTTTGCGAGTTAAAAGCTCATTTGCCACAAGCATATGCATCTTGTACTTTTTAAGAGTCATACTAGTCTTCTCCAAAAGTATTTGTATATCTGTCTCTGGTTATTTAGTCAGGAAAAGGAAAATTTTCAGTTCCATTTCATTATAAAGTAACAAAAGTCAAAAAACTTATAGCAAAAGGCTTTCTATACAAAATTCTAATAAAAGGGAGACTAATAGGCCTTCAACTTTCTTCAAGACATAGGAGATTATGGAAGTGTAAGATTGAATTTAATCAACCATCTTGTTGGCTGTATTCCGTGCCAAATTTGCTTGTAATTCAACATTTAAAAACCCTGTATTTAGGTGGGAATCATGTAAGGATAGTGTGTGAGAGAGTGTAAAGAAATGCTCAAGATTGTGTAGTGAAGCAGGGACTCGAGACTGGATCTCGCGGGTGGCTTGCGACTGGCAAGCCGCCAGAAGATGCACACGAGTGAAGTGTGCAGAGAAATTAAACCGTCATGCCAGTTGTAACACTACAGGACAAAAAGTCCAGACTGGCCATTCAGTTAGCTCTCGCCTTGAACTCACGACTCAACCAAGTCGCGAGGCCAAGTCGCCAGCCAGCTCTGTTTTGAAAAAATGACTCTTCTCATTCCAAACACACACCAGTATATATAGACCCTTATACCCACGAAATGTAGAGAGTTTCCAGAGAGAATTTTGAAAGAGAAACCCTAGAGAAAAATAAGATTGACTCATCCACAATCTTTACATAGAGACTATTCAAATTTCTCTACTCTCACCCTCTCCATTGTTACATCTTTGAGAGGTTCTTGGTCAAATCCTTTTCTCACCATACCCACATTTGTGAGAAGGTTTTTTGGTACTTTGGGAAGTAGTTAGGAATGGACCAATTGATATTGGTTGATGCTATGGGCTATAGCGGAATCCGGTAAGCTAGAAAAGACAAAGGTTCAATGTAACCTTGTTGGAGCAAAAAGCTTGGAGGGCTTAAGTACACTGAGTAAATTAGGCTTGAGTAAATTAGGCTTGGAGGGTCTATTACTATTCATGTATCCTAACTACATTTTCTAATGGATTATTGACCACTTGGGGGGCGGCGGAGAGGTTTTATGCCGAGGGCTTCAGTTTCCTCTTCGATAACACATCGTTGTGTTGTCCTTGTGGCATCTCTCTTCCTTTAATCTTTGCCATGTAATTTCTGCTGTAGATGTGATTTTAATTGGTTTAGATTGTTTATCAATTCTGTTATTAGCTTATGTTCATTTTTCGCACATATATTGTTTGACATTAAGCTTGAATTGATAATTTTGTAATTAAGGGTCTAAACGTTCATAGTGTTTTACACGCTATTTGAACTTTCAGAAAGATCATACTTCCTTTGGCTACCCTTTTCTCTTTCTCAATTCACATTACCAAAGAAGTGTATGAAGCTAAAAACATTGTGAATACATCTCTGTTCAGTGGCAAGCACATGTATATTTTGTTTTGATATAAACTCAAATTTCTATTTAAAAAAAAAAAAAAAAAAAAAACTACATATTAACCCAAACCAAAATTTAACCAAAACTATAAGAGTGATTTGTGAAGGGAAATTTAAAAAATACAACGCAAAAAAAATTAAATAAAAAAACCATCAACCTAAATTAGAGTTATAAGAAAGAACAAAAATCAAACAGTAGGGAGAGAGAGAGAAAAAGAGAGAGAGTACTCACAGTTTTTGTGTGGAAAAAATATGGATTGAATGGAATAAATGATATCAAATTTATACAAAATAAGACGGAGAGAAGAAGAGTTAGAATATAAGAAAGAGGAAATGAGGAAGAAAGTTTAATGGTAAAATAAAGAGTAGTAAGAAGATAAAGAGGCAAAGAGGGAGGGGAAAGGTTGGAGGAAGAAAAAAAGAGTTTTTTTTTTTTTTTAGAATAGGAAGATGAAAAAGTTTACATATTCAATTTTAACAATTACTTGAAATAAGAAAGAAGAAAACAAAAAGTTGAAATCAATTTAGGTAACTGAATATAGTCAAACATTTGCATATAATGAATAGTAATATTTGTAATGAATAGTCAAACATGTACATATATCCATTAAAAAAGTGATTAATTATTCAATTTTAACAATTACTTGAAATTAATATCCAAAAACAATTACTTGAAATTAGAAAGAAGAAAATGAAAATTTGAAATAAATAGAGGTAACTGAATAGTCAAATATTTGCATTTAAAACAAATGAATAGTAAACTATTGAATAGTAATGGAGTGCATTAACAAGTTTGTCTATGAACCATATTTAATTATTAAAATAAAATAAACTAGAAAAATCATAAATAAATTTTTTTTAAAGTATGACGTGGCTAATGAACTTTTGAACAATGTGAAAACTGAGAATATGCTATTGCTTGGTAAAGTTAAATCTTTGGAACTTGATTTATCTGTTGCTAGATCTGCTTGTTCTAAACCTGATCAAATGCTGAGTGTTCAAAAGTCTCATTTTGACAAATCTAGATTAGGTTTTGTTGAAAGCATCTCTATGTCTGCACCCTATTCCATAAACTTTTTTCCTTCCTCTTCCTCTTAACCCCCTGTGAGTGAAGTTGTGAGTGAGATTGTCAAACCTGTAGAGGTCACACCACCTAGGAAGATTAGGGTTACTCTGAAAGAGTCTAAACCTAAGGAGTCTACCATTTCTAAGGACAATTTACATGGTAAGCCTGCTTGGGTTTGTCATTTTTGTGGAAAGTCTGGACACATTCGTCCAAACTGTTACAAGTTGCAAGCTGCTAAGAAAGCAAACAAATCAAAAGTACTTGTGCCTCAAGCACAAGATCCTATGGTACTCATTGGTGAATTGGTAAAGGCTCTAAACATTTATTCCAATCCTGGAGTTGGAAATCATTCTCATGAGAATAAGAACTCCAATGTTCGTGATGTATCTAAAAAGTTTTGGATGCAAAAGACTCGATCTAATTGAGTCTTTCTGACATGGTCCTTATGCTTCATTGCTCTACTTTTTGTGACCATTGTTATTTGGTTTTTTGTTTTCTTTGTTTCTAGGATTTGCATTGCATAACATTCATGCATTTCATTCTAGGACTGTTTTTGTTTCTTCTTTTCAAAAAAAAAAAAAAATTTTGAAAAAGGGGAGAAAATTGTGTTTTGTATTTATTTTCTTGGTTTCGAAAAAAAGGTTGGTCAATTTTGTTAGATTTTTAGACCCCTTAAAACAATAAAAGGATTAACCTAGAGAATTAGCCAAGTGATTAACTTAGTCAATTTATGCAAATTTAGGTTAACACAATCATATAATCATATCAAGCATATAAAGTAGCGGAAATATAAAGAACACAAGATATGATGATCCAGGAAACCACACGATAAAAACTTGGGGAGGATTTGACCTAGCTATCCTCAAGGTAAACTTGAATCCACTATGTGAAAGAATCGAAGTTCATACAATAAGACTTACAAGCCCCCACGCTCGACTTCTTATTGCTACCCACCAGTAGAACTTACTGACATGACCACGTGCAAGCTCTGAATCCACGGACTCCTTCTTTCTTGGATTCTCCACAAGTACAAGCACCCCTGCTTGTTTTTCTTTAAGCTCTAATTGCAGCAACTGAGTTGATCATCAAGATGTAGATAACATTTTCTCCTTGAAAACCCTAAACTATGTCTATAGGAAAACTCCTCAAGGATCTCACAAGAGATTCACACAAAACCGCAAATATGAGCAACAAGAGCAGCCTCTAAAACGTGGCTAGGGGTTTGTCTTATATACCTAAGGCAAAAACATAAAACCCTAATCGTTTTAATGAGATAGGGCTGAGTTAGAAATCTGCAGAAAAACGCAATCTAACCGACTTTCGATCGATCGAGTCTAAGCTTCGATCAATCGAGCCAGGCCGAAATGCACAGTAACTTTTGCATCAGTTCGATTCCAACTTTACATAAATTACACAACTTTGAGCAAGCCTAAACAAGACTAAACAACCTGTTTTGATCATAGTTTGCCAACATTACATATTAGAGTTCTAAATACATAAAATCCTAAGTCTTTAGACCCTAACAAATTTATTTTCACATAACATGTCTTTGTACTTTGTTTAGCTTGGATGAGCTTATTTATTGCACTTTACTAGTGGAAGCTTTGTAGTGCATGTTGTGTGGGAAAGATGTTTATGGTTATTGATCACTTTGTCTTGATCTTGAAGTCACATGTCTTTGACTGTCGGACTTGAACCTTTTGAGAAAGACATAAATAACCATCTCACCACTGTTCACTAGCCAATCATGAACACCATAGTGCATATCGTACGATTTTGTGCTCGAGAAAATGAAGCACATGCACAACAAGAACATAAGGTGTAGCCTTGGTTTAATTGCTTAAAATTCGTGTGTACATTATTTAACTTAAACCTAAATCAAATAAATAAAATTGGTGTATACATTATCCCTGCTATTTAATAAGTTTCTAAAAAATTAAAATTGACGTGTATATTATGAGGCAAAATCAAGAAACTTACATGATTGCAAGCTTTTGTTCTAGGAAATGTGAGAGTTATATGACGTAACTCTTTAAGTGATAATCTTTTTCAAATCCTATGTAACGAATTTTGTAGACTTTGTGTTTGATTTCTATTCATATATCATCTCACATGTATCTCAAGCTTTTGCTAGTTGCACACACTACACAAGTTACTCTTTGCTAAACTTTGTATATGTTATTGTATGTGTTTTTGGTTTGACCAATCAAGTTTGAAAATACCTTGAGTTTTATGCAAAACATATTTGTTGCTTGAGAATTTAAAAGGAGAATGTTTGAAAATCTTAATTTTGGGAAATCTGGGTTTAAAACTTGTGTTTTTTTTTTAAAAAGCATTTCATCTCACACTCATGCATTTTATTCATAAAATTCAATGCTTTGAGGAGTTTCTGCACAAAAGTTGCTGTGTTTTTCAAAAAATGTGTTTTTTTCTTAATTTCGATCGATTGAGGTTATTTTTCGATCAATCAAAATTGCGATTAAAAATTTAGGTGAGCCTTTGTCTGTTTCGATCAATCGAAAATCGAGAATCAGGTTTTTTAAAAATCAAATTTGACTTGTTCAAAACACTTTTTCAAAAGTTTTCAAACTTTTCTCTTCTCTCTCCAACTCGGACAAGTTCCATCATCAAATTTTTGTCGTTTTCGACCATTCTTTTTGCAAGGTTTTCCTCTCCCAAGGCCGGTTAGACATTTATGATCTTCCTTTTGCATTTATTTTCATGTTTCATGCATAAATTCATGCCTTATTTTGGGATTTTTGAACCTATGCATATCTTGGGCTTTTTGATGATTCAAGCTTTATTTTGTGAAATTGATCATTGGGTTTTTGTCATACAATGTTATAAACTTGATCTTAATGGTTTAATTTGATCAATTTGTTGAATTTTGACAAATTGAAATTTCTAGGGCTTGTATTTACCTGAATTGGGGATTTAGTTCAATTTGAGTTTAATTGATAAAATTGGCTTGTTTGATTGATGAAATTAATCATTATAATCTGTATTCTAGCTTGTGTGTTGGTCAATTTATTAAAAAATTAAACAAGTGGTTTTTCAAATTTTGAGGTTTTTGTTAAAAACTCTATGCTCAAGCCAATTTTGTGAATTTGAACTTCAATTGAACCTATTCTCACTACATTAGAGCATGCATCATGACATTTAACTGTTCATGCATCATATAGATTTTTGTTCTATATTTTTTTTGTGCTAACTTGCAGTCTGCCTATAGTTTTTTCTTTTTGCTCTTTTTGGTTCTGCTTTGTGTCTTTGTCCTTACCCTAGCATCATGCCTAGGAAGACTAGAGCCCATAGGACACCCTTCACTTCTTCTGTGACAAAAGCAGAGAGGCCTATGAGACGCTGAACAGTAAGAGAAAAATTTGGGTTGAGTGAAAGGTTATGTTAGATGAGTTAGATCCTACCATTAGGGCAAATATTGAGAGTCGAGGCTGGTTGTCTTTGTTGGAGATGGATCATCCACCCCCGATCGTCCTGATTAGAGAGTTCTACTCGAACCTCTCTTACCACATCTATGATTCCAACACCCTTGTTAGGAGTTGGATACGAGGTGTTGAGTTCACCATTACCCTTAGTGGCTAAAGCTCTTGGGGTTTCAGTTCTTAGGCAGCCCGACTATCCTTATGAGGAGTCTCCACCCCTTAATGACATCATGTCATACATCACTGGGTCTTCTATCTAGTGGGGTTCTGATCCTTAGATCACGTCCGCTGAGCTTCCTGAGACTACCTATCTTTTTCTTCGGATAGCATGTCATTCTTTGTGGCCTATTTCTTATCTCCACACCATCCCTATTGAGCAATGTCTGTTTTTGTATGCGCTTGTTTCTGGTGCTTCTATCTCTTTCCCCCATTTGTTTCTTCGTTCTTTGAATGAGATTCATAGGAGTAGCGCTGTTGGTCATGTTCTTGTTTACCCTATTTTCATTCATAGGATTTTGTTACACTTAGGCTTAACTAGTTTCCCCGCATCTGAGCCCGTTCATATTACTGGTCCCATAGGTGCCTCTTTCCTTAGGCAGAGGGCTGCTCATTTGAGAGCTAGAGTTAAGCCTTCTAATGATGTACCTCCTCCTCCCTCTTCTACAGGTGATGCACAGGCTAAGGCATCTGGTGCTGCTGCTGCTGCTGATACTGATGCTGATGCTGATGTTCCTCCATCGACTACTTCGGATGATTCAGACATTCGACCTACGTTGGATCATGTCTTGACCGTTCAGGTGGCTCATGGACAGATTTTGGTGGACGTGCTCGATGATATTTGTGCCTTGCGAACATAGTTGGCACAGTTTCGACGATCCTCACCGCCACCTCCTTTTGATGATGGATTTTGAGTGCCTTTGGCATTCCTTCACAAAAAGGGGGAGTAGCATTTGTGTAGCTTGTAGAGGTTTTTTTTTTTTGTTGATAGGGGGAGTTTTAATTGTTTTGGAGCCTATGGTGATTAGATTGTATCTAGGAGCTGTACCTTGTATTTACCTTTTTGGCTCTTGATGCATTTTTGTTGGGATATTCATGTTGAGGGGAGTTACATTTATTTTGTTATATATGTTTCTTGTTTCACTGCTTATTGATTTATATTTATGAGTTATTCTTTGATATATGTCTTTATTTTGTGTTTTCTGAAATCGAGAATTTATTTTGTTTACTTGTATTTTCCACACATGCGTTTATGCGTCTTGTTTAGTGTTTCAGGAAATATACAAGTTGATTCAATTGAGCTGCTATCTACACTTGCAATTGATGGATAATAGTTAGGATTGGATTTGTTGAAATGAGCTTTTTTTTTTTTTTTTTTTTTTTTTTTTTTTTTTTTTGTAAAGGGCTTTTCTTTGTAAACTTTGAGCTTTTAGTTGTGTTTTGTCATGGATTTCCAAATGGGGAGTTTGTTAGGTTCTAAGACTTAGGAACTTATGTATTAGAACTCTAATGTGTATTGTTGGCAAACCATGATTAAAACATGTTGTTTAGTCTTGTTTAGACTTGCTTAAAGTTGTGTATTTTATGTAAAGTTGGAATCAAGCTGATGCAGAAGTAATATTGCATTTCGGCCTAGCTCAATCGATCGAAACTTAGGCTCGATCAATCGAATTTCGGGCAGAATGCATTTTTCTGCAGAATTCCAACTCAGCCTTATCTCATTAAAACGTTTAAGGTTTTATGTTTTTCCCCTACGTATATAAGGCAAACCCTAGTCACGTTTTTATGTTGCTCATATTGCTGTTTATGTGAATCTCTTGTGAGATCTGAAAAGAGCTTTCCTTCACATAAACTTGGGATTATCAAGGAGGAGATTTCTTCAAGAACTTGATGATCATTCAGTTGTTGCCATAGGAGCTTAAAGATACACAAGCAGGAGTGCTTGTACTTGCTAGAGAATCCAAGAAAGAAGGAGTCTGTGGATTCGGAACTTGCACGCGGTCGTGTTAGAAAGTTTTACTGATGGGTAGCAATAGAATGTTAGTTGTCTAAGTTCTATTGTACAAATTTCGATTCTTTCATATAGTGGATTCAAGTTTATCTTAAGAATAGTTAGGTTAAATCCTCCCCAAGTTTTTTACCGATTTGGTTTTCCTAGATCATCATATTATTGTGTTATTTATATTTCTGCTACTATGCATGATATGATTGTTTGATTGTGATAACCTAGATTTGGAATTTGGACTAAGTAACAACTTGGGTAATTAACTAGGTTAATCCAATTGTTGTTTAAGGGGTCTAAAAACAAACAAAAACTACGAATTAACCCAAACCAAAATTTAACCAAAACTATAAGAGTGATTTGTGAAGGGAAATTTAAAAAATACAACACAAAAAAATTAAATAAAAAAACCATCAACCTAAATTAGAGTTATAAGAAAGAATAAAAATCAAACAGTAGGAGAGAGAGAGAGAGAGAGTACTCAGTTTTTGTGTGGAAAAATATGGATTGAATGGAATAAATGATATCAAATTTATACAAAATAAGATGGAGAGAAGAAGAGTTAAATTATAAGAAAGAGGAAACGATGAAGAACGTTTAATGGTAAAATAAAGAGTAGTAAGGAGATAAAGAGGCAAAAAGGGAGGGAAAGGTTGGAGGAAGAAAAAAATAGTTTTTTTTATTTTTTTTAAGAATAGGAAGATGAAAAAGTTTAAATATTCAATTTTAACAATTACTTGAAATTAGAAAGAAGAAAACAAAAAGTTGAAATCAATTTAGGTAGCTGAATATAGTCAAACATTTGCATATAATGAATAGTAATATTTGTAATGAATAGTCAAACATGTACATATATCAACTAAAAAAGTAATTAATTATTCAATTTTAACAATTACTTCAAATTAGTATCCAAAATCAATTACTTGAAATTAGAAAGAAGAAAATGAAAAGTTGAAATCAATATAGGTAACTGAATAGTCAAATATTTGCATTTAAAACAAATGAATAGTAAACTGTTGAATAGTAATGGAGTGCATTAACAAGTTTGTCTACAAACCATATTTAATTATTTAAATAAAATAAAATAAAATAGAAAAATCATAAATGAATTTTTTTTAGTATGACGTGGCTGATGAGGTGGCTTAATAGGAGTATAGCAACATTAAACTCTACGTCTCAACTTTTAGATATATGTAGATATAGATGAATGCATGCATGTTTATAAGTGTTGGGTTTTAAGACTTTAGATTTAAATGTATTAGATCTATTGTGGGAAAATATTTACTCAGAGTATGGTCCATTTGGTTGGAATGGTGGAAAATTAGAAGGATAGAAAAAAGAGGAAGGGATAGAAAAATGAAAGGTTGGAAAATATTTAGTTTTCTATTATATGTGCTTGGTTGGAAGGATGAGAAAGTGGAAAGATGAAAAACTTATTTATTTGGTTAAGAAGAAAAATGAGATGATAGAAAATGAAGTTGGTATAAATCAGTGGCGGAGTTAGAATTTTAGTCTAGAGGGGGCAAATTAAAAGACAATATTAAAAGTGAAATTAATCTAAAAAATATTAATCAACAATAATAACAAAATAAATAAACAATTGTAAGCAAATATGAACATATTTCATATTATTAAATAAATAAACAAAATTTATCAATTCATAGCTACTAAAAAATTTACAAACTGATAGAGTAAAAATGTGATTAGTGTTACTTAAAAAATATAACGAATTTTTAAGATATAAGTAGTAAAATTTGTAGTATCTTTAGCATCATTCAAGGATAAAATGTTGTGAAAAGTATCAGAAATAGTGAAAATGGTGTAAATAATGATATAAAATAAAAAATAAAAAATAGTGAAATAGATGCAACACGTAGGACAAGACAAAAGCTACTTGTAAGAATAGTGAAATTGGTGAAAGCTTACAAGGTTTGGTGTTTGAGAACTTTTTTTCCTTTCTTTTTCCTGTGTGTCAGAGTCACTTTCAACCAAGTAGAATTCCTTGTTTTTTTTTTTTTTCCTCCATGTCAGTAAGTAATTACTTTAGACTACATATGCTAGAATATTTTAGGAGGAGTCAGGGGGGCAAGTGCCCCCCCTCACCCCCCCCCCCCCCCCCCCCTCTAGCTCCATCCCTGGTATAAATAGAGAGTTATGTCTCTATTAAATAAAACAAAAAGTAACACATTTTTTTATTAAAAAATTGTGTATGAATGGTACTTCATTTATACATTTTTTTTTATAGTAAAAGACAGGAAGTTCAAGAACCCAAAATTTATTTGTCAAAAAAAAAAAAAAAAACCAACTGTTTGAGAAAAGAAAGGACAAGCACATAATAAAAGAAAAGAAAAAAGAAAAAGAAAAAATATATCGAAGAGAGGATAAGAACAAAAGAAAAAGGAAAAGGAAAAAAAAATGAAGATAAGCACAAATGAAAAAAAGAAACCGAATGTGAATATATAAAAACACAAAAAAATATTTATTTAAAAAAAAAGACAAAAGAAGCAGAGTATAAAAGGACATTTAGCCTAGACAACTATTGCAGGGCATTTTCACTAGTGTATTCATTTGGAATTGGGGTGATTTAATTTTGGTGGGCTAAGAGAAAAAAATTGTCGGGCTCTATTATTTTTCTTCTCTCTTTTCCCTCCGAACTAAACACACATTATTTACTTTCTCTCTTGCATTTTCTATTTACTTTATTTTCAACTCAACCAAACACATCCTAATTGTAAAGTTGTAATTTACAAATATTTATGTTGGCTTTAATTCCGTGTCAAATTTGATTGTAATTATGTTCAATCTTTTGTACCCTGTATTATTTATGAGATTTTATTGTAAGGGTTGTGTATGAGAGAGAGTGTGTGAAGACTCAAGGCATGAAGACTAAAGCTGTTTTCGCGAGTAGCTCGCGACTAAACTTCCCGCAAAGTGAAGCATGTACCTTGCACATGACTGGAATGCGAAGAGTTACGACAGGCTGGTGACAGCTGGTTTTTGCGAGTGTCTCGCGGGTAAGGCCTTCCTGTGAGATAACCGCAAAACATTCTGTTCTGCTGAACTGTCATTTCTGATACACACTATCTGTACCCACACTATATATACTCACATTACCCACAGATGTTGAGGAGTGCTTCTGAGAGAAAACCCTAGCCACAAACCTTGAGAGTTAGAGATTATTATACCCATAATTCTCTACACAATTACTAGTGAATTTTCCTTAACTCCTACCTCTCCATTTTCGTACACTTGAGAGGGTGATAGCCCAAACACTTACCACACCCTTTAAGAGTGTTCAGTGAGGTTTTGGTACTACTAGGAAGCATTGAAAGAAGTTAGGCTTTGGCAGATGCAATCGACCATATTGCGGGATCCGGAGAGCTAGACAAGACACGGTTCCAAAAAGCCTTATTGGAGTAGGAGCTTGGAGGGCTTAGGGGCATCGGGTAGATTAGGCTTGAAGGGTCTCTTGCTAACTCATGTATCCCAACTGATTGTCTAGTGGATCGATTTACCACTTGGAGGGCGACGGAGAGGTTTTTCACCGAGTTCTTCGGTTTTCTCTTCGATAACACATCAGTGTGTTATCTTGTGTTTTCATCTCTCTTCCCTTGCTCTTGTGCTTTACTTTTATTGTTTGTTGTTCATGTTTATGCACTAGAGTAGTATCGTTTGATTGCACTTCATTTACTCTTATTTTCGCACCTAGATAAGTGAGAGTAAAAGCAATCTAGCTGTAATTTTTAATTTGGGAGTTTAAACAGCTCTTGTGTTTTTAACACATTTTCGATCTTTCACTAAAAATATTGATTTTGTGTACTAGGTAGATTATTTTTATTAGTTCAAAGTACCACATTAATTTCCATTTCCTAAGTTGCATTTCTTTATGCTCATTTTCTATAGTGTAATTTAATTTTGATCTTGTGTTCAACGATCATGCCAAAACCATGAGAACATGGACTATTTTCATAGGAATCGCAAATAAAAGGACAATACTAACTTTTTTACAATGAAGTTAAGAGTCTTGTAACTTAACTAATTTATACCCTCTGGTATTTTCAACGGGGACACTAGAGTTCAAAAAGATGAAACATGGATTAGAAGAAATTGTGTGTGTTTGGGCTAGAATTGTTAAAAAAAGTATTGTTTTTTGCTTTTTGTCTTTTTTGTCTTTTTTTGTATTTGCAAATAATCTAGCTATTTAAAAAAAAAAAACAAACTAGTTTTTAGCTTTTTGTAACACATTAACATAAAATTTACTAAAAATCAATGTTATGAATACCGTTTCGAACCTTGTTTCGGTTTGTCAATTGGAACGAAATATTTCAGTACCGCCCTGTTTCCATGTATCATTTTAGGGGTTATCGGCTTCCCTCCCGCCCCCCCCCCCCCCCCCACCCCACACACACATATATATATCAACAAAAATTCCAAAAGATAATAACTAATTACCAAAGCATATACAAATAAGTAAATGATAGGGTCATTATTCCTTTAAAAAAATATATTATTTAGCTATACTAGTATACTACCATTGATTGGGTGCCTTTTTTAATTTTTATTTATCAAGGTGTAGTACCATTTGAAATTTTTTAACTGTTAGCTCATGTAGTACCATTTGAAAGTGTCACACACAACACACAATATTCTTTGCTACTTTTGATATATGTGCAGGTACAATGTGATTTAGCCATCACAAAGAATACTTGTGTTAATATATGCTCACTAAACTATCTTAACTTGTTTTTGAAATATAAAATTGGTTAGACTTGTTTAGTGTGTGTGTGAGTTTTGGGATCTATGTGCTAACATTTTTCTTGATTGAGAGATGTTTTTGAGAGATTTAAATGTTGTTTGGATCCTTGGTTGAGTTGCATGTTTGATTGCATTCATGTCTGTGTTTTTCTTTTCTTGAAAAACTGTTTTTAAGTAATCTCGATAGCTCCCTGACACCTCTTGACACCTAGCTTATCTATCGAGCTCTTTAGCTTCTTTTTATCGCAATCTCGATAGCTTCCCAATAGCTCCTCGATCCATCTAGAAAGTTTTTGTCTCCTCAATAAATGCTCAATAGCTCCTCGATCCATCGAGCTTGTTTTTGCTATGGAAACCTTTGGACAGCTGCTCGATAGTTGTATCTCTTCATGCCTTTAAAGCTCAACACCTCTCGACACCTCTTGATTTGTCGAGAATTATGAGATTCTATATATATGGTCCGCGCGATTCAAATCTCATTTCTTCGATCTCTCTCGACCGTTTCTCTCTTTTCTTACTCCAAAACTTCTCAAACTCAAACCCCTCACTTTCCTCACTTGATCTTCAGCCTAAATCAAGTGTTCTTCATCTGATACGATTCTTTCTCACTCATTAATCATGCATTTCACTCTTTTCTGACCTAAGTTTTGAGTTTTGAAGAATTTTTTGGGGGTTTTTCAAAATTGATGAGTTTGTGTAAAAATTTTGGGATTGATTTTGTATATTTGATCTTAAAACATCATGCATTGCATCACATGTGCATTATAACAGTGCTTCATGCATTTTAGATGTGTGTTTACCTTGTTGAAATGAATGTGTGCTAGTAAGATTGGATTGGGTTGAGCCTATGATGTTTTTACTATTGCATATCACATGTTCATGCATTTTCATGCATACGTACCTTACATTCTTTATATTCTCTTATATTGATTGTGTTTGGTGCTTTTTTGCATGTTTCTCTCTCCCTCTTTCTCTTTTGTTTACGTTAGTTGCATTGTGGCACCTAAGTGTAAATCTACTCCGTCCCAGAACTCTTTTCATTCCAGGGCATCTTCTTCCTTTGACCCTACACCATCTTCACATGTGTTGTTTCCTTTCTTTCTTTATACACATGTTTCTTATTTATTGTATGCAATCTTATATTTCTATTTCACACTAAGATGCCTTGATGAGTTTTGTTTAAAGTATTCCAGAAATACAGGATGTCAAAGTCTTCTTGCCATAAACTCTCTTCTTGCAAAGTTTTTCAAAAGTTTGTGTTAAGATAGATTTTATTGTATTCAACAAGTGAGTATGAGTTGAGTGATTTATGACTTCTCTCATATGTTCATTTGTTTGTTGTGGTTTTGTCACGGATTGCCAAAGGGGGAGATTGTTAGGACAAATGTGATTCAATGTTAGGAACATATGTCACTATTTTATGTAGTTGGCTAATTCTTTGAGAAAACGCACTTTACTTGTAATTGGGTAAATCTAGGATGTGTTTAATGCTTCAAAAAACAAGGTTTCAAGTTCAAGTGTTAAAGCCATGCAAGTTTGTCCAAGAATTAAGTCAGAAAGTGCAGGATTTTAAAGCTTGACAGCTAACATCCATCGAGGTTTAAAGAGAGCTGTTTCAGCTCGAAACTCGACAGCTGCTCGATAGATAGGGTATCTGTCGAGGTTTATGAAGTTTAGTTTTTCAAGCTAATTTTCATCCAGTCCGTGAATGTATGTTTGGGCTTTCTTTTCTCACAACCCTAAACATATATAAGGATTCTTTTAATGGCCGTCACAGCTGATGAAACTTAATGCAAAACTTTTTCACGAGCATATTGTGAAACGGAGACATATGCCTTAGTTCATCTTTCTCTTCAAGAAGCTGTTATGTTTGTACACTGTAGGGTTTTGTGACCAAGCAACTTCATGATCTTCATCGTGTGATAAACTGAAGATATTTGCAGTCAACGTCCTTCTCAAGTTGGTGATCAAGTTATGTACTGGGATCCGCGCAATTGGTTAGTCACGTGCTGGAAGCCGTGCATTGAAAAGGAGAGATTGTCACTACAGAACAAGTCTAATTGGGTATTGGGGTAAAGGTTCAACTGTAGGTTAGTATAAGGTCCTGGGATTCCTTTGCTTGTAACTGCTTGTTTTGATAATAGTGGATTCTTGGGAGCGGAGACCTTAAAATCACCCGGTAGGGTTTTTGCCGTGTAGGTTTTCCCCATCCGTAAACAAATCACCTTGTCAATTTATTTTTCGCTGCATACTATTAGCTAATTGGTGATTTGCTTGTGCTGCCACGTACAATTGCATGTTAATTTGATTAATTAATAAATTTTGCTAATTAATCAATTAATTCATCACAAGAGGTCAATATGTTTTTGGCATATCACATTGGTTTGACCTAAAAGACAGAAAAAAAAAAAAAAAAAAAAAAAAAAAAAACAAGAACTTTCAGGAAGAAAGGACAAGGGAGATAAGAATGAGTGCTAATAAAGAATGGATGAGGCTTACCTGCTTATGTAGATGAAGACGCACCCCCCAAGGACACTTTGCCCAACGTAGGCTCAGTTGTGGGCTCAAGTGTCACATCTTTAATAGGACTAGAAGTCTGCACGGGCTTGGGATCTTGGGGAATAGGAGGTTGGGCAAAAGGCAAAATGGGCTGGGCATCCTTCGCTACCTACCCGACCTCTTCCTTCTCACCTGAGGCAGGGGGCTCCTCCTCCACACCTGAGGCAGCAGCAAATGGAGCTGTCACCACTTCTTTTGCCATAGCACCACCGTTCACAAGAGGAGGAACCTCGACCTACCAAGGAAAAGAAGAGTAGGAAGAAGTATGTGGAAGGAAAAAAATATATATGTATGTGCACAGTACCAAAGCCAATAGTAAAAGGCACAAGTGAAAGAAGGTCATACCACATCATCACCGGAGGAATGACTCTTAGCTCCCTTGGGGTTTGACTTGCACTTGGACTGCAAAAAAGGGAGCTACCATTCATCAGTAGGAAAAAAAAAAAAAGAAAGAAAAAAGGGGAAACACAATAAGAACACCAAATCAGGAGGGGCTGATGCAAAAAAAAAAAAAAAAAAAAAAAAAAAAAAAAAAAAAAAAAAAAAAAAAAAAAAAAAAAAAAAAACAAGGAAAGAAGGAAAGAAGCCTTGCCCTTCTCTCTCTCCATACAAATCCTTCAATAGTATTTTGTCTACTACAGGTACGCCCAGAGGGTCCTAAGGGAGATTGGGGTGTGATGTCAAAGGACCCCGAGGAGCCCTGGACTGAGGAACTCATAGGAACTTGAAAGACAGAAGACTCTAGCTTAGTCTTCACTTTGATCTTTGGGATTAGGGGATGCCCAACTTCCTTTCCAACTGTTGAGGGGTCCACCCCCTCGAGCTCCTCAAAAATGACTAGTTGCTTATGAGACCAAGCAGTTTTCCTCTTCTTAGTCTCAGGGCCAACCTCAGCACCCTCAGCGCTTTCTTCAAGCTCAACCCTCTTGACAGCATTCTGTTTGATCTTTCTTTCTTTACCTTTGCCCACAGGAGTGGCAGCACCAATTGCCTCAACACCCTTCACTTGATTGGCACATTAGAAGAAGTGCCCACAATGAGGTCACACCCTGACCAAGCATCAGGAAAATCATTTGCGTAACAGACCCAACCACCCTTAGAGGCATGCCACTCCGCAAATCCTGTTTTGCTACTTATGGTAGCAGACACAATGCCAGCAATAGGGAAGGCCAAGCGTTTGTTGAAGTTAGGAGCAAAGAAGAGACTAGGATCAGGAACCTTCCCAATCTCACCAGAACCAACGAAGTTTAAGAAGGGCTTTTGAACACTTCTCTAGTAACCAGCAAAGCCACTAGAAGCAAAGACTCCTCTCTAAGAGTTTGGCACCACAAATTGAGAACTCCTCTGCGACTAATAAGAAAAGTCCTGAAGCCTTAGGAATGGATCTAGGGAAGGGAGAGAAGGTACTATTTCTTTAAACACTGGCGGGATGTCCTGATCAAAACCAAATTTCCTGAGTACCCGGTGTGCCGAGTAGTGGGTGTACCTGGGACCACTTGATGAAGGCCTTGGAAGCCATTAGGGACTGATGCAAGCCAAGTACACCAAACTGCCTTCGTCTCCATGATGCAGATCAAATGTATTCCTTGGAGAGTTAAGAAAAGAGGCCAACACAGAATCACAGGCGAACCTAGGACTGAACTCTCGGGGGGAGCGCCAACTGAACTGCCCTGCTTGATCAAACAACTTCACCAAATTGAGGCTGCCACCTTTCAAGTTGGTCCAGTAAAAGATGATGGGATGGCCATCAGGAGAATTGCCACACAGACCCTTAATCACATCTGGGGATCCTTGGAACTTATCCTTTACAAACTTCAGACTCCTGCACTTTGCCAAAGTAACAGAAGAATGGTCCCACATGAACGCCTAGAGAATGGCATGGTGAAGGGACGAAGTAATAGCGTAGCAAGAATTGCCTTCAACTTCATCTCCATGAAGCAAGTCTAATTGGGCGTAAACATGGCCTAAGATCATAGGGGTTAAAGGATACTGGGCACCCCAGGCCAACCTAATTGCTAAAGGAAAGAAAACAGACTTAACCCCATACCCAAGGAACTCACTAAATAAGAACTTACTGAACCAAAATACCAAGAACCCAGCTCGCCTAACTGCCTTGTCCTTCTCACAAGAAAGGTTCATGAACCACTTGCCTATGCTGGCTGGTTTCCCATCGGGAGAAGTACTACGCCCGCCAAAGTGACTGAATAGTTTATCTTCCACTTCGAGATCCTCGCTGGAAAGGCTAATATCGAAAGGATTCTCATCACCAAACACTGGAGAAAAGAAGTGATAGTAAGCTCACCAACAGAAAAGAAGAAGGTGTGAAGAGAAGGGCACCAACAGCGCACTAAGTGTCTAAAGCCCTTGGTGTCTCTAAAACCTTCAAGGTTCTTTAAAATTTCTACCGATTTCAGGATCCTGGCACACTCTAGATAAATGACGAATTCACCATCAGAAAGCTCACTGTCCACCCAAATGGGCCAACCGATGATCTTTCCTGGAACGAAGTCAAAGAAAATGGGAACCGCCTCACGAGATCCCCGCCTAATCTGAAGATCTAAAATCTCCCTTGGATTTGGAACCTGGGCAGAATTGGCGAACCCAGACTGGTCGAAAAATACCTAAGTGTGAGGGGAAGGAGGGGCTTCACCATGAGACACCTAAGGAAAAAACAGGTTGGGGGTGTACCAGGGATCCCGTAAAGGGAAAGTTGAGCATTCCACAGCCTCCTGCATCTCGCCTTGTGCAGACCCAGAGGAGCTTTCACCCTCAGAAGGACTAGGAGTACTCTCCCTCCTTTTTTGTGAAGAAGAAGAAGTCATGGAGCTACAAGGAATCAAAAGGCTTAGGAACCAACAATTCATGAATAAGGGGCTGGTACCTCAAGGAACCCAGAAAGAAGAACCATGAAGGGAAGTGGCTGGGAAACTTTCAACCTAGCAGGAAGGAGTCAGCTCACTTGGGAAAAATGACAAAGGGAAAGGTAGCCAAAAACTAAGTCTGAAAAGGTGAGGTTTAGAAGCCTTGAAGGAAGAAGGACCAAAGGTCAGCTCTTTAAGGACACCCCAGAACAGAAAGTCAACAAAAGCCTTTTGGAGAAGAAACACCAAAAGAAGAAAATTATGAGAAAAGAGGAAGGAACTAGCCATTAATGTTGCTGGCACAACATTGGTTCTGGTACCCTGTGGAGCAAATGGGGGGGAATCAGTGGTACCCTGGGAACCCTAGGATGACATTGTAAAAAGGGAAAGTAACCAATAGTGAAGGACATTTAGCAACATTGAATTAGAGTAGAATCATTGAGAAAACTCTGTTAGAATTCAAAAAGAGAGAAACGAGAGGGAAATACCGTCCGGTATCCTCAAATAGCCACTGGAGAACACACTTGGATTCAAAGGGATTCAAACTTTGCAAGTCTTAGAGGCCTGAAGAGCCATCTAAGTCTGTGATTTTTGAACTTATTTGGACCTTGTGACACGTCCTAGTGAGCATAATGTATTACACAATTAAGAAAGTAATGGAATATTTCACATTGTCTTGAGGACCCTTAACATTTTATTTTGTGTCTTTCTTTACCACATTGCCCCTTTATTGTTTCTTGAGGGCACATAACTTTAACACAATGACCATGCTAGAACCATGAAGAAGCATGGATTATTTTCATAGCTGTTCAGGAATTGCAAGCGAAAGTACAATACTAAGTACAATACGCAATGAAGAAGATGACCAACGGGACTGAATCCACATTATTACAAAACATAAATTCAAAGAGAACTAGTCTCTATTTTAGCCGCATCTCAAACCATGGTGCTTGGAATACTCCAAAATCGATAAGGTTCAAATTTATTCTATTGAGAAAGTTGGAACAAATTGTCACATTGGTTTGCAACTCTGCATATATATGATATATTGGCTAATTAGCTAGTCCTTCAAGAAGACCTTAAGCCATTTCGTAGACTTCTTGAGGATTCTGTCCAAGTTGTTGAGGTAATCAGTGTAAGCAAGCCCATACCGCACTATGTAGCCTGACCCTATTTCCAAGCAATCCATTAAAGCCCACATGAAGTATCCATTTATGTCTGCTCCCTGCCTACACTCAAACTGATAGTCTTCGACTGATAAATTTCAAGTTTGGGGATTTGTTATAGATATTTTTGGTGTTTTGATTTGAAGGGCTGATTTACTCAAAAAAAAAAAAATGGAAGAGCTATTAAGCAAAGGAATGGGCTAGATTTTTTTTTCTTTGTATCATTTTTTATTCCTCAAATTCTATTAGGGGCCCAAAATTGACTTTACACACAATTTAATTATAATTTATCATTTTATTAAGGTTGTAATTGAAATTTTCAAAAAGCTAGGGGGGCCAAGGCCCCAACGTGGCTCCACCACTGAATGTATATGCACATGAGTTGTGTGCTCTATATATTGCTTTCTATACTTCCATCCCGTGTAGAAATACCGTTTTAAAAAAAATTGTAGAATTGGTTTTATATCATTTATTGAGAGGACAAAATTGCCAAAAGCCCTTTTCGAGCAAAAAAAACAGCATTTTGCCCATTTTCCCAAACTAATTAGGGAAATGTCCATCTTTTGAAACTCGATTTGAGATAAATCGAGTTAGGCCCTATAGTGACATTTTTAAGGAGTCTATAGTGACGTTTTAAGGACCTATAGTGGTGTTTTGTAACTCAACCTCCATGAACTCGAGTTATAGGTAAAAAAAAATTTAAAAAAATTTCCTATAACTCGAGTTGATGGAGGTCGAGTTATAAAACGCCACTATAGGTCCTTAAAACGTCACTATAGGCTCCTTAAAACGCCACTACAGAGCTCCAGAATTTTATTTTTTTTTTTTAACTCGATTTATCTCAAATCAAATTACAAAATAGGGGCATTTCTCTAATTAGTTTGGAAAAGGGGACAAAATGCTACATAATTTGCCCAAAAAAGGCATTTTGCAATTTTGTCCTTTATTATATTCATATATACTTTGCAACGATTGTATGAATCAATTGCAACGTCTGTGATTCCATCATCATCTTGGATATAACTATCCCAGGTCGCTGGTCCTCTCCCTCCTTCATCAACTTTTCCTTCTATCTGTACCAGTTCATTAAATGTCAGTTATATATGCATAACACGTATTCTATATAAATGAATGTATGTGTGTTTATAAGAGAGAGAGAGACTTGAAAAGTAGAAGTGGAGCAACCAAACTTGAACTCAGTAAGGAAGTCTTTTCTTGTTATTTGGTTGGCTAGAATTGTTGTATCCTGCGTTTGGTCTGTGCTAGTAGTTTTATCAGTAACTGAAGTTGGTGGAACAAAACCTTTCCAACATCTAATGGTAAGCCTCAATCTCTTGTTCTCATTTCTCAAAGATGGGACTCTCCGACTTGCTCCAAAAATGGTAGTTTCTGATTTCTTCAAAGAACCCAAACAGTCATCGATGGCCTCATTTGCAATGCAAGGTTAAATGCCATGTTGTGAGAGAGAGAGAGACAGAGGGAGACAGAGAGAGAGAGAGAGAGAGAGAGAGAGGAATTTGGTGCTTAGAGATATATAGCTAAGGTCTATTTATAGATTTGACGTGATGAAACAGTATCGGAAATTTGATTGAGGACTTTGGTGCATCTCCAACAAACACTCTAAAACCAAAATTCTCTTTCATTTGGAGGGTAAACTCTTCAAGTTACTGTTCATGAGCAAAAATTTTTTTGTTAATAATTAAAAGGCTGTTTGATTTAGAGAAAAAAAAAATGTTGTTTTCACTTTTTAGTATTCGTTTTCAATCCACAAAAAACTGATTTAGTTATGTAATTTGTACTTAGTTTTCATTTTCTATATTCCAAAAACTAAATTTTAATACAAAAGCTGAATACAACTTTTCAAAGTTTTCATTTTCTCTAAAATTAAATACATGTCATTTTCATAATAAAACTGAAAACCAGTGGAACCCATTTTCATTAAATGGATGAAATGTTTGGTTCTTTATGTGGGTGGAACTTGGGAAAAGAGAAATGTCGATTCTATTTAGAATTCTAATAGACTAGTGTAAGTGAGAAAAGTTTTTTTTTTTTTTAAGAAAAAAAAAATTAGGGAACAAGTGCTAAACAGAAATGAATGTAAAAATGGGGTCTTTATCATATATAAATTCAGAAAATGAAAACACAAAAATGAAAATCAAAACTGAATACACCATTTTTAGAACCAATCAACACATAACTCTCTTGGTTTGATGGCCTACTGTTCATTAGCAAAAGAATTAATTGGAAAAAAAATTCAACAAAACAATTAAAATATTCATTTTTTACTCAACATTCACAATAGCTAACAACTCAACCCAAATCATTTCTTCCTCTCAAATGTCTCTAAAGTCAAGGGGAGACACAACTCAAATATTCTTGGTGCGTGTATGCAAGTTAAATAACAAAAATGAGAACTGGTATGGTCATAAATTAGGGCGTTAAAAATATATGGATAAAGTTTAGCTACAAAACTGATTGTAGCCTAAGGCTACAATCTTACTCAATAAAATAAACAATATTACATATTTTGAAAATCTAACCGTTGAATTGCATGTTCTTTACACTTTTTAATACACATATTAAAAATTTTGTGTCAATTGGATATTATTTACTATATGATCTATATATTTATATTTTATGCATAATTTTAAACTATAAAAACTTATAATTTAAATAATTTATTGATGATGTAGTTATTAATTTTTAATTTTCTAGAAATTTTGCAAACATGGAGGATATATATGAGAAGAAGAAAATGTAATTTAATGGTAGATTTGTCAAAATTTATCTCCAATAAAAATATATTGAATAAGGTTATAAACTAAGGTTACAACTAATATTGTAACTAAACTTTATACAAAATATATATATTAGAAAAGGTTATAACCCCTGTTCATTATATATAAAAAATAAAGTCATCAAACACGTGTACGGTTGAAAAATTATCCCATTTGTTCATTTCATTTCATGGCGAACCAAAATGGAAAATGTTGACCTTTCAAAATAAAAAAAAGAAAAGAAAAGAAAAGGTTAATATTACACCGTTAGTGTCAACTAGTACCATGCACTTTTTTTTTTTCGTAGAAAGGAGGATAACATTAACAACTAACCAAACTCCAAAAAGGAGTTAACATGACGATCATACAAGGTACGGACAGAATCTAAACTAAGAAGTAAAGCAACATTCGAGAGGACTGAATAAAGATAGTAAAATCCTGGGAGAAAAGGGCTCTCCTTTTTGCTAGTCCATTAGCACACTTATCAGCTTTTTGATAGCAATGTTGAACTCTAACTAGAACGATTTCCTTCAGTCATTCTCTACCGTAGTCACGATATAACATCGATACCATTCGGGCTCCCAACCTCCTTCTCCACAAGATCGACAACCATCTTCGCATCTAACTAACGTGTTACATTTGTTGCCTGCATGTTACATGACTCCTTTTAAGTTTTCGTTTGGTAATGACTTTTAGTGCGTCCTTATTTTGTTTTTGTCAGAAATCGTTAATTTGCTGGTCTTATCATCTAGATTTTTGCTTACTTTTTTTTTTTTTTGGTTCACTACAGTAATTTCAGGAAGAAAATAATAAACTTATTTTATTTAGTTTATAGCTTTTATTTATAACACTTTTAGTAAAAAACTAAATAAATTGTTCTCAAATGGACACTTAAACGTTTTGCATGTAAGTGAAGGCAAATGCAAGTGTAAGTGAATATAAAGCAAGAGTGAAATAGTGAAAAATGAAGTGTATAGTAAAGTATATGTAATATTTTTAGTATCAATAAATATTTTTTTTTGAAAAACTCTTTTTTTGTATCATACTTGAGCGTGATGAGATTTATTATAGAGTATTTGATAAAATACTTTTCTTGATTGTCAAATTTATTATTTTGACAAAATTTTTACAGACAGAAATCTCAACAATTGGTACAGGTTTCTTCCAGAGGATCTAATGAAATGAGAAAATGTCAGCAACTC
The DNA here is from genome assembly GCA_023736055.1 of Quercus glauca. NCBI lineage: Eukaryota > Viridiplantae > Streptophyta > Magnoliopsida > Fagales > Fagaceae > Quercus > Quercus glauca. The sequence goes on along the minus strand of CM043316.1, from coordinate 86,346,389 downwards.
AGGTTTCGCATGCATTCTCAAGAAATCTCAACAATTTCAACTATGAACTATGGTGGTCGTGCATGAAGTCATACTGGAAGAAATGATTTGTGAGAAGATACGTGCCGAGAAAGCATGGCCCCATCAAAAAGCTCTTTACTTGCTCAAGCAGTACATGGAGCATAATATGCTAATTCACATATATCAAATAAAAATATAACAAAGTAGGCACGGCTCACAGTGTCACACATTAGAGTGGTGCTCATGAGGTACTAATTCAGCAACTCATCATGTTTCATTTCAAATTAATGGAAAAAAAAAATAGTTAAAATTTTTGTGTTTGAATTAAAGACTTAAATTTCGGCTCTTGCCTCTCACCTCACAAAAACTTTGTACTTGTGAAATGATCATTATACCAAGTGTGTGCGGTGTTAATTATGGTTAATAGTGTTAATATATCTTACTCTTTTTGACAAAATTTAATGTATTGTCCTAGCTCGTAGTTGATAAAAGCTCTGTTGTGGAAAAATATTTACTCAGAGTAGGGTCCATTTGGTTGGAATGGTGGAAAATTAAAAGGATAGAAAAACCGGGAAGGGATAGAAAAATGAGAGGTTGGAAAATATTTAGTTTTCTATTATATGTGCTTGGTGGGAAGGATGAGAAAGTGGAAAGATGAAAAACTTATTTATTTGGTTAAGAAGAAAAATGAGATGATAGAAAAAGAAGTTGGTAGAAATCAGTTGCGGAGTCAGGATTTTAGTCTAAAGGGGACAAATTAAAAGACAATATTAAAAGTGAAATTAATCTAAAAAATATTAATCAACAATAATAACAAAATAAATAAACAATTGTAAGAAAATATGAATATATTTCATATTATTAAAATAAATAAACAAAAATAACCAATTCATAGCTACTAAAAAATTTACAAACTGATGGAGTAAAAATGTGATTAGTGTTACTTAAAAAATATAATGAATAAATGTTTCAAATTATTTTTTCTGATTGGTGACATGCCAATTTGTAAGACATAAGTAGTAAAATTTGTAGTATCTCTAGCATCATTCGAGGATAAAATGCTGTGAAAAGTATCATAAATAATGAAAATGGTGTAAATAATAATAAAAATAAAAAATAAAAAATAGTGAAATAGGTGCAACACTTAGGACAAGACAAAAGCTACTTGTAAGAATAGTGAAATTGGTGAAAGCTTACATGGTTTGGCGTTTAAGAACTTTTTTTCCTTTCTTTTTCTTGTGTGTCAGAGTCACTTTCAACCAAGTAGAAGTCCCTTTTTTCATTTTTTTTTTCCTCCATGTCAGTAAGTAATTACTTTAGAGCACATATGGTAGAAAATTTTAGGAGGAGTTAGGGGGGTAGGTGCCCCCCGGCCCTTGCCCCCCTCTGGCTCCATCCCTGGTATAAATAGAGAGTTATGTCTCTATTAAATAAAACAAAAAGTAACACATTTTTTTATTAAAAAATTGCGTATGAATGGTACTTCATTTATACTTTTTTTTTAGTAAAAGACAGGAAGTTCAAGAACCCAAAATTTATTTGTAAAAAAAAAAAAAAAAAAAAAAAAAAAAAAAAAAAAAAACCAGCTTAACTGTTTGAGAAAAGAAAAGACAAGCGCATAATAAAAGAAAAGAAAAAAGAAAAAGAAAAAATAAACCGAAGAGAGGATAAGCACAAAAGAAAAAGGAAAAGATAAAAAAAAAAAAAAATGAAGATAAGCACAAATGAAAAAAAGAAACTGAATGAATATATAAAAAGACAAAAAAATATTTATTAAAAAAAAAAAGACAAAAGAAGCAGAGTATAAAAGGACAATTAGCCTAGACAACTATTGCAGGACATTTTCACTTGTGTATTCATTTGGAATTGGGGTGATTTAATTTTGGTGGGGTGAGAGAAAAAAATTGTCGGGCTGTATTATTTTTCTCCTCACTTTTCCCTCCTAATTAAACACATTATTTATTTTCTCTCCTCCATTTTCTATTTGCTTTGTTTTCAACTCAACCAACCCTAAATTCATATGAAAATATTAATTTTGTGTATTAGGTAGATTGTTTTTATTAGTTCAGAGTACCACATTAATTTTCATTTCATTTTGATCTTGTGTTCAATGATCATGCCAAAACCATGAGAACATGGACTATTTTCATAGGAATCGCAAGTAAATGTACAATACTAACTTTTTTACAATGAAGTTAAGAGTCTTGTAACAAAACTAATTGATATCTTCTGGTATTTTCAACAGGGACACTAGAGTTCAAAAAAGATGAAAGCATAAATTAGAAGAAATTGTGTGTGTTTGGGCTAGAATTGTTAAAAAAAGTTTTGTTTTTTGCTTTTTGTCTTTTTTGTATGTGCAAATAATCTAGCTATTTTTATTTTTTTTAAACAAACTAGTTTTTAGCGTTTTGTAACACATTAACATAAAAGTTACTAAAAATCAATGTTATGAATACTGTTTCGAACCTTGTTTTGGTTTGACTATTGGAATGAAATATTTCGGTACAGGCCTGTTTCCACGTATCGTTTTAGGGGTTACCGGCTTCCCCCCCCCCCCCCCCCCCCACATATATATATCAACAAAATTTTCAAAAGATAATAACTAATAACCAAAGCATATACAAATAAGTAAATGATAGGGTCATTATTCCTTTAAAAAAAATTTTCTTTTTATCTATACTAGTATACTACCATTGATTGGGTGCCTTTTTCAATTTTTATTTATCAAGGTGTAGTACAATTTGAAAGTTTTTCACTGTTAGCTCATGTAATAGGTTGATCGGTGGATCACGTGGCACTATTTGCTATAAATGTAAAATACGTGGAACTCTTTCCTTGATAAAATAACGATTACACATTTATAGTATCATCCACCCCGCACTATTTGAAATAAATGCAAAAAACATGGAACACTTTCCTTGATAAAATAATGATCACACATTTATAGTTTCATCTACCCCACCCAACTCCATTTCCTCTATTCGAATACAACTACTGGTCTCTGCGTTTTAAAATTCTTATTACACTCACCTTGCCTCTATTTTGCTGCAAAAAGAAAATATGTTAAGGTTGAAGTTTCATGAGTAATTCACCTCAGACTCAAAATCATCAAAGGTCACCTTCAGTTTTTATCCCCTCTCTCTTCATTGTTGTAGAATTTTTTGTTATAATTGATGCCATGAGTTAGAATAGAATCAGTGTAACTCCGAAGAATCAGGACACTGCTACATGTAATGCTAAAAAAGAACAAATTCATTCTGGCATATGCTACCTTGTCGTGAGTCTTGTCAGGAACGGATTCATGATTTCTTATTGTTACTCACCCATGACGCAAAAAACATTGTTAGATCATAATAGGCGTAGAATTTACACAATTTTATCTAAAAATGACCTATATTATATTGTGTATAATTGTGTAAATTTAAAAGTTTGTTACAATAATCGTATAAATTTACACTGATACTATTTATTTCATATTTCATATTTTTTATGTTTATTCTTTTTTTATCTCGAGATGTATCTCAAGGTAAAGAAAGAGAGTGGATGATAATTGTCGAAAGTGAAAAAAGAGAATCAGCTAAAACAAACATGAAAATATGATGTTTTAATGAAATGTAATGTAAAATAGATAATCTGATGTGGAGTGTTTTGATAATTAAATATGTAAAATAGAAAAAGTAAGTTCTTATACTAAAATAGACAAAAAAAAAAAAAAAAAATTGTAAGAGTCGATGCGAATGTCCTTACCTACCCACTACCAACATTCAGTGGCGACTTCAGGATTTTTTGTCTAGGAAGTCAATAAGAAGATAAATCTTAGATAGAAAATGAATCTTTTGGTCTACGATATTTCTTTATTAAAAATTTGTCCTTATATTCTGTTTGAAGCTACTGCATTAATACACATTAGGGTTTTGTAACCAAGTATTTTCTGATCTTCATCGTTTATGAAGTGAAGAACTTTGCAGCCAACAACAATTATTCAAGTTGTTGGAGTTAGTCATGTACTGGGATTCGTGCAAAGGAGTTAGTCACAAATTGGAGATTTGTGCAACAAAGGAAAGAAGACTATTACAATATCAAGTCTAATTGGGTATTGAAGCGAAGGTTCAGTCACAGATTGGAGATTTATGTAACAAAGGAAAGAAGACTATTACAACAATTATTCAAGTTGTTGGAGTTAGTCATGTACTGGGATCCGTGCAAAGGAGTTAGTCACAGATTGGAGATTTGTACAACAAAGGAAAGAAGACTATTACAATATCAAGTCTAATTGGGTATTGGAGCGAAGGTTCAACTGTAGGTTGGTATTTTGAGATAGATTAGGGTAGCGGTAAGATTCCTCATACTTGTAACCGCTTGATTATTGATTAGTGGATTCTTGGGAATGGTGACCTTAAATTCACCCGGTAGGGTTTTTGCCTTGCTAGAGGTTTTCCCTATTTGTCAACAAATCACCGTGTCAATTTAATTTCCTTTGCATTTAGTTTATTTGGTGATTTGTTGGTGCCTCAATGATTTGTATGTAATTTGACTTAATTAATCAAGTTAGGTAATTGAATTAATTAATCTGGGTCAATTTATCTTAACCCAACAGATACATTACACCCCTTGTTTGCTTAAAGCCCTTCCTTTCCAATCTCACATTTGTTTTCTTCCTCTCCTTCAAAATACTCCAAAAATCTCTTTCTCTTTCTTTATCCATTTTTCCTTAAATATTAGTATCACCTCGCATATTCCTTCCCCTTCACTTTCCCTCTCTTTTGGACTTTACGTAACAAAATATCTTCTCTCTCACTTTTGCTTCTACTTTCAGATTTAAAAAGAAAAAGAAAAATATTTCTCTTAATTATTCCCAGACTCTTCACTTTGCTTCATTTTTAGACTCTTATTGTAGTTCTCACAACTTCATCCGTACAACCAAAGCGTAAGCTCTACTAAGCTCACTTCAGTAAATATATATATATATATATATATAGCACAATAATTGTATTCTTCAATGGTGATATTCAATTAATATCCGTACCCTAAAACAATTTTATAATTTATGAAAAATCACTACTTCATGTTTATGGTTCCTTTAACCATTAACAAGATTTTTCTAAAGAGGTGCCATCACATGCCACATTTAAACAATAAAAAATACCCATAGTAATTATGCACGTGAAAATGTAATTTATAATCAAATAAAAATGCATAATATTATTTTTGAGGGCACATGATTTTAACATAATGACCATGCCTGAACCCTAAAGAAGCATGGATTATTTTCATAGCTATTCAGAAATTGCAAGTGGAAGTACAATACTAAGTACAATACGCAATGAAGAAGATGACCAATGAGACTGAATCCAAATTATTACAAAACATAAATTCAAAGAGAACTTGTCTCTGTTTTAGTCGCATCTCAAACCACGGTGCTTGGAATACTCCAAAATCGATAAGGTTCAAATTTATTCTACTAAGAAAGTTGGAACTAATTGTCACATTGGTTTGCAACACTGCATATATATGATATATCGGCTAATTAGCTAGCCCTTCAAGAAGACCTTCAGCCATTTCGCAGACTTCTTGAGGATTCTGTCCAAGTTGTTGAGGTAATCAGTGTAAGCAAGCCCGTAACGCACTCTATAGCCTTGCGCCATTTCCATGCAGTCCATTAAAGCCCACATGATGTATCCATTTACGTCTGATCCCTGCCTGCACTCAAACAACAAACAATCCTTATGACTTTGTTTGTTGGGACAAACTTTTTTTATGGTCATATTTATGCATAATACTGGTGCCATCAAAAGAATATGTGACAATTAATTAGTTGCGATTGGCGGATTATAAAGCGGAACAAAATAAGTAGATAGCACTCAAGAACATACTCCATGGCTACTGAAATGGCTTTAAGATGGCCAAGAATATGCTGAATCCGATCATCGTCTTGTAATGCAGTATCTACTGGAATAGTATCATCTCGTTTCTCCGGATATCCTATTCCAAGGCATATACAATCATATCAAGATAAATAAATATGATTTTGTGATGTCTTTTTTTGCTTGATGAATATGAAAAAGAGGAACTATTTTAATTAAATTACTAACCATTCTCAGTAATAAAGAACTTAGGATTGTTGTATTCCTTCGACATATAAACCAATACATCAGCTAACCCTGGTGGATAGATATAAATTTCACTGCTGCCTGGTGTCTGGGTTAACAATGAAATATCATGTTCTTAGTCGATGTCTTAAAGTCATTGGGTTTAATCAATGTGTAAACGATAGATTTAAAACAAAACAGTCTTACCGGTGGACCAATGGGTGCCCCCAAACTATTATTAACTATGACAAATGCAACAAACAGGAAAGATGGATTAGATATTCCTAACTATCAAAATCAGATTTAGGCTAAATTCAATTGCATGCTAAATTAAGCTATTTTGCAAATGAGACCACAAAAGTTTACCTGAAATTGTAGCAAATTGATAGTCAGTATAGGTAGAAAAGGTTGCATCTTTATCAAATGCTACGGCAGTTGCGTATCTAGATGTATAATAATTGATACCAATAAAGTCAAATGCTCCTTTAATTAAAGTCTTCTGGTCATCTGTGAATTCTGGAAGTCCATCCCTTACCAAAGCCTTCATGATGAATGGGTAATCTCCAAACACTAATGGTTCCAAAAACCTGAACATACAATAGAAAAAAGAAAAAAAAAAAGAAAAAAAAAAAGAAATTGGACATAATTTTGTAGTCAAAAGGATTAGATTATGTATGTGTTTTATTGACAAAGATAAATTTTATAACCATCCAACGAAGAAGTCAAGTGCTCTTCGAGCTGCATCTTGATCCTGAATTGTATTTGAAAAAGGCAAAAACCATTCTGCCTGTATTGACATGCCGATTTCTCCTGCTTGGGTTGACTATTAACAAGAAAAAAAAACTTAAATTATATAAATAATGTTGTACAGAAATAAAAATGCAAAACTAGTCATTCTAAAGCAAAATGGGTGTTAGCTTATGACTGTCGTAGTGGAAAATGCTACAAAACAAGAAGAAGAAGAAGAAGAAGAAGAAGAAGAAGAAGAAGAAGATGATGATTTAATAAGATTTCACCTGGTATGTGTCTTTGTAGAGTTTTACAACTGTGGCATGGGCTAATATAATGTGATGGGCGCAAAGGAATGGATCAGTTGCAGCATTTTGGAGTGAGTTGGTCGTATCGACTGCATAACCGTACGGCGCCCAGACTTGTGGCTCATTGATAGTAGTCCAATACTTCACTCGGTCACCAAAATATTGGAAACAAACATTGGCATAGGCTTTAAAATCATCCCTATCAATAGTAAGGTGGCAACCAACTACATTGATTAATATCTCAGGAAACTTTGATAGTTATAGTGATTAAAATAAGACATTGAATACTGGAAGAACTTGAACCTACACAATCTGGCTACTCCAGAAGCCATTGTATTTGTCTTCCAGTGTTTGAGGTAAATCAAAGTGGAACAGTGTCACAAATGGGGTTATCCCTGCATGGGAAATTCAGAGTCTAGCTCATTTTTTGAGTAGTTGAAAAGAAAACTAGTTTATTAGTTCATTTTTTGATTATTTTTTGAGCAGTCTAGCACAAGTAGGGTTGAAAAGTAAATTGATTCATACCATTTTTTATTAGTTCATTAATAAGGTTGTTGTAGAAATTGATTCCCTCTTGGTTTATTCCACCATCTACGGTCCCATCTGCAAGTTGATTATGAAAAAGTACATAAATTTCATATTTTCCATAATAGTTGGCTTGTTTGAGGTTGGGTTGTTTAGAAGAAGAAAATACCAGGCAGAATTCTTGACCAGGAAATGGAGAATCTGTAAGTGTCTGCCCCCATATCTACTAGCAGTTGCACGTCATCCTATGTTGCAAGCCAGTTAGAGAAAGAAAGAAAAAAAAAAAGCACTATCTTTTTTTTTTAGTTACAAATTAATGACAAGAAGGAAGTTGTATTTATTTGGCGGAAATATTGACTTGTTTGCATGAAGTTTGTATTTTATCCATAAACTTTAAAAAGTTAATTTTCAATTTTTAAACTATTCCTTCTCAAAAAAAAAAAAAAAATCTTAAACTTTTGAAAACATTACACTTTCTTTTAAGATTATTATTATTTTTTCACTAGCTTGACGGCAAAAATATAAGAACAAAAAAATATTTTTCTTTCAACAATTTAGGAAAGAAATAAGATATATATTAATATATATATATATATATATATATATTTTTTTTTTAAGTTTTAGGACCAAAAGGTGTAACCTTATTAACAATTTAGAGAAGCAAAGGAACGTTTTTTTAAGGGTTTGGGATGAATATTGAAATTCATACAACTTTTAGGTATAAAAATAATAATTTAACCCTTTTTTAAATTCCTTTTGATATAGTGTTGTGTTACAAACTTATTTTCCAAAATATAATTCTAGAAATATTACAAATTTTACTATATAACTTTTACAAACTAATGTGTCATCAATCACAAAAATATAACTCAAACATTAATTTCTTTTTATCAAGATTTCTAATATTCATTTATAATATTGTTGGAAACCACCACTCACGTTTATTATCATATCAATATATAAAAGTTAAGTAGTAAAATTCGTAATATCTTTAACATTTTCCCTTATGAATTTATGTCGCAACAAAGACTTTGATCCACGAAGAAGGGGGAAAAAGAGAGACAATTTTCCCCTATAGTTATTATTATTATTATGTTTTTATTGTTTCTAAAGCTTTATTATTGTTATAAAGCAAATCAACAATCCTACCAATGCATAAGAATATTTTCGTAAATTGAGATTCATGATTCAGTTAGGTATTTTCCTTTAAAGATTTTTGGGAAAATTACATTATATACACTTGAGTTCAGCTCAGTTAGTCTTTTGTAACCCACATTTGTTAAAAACAAGAGTAAATATGTATTTCTACACTCATTTTATGCATCTCTCCTCTCAAAACATAAAATATATAAATAAAAAAGAGAAATAAAGATAAAAATGCTAATGTTATAAAAACATTTAGGGGTAATTATACCCCCCTCACTTGAGGTTTGGGGAAATGACACTCCATGCCAACCTTGAAGGAAATTTTTTTTTCTTTTTACAAAAGTTTAACCATGATTAGTAAAAACATAATTGACAAATTTAGAATAAAATGCAAAATTTATCAAGTACTAAAACACTTGTAACAATAAATCTCTCTGTAATCCGTTTATAAATATAAGAAAGAGAGTAAAAACATGCTTAATATTTTAAAATGCACTTTAATTAAAATTTTAAAGCAACCCTCCAAAGCCAAGCTCACCCTCTAAGGTGACAACCCACAGACCCATTAACTCACTTGTTTCTTCTCTAGATTGAGTCCCAGGTACTTTATGTTTTGAGGATTTTATTCAAGTGTCTTGCTACTGTGGTTGGGATTGTTGGCTGGCTGGGTTTGAAGTTGTAAGGTTGTAGACAGAGGAGACGAGATTTGGAGTGGCTTAACTGTGAACCCTGTGAAAGAGAGAGGACTGTTTGTTTCTCGATTGGGAAGATGTGAGGTTTTTTTTTAAGGGTTAGATTTTATTGGTTACACAAAATAAACATAGGAACCAAAATAGTGTAGATGATTAGTCCATGCTTAGCTACAAATTGAAGGTCGGTAATCATGGGTTGTTCCTGCCAGCTTGGTTATCATGGTTTGTTGTTGATTAGATGACCGTGGGTTGCTAGGATTTTTGTCTACGTGTTCTTGTCTTCTTGAGGCAAACAAGCAGTGGAGAATTTAGATCTATTCAGGTAATGTGATATTAATTAAATACACAATTACATTTATAATATCAATTTTAATTATGTAAAATGCCCATTTAAATAAAGATAATATATATATATATATATATTTTCCATTGAGTGACACTATCATTCCTGTATTTATAAAAGATAAAAAGTCACTATCCCTTTCTCAGGATAAATAATAGATTCACATTTTCATTTGATCCACTAAAAAAGATTTATTAGGTACTTTGAGAACAATGAACCGTGATATGTAAAAGAAATGTGATGAACAATGCTATTGAGTACCCAATAACTTTCTAAAAATGAAAGAAATTTATTAGATACTCCAAAAGTAATGAGTAGTGATGTCTAAAAGAAATGTGATGAACAGTGCTATCAGAGTACCTAACAATTTCCTAGAAATGAGGTCAAACTTTTGAACTATATATGCACATGAGTTGTGTATTGTATGCATCCGTCAGGAAACTTTTTTAAGGGAGCCAAGCTAAATATAACAATTGACAAAATTCTTAAGTAAAAAAAAATTATGTTCTAAGTTTTTTTATGGTGCTAAAACTACTTATAATTGATCTTGAATTAAATTTTGTAGTAGCCTATTTGTTTTATACACAATTAAACAATAATTCAATAATTACACATACTACCTTTTTTTTTTGGGAGCAAAATTACACATTCTACATTGTCAAATATAAACATATTTTAATAGAGGATCAATGAATATAAACAGTAATCATTGTTATCAAATTAAATATAACAGAAAATATTCAGTCAAAAATATATAATATAAAATATTAGAAAAAAGTGCCAGCTATCAGTCAAACATGAACTATGCAGTGACGTCATCTACAAGCACTAACAAATTAAACACTATTTCAACAAAATAGAGAGACTTTACCAAACAGGGGAGATCTCAGCAGATAGCAAAGCAAAACAGAGAGAAAAAGGAAGAGAGATTTACTGGAGGTCGGAGCGCAGCGGACGACAACAACAAAGCAGATTGTTAAGGGAGAAGGGATTTTTTTTTTTTTTTTCATTTTATCCAGGTTTTTTTTTTTAAGTAACCAAATTGATAGTCTTCGACTGATAAATTTTAAGTTTGGGCATTTGTTATAGATATTTTTGGTGTTTTGATTTGAGGGGCCGATTTACCCCCAAAAAAAAAAAAAATGGAGGAGCTATTGAGAAAAGGAAGGGGCTAGATTTTTTTTTCTTTGTATCATTTTTTATTCCTCAAATTTTAGGAGAGGCCAGAAGCTGAAAACTGAAAACACTGTAGCAAAATAATTTTTAAATGTGTGAATAGTGCTATAGGACCCATTTTTAATGAAAAAGTTGATAAAAAGTGAAATTTGTGGGTCTGTGAACAGTACAAATACACTGTTCACAATGGAAAAGTCAGCCTTTGCGGCTGAAAGCAAAAAAAAAAAAAAAAACTGAAGCGCGGACGCCACAAAACGCGGACGCAAACGTTGAGGCCAAACGGGTACTTAGGTTGAAATTGAAATTTTCAAAAAGCTAGGGGAGGCAAGGCCCCAACGTGGCTCCGCCGTTGACTGTAGAAATACCGTTTAAAAAAAAAATAAATTGTAGAATTGGTTTTATATCATTTATTGAGAACTACGTAGCAATATTCATATATACTTTGTAACGATTGTATGAATCAACTGCAACGTCTGTGATTCCATCAGGATCTATGATATTTCCATCCCAGGTCGCTGGTCCTCTCCCTCCTTCATCACCTTTTCCTTCTGTCTGTACCATTTCATTACATGTCAGTTATACATGCAAAGCACGTATTCTATATAAATGAATGTATGTTTGTTTATAAGAGAGAGAGAGAGAGAGAGAGAGAGAGAGAGAGAGACCTGAAAAGCAGAAGTGGAGCAACCAAACTTGAACTCAGTAGGGAAGTCTTTTCTTGTTATTTGGGCCTCAGTTGTATCGTCGGTTTGCTTTGTGCTGGTAGTTTTATCAGTAACTGAACTTGGTGGAACAGAACCTTTCCAACATCTAATGGTAAGCCTCAAACTCTTGTTCTCATTTCTCAGAGATGGGACTCTCCGACTTGCTCCAAAAATGGTAGTTTCTGATTTCTTCAAAGAACCCAAACCAGCCATCGATGGCCTCATTGGCAATGCAAGGTTAAATGCCATGTTGAGAGAGAGAGAGAGTGAGAGAGGAATTTGGTAGAGAGAGAGAGAGAGAGAGAGGAATTTGGTGCTTAGGGATCTATAGCTGAGGGCTATTTATAGATTTAACTTGATGAAACAATATTGGAAATTTGATTGAGTTTCACCAAAAAAAAAAAAAAAAAAATGGAAATTTGATTGAGGACTTTGGTGCATCTCCAACAAACATTCTAAAACCAAAATTCTCTCTAAAACCATTTCATTTCATGGCAAACCAAAATGGAAAAGGTTAACTTTTCAAAAGAAAAGAAAAGAGAAGGTTAACATTACACCGTATGTGTCAACTAGTACCATGTACTTTTTTTTTTTTTTTTTTCATTTTTTGGTAGAAAGGAGGATAACATTAACAACTAACCAAACTCCAAAAAGGAGTTAACATGACATTCGATGGGACTCAATAAAAATAGTAAAATCATGGGAGAAAAGGGCTCTCCTTTAATTAGCTAGTCCATTGGCACACTCATTAGCTTTTTCATAGCAATGTTGAACTCTGACTAGAAGGATTTCCTTCAGTCATTCTCTGCCATGGTCGTTCTCCACAAGATCAACAACCAATCAACCATCTTCGCATCTAACTCACGTGTTACATTTGTTGCCTTCATGTTACATGACTCCTTTTAAGATCAACACAACCATCTTCGCATCTAACTCACGTGTTGCATGTTACATGACTCCTTTTAATGACTTTTAATTGGCTTACTTTTACCACTAATGTGGGTCCTCAGCTTGTTTTTGTCAGAAATCACTACTTTGCAGGTTTTATCCTCAAGATTTTTGCTTACTTTTTTTTGTTTTTTTTTTTTGTTTATTGTAGGTCCATTCCTATAGTTTCATCTACCCCGCACCATTTGCTATAAATGCAAAAAACGGGAAAGCTTTCTAGCATCCCTTTCAAAAAAAAAAAAAACGTGGAACTCTTTTGATAACACATTTATAGTCTCATCTACCCCACCCAACTCTTTTTCCTCTATCCGATTACAGCTACTGGTCTCTACGTTTTAAAATTATTATTACACTCTCCCTGCCTCTTTTTTGCTGCAAAAAGCAAATATGTGAATGAAGGTTAAAGTTTCATGAGCAATTCATCTCAGACTCATAATCATCAAAAGTCACCTTCAGTTTTTAGTTTTTACCTCTTGCCTCATCTTACAAGAACTTTATACTTGTAAAATGATCATTATACCAAGTGTGTGCGGTGTTGATTATTGTTATAGTGTTAATATCTTACTCTACTTGACAAAATTTAATGTATTGTCCTAATATGTAGTTGATAAAAGCTCTGTTGTGGGAAAATATTTACTCAGAGAAGGGTCCATGTCGTTGGAATTGTGGAAAATTAGAAGGATAGAAAAAAGGAGAAGGGATAGAAAAATGAGAGGATGTAAAATATTTAGTTTTCTATTATATGTGCTTGGTTGGAAGGATGAGAAAGTGGAAAGGTGAAAAACCTATTTGTTTGGTTAAGAAGAAAAATGAGATGATAGGAAGTGAAGTTGGTATAAATTAGTGGCGGAATCAGGATTTTAGTCTAGAGGGGGCAAAATTAAAAGACTATTAAAAGTGAAATTAATCTAAAAAATATTAATCAACCATAATAACAAAATAAATAAACAATTGTAAGCAAATATAAATATATTTCATATTATTAAAATAAATAAACAAAAATAACCAATTCATAGCTACTAAAAAATTTACAAACAGATGGAGTAAAAATGTGATTAGTGTTACTTAAAAAATATAATGAATAATTGTTTGAAATTATTTTTTGTGATTGGTGACATGCCAATTTGTAAGACATAAGTAGTAAAATTTCTAGTATCTCTAGCATCATTCAAGGCTAAAATGCTATGAAAAGTATCATAAATAGTGAAAATGGTGTAAATAATGATGTAAAACAAAAAATAAAAAATAGTGAAATAGGTGCAACACGTAGGACAAGACAACTAAAAGCTACTTGTAAGAATAGTGAAATTGGCGAAAAGCTTACATGGTTTGGCGTTTAAGAACTTTTTTTTCCTTTCTTTTTCCTGTGTGTCAGAGTCACTTTCAACCAAGTAGAAGTCATTTTTTTTCCTCCATATTAGTAAGTAATTACTTTAAACTACATATGTTAGAAAATTTTAGGAGGAGTCAAGGGGGTAGGTGCCCCCCCTCGCCCCCCTCTGGCTCCACCCCTGGTATAAATAGAGAGTTATGCCTCTATTAAATAAAACAAAAAGTAGGGGCCAGCTTTCTGACACTAACATCTCATGTGTTCTCCACTGCTTTTCGTAGTACCAAGTCTCTAGCTCTAAACTCCCTCCTCTTCACATCCTTGTTGTACTGTCGAGCAAGCTTCTGCTGATATTTCGCTAGCCTTATGGTTGTTGATTCCCGTTATTCCTCTAACAAGTTCAACTGTTTCACCATTAACTCATCATTCTCAGTAAGGGCAAATCCTAAAACCCGAGCACTACACAAGTTTACTTCGACCGGTATAACTGCTTCTCCTCCATACGTTAGTGAAAATGGAGTTTCTCCCGTGGATCTTCTGGGAGTTATTCAGTAAGCCCACAAAACATTTGGAAATTCCTTAGCTCACCTACCCTTAGTACCCCCCAATCTTTTCTTCAACCTATTCACAATTGCTTTGTTAGTGGCCTCAGCTTGACCATTACTCTGCGGATACGCTAGGGTTGAATACCTGTTCTTAATACCGAGGTCACTACAAAACTTGCAGAAGGCTTTATTGTCAAATTGCAACCCATTATCAGATACCAGGGATTCTAGTACTCCAAATCACTATGTTTTTCCATACAAACTTCTTAACATCTACATCCCGGATATTAGCTAGTGCCTCGGCCTCTGCCCATTTGGAGAAGTAGTACACGGCTACTAGAACAAATCTTTGGTTTCCTATAGCCCGAGGGAACGGACCAATAATATCTAGCTCCCACAGTGCAAAGGGCCACGAGCTACTAATAGGATTCAAACTCTCTACCAACTGATGTATCAACGGGGCATGCTTTTGACACTGCTCACACTTCCATACGTATTCAGTAGCATCCTTATGCATTTGTGTCCACCAAAATCCCTGGGTCATACTCTGTGGGCCAATGAGCGTCCCCTAACATGACTACCGCATACCCTCTCATAGAGCTAGGTTAAGAGCTTATCAACCTTGCTGGGGTGCAAACACTGTAGATACGATCCCCTGAAAGACCTCCGGTACAGCATGCGGTCCACCGACAACCAATACCGAGCAGCAACTCTGCGTACCTTTTCTACTTCTTTCTCATTGGTCAACACACAGTCCTCGGCCAAAAAGTCAATGATCGAGTCCATCCAGCAAGGCTCAAACACCGTAACCGTTGAGACATTCACCCTTGCATCAATACTAGGCTCTGCCACCACCTCCACCTTGATTAGCTGTGGTACTTCCTCGGTTAATGATGACATCAAGGTGGCTAAAGAGTCTGCATGTCGATTTTATCCCTAAGCAATTTAAATCACCCTCACATTCTGAAACTAACTCATGGTCTGCTTTACTAACCGTCAATAACTAATCATCAAGGGATCTTTGGCTTCAAAGTTACCCACCACTTGGTTGATGACCAACCGAGAATCTGAATAAACTTCTACTTCTGGTGCCCCTAAATCTAGGACAGCCCTCAGTCTGGCAAGTAGGGCATTATACTCAGCCTCATTATTAGAGGCTTTAAAGCTCAATCTAAAAGAATACTCTACCCGTATCCCTTCCGGTGTAATAATAACGATTCCTGCCCTCGCTCCCAAGGCACTGGAAGCACCATCAACGAATACCCTCCATGGCCGAACTTCTATATGGCAAACAGTTTTCAGCCTCCTTTTCGGCTGCAACAAAGTCAACAATAACTTGACCTTTCACTGAATTTCTGGGTCTATACCATATATCAAAAGAACCCAACCGAGTCCCCTACTTGGCTATCTTGCCCATGAAATCATGTCTTTTCAACAAGAATTGCAAGGGATACTTGATCCCTCATGAACACGGCACTCACGGCGTGCTCGGACACCGAGAGATACATAAACAAATCCTCACCTGGCTCTGGGGCTGACAACATCAAAGCCCGTACCTAATACTCCTCCAAATCCTGGAAAGCCTGTTCACATTCTTCGGTCCACTAGAATCCTTTCCATTTTTTAAGAAGCTGATAGAATGGACATCACCGGTCTGCAAACTTGGAAATGAACCGATTCAATGCGGCTAACATGCCGGTCAACACTTGGACCTCCTTTTGATTGCTCGGAGACTTGAGGCGTTCTATAGCGCTAATCTGATCGGGATTCACTTCTATTCCTCGGTGAGTAGTCAAGTATTCGAGGAACTTTCCACCCCCAACTTTAAAGGCACACTTATCAGCATTGAGACGTAACTGGTGTCGTCTGAGCACTTCAAATATATCCATAAGGTCACTAATATGCCCCTGTTCCTCTTTACTTTTCACCACCATATCGTTGATGTATACCTCCACTATATGCCCGATCTCTTCCCTAAACATTCTTGTCATCATCCTTTGATAAGTGGCTCCTGCATTTTTCAGGCCAAACAGCATCATGGTGTAATGATAATTAGCATCAAGAGAGATGAATGCCGTCTTTTTTTGATCTTCAGCGGCTAGAGCAATTTGATGGTAACCCTGAAAAGTATCCAGGAAACTCATCCTCGGGTGTCTGTACATTGCATCTACAAGTTAATCAATCTTTGGCACAGGGAAAGGGTCTTTCGGGCATGGTCAATTTAGATTGATAAAGTCTACACACACCCTTCATTTGCCGTTTTTTCTTTTTCACAACCACAGTATTTGCTAACCATTCTGGGAAGAAAACCTCATTTATTGCCCCCGCTTCTTTTAACTGTTTCACCTTTTGTTTAATAGCCTCCACATGCTTTTTAGACGACCTCCTCGGCTTTTGCTTCTTAGGGGAAAAAGTGAATCCACATTAAGTCAGTGAACTATAAATTCTAAATCCACCCCAGGCACTTCGTATGGACTCCAAGCGAATACATCTATATTCTGTACTAGTAGCAACAACATCTCTACCTTATCTTTATCTGTCATACCTACTCCTATTTGGAAACTCCTATTTTCATCGGGTAATATACTCAACTTTATCAACTCCTCAACACAACTAGCCCCCTTTTCCTTTGGGGGTTCTTGTAACTACTACAAAGGGACCTCCTCGACAGACTCCTTTTCTTTGATCTCCCGATTAACAGCAGCTATCAAGCATTGTCTGGCCACCTGCTGGTTTCCCCTTACCGTAGCAATACCATGCTCGGTGTGAAATTTAACTTTAACATGCAATGTGGATGGAACTGCTCTCATTGCATGAATCCACGGCTTTCCCAGAATCGCCATATACGGGGAAAACGAATTAACCACTATAAAGGTCACCACCACTTCCTTGCCTTCCATGTTCACGTGGAGCGAAATCTGCCCCTCTGGGATCACCATTTGATCATCAAATCCAACTAGGGGTGTATCATTCTTAGATAGATCTTCATTCTTCAAACCAAGCCCCCTGAACAAGTCAGGATACATTACTTCGGCTCCACTTCCTTGGTTTACTAATACTCTCTTCACTATAAAACCATTTATTCGAGCTGTGACCACCAATGCATCATCGTGTAGTTAGGTCGTTCCTTCCAAATCATCATCATTGAAGGCAATGGATTCACGAGTATACTTCAACCGCTTCTCGGAGGGTTGCTCATCCCGACAGCTCTCCACTGGGACTACAGTCAGTACCCCCTTTCTCTGGGTCACTAAGGTACCCCTTAAAGCAGTATTGATGACTTCTATCACACCTAAAGGGGGCGGGAGAGGATTCCCTCGGGGTCGGGTACCTTGTCCGACTTCTTGATTCCTTGACTCTACAAAAAACTCCTTTAAATGCCCCAACCTTAGTAACTGTTTCAAATGGCCTTTCAACACCCTGCATTGTTCAGCGGTGTGCCCTTTATCCTGGTGATAAGTGCAGTACTAATTCTGATTTCTTCTTAATGGGTCACCCCATCCTGTTCGACCACCGAAAGTATGACTCGTTCTTGATCTGATCCAAAATTCGGTGCATCAGCTCCTTGAACGTCACATTTACTTCTCTTGCTTGAGCGCTGGGTTCTTGGATCCTTAGGTCCCTTCTAGGTCTTGGCTGAAAACCCCCTTGCCGGAACTCTTTGGTGTCCGGCACCTTCCCCTTACTGTAGTACTGATCGTTCTCTAACCTTTTGTACTTCTCAATACGCCTCATTAATTGCCTCATATCCTCGGGAGGCCTCTTCGTCAGTGAATCTCGTAATTTAGAATCCTCGGGCAATCCCAACTGAAAAGTACATACTGCAATTTTTTCATTACCCCCACCGATCTCATTGTACGGTTCCTAGTATCTGTTAGTGTAACTCCAAAAGGTTTCTCCCGTTACCATCTTCATAGACAACAATGCATCCACTGGTTATGGTACCCAGCTACAGGTCATAAACTGGACCCCGAACTCTTAAATCAACTCTACAAAACTATGAATTGAGCCCTTCCTTAACCCATTGAACTACCTCAGAGCAGTGAGCTCGAGACTTGAAGGAAACACCTTACACATCAGTGCGTCATTATGACTATGCAAAGACATCATCTGGACATAATGGCTTACGTACTCTACCGGATCCGTCTTCTTGTCATAAGAGTTAAATAGAGGTCTAGTAAATCTGCTCGGCATCAATGCCCATTCGATATCTCCCAAGAACGGTGATTGAGAAACTCTACGCAATGCTCGACTTATAGCATCCATTGCAGCATTCCTGGGTCGTCACCCCTTCAGGGAAATTAAGTCTCTATCTACATATTCCAGAGACCGATCCTAGTGTCGATGGGAACCGGATTGATGAGACGCCTCTCCATGACTACTCCCCACACTTGCTAACCCCTTTACGTGCTCTTCGTGATTTCTTCTCCGACTCCTATCTCTTGCCTCTACCTCCAAATCCCTTACCAATCTACGCAAGTGTTCGAGTTCTTCATCCCTCTTGTCAAAACATTCATGTCGAGGAGCTTGACATTGATCGGTACGTTTGAAACGATCCCTCCCTGGGCCAGAATGTTCTTCTTCTTGCTCATATCTTAGGTCTTTGTCTCACTTGTGCCTCTTTTCTCGCCTACTAGAGCCCTGAGAAGATCCTCTAAAGCCACTTCCAGTGTAACTTTCCGAGTGCCTCCCAGACATCTTTCTTGCGTGAAATTCGATGGAACTACAGCTATATAGGAGATTCCCATAGACGATGCCAATTGTACGTGCCCGAGCTCCTTTAGTGGACTGAATTCAGAATTAGACTGACAATTAATTTATAATGTGGGCTATGGATTTCCTACTATGGGTAATTCCTAGCCAAACTTGGATTATGTGTTACTTATCCTTAGTAGACCTCTCTTCTCCCTTTGAGTTACTCTCCCTTTACTAATGTTCTCTTTCTCTCTCTTGCTCCATCTTTCGCTCAAAATGACCAACCCCTTCTCTCTACTCCCTTCTTCTATTTGTAGTTTGACGTTGGCGGGGTACTCATGATTACCTTCTAGTCTCATTCGTGTGGGTGGAGCCCTATTTGATTATTCTTGACGAGGGAAATGCTTCCTTAGAAACAATGGCATATACCGAGCTGCCGAGGTCACAAGCTTGCCCTTGATAAGTACAACCCCCTACCAATCCATACATGATCAACATAAGCCTGTCTAACTTGCGATCAACGGAACGGGCATATCATTGGGTTTGTGCTTAAGAAAGTCTTAGGGGCGTGTCTGGGCCAAGACCCAAGACCCAATGGGCATAAGGCCGTATGCTGTACAATTCCCATAAAATAAATTATAAGAAAATGCAAGCCTTAACCCAAAATGTATTGAGTTGGCCCTTACCAATATTATTCATATTGTCAAGTACAGTTAAATTGTACAACTGTTATAATAGGATTAGTTATGTATGGCAGTTAAGTTAGTTATTTCCTCCTAGTGTCCATGTTAGTGTAGTATATAAATATCAACTTTTCACAAATATGTTATGTAATGACCCAAGGAAAAGCGCTAGTCACATCTGTGCTATATCTCAAAAGGACTAGTCACAATTAAGACTCCTTGTAGTTGTTAATAAAGTCCAGATCTACCCAGTAAATACCCGATGTGGGACTCATCACACACCCACACACATCACACAATCAATCAAATTGAGGCATCACAACCTCCCCCACTTAAATTCCTAACGTCCTCGTTAGGGCCCACTTTATGGGGTAATGTTTCCGAGCCCACACGGGGTTACAAGGCCGGCTCTAATACCATATGTAACAACTCAAGGAAAAACGCTAGCCACATCTGCACTATACCTCAAAAGGACTAGTTACAATTGAGGCTCCTTGTAGTTGTTAATAAAGCCCAGATCTACCCAGTAAATACCCAATGTGGGACTCATCACACACCCACACACATCACACAATCAATCAAATTGGGGTATCACAATCTCCCCCACTTAAATCCCTAACGTCCTCGTTAGGGCCTACTTTGTGGGGTAGTATTTCCGAGCCCACACGGGGTTACAGGGCCAGTTTTGATACCAACACTGTCACGACCCAAATCCATGGAACGTGGATTTAGATGCATGACTAATCTACTGAACTTATATAACTCAATGAACATAATTAATTTAAACATAATTCAATAAAACTCCAAAAAGACAATGCTCTTAATCAATCTTTTACAATACTAAAATCCACAATTTAGAATAATCTCCAAAATACTGTGAAATCTAGAGTAGAATAAAAAAAAATAACTAATAATCTTTTAAGACTTCCAAGTATTATTGACTTTGCCTAAAACTCCCACGCTCTACCTTGCACCTTATGAAGCAATCCAAAGGTTCTATTCCCCAACTAAACTTTAATCTAAAAAATGTAATTGATGGGGTGAGCCACACATCTAGTAAGTAATTATACAAAATACACAATAAGATAGAGTCAAGCAAAGCACGAGTATTTTGATTTTTTTTTCACAAACTCATTCAATGGTATCAAAAATAATTATTCCAAAACATATAATGAATCACTTAATACATATGTAATCACATCTTAAAATCATTAGAAATCACATACATATAATTGATCAGAGCACAGGATCACATATACACATCACATATTCTCACATACAATCCTGAGAGCTGATACCAACATCTAACCCCTGCTGGTGAGGGATCAACACATATTCTCACATACAATCCGGTGAGCGGATTTACACATATATCTGATATATCTGATCAATTCTAAAAACACTTATTTCGAGGCACATATCACAAAAGCGAAGTTTATACAAAATATAATAATTTATTTGATATTAACAATTATTCCAAAAACAAAGGCATATCAAAGATCACATTATTGAATAGAACATAATTCAAAGGATGCTTGACTCTCTTGGGGAACAAATAGAAGCTGAGGAGTTTATATAAATATATTACAATTCTCGAGTAAATCGGAAAATTCAATTTGCTAAAAGAAACATTTTAAATACCATTTGGAGAATAAGAACATGACTTTGAAATCACTTGGTTTTAACAAATTTAAGAACAAGAACCTTTTTAGAAAACTAACATTGAAACTCAATTATTTACGGAAAATAGTTTAGTTTAGAAATCATCTTAAAAGAGATTTGGACATTCAAACGTTATTTAAAATTCGAAGTATCTCTTAAAAACATTATTTAATAGTCGAAATTTCTCTTTCAATGTTGCAAAAATACTTTTGACAAACTTTAGAAAATATAAGTTTGAAATACAAAACTTTTGAAAACATTTAACTTCTAAGAACCTAATGGACAAAACTTGTGCATATTATGCATAATTACTTACCTCTCTTGCTAATACTTCTGAACACAGCTGAACACTTTAATCTTTCGTAAGCTCTAAACAAAAGAATGTTTTAACCAGTAATCATAAAATCTAATCCTTATAAACCTTTTCTTTCCTACTGTCCTACAAAAATCAGGTATGAAAGCTACTTCGTATATACCATTGAATTAAGCAATTTAATAATGTAACGACCCAAGAAAAAGCGCTAGCCACATTTGCGCTATACCTCAAAAGGACTAGTCACAATTAAGGCTCCTTGTAGTTGTTAATAAAGCTCAGATCTACCCAATAAATACCCGATGTGGAACTCATCACACACCCACACACATCACACAATCAATCAAATTGGGGCATCACAATCTCCCCCACTTAAATCCCTAACGTCCTCGTTAGGGCCCACTTTGTGGGGTAGTGTTTCCGAGCCCACATGGGGTTACAAGGCCCGCTCTGATACCATGTGTAACGACCCAAGGAAAAGCACTAGCCACATCTGCACTATACCTCAAAATGACTAGTCACAATTAAGGCTCCTTGTTGTTGTTAATAAAGCCTAGATCTACCTAGTAAATACCCGATGTGGGACTTATCACACACTCACACACATCACACAATCAATCAAATTGGGGCATCACATGTTATGGTATCAGAGCACTAAACACACTTTCCTCTGTTTTTCCCTAAAATCTCTATGGTTTCATTCCTTGGTTTTCTTTTCTCTCTGCAAGAACTTGAAAGTTTATCAATGGCTTCCATTGTAGCAGCTATATCTTCAACACCTCATTCTGTGCAAGATTCAGCTCTTGTGGAAGATGTATCAAATTCACTCTTTCTACACCATGGAGAAAACCCTAGTACCATGCTTCTTTCTCAGCCACCATGTAAAATATAAAATAAATTTATTAGGAATATGGTATAAAACATAATTTTTATACCTCTAATAATTTAATAGTGATGTACCACATCAAATTTGCACAAATAATAGGAGAAAGCTACATAACCCAATCCCGACCATATACAAACACGCCATCCACTATCGAGGATATTGTTGTGCTGAGAAACCTCCAACAATGTTAGTAGAATTTAAAAAAGACATCAGAGCAATTACGAGCACTGGGCAATGAGAACTAAGAATTGTTAGAGAGTTTAAAAAAGACATCGGAGCAACTGCGAGCACTAAGCAATGAATCATATGGGAAAAAAATAAAAATAAAAACTTATTCTATAATATATGGATAAAAAAAATGTATTTGTTTCGAACTATCCCCTTAAACCCACCCACCACGACACCTCTGGTAGCTTGTCATCATTGATATTGCTACAATTGTGGCTTGCTTTGGTGATACACTAATGCATAAGGTTGTCCCGCAGTTCAATGACCGGCCCAAACTGACCAAGTCTAACCAACCCGAAGCCCAACGGGTGGACCCGAAACCCATGGTCAGTCGGATTCGGGTCCTCTAACAAAAACCGAATTATCTGTTCGGCTAACGGGTTAAGGTATTAAAAACCCGTATTACCCGACCTGACCAATAGTTTCAGATTTTAAAAATAAAATAAAAAAATAAAAAAATTTGGGTTTGTGAAGCGATAAGACAACCCGTATAGCCTCTACTCTCTACTCATTCTCAATAATTTAAACTTACACGCTAACTAAGAGTACACGCAAGTGCAAAATAAAATCAAAATAGAGCTTCAGACTTTTTCACTCTTCCACTCCACTTTCATCAGTCTCAAATCACAAGACTCACGCCTTAACACTCCACTTCCACAGGCCATTGCTCTTAGGCTATGTTTGGTTCCCGTAAAATATTTTTTGGAAAATAGATACTTTCCGGAAATGCTATTTTCCGAAAAAGGAAAATATTTTCAAGTGTTTGGTTGCATTATGAAAATTGTTGTAAAAAATATTTTCATGTGTTTGGTTCTATTCTAAAAATGCTATTTTCCTACAAATTTTTCACATTTTCTCAGCTATTTTCTTAGCATCCAAACAAATTTTATTACAGAAAATTTCAAAATTACAGCCAAATCCCAATCCACAGAACAAATCACAGCCAAATCCCAACACCACACACCACCGAAACTCCAATTCAACCCACAGCAGCAAACTCCGGCAATCAAAAGCCACAACCACCAAAACCACACCACCACCACCACCACCACAACAACAACAAAAATCAAGCGGAGGTGAGATCGATGGGTCGAAGGCGAGATCGAGCGGAGGCGAGATCAAGTGGAGGCGAGATCGAAGGCAAGATCGAGCGGCGCGGTGCGATCGGCTTTCGAGGGTCACTTCTTCTATGGCTATCTCCTTCGTCTTCCTGATTTCCTTTGGACCGATTCTCCTCCTGCTGAAGCCGTAGCTTCATTTCCTGGTTTTGCTTAGTCAATTCTTCGACCGTGGCTGCAAGAGCCTGAACTTGCTGAACTAGGGCTGCGGAATCTTGATTGGACTCCATCTGAGAAAAATAGTTAATCGGAAACTACTTCTTTGAGATTGAACACGAAAATGTCATTCCCCACAGACGGCGCCAAACTAATGAAGCGTAAGCTCGTCAGTAATGTTCGTCAAATGGAAGTAATCCTTCAGCCCTCAAGGGTGGTCACCGATGTGGTGCCTGCCACAATGCCTCCGATGCCAAAGTCAGTATATGAAGCTTTCTTAAGAGTAAAACAATGTAAAATGAACAGAATGAAAGAAATCTCTTTGCGTTTTTGTGTGTATTTACCTTGTTCATGACAATGTGTGGGCTTTATATATCTTTTTATGGTCCCTAGCCGTTGGAGTATTTACGGAGGTCTTTAAAGTCCCTCTTGGTAACATCTGGTGCTGTATAATGTGGCTTCAATGTGCTCCAACGGTTCATACAGTTGGCTGTGTAACCGTTTAATTGATTGCATTGAATTGCCTGGATGTCTTCATCAGTAGCGTGGTCTTTTACTCCGTTTGGCCTGAGGGTATACTCGTCTATGTTGATGGGCTCATCCATATAAGATGGACTTATCAGTCTCGTCACCAAGTTGCCATGAAGATTAATTGTCAAACCAACTTGACGAAAAAAGTATCCTGCAAGACCTCCCCATATGTATTGTTCTACAATATTAATGCACTAAGCAATTGTTTGTTTTTTCTTAACCAAGTTGCCATGACGATTAATTATCAAACCAACTTAACGAAAAAAGTATCCTACAAGACTTCCCCATATATATTGTCCCACAATATTAACGCACTAACCAATTTTTTTTTTTTGAACCAAGTTGCCATGATGTTTAATTATCAAACCAAATTGAAGAAAAAAGTATCCTACAAGACCTCCCCATATATATTGTCCTACAATATTAATGCACTAACCATTTTTTTTTTTCTCAGAACCAAGTTGCCATGACGATTAATTATCCATATATATATATATATATATATATATATATATAGAGGTAGTAAAGTCAGGTTTCAAAAAAGTAAAGTCAGATTTCAATTCAAAAAATTAATTGTGCACCAATTTTCAAAAAACTAGTTGGCAAGACGTTTGGAATATTAATTGCAACATAATGCTGAGGGCCCTCTATTGAAAACGACAAATCCATCTTGGGGGGAAAAGCAAAAGTACGAGGGTAGGACAGTGTTTTTTTTCTTTTAATTGATCGTTAACCTATACACCTGTTACCTTTATATCAATTTGGTCCTTAATATTTTATACGTGTCAATTTAGTTTTTAAATTTTCAGTATTATGTCAAAATAATCTTTGCCGCTAAGTAATGCATAAAAAATGCTAACATGACTAATGGTTAAAATTAAAAAGTATTTGTATGCCACAATTGATGACACGTGTACGGCCACATTGAATTTTTATATATATATATATATATATATAAACAACAACAACAACAACAATAATACCAAAAGACAGCTTACGTCGAACTAGTAGTTTCTTCTTCATCAAGATCAAAAGCAACAACTAAGACTGAAATTGGACTCTTTCTTTGAGCCCTACACAGCATATAGTGTCCCTTTAATTGCCAAGAATGAACAAAGAAAAGAAAAGAAAAAATCTAAAACCTCAACAGCATTAAAAGCCCAGTAATTCTCTCTTTTGTAATTTTCTCACTAAACAAATAGTATATACGCAATCTTTTTCTAAAATTTAAAAGAAAAAAATATTTAAATAAAAATAAAGGTTCTAAAATAATGATTGGGTCTGTCATTTGTGAATACTTTGAAACATTGGTTGGTGGAGTCTTGAAATGTAAATCAGACCATAGTGAGAAGCAGATGAGCAACAACGACAATTTTGCATATGTCCTGTTTGTTTAGTGAGAAATTACGAAGAGAACAATAGTGGGCCTTAATATTGAGATTTTTTATTTTTTATTTTTTTTCCTTTTTCTTTTGTTCGTGTTATTGGCACTTAAAGGAACATAACGTGTTGTGTTTTAGAAAACGTAGGGCTCAAAGAAAGAGTCCAATTTCAATCCCAGTTATTGTTCTTGATCTAGATGGGGAAGAAACTACAAAACAAAATAACTATACTGTTGCTTTTTTTTTTAATTAATTTAATTCCACGTGGTAGTACACTTGTCAATTGGTGTGGCATAAAAATTATATTTTATTTTGGCTGTTAGCTACATCATCATTTTCCATCTATAATTTAGGATCTGTTTGGTTGAAGGGATGGAAAAGTGGGAGGATAGAAAAGATTTAATTTTCCCTCATGTGTGTTTGGTTGGATAGATGGAAAAGTAGAAAGATAAAAAACTCTTTTATTTGGTACAAAAGAGAAATGAGAGGGTGAAAAATGAAGTAAGTATAAATTTACAATTATGTTCCCATTAAATAAAACAAAAAAGTAACACATTTTTTATTTAAAAAATTGTGTGTGAAGTATGAACACTTCAAAATTTTTTTGAAAGGAGTACAACCTAAAGGAAGATGAGCACTAAAAAAAAAAAAAAAAAGAATAAAAGGAAAAAAATCGCAAAATTAAACAAAAAGGAAGATATTTTTTGATAACCAAAAAAAAGAAAGAATAGATAGTTGTACAACGGACTGGGATAAAAATCGGGGGGGGGGGGGGGGGGGGGGGGATGCCAAACTAGGCAAAGAAACGAAAACATTTTAGTGGGCCCGAAAAGAAAATACTTAGGCCCAACCAAATTTTTTTCCTCTCCCTCTTCCAACCAAACACCCATTAAAAAGTTTTCTCTCCACTTTTCTCTCCTCAATTTTCCATCCTCCCTAAAATCTCTCCAAACAAACATACCCTTAGTGTGCATTTGCGAAACATTGGGATGAAAATTTTGTGCGTTTTGCTGAAAAATGGTTGGTCCGACAACACTGTTCATAGACCACCAAAATCAGCAAAACGTAGATTTTTAGGTAAAATTGAGTCCCACATCACTATTCATACATTTAAAAATTATTTTGCTACAATGTTTTCAGCAATAAGTTTTCAGTTTTCAACAAATAAGCGGTATCCAAACAAACCCTTAATAGAGGAGACTATTTTGACACAATACCAAAAGTTTAGGGACTAAACTGATACATTTGAAATGTTAGAGACCAAATTGACATATAGTGTAAAGGTTAAAAACCAAATATGTAATTTACTTTTTTTTTTTTTTTATTATATATGTTTTTGTAAGAGTATGATGCAAGGTTTCAAAACCCATTCTTTTATTTAAATTTGATGTGTCACATTATTATTGATGGGTGTAAGTCCCCTTTTACAATTCATTAAAAAAAAAGTCTCCTTTTACAACAAATCCATATGGGATTTAATCTCAATTTTAAATAACAACTTTAATGAATTTTATTTTGTTGCCTATGATGCAGTGGATATAGGATAGATGCATGTGAGATTGTTGTAATTCTTCTTCCATAGCATATAACCGTTTTTTCTCTCAATTTTATATGGGCAAGGATTTGCTGCAAACTAAGTTGCAGTAATTCTTGCAAAATGTGCATATGTCAATGCCTTAAGTAGACCTTATTTGGTGAAAAAAATTCAATTTTGACACGAAAAAATATAAGCTTGAATATATGTCTATTTAAGGCATTGACACATGTGTATCGTGTATATCACATTTAGCACATGTTGTTATCATTGATTAACTAAAATCAATGATCATTAATTGCCCTTGTTTTTAGTCCAATCAAGTGATTCTCCTAAATTAACTTTGGGTCATGTTAACGATACCCATAGGATATTTGTTAATTGATTATTTAACGAAAGTTTTTTAATGAGAAACATAAATAAATAAACTGTCAAAAAAAAATTAATTTACCATAAAAATTTTCTAAAAACATTTCCTAAATCAATGCTCTTCATGCATCCGTTAACTTTTTGTTCCTATATATACCATACTTATGATTTCTTGGTAAAAAAAAAAAATTCTAAAATTGTAAAGATTTATAGCTATTAAGGGCATTCCATTATGGACATAAGTTGTATCCATCTTTTGGCATTCATCTTCGTTGTTCGTTGCCATTGCCGACATTTTGCACAATTCATTCCAAAATTAAGAAACATTAATTGACCTTGGTTTTATTCCAATTAAAGGATTCTCCAAAGTCAACTTTAGTTTCTATATATAGCCTACTTAGGATTTCCTAAAAATTGCAATTTTGAATAGTAAAGATGTAGTCGCTGAAAGCAATTTGTTGTGGTTGTAAGCATAAAGTCAAAACACATAATTCTCTTTGCTTCTACTATCTCCTTCCCATTTTCCATCTTTTATTTTCTTCTTTAAATTCTAACATCTACGTTCTACCACAAATTACCAAAGTCTTTGGATATAGCAATGAGAAACTTTTATTGGGGCAAATATGATGATAAAAAGTATTTTATTTGTTACATTATTGATTGTCCTAAGGACACAATCGGTAATTTAACATAGTATTAGAGGAAGAGGTCTTAAGTACGATTATTGTCTCCTCCACTCTACCTTTCATTTAAATTTCCATGTGTTGGGTCTCACCTATTAAAAGGTAGTTTCAACCTATAGTCCTATTCAAAAAAAATGCTTCAAATACCTAGAGATGTTTACAAAGCAAGAAATATATTGACTCAAGGGGTGCGCTTTTGAGTGGAAAATGGTAATGTAAATAATGTATGCTTAAATCCACGGATATTTTACCTTCCTTCCTTTATTTCCTTGCCAAAACAAGGATCCAACCTTACAATTAAATTAATTAATTGGGTCTTAGAGTAATTATGAAACATTACGGAAGTACAATAAATGTGTATTTCCTTCTCTCGCATAAAAGTGAGTCTCATTCATGATGAGACTCCCTTTTTACATGAGAGAGGAGAATACACATTTAATTGTATTCTTGAAGTATTTTTATAATTTTTTGGAATTCATTAATCAAGATATTAGGCAATTGGATCAGGAAAGTTGAGACAAAATTTTAATGAGCACATAGTACGTTGAGATTTTCTAGAAAATTCATGTGCCCAGTATTTCAATTGACTACAAATTGTTTTGGTGCCCAAGTAAAAGTGGTACTTTCACAATTAAGGGTCTGTTTGGATTGAGGGAAAATGAGGGGGAGTTCAGAGGAGTAGAATGTTGGCTGAAAAATAGCAGCCAACACTACTCTATTCCTCCCAATCCAAATGAACCATAAATCTTCCTATTTGATAGATCAAACTAGTAGATTTTCTATGACAAGCCCCCTAAACCAAAGGGAGTGGAAACATTGATGGAAATTGAAGGTAAATGAAAGACTTTTTTTTTTTTTTTTGATGAAATGGTAAAGGGAAGACTAAGGATGGGTTTGGATAGGACTTATATGGCATTTGCATTTTGCGTTGCGTTTTGCTCCTTTTTTTTCTTTTTTCTTTTTTTTCCCATGCGTTTCAGAGACAAAATTTAGTTGAAATGGCTACTATTCATGCACTGTGTATGAACAGTAGCCGAACTTTTTGACTTTTCAACAACTTTTTCATTAAAAATGAGTCCCACGGCACTATTCACACATTTAAAAATTATTTTGCTATAGTATTTTCAGTTTTCAGTTTCAGCGAAATAAGTTCTATCCAAACGGACCCTAAATTTAAACTTGTGGAGGATGGCGAATGAGATTCTGCCCACCAAAGTCATAGTTAGGAAAATATTTCACATAGAAGATAACTTCTTCCCTAGCTGTTTGATGGAACTGTAGAACATAGGGCATAGTTTCTTCAAGTGCCCTTAAGCAATAATTTTATGGAGGTACGCTGCTTTGCCTTTGAACTTATCTTCCACGGCTCACCAGCATATGTATTAGTTTTAAATAATTTTATTTCCAATTATTCATTTGAATATGACAAGGAAGATGAGAAAGAGTTTACTCTTTTTTTATGTGATTTTCTGTGACCGATTGTGGAAATAGTTGTGATGATGGCATTTCATAAGGGCTAAGGAAATAGCAAGTTTTCTAGCATTTTCTAAGGTATTGAAAAAGGATTGCTTCTATGGCTCACGTACTTATCACTTCATATAGACATATCACTTTTTTTTTCACAATTCACAATCTGTCACGTGAATAATTGTGGTAAAAACTATAACTACCTTTAAGTAAATCTCTTCAAAGATCTGTAATTGCAGCATCAAAATTACTTTTCCACCAAGTCGTGGGAGGGACTAGGGAGTTGGCAATTAGTAATCTTGGAAGTTGGAAGGTGATTCCCAAAGTTAAAATGTCAACGATTTGATAAAATTGAGCTCCTACTAATCCTGCCGACGGATGGATAAATCACAATCAACATTAGTTCTCTTTAATTTGTCTTCTTTGGGTCAACAAATTTTGTTCCCAGAGAGAGAGACAAACTGATAAGCTCATAAATGTAGTACTTGGGCTAAAGTTTATTCAGCCTGAGGGCCCACTCCCCATCTCTACTTTTCTACTGTTTGGGTGTTTTCTTCCTAGTCTCGTTGAGCTAGTCGCTGAGTCCCCTCTAGGCTCTAAGGGGCTTTTGCTTTATATATATATATATATATATATATATACATACAAATCATAAATAAGTAAAAAAGAGAGCTGTCAACAATTGCACATCTTGAATAAACAATTCCAATTTCCAAGTCCTTTTTGGCCCCTTCTCTAAAAAAAAAAGAAGTATTTTTTGGCCCTTGAGGTTACGCCCTGATTATGTTTTTTCTTTGTTACTTAAAATATTAAAAATATATATAAATAAATAAAAAAGAAGAAGAAAACTACAAAATCATTTTGACCTACAAGTCACGGTATGTCGTCATCATATATTATTATTAGTAGGTAGCCTAGCATTGAAGAATTAAATATAACTTAAAATCCTATAATATCTTTTTCTTTTTCTTTTTCTTTACCTATGTTAATTTAATTTATCATATTGTACGATATGACCACACTATGGTCAATTGTGTTTTTTTTTTTTTTTTTTTTGTGGTAAATGACTCATCAAAAAAAGGTCTGAAACATGAAAGAACATCGAAATGCCATCCAGGTCAGGGTGTACCCTACAGTAACGTCCAAAAAGGAGTTATTTTTGCAACCTCAAATATCTCAATGGGAAATGAGGACTCCCAACTGTTTCCCCAAACATTGTAGGACTAATAATTGTGTTGTCGGAATATTCCTGGCCAAATTAAGGTATGGACATGACCAATAGGCTAAGATCCCATACTGTCTGTCCCTTAGTCAAATTGAAGTTGAGACTTGGACAAACAAAATGGGTCAAATGACTCAAATTTCACCATTTATCGAGGTTTCGAAATGGACCATTTGAACAAAATTTTCCCTTTTTTTCTTTGAAGCATAAATGCACAAATTACATCTTTTTGGGGTCCCCTCATTCTCAGCTCAGGCCAGGTCAGCATGGCTGTAGTCTCAGTCTCACAGTTAACACATCAATTTTATGAAACGAAGACCAAGAATTTTCTTTTCTCTCTGTAATTGGTAACACTTCCAGGAATTTGTACATGACTTAAAAACTTTTACTATATCAAACATAGTGGCTTATGGGCCCAATGCCAAAAGAAAAATTGCTTCACGTTTTCTCTTTTTGGTAGAGAATTGTTTTCTTGTCTATTGTTGAATGTTGATTGGGGTTGCTTAAGTCTTTAACCCACCGTGTACTACGGATTTTCCACTCTATTGTCAGACAAAGAACCGACAAGTATTTCCAGTTATGTGATTAAAGCAAGATTAGACACTATTAAAGGCAAATGACTCCAATTCTACATAATGGAAAACCATGACTTCTAGCCAAAAAACCAAAACAATCACATCACAACTTAGGGAAGTAAAAGAGAAACCATGGGCGGTTTTACATAGGAGATTTAAGCCAAGAGCAAACCAATTTAAGCTACATGTGTAATGGCAAAACAATACCTTAACAATGAGTCATGTTCACATTCAACTTTTCCCAGTATACCAAATTTTTCTTCTTTTTAAATCAACACAACAACATGCTAACTTCTAGAGAGAGAGAGAGAGAGAGAGAGAGAGAGAGTGAAGCAACTGATTAATTTTTTTTTCTAATATACATTCAAGAATTTATTAGACAATAAATATGCTCACAAGAAAATGAAAACCCTGTATTGTCTCCAGACAACTTTTTCTTCTTTGAACCCTTAATCATGCTTGGCTAAGAAATTAAGAAATATTACAATACGAGGTCCAAAAACAAGCAAGGGCTTCTCCACTTTGATTCCAATTTCAGCTGCACAATAGTGGACTCTTTCCCCGTCTATTATATATGTCACCCAATCATAAGCACCTAACTGATTTTCATACAAAAAAGCTATAGAATCCAAAAACTGAATATATATATATATATATATATAATATACATAAAGCATACATAGATATACGCATTCTGGAGATTTATATAAAGGTATAT
This sequence comes from Quercus glauca, assembly GCA_023736055.1. Classification (NCBI taxonomy): domain Eukaryota; kingdom Viridiplantae; phylum Streptophyta; class Magnoliopsida; order Fagales; family Fagaceae; genus Quercus; species Quercus glauca. Next base: position 86,313,632 of record CM043316.1, on the reverse strand, counting down.
TACATTTGGAAAATGGATTTCAACAGGTCTCTCTTCCGAATTTGACAAGGCAGCACACCTGCAAGAACATATTGTGAAGCACACATCAATATGCAGATTCCATGATCTTCTACCTTAAAATTACAGAGGAAGACAATTGCGGGAACATAAATTATATTTGCGAGGACACATCAAACTAAATTAAATTAGGAAGAGGAACTTTTTTTGAGGATAAATTACAATAGTATGTTTCTACTAAATGAACACCAGTGCAGCATGACACCTATACATAACAAATTCAAATATCTATATATTTATTACGATGCTAAGAGCAAGTGCATGCGAATGAGTTCTTACTCAAATGAAATTTTTTTGTCCCATAAAAATGGGGTGGAGGGTGAGGTTGTGGATTTAAGACTTACTAACTAGGTGTGTGTAAAACCCAAAAAACAAAAAAGAGCTCTAGCTCACATAAAGGAGGGGCTGCTTTTCCAGTGACTCTCCTGATTCTAGCTATATGCACAATTGAGAAAGTGAATCAATCAAGTGCACTTATTCTTCATTTTTTTTCCTTTTATCAATGAAACAGCAAGCAACCCTGTAATTGGTGCCCAATGAACAAACAAAACCCAACACAGTGAGTAACTTGGTATCTTTTTCTTTATTGGTAAGTTATACAATGGGTGACATGGTAACTAATAAAGAGTTTAGAGGATACATTGATACAAAAACTAAACTATACAGATCTGGAACCACTGATACATTGCTGCATAGTATCCCTCACTGGCTATTAAGCAAATATGGAAAAAGAAAAAGATACCAAGCAAACGGTGGAATAGGCTAAAACTTTTGTAAACGGTGGAATAACAAATACACTTCTTTTCTGTTATAATTACAAAAGGACGCCGAAAGAAAGATAAAGACAGGCTAAAATTTTTGCAAAAGCTTTACATAGGTCTGAAACTAGTTTTCTTCTTTTATGTTAACTTTTTCTGCTCCTTTCAATGATTGTTTTATAACAAAATGATGACCATATAAACAACAAAAAGATAACTCAAGAAATGATAATGGGAACAAAAAAAATTTTAACCAAAGGCTCTTTTTTTCAGAGGGGGTGGGGGGAGCAGGGGCTTTTGTAGGTGGGGCTGGAAGGCTGGTTGCAGTGTCAGTGCAACGCATGCATGCAGCTTTCCTAATATATGCTTTTGCAATTGGTAATTTGGATGCTATGTAACCAAATAATGCTCGTTAAACTACCACTAGTCTCAAAACTTCAAACTAATAGGAAAGGGTATATTCAATTACTTAACCATAGTTGTCAAAACGGGAATAATATCCTTGATCAATTTTCGATTTTTTTGTATTGTGTATTGTAAAATACACATACACTTAATAAAATTTATATATATAATATATATATATATATATTAGATTTACACATATAAAAGGTATATTCATTATAAATTTGAAATATATTCAACTAATGACTAATAACTAATATGTAGTAAACTTTAAAGCTAACTAAATAAATCAAATTAAAATATGTTTATAACGTTTACATTCAAATTGATTAAAATCAAAAGTGATAATACATGACATACGAGCCAAAATAATAATTATGTTCATCATATTCATCATCTTGCTTAATCAACTCCATCTAAGTTAACGTTATCATTGATTCATTATGTTCATTATCTTGTAAAATAAATTATATCTTCATTGACATTTCCTTCATCATAACCAACATTTTCCCTCTCCTTTTTTTTTTTTTAATAACTTTTTCTTTATATTTCTTTTTGGCACTCTAGCTTCTATTACTTATAGTAATAGATAATAATAATAAAAATAATAATTATATTGTCATTTAATACCTTATTCATAGTATAGAAAAGAAATTTGCAAATGTGAAAGTGAATTATCAAGTGTAGTCCAAATATTATAAGGGGGAAAAAATCATGGACATGTTATTTTATTAGACTCAATCAAATATGCCAATTTATTTGTTAAATCAAATTACAAATTGAATCTAACCCCGCCCCCCCCCCCCCCCCCCCACCCCCCCCCACAAAAAAAAAAAAAAAAAAAAAAAAAACCCACATGTTTCTTTATCATCTGATACACATGATTTTATGAAACAGTACAATATGCATCTATGCATCGTATGATTCATGAGCATGGTCACTATGCATCTACGATACAGTACCTTAAGTAACAACTATGCACTTAACCATTATTCTAAAACTCTCACTCACATGTGGGTCTAAACTTTCTCTTAATAAGTGGGGCCCAATGTTAGGAATTTTTACTTGTAAATGGGAGATAGGGGGGAGATATGATTTGAACTCGCAACCTTTTTGTATAATAACAACATGATAAACTAAACACTTGCCCCAAAAACTTAAGTTGATGGGAAAAGTTACTTAACCATTATTCGATCAATGACAAGTCTCAATACTGGTGAGTTAGTGCCTTACTGTTCATCAAAGCGTTTTGGCAGCTTTTTTCTTGACAACATCAAGCGGAAGTTGAACTTGTTCTACAATCTGATTCCCAAGAGACATCACTTTGTGGTTTTGAAGGTGATTGAACTGTGGGACTGCGGACCCGGCCATTATGGAGTTCAGAGGTGTTGCTCTGAGCAGCCAAGTACTCAAGAGCCACGACAATATCACCAATAAGAGGGCGGAAAGTTGGCTGCTCCTGAATACACATGGCAGTAATAGCAATTGCATGATGTAAACAACGAAGAGGGAAGCGCCCTTGCAACAAAGGATCTACTAGTTGAACAAATTTCCTTCGGTCCTTTAAAAATGGACGAGACTGCAATGGAAAAACAAGTATTAAAACAAAATAATCAAGCAATATTATTGCACTATACATGTTTTTCATTTGATACACAAGTCAGGTGCATTTTCATCGCTACAAAGGAACATGACTGGACTCCCAATCAGCCAAATTGCTTGGATGATTAACATCCAAACTCATACTTAGTGTCCAGCAGTAAAAATAGTACATTGAGAATTGAGAACAAAGATCAGACGATACAGCCTTACTAATGCTCTCTTTTTCTTTCCCCTGATAAGTAAGTAATGCAATTTTATCGATGATCAAAAAGCCTTGCTAATGCTTAACATATCAGCAATTTATAAAGAGATGCTTTCTTTTCTTTTTTCCTTTTAAGGTGAGGGGGCTGGGGGAGAATGAACACTGATGTGCCAGGGAGGAAGAAAGAGATAAGAGTTAGCTCACCCAAGTAACAAGGTTCTGCTCTCCTGGCTTCTTAGTGGCGTCTATTGCCCTCCGGCCGGTGATCAACTCCAAAAGAACCACACCAAAGCTATAGATATCAGATTTAAGGGTCAATTTGCCACTCATGGCATACTCTGGTGCACAATAACCATAAGTTCCCATTACTCTAGTTGAAACATGAGTATGATCACCAACAGGTCCAAGTTTGGCAAGCCCAAAGTCTGACAGCTTCGGATTGTAGTCATTGTCCAGCAAAATATTTGCAGATTTCAAGTCACGGTAGATAACAGGGGGATTTGCTTTGTTGTGGAGATACTCAAGGCCCCGAGCTGCACCAACAGCAATCTTTATTCGAGTATTCCAACTCAGAGGGTCTTTGCCAGGGTCCATATCTGAGTCAGAAAGTGCATCATCAGTCCAGTCAATTACAGTAATTCAAATAAGATTTTGCAGCTGCAGTGTCTAGTGTACTCAGAAAAATCTCTTCCTGCCTAAGATAGGAACTTAGCAGAAAAACTATTTTTTGCACTTCATCGTTCCAGGGGAAGGAGGAAAGGGGGGGGGAGGGGGGTGCTTAAAAGAATTCCTACTCCAATCTTAGACAGTTACTTATAGTAAAACTAACTTCTACTAGATTGCTTGCTAATTTACCACTCAATATAATTAGGGGGCATGTATTGGTGACACTGCTTGAAAGAAAAATACTGAAACCATGGTCACCACACCTGGTTTAAAGACAAATATTGGAGATTAAAAGGTTCTATTAAACAGGAGGTGCAGAATTGAAAGGAAAATAAATCATTTGGAAAGTACAAAAGAGCAAATAGAGATATAACTGGACTTCATAACTGAGATACTTACCAAAGAGATGATCTTCCAAGCTACCCATTGACATGTACTCATAAACCAAAAGTCTTTGATCTCCATCAGTACAATAACCAATCAAGGTGACCAGATTAGAATGGTGTAACAAGCTTAACATGAGAACCTCCACAATGAATTCCTGAAACCCCTGGAGGCCATCATGATTAAGTTGCTTAATTGCAACAACCTGCTTATGAAAACAAGTGATTTTCATAATTAACATTAGCAGGTAATTCAACTTAAACTCCCCATATATAGCAGGATAGCTAATACCAAATTATTTCCAAACAAAGGCATTTTTTATTTAAATAAATACCAATAATTCCAATACATTCATCCAGCATTTTATAATACTCCACATAAAAATTTCACAAACATTGCATTTGGATATGCGAAAAGAGCAATGACTGGAAAAGTGAGAACTCTGTATCCAAAGAAACCATTTCAATAAACTAACGCGACGTTGCACCTTTTACCAAATTATCTCATTTTATGTTATTTTAAACAAACATCACATATGAAAAATGCCATGCCTTAGAGCCTAATTATATCAGATTCATATCACTAAGTATCTAATCCATCCATAGGCTTCACTAACAAAACATAGTTTATGCTTCCATATCATATTCAATAAAATTTCACTAAATATCAATAGTCAATTCCAATCCTCAAAATTCTTATATCCCAATGCAAGCAATGCAGATTTTCAAATCATATAAAAGATACCGATAATGTTGTATAAATGTATGAGAACTCACCTGATTGGGTTCAAGTTTGCCCTTGTAAACCCTTCCAAAACCCCCTTCCCCAATTAGATTCACCTCCTTAAAACCTCTTGTAGCCGTCGCAAGCTCACGAAATGTAAAACTACGAGCTGCACTGGATTTCGGGCTGCCACCCTTTCTATCATTCAAACCCTCTTTGCCTTTCCCATTCTCTGCAATGTAAACACACAATTCAACTCCCATCATTCTCAAAATCAAAACCAACAAGTTCTTCCAAAAAATAGAAACAAATTTGAGAACAAACATCAAAATTTCAAAGTGGCTATGAAATTCCTACCATTAAGATTAGAGTCCCTCCTTCCCTTTCCACTACCTGCAAATTCACATCCCGAAACAAAAACATATACATATTAACAAATTGTTTCAAAACAAATAAAGGGTCAGAACAAAGACACACACAGATACCTGAGGAAACAGCAGAATGACCAGAACTAGATCGTGGGGCATTCTCAGTTTCGACCCTGCGCACACCTTTCCTTCGTGGAGTAATGCAAGAAAAGCAAGTCATTTTCTCTTTACACTCTCTTTAACAAAGACACACACACACAGACACACAATAAAACAATTGTTCCTGTAACAATAAAAAAGAACAACCTGAAATGAATTTCTCACCCAAAACCCAACTCAGCCCATATCTCAGATTTCCCAAAATTTTCACATGCCAAAACCCCCCAAAAGAACAAAAATACTAAGCACAACCATCTCCCACTCCGAAAGGAAAGAGAGACATCAGGAAGCCAAAAAGCTAGAGACAGAAAGAAACCCACCTCCAAAAAAGAAAAAAAAATTTCGAAACTTTCTAAAATAAATCCAAACCCTTTATTAAAATTTAAAATATTACCAAATAAAAACACGAAGCTAAATTTTGTTTACAGAAATGCCGGCTTTAATGTGTCAAATTTAAGACAAGGGCAGAAGAGAGAAACCGAAAAAAAAAACCAAAATTACGCGTAAAGGCAAAAATAATACGTGTGAGATTGCTCTAAATTTAGCTAGAGAGGGCGACAAATTTAGCGGCACAGTTGGCGGTGACTGTGATTAATAACAGCTGGAAATTTGAAAATACATTTTTTTTTTCTTCTCTTTTTTGTGCTTTTGTAAATGTGTGGGCCTTTTTTTTTTTTTTTAATTTTTGTGAATTTCTTTGCGTTTGTGTTTGGTTTTCACTGTTACATTTATGTTTGTGCACATGGTAAATTGTTTTACACGTCGCTCTCCATCCTTGTCACCCTGATTTCTAGCTTTCGGTTCGTCAAAATTACGGTTTTGGACATGTGGTGAGCAGGTTATTACGAGTTTGACACTGACAGTTTCGGCCCAACTGAACTGGGAACTAGAACCGAACTCGCTTTATGCGACCTACGTTGGATATTGTTGGAGTCTTTATTAAGATTGGGATTTGGGATTCGTTGGATTGTGAATTGTAAAATGTCTATTGGTTTTTTTTATGTTTTAAAGTTTTAAAGCTTTAAAGCATCAATGTCAACGACTTCGATGCGCGTGACTGACGTGCTGGGATCGCCATTCTGATTCCGCGTGGACCGGTTGGCTGACCTCCTTAGATTTTACACACATTCTAGTATTTTTCGAGTGTTGTAAGGAAATTATTTTCAAATTTTACATGTGATTTGATTTATTTTTTTAAGAGTAAATAAAATACAATCAATACGTCTGAGTTTTGGTCTTTAATCACCTCGAGAAAGAGAAGAAAAAGAGTAATAGTTTATGGATAAGGTTGGGTTTAGGGATTATATTAATCGGTTTTGAAATATTTTGAACTTGGTTGGAATTAGCTCGAGTCTTAAGAAATATTGACGGTATTTTATCTCATTATTTTATATAGTTTTGTTTTACTTTGAATAAGTTACACTAACCTACTTCTCAAAATTTGAGGAACGACAGTTGAGGTCTAGAACTTAAAAAAACTAACACGTTATTTTTTTAGTTAGTAACAACTATAAAATGCTTCCAAATCTTAAACAGATTCACTTGACTAAATCATAATCATGGTTAGTGACTTTTTTTATAACGGCTATTTCTTGTCACCATATCGGGGTTACAGTTTGGTCAAGAGAATCAAAATTTGGAATATCTTGTTATTGTTATTAGTTCAATGACTAATGTGTTGATTTTATCAAACCCCAAGTAAGGGGATAAGGTTTATGAAGGTTGAGTGTTACCCTCCCAAACTTCAAAGGAGTTTTGTGTAATTTAACTTTTCATTTTGATAAGATTTCTTTAATTAATGGCATAAGTTAGGGTGTGGTATTTCATATTTAAATGACGTTTGTTTAAATTTTCTAAAATAAAAATGTTAAAATTACTATTAATTTACTAGAAAAAATTTAAACATTGATATGCTAATAAAATTATTGAAGTCACACCCAAAAATAATAATAAATAATATTTTTTATTTTTAAAAGTTGGCTCATTAATCAAGTAAATTTCTAATATTTCTAACATAACCTTTTAAAAAATAAATCAATGAAAACATATATAATTAATTTGAATTTGTGTGCACATTAATAAATTATTGATAACTTTTTTTTTCTTCTAAAAGAATATGCATGTGCATTACAGTTACAAACTTTAAAAACATTTACATTGTTAAATGAATAGTGACCTAAATCTCCTAAATCATAATTGGAACCGTCTTTCAATACTTATTATGGTTTGTTAGATAATCAATGTGCATTACTCCCCTTTTATTGCGAATGGAAACCTACTTATAATAAATGGTAGAGATGTTTATTGTATAACCGTGATGAGATGAACATTAACCTCTTTTTTTTTTTTGTTGAGAAAAGAAGAACATTAACCTAATACCATTGTTTCCATCATCTTCATAACTTATTACAATTTGTGTAAATTTAAGAAGTACCAACTTAAATTATAGTTATTGTAACTATTGAATAAAAATATATATATATACAGATTTTGTTGTTGTTGTGATTTCAAAATTCTCGCAATATTCAGTTACAGATTTTTTTTTTTTTTTTAAATGATGGTAGAAGAGTTATTTTTTATAAGAAGAGAATTGAAACATTTGAAGTGAAACCAAATTGATTTTATTTTATTTTTTTTGAAACTACAATCTAAAACTAAAACTTAAAAGTGAAAAATCTTGATCTCCAAGGATGTTTAATTGATTAAAATATAATTAAGTCTTGAGCATAAACTGTACACAAGGTGAGGTGCAATATAATACAGTGGAAAATGGCTTTTAGTTAACCTTAATAATGATGGGCACTCAATTTGTTGACAATTAGAGTCCTCAATTATTTGCTTGCTATTCTATCCAAAAAAAGAAATGATTACTATAATCTTTGACCATCCAAAATAATATGTAGATAGAATAAAAATTATGAATCTTGACAAATGCTTACGTGACAAGTTTGTATTGGCTCTCATCTAGTTTGTATTGACACATTATATTTTTACCTACTACTAACATTATATTTTTATCTACTACTAACAATTTATTATTTCAGCATGCGCCAATTTTTTTTTTTTTTAATATCTATAAACTTTATCTTCAATACTACGACATTATAGCAACAAAATTCTAAAAAAGTAGTTGCGTATTTCTCTTTATCTTATCCAATGCATTGAAACATTGAACGGAAAAGGAAAGGGGTTAATTTTATTTATTTTAACAATTGTGGAAAGGCATCTAATAACATACTCCCTGCGTATATACTAGTATACAAATACAGTTGGGTTAGGTGCCTTTTTTTTTTTAGGGCCTACTTCTTCATCCTATTAAAAATAAGTAGTGGATAAGGTTGTATAATAAATTTAAAAGTCATTGAATGGTGTATAATTTATTCTTACAAAAAAAAAGGGTGTATAATTTACCAATAAAATCAAGGTAAACACTAATGGCTTGTTTGGAAGTTTAGAGAGGGAGGAGAGTAGAGGGGAGTAGAGGGGAGGGGAGTAGTGGGGAGGAGAGTAGAGGAAAATGATTCCCCTCCATCTTGTTTGGAAGTTTTTAAAATTAGTAAGGGGGAATGGAGTAATTAGCCCTTCTCCTTGTGTAATTTTTTTAATATAACAAGGGTAAATGAGGTAATTTACCTATTTAATAATTTATGTGTTCTACTCTCCCTCCAAATCTCTCCAATTTGGGGGAATTAAAATTAGGGAGTTGGAGGTAGTTGAAACCCCTCCAAATCCCTCTTAATCCCTCCTCCTCCTTCCTTAAAAAACTTCCAAATGAGGTAATTAGATTACTCTCCCTCCTTCTACTCTACTCCCCCTCCATTTTTAAACATCCAAACAGGCCATAAACGGAAAGGTTACTAAATTCTTGATGTAGCTCACCAGTTGAGAACTTGAGATACTGCGTCATAACCCCAAACCCTAAAAAAGTAGTAAATGCACATTGCTCTCTCAAAAGGTCCTTGCTATTTGCCTACTAAGTACGATCCATGTCTTCTAATCTTTTACAACAACAAAAAGTACTACCCATGTATTAAAAAAAAAAAAAAGCTGAACTTGCTTTCATACTGTTTCAAACTGTGGTTTATTGCTGGTTACTATCAAAATCAGAGAGTTCAGTTGTGAAAAAAAATTGTCTATCTTTAGGTAGAAAGGAAAAGGAAAGGGAGCCCAAAAAATGGGGGCCAAAAAAGGAAACAGGAGTAGAAAAGAAAGTAGGAAAAAAAAATCCCAATTACTTAGTTAAAATACATAATTTGATCAAAGAAAGCTAAGCAAGCATGAGAGTTCGCGTGGGAACAAATTGTGCAATTTTTTTCATAATTGTTAAGTTGATAAGTTGTTATAGAAATTTTTTTTTTTTGGTTTTAAGTCCACAATTGATACTATTTTATTGTTTATTATGAACAGTTTATGAGTTATCACTTTGTTGTTGTGTTTGGGGGGGGGGGGGGGGGGGAGGGGAGATAACCATTGATAAAAATTGTGTCTCTACTTACTATGGCCGAAAAGGTTAGCATTACCATTGGGCAAGTGGCCTAGTGGTAATAGACTTAAGCCAACAAGACTCCATTCTTGGGTTTTAGTGTATCTCCAACCTAGTGAGTGCGTTGATATTCATCTCTTTTTTCTTCTAAATGTCACTATCCTGTATTCTTTTTTTTTTTCCTACCAAAGAAAAAGTTAACATTATGTTTCTTTTTCTTTGGGGGTAAAATTAGCATCATGAACTGATTCGGTGATTCCTCAATTCCAATATTTCTTTTGTCATAATAAAAGTAGGTAGAGGTTATCCATTCCGTGACCTATAGCATGTTGGTCTTTATCTGGGCCCCAATTCTTGGCCCATTAGGAGAAAAGGCTAACAAAATGTGATACCTTGCTTTAAGGTTCGGTTGCCACCTTTTTTTTTTTTTTTTTTTTTTTTTTTTTTTTTAGAAAAAGCATCCTAACCTATTACTTAAAAAATGTTAAAACTTTAAAGCTTTAAAAATATGTATTTTTCGATGGAGACTTCAAAAGTACTGACTATTGAGCACTCTCAAATACACAAAAGTCAGGCTCCTAAGAATATTCCAATAAATACCGCACCTTTTCTTTTCTTTGTTTAGTTAATCATTGCTTTTGGTAACTGTTGCGCTTTTGGCAATTTTATGAAGTATTGATCATGTCTTATGTATTGAGAATTTGAGAAGTAGGAAATAGTAAAAGCTAATTAAAATATGATTTTTTTGGACTGAAAGTGGCTCAATTGCCCATAAAAATTGGATTGATTGCATTAGATTTCCTGTCCTCAATGATGTCCAATCAGAGCATTCACAATATGTTAGTCAAATTAACCTTTAGTCAAATCATAACCAAAACCACTTAAAAAGTATGTGCATCAAGATAATATTCTCTTCATCAATACATCAAAATAATTCAATTTTTTTTTCCCTCATGCACCGATCCACATAGATCAGCGATGTCATGTAGATATTCTCTAGAGAATCGTAGTTCCATAGATGGACGATAGAATAGATGTAGCAAAAATTTTCGAGAGAATCGTAGCTCCGACAGTAGCATGAAGAAATTAAAAGGTGGTTTGACCATCTATTGGTCGAAATTGATCATCTGCTGGTGGTCGTGAAATATTGACATGGTAATATGTCTCTTTTATATAGATGAGCAAAATGCTTCAATGAAATAATAATGAATTAAAACTATAAATTATGGATCGAAAACAACACATTGTTTTTGTTACATTTCAATATCGAATGAACAAGGCACAAGTCGATGCTTTTTTCCCCCTTGAGCTGCTGAGAAACACTTCATTATTTAGGGTTAGCCTTAATTCTTCCTTCATGGCCCACAATTCTGTCATAGGGCTAGTGAAAATAACAAGACCAATACAGAACCACTCAACGAGTGACCCAAATGGTCACATAGAAGGCCCCATTACCTCGAAAGGCCTAATTTTATCTCTGGAGTTGCCATTTGGATTTAGTTTCGCCATTCCCATTAATGGGTTGTCTGAGGATATGCAAATTAGGGCCCAAAGAACAAACGAAAGGAAATTCTAACATGAGATGATATTTTATATGAACAAAATTTCTCTCCAAACTAAACTCTCACTAAAAAATTAACATGGTTATATATTTTGAAAATATAACCATTGAATTGCATGTTCTTTATGTTTTTAACACGTATGTCAAATTTTGTTCAAGTCGGATACTATTTACTATCTGATCCATAAACTTATTTTTTATACATAATTTAAGACTACAAAAACTTGAAATTTAAATATTTGATTGATAACATAGCTATTGATATTTGATCTCTTTGAAATTTAACAAGCATGAAGGATATAAAAAAAAAAATGCAATCTAATGGTGAGTTAAAAAAATATAGGAAGACTTTGAAGGATTTCTCTAAATTTTTATGGTAAGTTTATTACGGGTCAACCAAAAACTCTATTTTATAATGATAAAGAGGAGAGACATGGGAGATTGGAATAATAACAGTTAAAAATCTAGTAAAATAAAGTCCTTGGTAGGGTTTCTAGTAGTATTTGAAACTAAATAGCTAATTGTTATGTACAGAACACTGCTCATGACAACTAAATAGCTATTTTGTTATGTCCATAACATTATTCATGAGCAATACCAATACTATAAGGCATGTAATGGGCTCTCTAACTAATGGCAACGGGTACATTGTTGCTGGCATTAATCATGAAAGAGGAAGATTACTAAATGAGTTGGTGGCCAATTATGAATGCACACAAAAAGTAAAGTAGTTTTTGGGGGGCTCCATAACTAGCTAAAGAAGAAATCGTGTGGGAAATGAGAACGCTTTAAAATTCAATCCACAAACTCTTTGGAGTGAAGTTTGTTGTGTGCTTTTGTATTAAAACCTTCCTTCCTCTTCCTTATGTTTGTGTATTTGTTTCTAAGAGAGAAAAAATATTAATAAAAATAAGACACATAAAAAGGCCTAACAAAACTTATTCTAATCCTAGAGTTTATTCAATGAGATAAAGATAATCTTCAACTTTCTAGAATTTATTCCAACTCTTACTAAAAAAAAAAGGTTGTAGAATATATCAACAAAATGAAACATAACCTATTATAATCCAAGCAAACTTATTTAAATAAATATATATAATAAAAAAATTCTATCTAATCTTACTTATTTGAATCAACCATAACAAAAAAAAAAATTGCCCAGCAAATAGTAATATAAACATAGGCATTTTGGATTTATGCCTTGCCTTCCCCCTGAAAGGAGAATCAAATTTGGAGCAATCTCAGGAAATTGGGCAAGTCTACTTTCATCACCATAGTCACCAATCACCATCAAGAATATTGAAAAGCAAATCTACTTTCCATGTTTTAACTTTTATCCCAACAAAACCTCATAGTTGGCATAGCTGAATGAATCTTTGGTTCTCTATTCACAAAGTTTGCAAATATTCCAACTACTAATTGACTAATAAGTACATATTTTACACGATTGTCTAGCAGCTTAACAGGTCATTTCATACAACAAAATATTGCCTTGTTAATTGCAGGCAAACATGGTAGTGAACAAAAATGTAGGCAGAGCAGCAAATGAGATAATCTCAGGTGCTCCTTCTGGTATCATAATTACCACAGGTCCCAGAACCTCACAATGACTCATGGGTTGTAAGCCTAAGCATAGACAAGCCTGTAGAATTTTACAATGATAAGCTACCTCTTTCTGAGTAATCAAGAAGGTCATAGCTTGATGTTTAAAGTGGTTTTTAGAGAAAAATGACTTAAAATAAGCCATCCAAAGAAATCCAAGAAGTGAGAATGTCTCATAAGCTTCAACTATAAATGACTTTAACATTCAAGAATATCACAGCCAAGATTCATAATACCCCTTAGTATTAAGATAACTGAGGGAAAAGAAACAAAAAAGTAATACTTAACTTCTAATAACCCAGAAAATTCCAGAATAGTTCAATCAAAATTTTAAGTACAAATTTGAATACTAAATGGACGAGCAGAATCTGAGCAGCACAAAAATCACACAGCAATTAGAAAGCTAAAGGGATGAGTAGAATCTGAACTTGCCAGCTTAAATTTGACCCAAAATCTGCAGCAGAGAAATCAAATAGAGCACAGAACCAAAAAAAAATTTGGACCATTTCTCGATTAATGCGTGTCATCCTTGCGCAGGGGCCATGCTAATCTTCTCTGTATCGTTCCAATTTTATCGGATGTCCCCGAAGGGACACTCCTTTCCTCTCTCGTTTTCGCTTATAAACACATATAGTTTTGTGTAACTAGACGGTGTGGGACTAGTTGGATCCCAACTAGAACAGTCTTTAGTTTTTACCTACGTGGCAAACCACGCCTAACGCGTCCCGTCCGTGGACGAATCTGAACCGTTAGTTTGTGCCTTGTGGGACCTGCTTGTATAATAGAGGCAGTAGATCATCTGAGGAGGAGGAGGTGGGTTTCGTAGGTCTCTAGGTTCTAAATTAGAAAGATTAGATTACAGACCGCTGATTTGACACAATATTTATCATATATATTTTTATAAACCACACCACGTATAAATATAATGTTGTCTTTGAATTGTATTGTGGGCTTTCATTTAGGTATGGACTAATGAGTCATGACCCATCTAGTCTAATTCTCGTGTGGACCATCTTTCTAGTGCTCTCGAATAATGGACCTTTGGGTTTGTGATACACACATTAATCCGACAGATCAGTGGCCCATTAGACTTGGGTACTCCATCTCCATGTCATCTTCCAAAAATGAACAAGGCCCAGATATAACGAGTAAATATATATATATATATATATGTAATTTATTTCAAAAAAACAAATTCATGAAAAGATATAATTGATAGATGAAACTGATGGATTCATTTGTACTAATCACAACTATTAAAAAAAAAAACTGTTTTTGTCCCCAAACTTTTTAAAGATTTTTTTTTTCATTAGTTTAGGAATGAAAATAAAATTTTTATAATAGTTTAAGAACAAAATTTAAAAAAAAAAAAAAAAACTTAACTGTAACATTTTTAATTGTTTAAGGACGAAAAAAAAAATCAAAAGCTTAGGGATGAAAATCGAAATTCATGCAAAGTTTAAGAACGAAAACAATATTTTAGCCTTATTATAAATATGTTGTAAGACATAGTTTCAATTAACAAACTGACTTGATGAAAAAAGTGATATATATATATATATATATATATATGAGAGAGAGAGAGAGAGAGAGAGAGATGTTAAATCATATTATAGACATATTTATGTACACAGTATTACAAGTATGTTATTTTAGGACCAAGTTTTTTTAATATATTTAATTTAATCCTACCTACAATTTTTTGGCTATGTCATAGTTGATTGGTGACCCCTTACCAATGACCCAAAACCAGCATTGCATCGAGTTTTGCCTCAAATTTAATAATTATGATAATAGATTTCAATAAAATAATAACAATAACTATGATGATAAGTATAGCCAACATTAAATATTCCAAAATGAGTCATTTTAATAATTTTACTCGTGTTTTTATGCGGCGGATGTCATAGAATTTCACAACTTTTTCACAACAAACTAAGTTATGAGCGTATCATAAATCAAATCAAAGCTCAAAACAATGGTGCTATGAAAATTTTGTTATATCCTTCCACTTTCTCTTGCTTAATTACACGACACAAGTTACGTACAAAGATTAAGCTTCTCACCAAAAATGTTTGAAAGATGTTTAAGAATTAATTATTTAAACATGATATAGTGACGATTTGATATGAAGTGTTGAGGTCGACTTCAAAATAATTTAGTTATAATTTTTTTTAAGAAACTATTTAATTTAATTATAATTCTGATGACGTTTTTTTTATTCAATATATATATATATATATGTCATTATAGGAGACTTGTTGCCCATATTCGAAGTACGACGTCGATTGTAGAAGCTTGCACGATTACCTTTTGCCAAACAAATGCACACGCGTCATATGCCTCAAACCCATTGGTGCAACATATATATCAGCTTACGCGTCAAATGCACATGATATACCAATTTCGTTTCATGGTGTTGAATTATCGTTTATTATTAAATCATAGTCTCTCTTCAATAATGTTGTTGAATACAAAGGTTGACAAAAATGAAAGGACAATAGTAGTGACATTTGATTCTACCATATTTTTCTATTCAAAAAACCTTGTCAAGTGTACTGGTCATATTGATTAGTTAAATTTCGATTTTTTATTTATTTATAAGTGAGATAATATTATTGATGCAAAGAAGGATCAGGACTCTCTACCATACGGCATACAAAGCATATTTTTCTATCTAAAATCCTTGTCAACTGGTATATATTACTATTTAGCTTAGTATATTTTTATATATTAAATTATAACATTGGACTCATTCAAAATAATAATAATAACAACACCAACATTGGACCTGCACAGAGAGAGAGATGATACTATCTGTGTCAAAATTTTGACCTAGGGTAATGCAGGGTTTTCCTTGTTTGATATAAACCTTCGATGGGCAGTGCACTTCATGTTGATCAACCCCAGAAATGTGTTGCATGTGTCAGATAAAATAAGAAAAACTGAGTACTTTTTTATTTCAAACATGTTTGAAGTTATCTTATTTTACTTAGTGGATTTTTTTGTGCTATACTTTGTTTTATACTAGTTTCATTGGTTTTTTTTGAAATATATTTACATAGTTTCCTTTCAAAGAAAAACTGATATGATATTATGAAAAGGAAAAAAAAAAATTAATTAATTTTGCTAGGCACCTTTCTCGATCATCTAACAGCTTTTTTCGTAAGAAAAAAAATATATATATCATATAAGAAACTGGATAAAGTTAAGTATATTACACGTGAGTTAACTTTCGAAACAATTAAAGGATATAATCCCTTTCGTGAAATAGGCATAAAGTTTTTTTGGAATGAAACTTTGTGTGCAGTGGAAGGAGAATTTGAGAAACCTTTTGCTTAAGTCTATGGGAGAATGTGCGAAGCTTAAAAGCTGTAAAGCCATGACCCACGCAGCTCTCACCTCCCCTGATCGCTTGCTTGCTGCGTATTTGATGTGATTTTGTCCAACACACTTGACTCCACTCTCGTTTTATAGCACAAAATCCGGTTTATTATTCTGTATTGAGAATCAAGATTTAATAAATAACAATATATTTCTCATTTTCTCATGGCCATATAGTTCTAATTATTATTTTTGTTATTGTTAATAATAATTTCTTTTACGTAAAGAATATATATTTTTGCTATCAAGAACTCTGTAGTCTAACTAGTTAATGAAAATATTCAAGATTTATACCTCTCATTTCCCAACTATTGAATTATAAAAATAAAAAAGAAAACTATCTTTTTCGTGGATAAATTGCTCAATACTTTCTTCAATAAAGTGTCTTAGTTTTTGTAAAAGTGACTTTGCTTCTTAAAACCTCTTCCTCTCATTTCCTATCCTCTTTGTTGAACTCTAAATTAACCTCATGCTTTATAGGGAGAAATATATGAGAAATATATAGTCCAATTACAAAACTAATTGAAATCCTCATTATCGATCCGGCAGACTAGTTTTCTTATGAACCTTTATGATGATCTTGATTTATATATTTTTAGGTTAAAAAATTCAAATTGACACATCAAAAAGTTCATAAATAATTGAAATCCTCAATAAACTTGTGTTAAATTTAAATTCAAATATTTTATAAAAGAGATAATTATTGTATATCACTAAATCTTAAAAATTATTGTATTATCACTAAAAAATATAATTTTTATTTTATATTATTGAAGCGATACCAAACACAACATAAAATTAATTGTATATTTAACATTTTCTTTATAATATTCACTTATTAGTCTGTTATATAATTATATTTACTCATTTGATATCATTGTCACAAGAGATGCATGCTTTCTCTCCTATCATTTTGGAGTAGTAGAAGTCTACAAAAGGGAACATTACCAAAGGGATGGAACGATATTATTAAAAGAAAATTAATTGCAGGATTTTATCAAGATTGAGATATGTTCTCTAGAGAGTCACTTTAAACATGCAATGATCAAATCTCTTGAATAGTTAGATGTAAGGACCTGGATTTGAGTTCCTAGCCCATTACGTGGATAGACTTAGGCTCAAAAAGCCCAAAGTAATGAATTTGTAGATAATGGGTTAGAAAAACTGGGTTTTAGATGATCAAACCAACATTGGAATAAGTTAGATGACCGAATAATACAAAGGGATAGGGTTAAGTTGAAGAAAAATCTTCCTCGGCATAATCCGAGGTGATCTGTTCATATATATATATATATATATATATTTCCAATTATGTTACAAGTTTGATTCCTCAATATTACAGTATTTTTCCTCCTTCCTCTGATTCACCGTCCCCTCTTCATGAAGGGTCTCAGCTCTTATATATCTCTTTCCAAAGTATCTTGATCTTACACTTGTTGATCATCTGCATTACTAATTGAGTGTCTATCTCATCAGACACTCTCTCTGGTTATGTAGGTTTTGGAGCAACCAACTTTGTATTGTTCAGGTATCACCTCCACATTAATGCGGCCAAGGAGTTAGATGCAGAGTATTTAATGTGGATGTAGTAGCTTTTGTAAATATTTTGTAACCTTCTTCTACTCGTTTCCTATCCAACGTTTGACCTCTACTGATCTCAGATCCCCAATTCTGATATGACTTCTATCCTCAAATAACTTTTGGACCATCATGTACAATCCCTATCTCTTTATCTTTTACCATTCCCATAATAATATTGTTTGACCATCCTCGGACTGGTTAATATCCTCGGACTGGGCCATAGGCCCAATATATACAATTTTAATAGTACTTTCTGGCTATCTGGCCCCCACATTAGATAAAATGGAAAGTTTTTTATTTTAATTTTTCCTTTGACTTTAAACAACAAATAAGGAAAGGTGTTCTATTATGATTTTTGACTCTTATTGATTTTTTTTTAGTGACTTTTAGAATATTTGAAAGGATGAGAGAGAGGATAAATTATAGTGGTTTTTATTGAACATATCAAGAAGTAGTGAAGTACTAATTGCACAATAATAATAATAATTATTATTATTTTTAGAAACTACAAAATTTTATTGAAGAACGAATATAATACAATGGCGGTTCCAAGATTTTTTTTCTAGGGGGGTCAGCATTAGCGGAGCTAGGAATTTATCGTAGGTAGGGAAGTAAAAAATAAAATGACTAGATTTTTTTTTCTTTATATACCACTTCCATACAAGTTAGTATACAATACAACTATATTTTACAACAGTTTAAAAAAATTATTAGTAGTTTAAAGATCGATAAGACAACAACTATGGAATACATAAACAAATAGAATTAAATAACTAATCATACATTCTTGTCAAATAACTAATCATACATTTAATAAATCACAGATGTAGAAGAAAAGTGCAAGGTGAAAAAAAAAACTTTATTTTGTTGTCAATGCCAAAGCAAGCCAAAGTTCAAGAGAGAAGGCTTTAAAAAAAAAAAATTAAGGAATGAGCAAAAATTTGAATTTTTTTTTTATTTCTTATAAAATCAGTGTTATTGACACAACACTTTAATAAAAAAATCACAACAAAATCTAGGTTGTAGGTAAAAAAGTTATGTTAGTTATAGGTCCAGATAAAAGCCAATTACGATTTACTACTTAACTTTTATTGTGAAAATAGTAGTAAAATGATCATATTTAAGTAAAATTTCAGATGGTTTTTTTTTTTTTTTTTTAAATTAGGATCAAGGTATTCAAAGTTGTATTTTAGAGGGATAAAAAAAAAAGAAATTTATATATAATTTTGGTTTGGGGGCAGGTTAGGGGGTTTATTTGAACCCCTACGGTGTGTGTAACGCAGCCCTTGATATAATAGCTATTGCCTATAGCTATTAAAAATTATCATTAAACGGGATTGAAATAATTTTTTTTTTTTTAGAGAATATTATTGAATTAAAGGGTTAACCTAACGGCTTTATTTTTATTTTTGAAGGCCTAAAATAAATTCTTATTCTTATTATAATATCATGTTCAATTTAGGACACTAGTCACTACCCACCCATAAAAAAACGCAAATAACCAATTGACCCTACGTCAACCAAAAAAAAAAAAAGTGTTAAATCTAGATGGCTGTCAATAAGTTACACATGGATATTCTACACATGTTAGAATCGAATCTGTTAAGCACCCAGAGCAAACGGATACTAACAACTATCAAATTAAAAAGAGGTATCATCACTAAAACAAAACAAGTTTTTCTAATACTACAAATAAACTCACAGCTTTTGTTAGCAGACTGTAATTAATTATCTGTCACTTCTACATGCACCCATAACATTTTTATTCACTAATCACAATCAGCCACGTTGAATTGTGGCAAAAATTCAGGATTTTTTGTGTGGCACTAACTATTTTTGGAAAAACAAAACCCTTCACTACATACAAGTATAGGGTTATTGTGAGTTGTGACACAATAACACAAACACTTCCCCTCTCAAACTCTTCTTTTAAAGCCTTCCTTTCCCACAAACAAACTCTGATCAAAAGTAGAACTACTCGGAATTAAAAACAAGCCTAAACGCCGAGATGTTCTTTTTAAAGAAAAGTTTCCAATCAACAAAAAACCCAAATTTTTGTATAACCCGCCTCCCAATCTTTCTATATAAACCCAATCCCAATTCTGATACTCCCACCACCGCTTTGTATTTCAATTTGTTTTTCTATCTCCAAGAAAAAATGCGGCGGAGGGTCCGTACGGCCTTCCTATTCGCTCTGCTCGCCGTTTTGCTCTTCACTTTTGTTTCTGTCTATCTCGCTCGCAATGCTATTACCAAGAAACACGTTCTTAATTCCACCTCGGATCTCCGGACCCGATCCAAGGACCCGGGTTTTCCCAACCTCGTGATCCGAGATGATCGTGAAAAGCTCGGCGGCCAGCTCCGGACTCGCCCCGTGTCCTCCGTCGGAAACTCGGTCGCCACCGTAGCGATTCTGTTTCCGGATTGGGAGGTGTTCGTGATTGTTTCTCCGGAGGCGGCGTTTCCGTCTCCGGATTCCGGCGACGCGGGGTACAAGTGTCTGTTCGAGAACGGAGCCAAGTCGCCGGCGAATTTTTCCGGCGTGTTGGCGTTCACGAATCGAACCACGTTCAAGTGCGTTTTGCCGAACAGCCTTCGTAGCCGCCGGCCGTTTATTCAGCCGGTTCTTATAAGATCGTCGGAGACTGACGTGTCGCCGGGAAATAAACAGGTTTCGTCGGAACTCATCAGGTGGACTACCATTGCCTACGAGTCGTTTTCGACTGAGAACGACGTCGTTCTATTCGTCAAAGGCATAAACCGTCAATTAGCGAACAAGCCTCCACGCGAGTTCAACTGCGTATTCGGCGACGACGGAGAAAAAAACACCGCCGTCAGAACCGCCGTCACCAGCTCCATCCAAGAAGTATTCAGATGCCACCACCCGAACTTAACGGCGGCCGTTACCTCCGAGCGAATCAAAATCTCCCTCGAAATAGTTCCTAAAAACACGGTAGTCCCCTCGGTAGCGTACTACACGCCGCGGCGGCGCACGTTAGCGAGCCAGGAGCCGAGGTCGCTATTGTGCGCATGTACAATGGTTTACAACGTGGCGAAGTTTTTACGAGAGTGGGTAATGTACCACTCGAGAATTGGAGTCGAAAAGTTCATATTGTACGATAACGGTAGCGACGATGAATTGGCTGAGGTTGTTGATGAGCTCAACCATGAGGGTTTTAACGTTACGACGTTGTTTTGGATTTGGCCTAAGACTCAGGAAGCTGGGTTCTCCCACGCTGCTCTCTACGCTAACCAATCGTGCACCTGGATGATGTACATTGATGTTGATGAATTTGTTTTCAGTCCCACGTGGCGGAGCCCCAGTTCATCAAAACTTCTTACCTCACTCTTGCCAATATCAGACCGTTCGATTGGGCAACTTCAAATCAGATGCAACGAGTTTGGACCGTCGAATCAGACATCGCATCCGGTCGAGGGTGTCACGCAAGGGTACACGTGTCGAAGAAAGGTTGACGAGAGACACAAGTCTATTGTGTTACTTGATGCAGTTGATTCGTCTTTGGAGAATGCGATACACCATTTTGAAGTGAAGAAGAGTTATTTTCGCTCTATACTTGTGAGCATGGAGGATGCGGTGGTAAACCATTATAAGTACCAAGCTTGGTCCGAGTTTCGAACCAAGTTTCGGAGGCGGGTCTCGGCTTATGTGGTGGATTGGACAAAGGCAGTGAACCCCACGTCGAAAGATAGGACCCCGGGATTAGGGTTCGAGCCGATTGAGCCGGAAGGTTGGGCCGAGAAGTTTTGTGAGGTTAGGGACGATCGGTTGAAGTTGTTGACACAAAATTGGTTCGGGTCTTACACGTCTCATGGGTACAAAATGGCGTGGCAAAGATGATTATTTCAAGGTTTCACTTTTAAACCCTAACGACGATTTCTTTTTTTTATTACTTAGGGTTTTACGTGTGAAACTGTTCTATCGGGTTCATTTGGTGACTTGGATTTGTAGACAGAGGCTGTATGTATGTACATTAAAGAGTTAGTTTTTTTCTAGTTTGTGATTTGTTTTTATTTTTAATTGCTTTATAGGTTAGTAAAGAAGGAATTTGTTTTGTTATATGGTGTTGTTTTTGTTTTTTTTTTTAAATCAACACTTCTTTCGTTTGAATGGTTATGATATTCTCTCCTTTTTAGTTGCGAAATAGAAAGGATATGCTTCATTTGATTGTCTTGTATTTTGAATAAACAAAGAAATTACTTGTTTGTTACGTATATTCAGCCACAATTTGATGAGAATTAAAACACAGGAAAATTTGGAGAGATATGTGCTGACTTTTCGTGCTTCTAAAACAAAAAAGGGATTAGCAAGGAGAGAAAATAGTGAATTAGTCTCAATTGTAGCATCTTTCTTGCAGAAAAAAAAGAAGAAAAAAACCCCTTAGTTGTAGCATATAACTGGGTGCACATATATTTGAGCGTAAAGCTTGGGTCCAGTGTGACATGGGTTTATTTTTTATCACATGTCATCATTCAAATTGGTTTAATATATTAGATGCATTGGACCTAGCTAGGTCAAGTCCTATATTTGAAAAATTATAATTAGGTACTTCGAGTGTGTCCAAACTGGGTCTTGCTTCTAAAAAAAAATTTATTCTATATATAAGGCTTGTTCTATTAATAGGATCAACCCTCAAAACTAATAGTCTTGACTCGATACACGAAATAAATTCTCTGCTAAAGAAGATATTCTTAAAAAAGTAACAATCTGAAAAATTATAGATGGAATACCTAATAACTACTTCATAAGCTAGTTCTATTGATAGGGTCAAGAAGATATTCTTAAAAATGTAACGAGTATGCATGTATTGGTTTAGCCTATTATTGCAGGCAGGGACGGAGCTAGACTTTAGACTTAGGGGGGGCAAAAAATACATTAAAAAAATTTCTTGACTTGTAACTAAATGAGATTATCTTATAAAATTAATGTTTCCATTACTTTGTTCCGTTCTTTATTTAATTGATTATCAAATGTTTCTTCAATTTCAAACCTTATAGCTCTACTAATTGAGAATTAAAAAAAAAAAAAAATATATATATATATATATATGTAAACAAAGAGAAGATAAGAAAAGGCCATACCTCAAACGTTTTCCCAAAAAAAAATAAAACCGCACTTAAAAAAGCGTATTCCTACCTCCTTTTCTTCCCCTTTCTGTCAATGTTGCCAATTCCCAGAATACTAATAATGTACCCTCGCGCATACAGTTGCCCAACAACTTTCTTCCTCCGACTTCTTTAGCCACTTCCGCATCTGTCGTATTCGGGGGAGCTTGCTTTGTGGCTGAGCATTTAGCAATGCCAGCAGCCTGGTGAAGGCTGGCTGTCTGGGGACAGGTTAAGGCAGGGCCTGCTGGGCTTGCTTCTCATGAGATTGGGTGAGGGAATCAGAAAAGGGGCTCATAACCCTCAAATGTTTCAACTTTCAAGTTAAACCAATTTAACCAGTTAAATATTAGAAGTATTTCCTTCAAATTTAATAGCCACAGTCGTAGCCCACTAACTTAGCAAGTCAATCCATCAAAAAAAAAAAAAAAACTTAGCAAGTCAAATAGTTGTATTCCCCTAAAAATTAATAGCCACACACGTAGTCCTCTTAATAACACACTCAATAGCTTATGGCCACACACAAAAGAGAGCTAAGAGTGAGCGGGAGTAGTCTAAGTACAAATCCTTCGTCTCTCTCAAATAAACATTCTAAATAGAGTAGAGTGAGTGACTTTCCAGATATTGTTGGTAAATTTTTTGAGTTACCTCCTCATTCCTCAAGAACAATGCAGAATGGGATACCAAAGAGGTTTTTATTTTTATTTATATCTTACAATTCAAGGATTTGTTACTTGTTTTTGGGGAATTTGTTTGTTTGTCTATGGAGAGGCCATTAACTAAAGTGGTGGACTTTATTTTTCATTTTTTTAAAAATTTATTTTGGTTGGGTTGTAAGGGCCAATTTGTAAATTGTTGGGGAGAGGGGGGGCCAAGAGTAATTATCTTGGACCTAAATGTTAAAAAAATTTAGAATATATATACTATTATGATTTTTTTTTTCAAATCTAGGGGGGGCCATTGCCCCCCCTAGTCAATGAACAGCTCCGTCCCTGATTGCAGGAGCTTCACCGGGAATTAATATGCTTGTATTGGTTGAGCCTTTCTACCGAATCGACGTTATCTGCTATATAGTTCACTGCTTTTGGTTTGAACGGACAAGTATCATGTTTTAAGGAAAGACTATTGTAGGAGCGTTGCCCTTGGTTCTCTGGATTAAGACACTAAGCAAAACATGTGTTACAGTTAATTTGTGATATGGGTTGGTGTTGATCCACAAAGGGAAGTTTGGACAAGAACACGTAAAAATACCAGAATCTCTTCTATTAATTTTAGTCTCATATGTTATATGCCCCCTCTTTGAGTCTTCTTTCCTTCCTTTTATATGAGTCATTTTCCTCTTCTTCATCTTTTGTCCCAGTCCACCTGGATTACTTTTGGTCTTATTGGGCTCTTCTTTTTGTGGCTTTTCATCATGAATGAAGACTTCTAAGGTATTCTTCACTGTTTGAATGTTCATTTGGACAATGGCTGATCTTATCCAACTCTTCTTTTGCAGGCTTTTTGTCATAAACAGAGACTTTTGGGGCTTCTCCTATTGTTCAAGCTCGTCCTTTTGCATTGAATGCAATGATGTTAGGTAGACGACCTATATTGATGCGGAGGCAGATATGGAATCACCAGGAACCTTTAGAAGATTACCTTGGAGAAGTTTGGCCTTTCTGCAACTTATCTCGATAGCTCAGATATACCTCAAAGGTGATCTCGGCGTGCTGCCTAGATGGATGTTGGGCCTAATTGAGGATTTGAGATTTTACGTTGATTAAGAAGTGAGCTGGCCATCATGGGACTTATCTCCATCGCTTGGGCTGATACTCCAGTTGGGCCCAGTGTTTACATTTATTATAATTAGGCCCAATACTTGTTTAGCATTTGCGCCACTACAACCATAATAAGAAAGTTACATCACAATGAATCCTGCAACTGCAATTGCAAATATCATATAAGTAGTAGTTCAATGTAATCTATAAATTATATATATTTCCAAATTAAGCTCCTTCTTATACAAAATAAAGCAGAATTGGCATAAAAATGTGTAAGAAGGACAAGCTAGCATTTGACTAATGAATTGCTTAACCACTAATCCAAAAAAGGACCATCCAGAGCTAAAAGTATGTTTGCAATACTTGACTAAGTACCATTCCCAGAGTTGTGGAGTAGTGGAAAGACATAGGGAGTCTAAGAGTCTTTCTAACATCGGTCTTTAACTTTTATTTTTTATGTATAATTTTTTAAAATTATACTTTTTTTTTTTTTCACTTTTTCTTATTTTTATAAAGTACAAGTATATTTTAATATACTTTAGCAAAAACTAGAAAAAATATTCTCAAACAGACACTAAGGGCCGGTTGATACATGTGTTTAAATAACAGTTTTCAGTTTTTTTAGAAATACTTATGGGTAAAAAAATGTAGGAAAATATGTGTAATATTATTTAAAAACTAAAAATATATATTTAAATATATGTACCAAATGAACCCTAAATGTTTAATAACTGTGAAAACAAGGATTCCAAAAATTGGATATGAACATTATAAGGGTCAACCCAATCAAAAAATAAACTGTGTCCAATTGCAATGTGCTATCGCAAGGATTATCAATGTAGTAGCTAGCCATTCATGAGTTCTGTAATATCTGACCAACCACGAATATAAGTTGTGAGAGACAGAACATGATGATGTACAAGAACTCTTTGTTTTGATTGATCCAGATGTTGCATGTAAGGTTTGAAGCCCGTGCATGCGTGTCGCTACTTCTTTATCTTCTTGCTTAATCAATTAATCACATTCATGTGCTTTCAATTCCTTCTCTACATAAAAGTTCCCAGTCTCTCTGATTGATGTTCCTCATCTATGGGTGAAACTAACAAGAAGCTCTTTTCTCGCGCCTATCAAGTATTAACAACCGATGATAAGGAGCTTCTTGTAGGATCGGCCTATCTTCCTCAAAATCAAACTAACACAAAATTTCAGGCGCAAGAAAGGTCCTTTCTCACACACAGACACAGTTGATGTCAGATACAGAAATCTTACAAGAAGCTCATTATCATCGGTTGTTAAGAGGCGCAAGAAAGGCCCTTTCATCTTCACAGAGATAGCAGTTTGTACAAAAAGCAAGTATGCCAATAAGAGAAACCAATTCGGCATTAAGTTCAAACTGTTTAGAAATATAGGCAATGTCAACTTTCGTTAACCATAATTTTCTGTGTCACATTAATTAGAAAATAATAGCAAAAATAATGAGGATGATGAGAATGGTGGTGACAATAGATCTGTATGGGATACGAGTAAATCATAGAGAACAGAAGAAAAGAGCAAGCATACCTAAAAGGTTAAACAACTGACTGATCATAAAATTGTAAGAGTATCTCAATATATATATTAATATTCCTAGCTAGATGAAGTTGTGTATGGCAATTCATTCAGGTTTATTATATATGTATTTGTTTCGCGCTCACGCTTTGCGTGATCTTGGTGCTGTATAGCATTGAAATAAAGAAAGGCAACAACAAAAGAATGAGCCCTAAAAAATGGAACTTATGTTTTCATGCATCACTTACGTCTCTTTTTTCCTTTATTTTATTTTTTAAGACGTCTCTCATCCTGATGTACAAAAATTTTCCCCCTAATAAGTGAATTATTGTGACATTTATCTCAATTAGATAGATGACTTTTGAGTTTTTTTTTTTATTATTTAATTTTTTATAGAGAAATCTGTCTTTTGTTTTAATGCTCTCTTAGGTTGTGTTTGAGAACTTAGATTTGGATTTGGATTTGGATTTTAAAGTAATAGATTTGAAATCAAGGGATTTCAAATCCATTGATTTTAAGAGTTTTTTTAAATCCAAACATTTTAAATATTGAAAATTCTAGGTAGATTTGTCAAATCTAAATCTTTAACCTTTTTTTAAACTTCCCAAACATATGATTTGGATTTAAGCCTCCTCAAATCCAAATCCAAATCCAAATCTAAGGGATCCAAACATGCCATTAAACCATTTTTCAAATGGAAGTACTACATCCATGATACTTTTAGTATATTACAACAAATTTTAAGAGATAAGTTGTTATTAGTTCTAATTTAAATTTATTATTGAAATTACTTTTTTGCTCACCTGCCAATAACATAAGAAATATTTTTAAAACATTTTTATGGAAAAAGAAAAAAATAATTTTTTTTCAGCTTTTTATATTTCTATAAAAGGAATATCATAACTATCATAAAATAATTTATAAACAAATATCCTAAGATGATACCCATAAATAAATCAAAATTTATTTAGGCATGATTGCGCTTTATATTTTTCTCTTTGGGAAAGGCCCACTTACGTATAAAATTATTATTTTCTTT
The DNA here is from genome assembly GCA_023736055.1 of Quercus glauca. Classification (NCBI taxonomy): domain Eukaryota; kingdom Viridiplantae; phylum Streptophyta; class Magnoliopsida; order Fagales; family Fagaceae; genus Quercus; species Quercus glauca. The sequence goes on along the minus strand of CM043316.1, from coordinate 86,286,223 downwards.
TCTTTTGTTCTTTCCGGGCAGGTCCGTTTGGGCTTGATCTCTTTGCTTCAGACCAGGCCCCTCTGGATTTGGTCTCTTTTTGTTGGGGTCAGGTCCGGAGTTAAACATAATTGGGCTTTCTTCTTCTGCTTTTTTTTCCTAACCGGGTTGACCCGGCTTAGTGTTTCAAAATTTCAGTTTGTTGTCTCTCTCCTTTTGGTTTGTTTCTCCTTCATTTCTCTTCTTACCCGCGACTTCTATAACAGAAAATTTGATATTTTCTTGTGTTCTTGTTGATTTTGAATGGAACGTAATTGGTTATGGGAAGATTGTATAGAGTTTAGATTTAGGATTTTGAGAGTTGCCATACTTGAATCTGTCAATGGGGTGGGCACAAGTTCATGTACTACCAAGTGTTTGACAAATTTCCTTTATGATGGAAATTTCACATGGGTTTGTGTTTAGGTCCAAAGTATGTTAGTGGGTCTCTTGAAATTTTACTTGTCTTGCCATTTCTTTGCTTCTGAAGTTGATTAGTTTGACTTGTTATAGCACACGTTTTCTTAAAAAATAAAAAAAATAAAAAGTTATTTTGACACATCAAAAACTTACTTTTATCTATTTTAACACACCACTTTACAATTCACTCTACATCACGTCTTCTATTTTTTACGACCAAAAATTAAAAAAAAAATTATGAGCATTGACATAAGAAAAGAGAAAAAAAATATGAATAAAATATATTCAAAATATTTATAGCATACTTGCCTGTACACTTTTATCATTTTGGATTCTATTGTAGCAAATGTCAAATAAATTTGATATTTGACATATCAGATGAAAGTGATTTTTTGTGTTTGGTATGCTAAATTTTAGCACTTAGCACGCATGATGCTAGTGCTCTTTTTAGAGAAAAAAAAAATCATTTGGTTTATGGGTTGCTTTGATCAAGAGGATTTTGTTTTATTATTTTTGCATTTTGTTTGCTTGATGTCTTTTACTGTCTTGGTGAGTGGCGTCAATGAAATAAATTCATGATTTTGAAAACTTTGAAGTAACTTCTTGAACTTAGAGAAAAAAATCTTGAGAATGCAAGACCCATTCTTAAACCCTAGCAGTACTAAAGTTCCTTCTTTGAAGTCATGGGTGATTATTGGTCCACGTTTTTCTTTGGTTCTTTGCCTCGAGTGTGAATGAAATGAACATGGATTTGGAATTTTCTTTTGATGATTAGCTTCAAGGTGTATGTACGTTGGTGGTTTAGATTGTTGCATTCTAAAGTGTTCCAAATTTTAACAAAATGGTTTCTAGAATCTTCTGATAAAAATGGATTTTTTGAATTTCTGAGAACAGTGTCGTTTTTTAAAGATAAAAACTATTCTGATAATTGAGTAACTTCACGTATTTACACACCAAACATAAGATTCGGCGTAAGAATCTTAAGAAGTATCTCGATGTTGGATTAATTTGTCACAAATATGATCCCCTATCACTTAAACCTAAAAATTGGATATATTAATCTATACAAAAATTCTCCATAGTCAATCTGTAATGACTGCTTGAGACACCCATGATGGAACCACCCTCATCAGATGGCACAACAATTTATTTCTCTATATTTTTGGGAGCTCCAACTCCCAAAGCAATTGACAGAAAGAAATAACCAACCCATCCTCAGAGCTGCAATGCTAAATCTGGCTGCTGAGGTGAACCAATCTGGACACTAGAACTAGGTGAACCCGTTTGCCGAAATCTTACATTTAGATCAGGAGGAAACGGAAAAGAATCATGCTTATGGTGCATTGACAATCTCTGCCAAGATGCTTGCCCATCAGGTACTTGTGATGTTCCATGCGACTTGAGGCCAGAGCCCAGGCCTAATAGATTTCCAGAGTCTGTTCTCGCAATTTCAGAGAACCTGGCTTCATTCAATTCAATATCATTTTGGGTCACTTGGTACATGGTAGTCTTGCCACTTGAATTTATGCCAGGCATTTGAGAACGCACTGGAGTATAATCAGAATCAGATGTTCCGGTTAATGAGGCAAGTCTAACCATCCTAATTTGCGATGAAAAATCAGACCCAAAACCATCATTTAAGCCATTGATATCAGTGGCAATTATGGGTTTCTGCTGAACCCGAAAAGGAGGCACGGATTTTAGCCCACCAACACTGCTGTTCAGTGAAATCAACTCACAATGGGAATCTATGTCTGTACTTTCAAAGTCTTCTTGACCTTGCGACAAGAATCCATTTGCAACAACAGTGTTTAAGCTGGACGTGCGGTGAAGTAATGCCTTGCTTGTATCATTATCTGGTATTGAGCCATCTGAAAATTTCTCCTCATTAAATAAAGACTGCTGCTGCTTTGGTGCCTCATTTTCTCCTACCCATCCAGGACCAAACTTGAGTCCAGTGGGCAAAACCCTTTCAATTTTCTGAGAAGCAATCTTCCACACTACAGGCCCAAGACCTGCAGCAAATCGAGTTAGGCTTCTTGCATAACCATGCTCCAAGTGTAGACCTACCTGATTTAGACATTTACATTAGAAAAAATTGTTACAAACAGACAATAATATAAAGCAGGTCGACAAAGAACAATCACACATTAAATTGAGACAAGTAAACGTCATTCTTCTTCTTATTGTTTTCTTTTTTGGGGTACAAGTGGCAATCAGACCATCTTCACAATATACAAAACCAAAAACTTGCCAACTTCATGCTCTTTTCAGCAATCAAATTTCGCTATAGCATTCAGAAAAAGACATTTGCACATATTACAAATCTTCGTTTCTAAATCCTTTCACTTCTTTCTAATAAAAGCATCCCCCCCACCCACCCAACCTTCCCCAGCAGCAAGGACACGAAAAATAAAGAAAGAAAAAACAACAAACCCTGGTACATACCGCCATCAGTTGCTTCAATTCTCCTTCGAGGGTGGCCAAGACAGATGGCCCATGCCCAGAATCCAAGGAATGCTGATAGGTGTCACGCCTATTCTCATCTACTGCAAATTGCTTCTTCCCATACTTCAATACACTTTTCAAAACAGAAGCTGCAATCCAAGAGAAAATTAGCTTGGCAATTGACAGAAAAGCTAAAATTTTGAAACATTAGAGAAGTATAGATGGTGTATCATGTATATTTATAAACCAATAAAAACCAATTCAAAGCTTACCTGGAAATTCATTCTCCCATTCAGACCACCAACTAGTGCCTGTTTCACTGTTCAAAGACCCATGGGAGGCCCTGACCAATGCATCAACAGGAGGGGACTTGTATGAAGTCAACCCTTTTCTTAAATTGTAAGTATTGGAACTCCCTGCATTACCTCCTCCTGATGCAAGAGTTGCATCTGGGGAAGGCTCTGGACAAACAAGCTCATAGGGCGATCCGCTAAGGGACTTCTTCAGGTTCTTGCCTGGAGGCCTGCCTCTCCGAACAACTTTGGGTTGTGGCTCATTATCATCACTCTCTTGCCTCAAATTTTCGAAGTCCTTTTTTGCCAACTCTTGCATAGACCGTGCCTAAGAAAACAGTAAAATTTTAATGACGCAATAAAGAGAAACCCAAACCAACCAGAAATGAGAATACAAGTACATGACCAAACCTGTCTAAAAAACACAGTATCTGGAGCATTGTACTGCATTGCATTTGTACAAATTAGGAGCACGTCTTTCTGCACAAATTAAATAGTAAAGAATTTCAGATTCCGCTGAGTTGACGAAGAAAACAAGTCTTCACTATAACCAAAGAGTAAAGGAAACTAACTTCCCGTTGTACAGGATTAAGGTAAAAGGACATTTCATTACATTTTTAATGTCTGGAATCAAAAAACAGCAAAATACCATGTTGTCGATGCACTTTTGTTCACCGATACCGGACAAAAGCCATTTTATAATCATAGTTTTGCACTAGAAAATACCACAAAAACCACTAGCTACAACAGTATAAGCCGGTTATCAGAGTTGTTGGACTATATGATCCATGATGTACGAGAACATTCAATAAAGACAGCCTGTGCAATCCCTGGAGCCCGGACCATTTCATATATTAATCAGGTTTCACTTTATATTTTTCCAGTAGTTAGTGTAAGGCCATACAGCAAGTTCTAATGAAATAACAAATGTGGGTTATCCTTTTTCCTAGCTGCAGATTCCTTTTGCCATCTTTGCAGCCTAAAGTTGAATCGAATTAGTTCCTCCTTGTTTTTCCAGTAGTCAATCATTCAACAAAATATACAATAATTTGTTCCAAATAATGATTCTTGAAGACACTGAAATTAGCACATAATATTTGTTACAGTGCATTGAAAACTACTACTAGAGAAATTTACAGGATCAATCAACACCTAAAGGCCAAAAGAACACAACTGAAAAACTAACCTAGAGAAAAACAAGGTGAAGTATATTTGCAGTATTCCAATAATAATCAATGTCAAAATGACCTAGAAAACATGATATGTTGGCAAAGAATTAATTGACTGTTAAAGATCATTCAACCAAACTTATCAACTATGCTGCAGGAAATCCCAGATCAAACACTACAAATACAGTAGGTGGTCCACATAAACCATCCAACTACACATCACAAACTCTTCAATGCTTTTTGTCCCATTTCAATATTGGCAGCAGAGTATATTGCCATATCACATTCCCAGAGAAAACAGACAAATCCACATTGACAGATTTAATGTTTTTTTTTTTTAATCTCAATACATAACTTCTTAGCATTGGTAAGTCTAAGTCTTGGTCTCTAAAATTAGCATATACATTTACCCTGGGAAGCTTTTGACGCAAACTAATATAACTTTTAATCATTACACCCGAGAGTAGTTCTTTGATGGGACAACTACAATCAACAGATCAATAAATTGATTCTTTCTTCCACCTCCTTAGCCTGTTTATTTGCTACTCCTTTCCCATTGCTTCTAAGATAATACAGTACAAAAGCAACACTTTCAAGACTCATGATAGGAAGCCCTGTTCTTGAAGTAATGATGTGTTTGACAATTCTTTCATGCTAGAAAATCCAAACTAGTCTTTATCCAAAAAATAAACAAATTTAAATAAATAAATAAATTTTCAAGTGAGCTGAATGCATGAAATTGAAGGTCATAATAGAGGATATTTTTGATAACTCAATGGTTGGGGGAGTGCAATTTGGACTTTGGATGTCTCAACTAGAAACACCAAGAAGTGCCAGTTGAGCTACACCCTACAAGGCTCTTCGCATGTCATGAAGAAGGATACTATTATAACAAGGCATAGTCACAAGAAAAAATCCTTTTTTTTTTTTTTTGGGTTTTGTTAATTCATGACTTGATAAACAAACTGAGGAATGAAGGCATGCAAGCCCATGTGTGCAGTGGACAAACACAGGCAAGAACATAAAATAACTAAAAGAAAATCTATGACCTATAGAATAATCAAAACTGAATTATAAATCAGTGATTAATTTTTATGCAACTCTGATAAAATGTCACCCAAAACCAAAAACAAAAAGAGTGAAGGTCACTAGTTCAAAATTTTAAAAATCTCCCCTTTCCCCTCCCCTTGGTACCAAAACTTACTTATCTGAAAAATAAACAACTTGCACATGCGCACACATATTTGTGTGTGTGTTTGCAGAAAATGCTTTTCTAAAACCAACCTCAAACTGTTCCAAGTTGGCATAAGCTCCACCATCTAGTTTCTTCCTCACGGTTCCAAAATCCATTGGGTTTTCAATGATGTCATGGTAATCAGGAAGCTGTAAGGAAACAAATTTACAACAAATCAACAAAAGGGTATTCAACTATCACACCAGAACTCCCTAAATTACCCAATAAAAATGCATCACCTCTTCAGGATCCACAGGCTCTGAGAATACTCCATGAGTGTCCTTTCTACAACATAGTTAAAACAAACCCAGTTAAAACTTAAACCAAAAAAACTCAAAGCCCAAAAAACACAGAAGCTAAAGTAAATAAATAAAAATAAATAAAAACACACACTTTTGAAGCCTGTCAAGGATGAACACCAACAACTTTTTGTCTGGCAAAGGTGTCGTGGGACCAGACTCCACCTGCGAACCTGTCCATATAAAAAATGTGACCATTATTATAAAATTTACTCTTCACTATTTTTAACAAAAGACAAAAGAAAATATAAAGAAAAATCAATCACTACAAAAAAATTCCACACAATGCCTTTTTAGCAAAGAACTAAGATTGATTGACAGTTCGATACCATGAATGGTGTCTGTCGCTTTCCAAACCTTTTCATCCTGCAAAAACCAATCCCAATATCAATGGTGGAAAATACCCACAAAAAGAAAATTAAACCCAAAAGAAAAAAATCATTGCATAAAATTGATAAATTCTTTCTGTCATTATTACAAAAAAAAAAAAAAAAATTTAATAATTGAATGGAAAGTTCAAAGTTACATAAAAAAGTTAACAAGTAGCAGAGAAAGTACAGGTGTGGAAAAAAAAAACTGGAAAATAATTAAAGAAAAGACAAATTCAAGCTTTTTTTTTTTTTCAGACATGGGTAATGTTTGTTTGTCTTTGTGTATTAATATTAATACAGACAATATATAAGAATATAAAATTAAATTAGGAAATGAAATTGAAAAAAAGAAGGAAAAAAAAAAGTGAAAGGGCACCCAGATTTCAATAAAAATTAAAGAATAATAGTACTAAATAAATTTAGACCGAGTCAAACTCCAAAACTCATCTATCCACTCACCGATTCAACGAGCCCACCAACCCACCAAAAAAGATAAATCTACGAATTTGCGCGCGGAATCCAAAAACAACAAACGGTAACAGAAACAAACAAACACTTACTTCTTTTCTTTTCTTTTTTTCAATAACGTTTTTTTTTTTGTTTTTTGTTTTTTGAGGATTGAAATAAATAATAGAAATTGAAAATTGATTTATTAATATGCAAAATTGATCAATCACCATTGGATCAGATCCGAGATTGACGGCGGTGATCTTGCGGCGTTTGATGTCGGCCTCGAGATTGTCGTCGAAATTCGAATTCGGGGGGAGATCAGAGCCGTAAGGGTTCAAAGTAAAGGACAAGGAGTTCGGCAACAATGTCGGGTATTGAGGATGAGAATTCAGGCCGTGAAGGAGCTTGAGCTTCTTTTCTTTGCGCTCGTCGTCGTCGTCGCCGCCGTCGTTATCGTCGTCGTCGGAAACAGAGTCAGAGTTAGGGTTCCGGCGAGAGGCGCGACGGCTAGGGTTAGAGCTTAAATTGAAGGAATTAGGGTTTCGTTGTTGATGTTGTTGTTGTTGTTGTTGTCTGAGAGAGCGCTTTTGGAGATCTAAGAGAGAAGGGCGACCCTTCTTCTTCTTCTTCGTCTGATTGTTCTGTTGTTGCTGTTGCATCGTCATGGTTGTTCCTGATGATACTTCGCCCATTTTCGTTGCTCTTCTTTTCTTTCTTTTTCTCTTTTTTTTTTTTTTTTTTTTTTTTTTTTTTTTTTCTCTTTGCTTTTTCTTTTTCTTTATCCCCAAACAGACCGTTCAAATATTTTTTATTATTTTTTCGGTTAAAAAAAAACTCAATAAGGTGTGTTTGGGGATATTGGGAATTGGGGGATTGGGAAGTCGGCATGTGTGAATTACGCGACGCGGTGTGAAGGTCATGTGATAGAACGCTTTGGCACGTGTTGGGTTTGAATAATTTTTATGCTCTTCACGCAGGCGTATCAAATTTGGTGTGAATCAATCATATGCTATTTACCGATCGATTTATAATTTTATTTTTAAGCATAATTTTATAATATAGCAACTTGAAATTTAAATGTTTAAGTGATAATATAGCCATTGATTTTTTTATTTTTTATAAAATTTTCAAGTATAGAGAATATTAAAAGAAAATGTAATTCGTGTATTTGTTAAATTCACATCTAATAAAAATATATTGAGCGAAACTGTAACCTTAAACTATAATCAAATTTGTAAACAAACTTTTCCTCTTATATTTTTACTACTTTTTTTTTTTATCAAAGTTTATTACAATACTCCTCTTCCTTTGGATTTGTATAAATATAGCAATTAAAATCTATTCCTCTTTCTTATAAAAAAAAAATGTATACTCTCTTTTACTAACAAAATATTATATTTATAGAAAAATATATTACCCAAATTATAGAAAAAATGATACTCATTTCTTACTGTAATAAACACTGTAATGTAATAGTTATTCCTATAATTTAGCTATTCAGTAGTTTGGTTATGTTTTTATTACAATAAATAGATATTCTTTATGAATAACTATTTTTTTAAATGAAGAATAACTATTCATCTAAAAAAAAAAATGTAATCCATGTATTTGTTAAATTCACATCTAGTAAAAATATATTGAGCAAAACTGTAAGCTACAATCAAGTTTGTAAACAAACTTTTGTACTTATATTTTTTACTTCATTTTCTTTTATCAAAGTTTATTACGACACTCATCTTCATTTGGATTTGTGTAAATATAACAGTTAAAATCTATTCCTCTTTCTTAAAAAAAATGTTTATACTCTCTTTTACTAACAAAATATTCTATTTATAGAAAAATATATTACCCAAATTATATTAAAAAATGACACTCATTTTTTACTGTAATAGACATTGTAATGTAATAGTTATTACTATGGTTTAGCTATTCAGTAGTTTTGTTATATTTTTATTATAATGAATAACTATTATTTAAAATGAAAAATAACTATTCATCTCTAAAAGTAATGTAATAGTTATTACTTAGTAGGTGTATTAATTTCTAAAATTAATATATTTCCAAATAAGAAATCGTTTCATGTGCACATAACAATTATAAAAATAAAAAATCATAAAAAAATAACTAATCTCACTTTCAAATTTAAAAAATATAATTATATGAGTTAGATATTTCCTAAAATATATATTAAGTTTGTTTCAAAATGTTTTCATTTTATTGTTTTCAGGATTCTATTATTGTGTTGTTACCAAACAAATAAATAGTAATAAGCATTACATTACAGCGTTTTGTATTCCTTGTAATACATATTCCTATTCTTGTGTAATTACCGTTACAGTCTACCAAATATGCCATGGTTTGTAGATGAATGGCATGCATGTCTAATAATATTTTGTTAAAATAAAATATTATCATTGCATTTACACAAATTTTAGTAATAATTTTTTATTAAAAAAAAAAAACTTGAATAAAGATTGGTGTAAAGACTTGAAAAATGGCTCAAGCCCACTTAGAACAGTGGAACCCAGTACTTTAAGCCCAACACAATAAATTTGTAAGAAAATAGGTTTTCCAAGTCAACTGCAATGCTAAGTAATTACAGGCTTGAGAATAACTAGACTGACACAGTTAATATAAACGCAAGAGACACAAATTCAATGTAAACTGTTCCTTAGGCAGGTCCGAGGAGAGGTTGTTAATTAACAGTAAAAGCTAATATTTTTACAATAGGGTCTTTATTTCTCTCTCTTTCCTTTCTTTGTAAAATTTTCTCATCCCCTTCTTCTAGAGGGGTTCATTGCATTATGTAGTCATTTCTATTGCATCTCAACCCTCCACCTGTACGTCTTAGGGGAATAAATTGGATACTTGTCCCATCAGGACCCTTCTGGAGGTGGTAGAGAGAGTTGTGAGCTGTGAAGTCACTATTCAGGTGCCTTTTTCCTCATAAATGCGGCTAGTTCAATTGGTGCAGTGCATTAAATGTGGAGGTGATAGCCACCTTCCCAGATATTTTCCCTTTCCGTTGCTCGCACAACTCTAGTTGTCTTTCACAGCGCTTTACTTTCTGGTGCAGGGGGCTACATAAGGTACTCCTGAGGTGCATTTGCTCATTAGGCTCCTCGGATGATGGGCCAGTTAGCCTCCTTTTCTGGGATCTCTTACTCCAAGTTTTAGTCCGATTCTGAGTGGTCTTGACATCTTCCCTCCTCAGTCTTAACCCACATGTCGTACTTGGGTTGACTCATGTGTAGCATTTTGATCATTCTCAAACAGGGCTTATGAGTCTTTAAATGTTTTCAGACCATTTACTCTCACAATTGGCATAATATTTTATGTTTAGGAGCATGTATTTTCTTAAATGTGGAATCAAAAATATATTTAATTATTGTTAATATTCCATTTTTTTTTATATATATAGTATTAAGATCAAATCATAAAATAAGAGGCCAAATTGATTTTGATGTCAAAATAAAAGACGTGTTGACCAGCACAAAAGTGGGCTGATAAGCAATAACCCAAAATATCTACATAATGGATGGGCCTTTAAAAGGAAAGGGACAAAGCAACAATAGACGTGTTAAGTGTGCTTGAGCATGCGTGGCAATTAGTTTTACCAATCTTACACTCTATCAGCCCACTTTCTTTTATTCTTTTTTTTAGAAGGCTATTATCAGCCCACTTTGACTTTCATTATGAAATTCTCCTAAATTGGAAGATTTGAAAATGTGGATATCTACGAGGAAAAGAGATTATCCAATGTTATTATCCCTTTTAAAATTTGTGAGGGTCCTTTTTTGGACAGTATACTGGCCCAAGTAGAAACAAAGATTCTAGGCCCTTTACTTATTGTTTGGTGGACTGCGCTTGATTCACCGCAGCTAAATAAGGGCTGATTACGAACCAAGTTGTGCGCAAGTCACATAAATCTCTTCAAGGCAAAAATGCGATTCCTCCTAAGCAATAAAATACCATTATAAGTGTCTTAATGTCATAAAATGACCATTTACTCTTATGAAATAAGTAAAATAAGTATTCACAATATTCACAATGAGAAAGAGATTGAAATAGAGTATTTGAGGCTTATCTTTTATTATGTGAACATTTAAAAGAATTCATTTACTTGGTAGCTCGAGCGTAATATCGTGGTACCCCGGACATGATGTCGTGGTTCCCAGGGGTACTAGGCCTATAAGAACTTAGAATGTTGATTCTTTGAACTATACGATCTTTCTCCATGCTTATTATGCAATAAATTTTTGTCATTTCCTTTTACCTTTATAGGTTATGCATAAGAACACACTATACAATACACATATCTTCAAATAATTGTTAGTTTCTTAGATTAGGATATACATTTTAATACATATACATATATGTAAATGAATTTCATGAGAATGATTCAGCCATGAAGATCCTGGCCCCAATTCTCACAGAATTAGTGCTTTTGCACAAGATTTGTGGGATTTGGAACTCAAGTCCAAGTGTGTGATGCCCCAATTTGATTGATTGTGTGATGTGTGTGGGTGTGTAATGAGTCTCACATCAAGTATTTACTGGATAGATCTGGGTTTTATCAACAACTACAAAGAGCCTCAATTGTGACTAGTCCTTTTGAGGTATAGCGCAGATGTGACTAACGCTTTTCCTTGGGTCATTACATATGGTATCAGAGTCGACCTAGTAACCTCGTGTGGGCTCAGAGACACTACCCACAAAGTGGGCCCTAACAAGGACGTTAGGGATTTAAGTGGGGGAGATTGTGATGCCCCAATTTGATTGATTGTGTGATGTGTGTGAATGTGTGATGAGTCCCACATCGAGTATTTATTGGATAGATTTGGGCTTTATTAACAACTACAAGGAGCCTCAATTATGATTAGTCCTTTTGAGGTATAGCACAGATGTGGCTAGTGCTTTTCCTTGGATCGTTACATATGGTATCAGAGCCGACCTATTAACCCCGTGTGGGCTCAGAGATACTACCCACAAAATGGGCCCTAACAAGGACGTTAGGGATTTAAGTAGGGGAGATTGTGATGCCCCAATTTGATTGATTGTGTGATGTGTATGGATATGTGATGAGTCCCACATCGGGTATTTACTGGGTAGATCTGGATTTTATTAATAACTACAAGGAGCCTTAATTGTGACTAATCCTTTTAAGGTATAGCGCAGATGTGGCTAGTACTTTTCCTTTAGTCGTTACATATGGTATCAGAACCGACCTAGTAACCCCATGTGGGCTCAGAGACACTACCCACAAAGTGGGCCCTAACAAGGACGTTAGGGATTTAAGTGGGGGAGATTGTGATGCCCCAATTTGATTGATTGTGTGATGTGTATGGGTGTGTGATGAGTCTCACATCGGGTATTTACTGGGTAGATCTAAGCTTTATTAACAATTACAAGGAGCTTCAATTATGACTAGTTCTTTTGAAGTATAACGCAGATGTGGCTAGTGCTTTTCCTTGGGTCGTTACATATGATATCAGAGCACAGTGTCACATATATACATCACATATTCTCACATACAATCCTGTGAGCGGATACCAACATCTAACCCTTGCTAGTGAGGGATCAATACAACTTTGAAGAGTGAGCCGATGGTTAAGCTTAATGATATGAATTAAAGGCCAAAAATCCAAGGACGAGTGTTTGCTATTACTGGGCAAAGTGATGAGGAAACTAAGTCAAGTATTATCTCCTTATATTCTCTTATTAAGTGAAACAATGGTTGCTGAGTTTATGTAAATATTGTATGGTTATGATAGTAGACAAGGAAGTAATGGCTGACTTAATTCTCTTTAAGATTTGAGATTTTGATATGATATAATGTAGATTGGTTATCATGATATTTTTGAGTTCTAGATAAGGGTTGTATTCAATGGTTTATTTTTCCTGTGGAAAGGATATTATGCATTAATAGGTTATGGAATATGATGACTGTGAGGAATTAATATCAATTGATGCCCCAATTTGATTAATTGTGTGATGTGTGTAGGTGTGTGATGAGTCCTACATTGGGTATTTACTAGGTAGATTTGGGCTTTATTAACAATTACAAGAAGCCTCAATTGTAACTAGTCCTTTTGAGGTATAGCGCAGATGTGGCTAGCGCTTTTCCTTGGGTCGTTACATATGGTATCAGAGCCGACCTAGTAACCCCGTATGGGCTCAGAGACACTACCCACAAAGTGGGCCCTAACAAGGACGTTAGGGATTTAAGTGGGGGAGATTGTGATGCCTCAATTTAATTGATTGTGTGATGTGTGTGGGTGTGTGATGAGTCCCACATCGGGTATTTACTGGGTAGATCTGAGCTTTATTAACAATTACAAGGAGACTCAATTATGACTAGTCATTTTGAGGTATATCGTAGATGTGGATAGTGCTTTTCCTTGGGTCGTTACATATGGTATCAGAGCCGACCTAGTAATCCCGTGTAGGCTCAGAGACACGAACCACAAAGTGGGCCCTAACGAGGACGTTAGGGATTTAAGTGAGGGAGATTATGATACCCCAATTTGATTGATTGTGTAATGTGTGTAGGTGTGTGATGAGTCTCACATCGGGTATTTACTGGGTAAATCTAGACTTTATTAACAACTATAAAGAGCCTCAATTATGACTAATCCTTTTGAGGTATAACGCAGATGTGGCTATCGCTTTTCCCTAGGTCGTTACAAAGTGGCTTTACTTGGGCATTGTCTTCCAAGATAATTAGGTGAGGAGGATTTTTGTGGGAGAGAGTGATATCTGATGTGTACATGTTTTGACATATGTTTCTTTGGAGGCTAAGTGGAAATTCCTCCATGTTGGCTCTCTTATTTTGTTTCTTTCTTTCTCTTCCTTACTGGGCTATTAAAGCTCTAAAAATATATCTTTTGAACCTCTGAACTATCCCTCTAAATCCCGATTTTTCTCCCCCCCCCCCCCCCGAATCCTCTTTTTCTGCTATGCCTTAGTGTTCCTTTTATAGCAAACCTGGTTTGGTACCCCGAGCGAGGACATCCTAGGTCTGTTGGGTAAAATCATGTCCTCTGGAACCTAAAAATGTGCGTTAGGCAGAGAGTTAGCTTATTTAGCCAATTATAACTCAAAATGGGCATTTGGCTTTAACTATAAATGAAAGATTCCTTCTTAGAAAGTCAAATGAGTGGGTGGGCTGCTCAATATACTTGATGACAGCTTTAGTTGAAAATGACAATTGAGAGGAAATTGTGGGGAGGTGTCATACACATGAAGGAACTGAGTTTTCCATTGGTTCATACATTCCAAGCAAATATATGAATCACGGGAAACCTTCGAGATCCTCCTTTCACCAGAAATCACTCCCCTACCGACCAAACCATTTCTCCCTTACTATTCACTCGGGATCCCACGGGTTTAGACCATGGGTTACAAAGAAAATACCTATTTTACTAGATTTTTAATGGCTTTTTTTCTGGAAATCTGAAAGTACATCTTGGTTTTCCTATGTGCTAGCCAAGATCCTTTTCTTAAGGTTCAAAATGACACATCAAGGTCCTAGGGCTTTGATACTCTTTTTGTTGCATATCCTCTGATCGAGATCCACTTCTTTTTTCATTATTATTTCTTTCTTTTTCCTTCTTTTTGGGACTTTGGGCCTTCATGGTCCTTCTTAACTTCATGAATTGGGCCTTCTTTTGTTAGGCCCATGGTCTTTCCTTACTTTTCATAAAATGGGCTTTCTTATGAAATTTTGGCCCTCAACAAAATTATATTGTGGATTCCAGTTAGTTTAATTGGTAAAGTCTTTGATAGTTGAATAAGAGATTTGGGATTCAATCCTTGTCTACACCAAAAACTAATTGGTGTCTTGGTCTAATGATAAAGAACTATCATCAATAACGAATGCCATAAATTGAAACTTTCTCAAAAAGTTTGGAGTAAATTGAAATAATAATTTTCCATCCAATTCCATTCATTAGTAAATGGATTCACTACTCATTGACTTGGGCGAGCATCACGGGGAATACAAATTGGGCCATAGTTGGTTTCCTTAATGTCCAAAATGAATTGCAAAATCATCCCTATTTCAATATCCCATTTTTATGCCACAACCATAGTATACGCCAGTTCTGCTTAGAAAAATAAGTGAAAACTATTTTAAAATGTAATATATTTCTCCGTATGATTGCTTGTTACCCTGCATGATTCATATAAAAAACAATAAGGTAAACATCATGGTTATTGGGATGGTCCTAGGTGGCTAACCTTTAAAAATAATAAGTGTTAAGGCATAAGATATAAGTATAATAATTAAACAATAATTCACCTGGTACAATATAACTGTAGGTTCCAACAACTAAAGTTTGGTTGGAGAAATCAGGATCAAGAAGTCTAGCTGTGCCAAAATCAGAGACAAAAGCCTCTAGCTCAGAGTTCAATAGAATATTGTTGCTTGATATATCATGATGAATAACTACTGGTATGCATTCATGATGCATAAGAGATTTGGGGTTCAATCCTTGTCTACTCCAAAAACTAATTGGTGTCTTGGTCTAATGATAAAGAGCTATCATCAATAACGAATGCCATAAATTGAAACTTTCTCAAAAAGTTTGGAGTAAATTGAAATAATAATTTTCCATCCAATTCCATTCATTAGTAAATGGATTCACTGCTCATTGACTTGGGTGAGCATCATGGGGAATACAAATTGGGCCATAGTTGGTTTCCTTAATGTCCAAAATGAATTGCAAAATCATCCCTATTTCAATATCCCATTTTTAAGCCACAACCATAGTATACGCCAGTTCTGCTTAGAAAAATAAATGAAAACTATTTTAAAATGTAATATATTTCTCCATATGATTGCTTGTTACCCTGCATGATTCATATAAAAAACAATAAGGTAAACATCATGGTTATTGGGATGGTCCTAGGTGGCTAACCTTTAAAATTAATAAGTGTTAAGGCATAAGATATAAGTATAATAATTAAACAATAATTCACTTGGTACAATATAACCATAGGTTCCAACAACTAAAGTTTGGTTGGAGGAATCAGGATCAAGAAGTCTAGCTGTGCCAAAATCAGAGACAAAAGCCTCTAGCTCAGAGTTCAATAGAATATTGTTGCTTGATATATCATGATGAATAACTACTGGTATGCATTCATGATGCATAAGAGATTTGGTGTTCAATCCTTGTCTACACCAAAAACTAATTGGTGTCTTGGTCTAATGATAAAGAGCTATCATCAATAACGGATGCCATAAATATAAACTTTCTCAAAAAGTTTGGAGTAAATTGAAATAATAATTTTCCATCCAATTCCATTCATTAGTAAATGGATTCACTACTCATTGACTTGGGCGAGCATCACGGGGAATACAAATTGGGCCATAGTTGGTTTCCTTAATGTCCAAAATGAATTGCAAAATCATCCCTATTTCAATATCCCATTTTTAAGCCACAACCATAGTATACGCCAGTTCTGCTTAGAAAAATAAATGAAAACTATTTTAAAATGTAATATATTTCTCCGTATGATTGCTTGTTACCTTGCATGATTCATATAAAAAACAATAAGGTAAACATCATGGTTATTGGGATGGTCCTAGGTGGCTAACCTTTAAAAATAATAAGTGTTAAGGCATAAGATATAAGTATAATAATTAAACAATAATTCACCTGGTACAATATAACCGTAGGTTCCAACAACTAAAGTTTGGTTGGAGGAATTAGGATCAAGAAGTCTAGCTGTGCCAAAATCAGAGACAAAAGCCTCTAGCCAAAGTTCAATAGAATATTGTTGCTTGATATATCATGATGAATAACTACTGGTATGCATTCATGATGCATGTAAGATAAGGCATTTGCTATGCTTTTGATGATGTTCATCCTCTTAGTCCAATCCAATTCCATTGCTTCAACATCGTTGCTTAGGATACAAAATAAGCTTCCCCTTTCCATGTATTAATAAACCAAAAACATGCATCATTTATGCAAGCAATAACCATGAAGTTTCACAATATTTTGATGCCGAATTTCTGTTAACATCTTTACCTCGTTCTTGAAACTCTTGTCAAAAATTGGGTCCTCAGCCCTAAGCGATGAAGTCTTTTTCAACGCAACAACTTTTCCGCTAGGCAATTGTGCTTTGTAAACACTACCATAACCACCTGTTCCAATGCAATATCTAATGTCAAAGTCCTCTGTGACCTTAATGATGTCTTCATATGCAATTTTTCCATCATAATTCCATATTGAGAACATGTCCCCATTTTTTGCACTCCTTGTCTCTGATTGTGTTTTCTTAACCCGACATTAAGCATGAAAAATATACCCAATAAGTAAAATTGCAAAGAAAATGATAAGGGGAACCAAAATTTTTACTTGGAGCATGGTTTGAGAGGTTGGAGGGCAATGAGTAAAACCTTTGATATCACCACATAAATCCTTATTGCCAAAAAATCGTTCGAATGCATAATTTTGGAAAATATCTGGGATTCGAGTACTCGACCCTCCAAAAAATTGTATGACAAGTTAAATTGAGCTATGTTAATGAGAAAAAGGGAAATGTTGCCCTTAAGGTTATTGTAGCTGAGGTTAACATAAAATAGGAGGAACAGGTCTCTAATCACAGAGGGAACAGTTCTGGTTAAGTAGTTATGGCTTAAAGATAAGGAGTTTAACAATGAGCGATTAGCCAAAGTGGAGGGGATTTGACCAACTATCTTGTTATTGCCAAGGTTCAACTCAATCAAACTCTTCATACTGCCTATTTCTAGGGGAATGGAACCGTTGATATGATTTGAATCAAGAAACAAATATTACAAATTCTTTAGCAATCTTATTTCTGATACTATAAAACCACTAATCCCATTAAAAGACAAATCCAAATCTTGGAGTTTTTTGTGTCTGTCCTATAGAGCATGCCTCTCAAGTTTTCTCTCATATAACAGACTAGTTACTCTTTAAAAAAAAATCTAAATCTAAATCCAAAAAGAAAATAAGAATTAAGTAAAACTATATCCTCATCACCCAATTATTCTTCCGCAGTTCTTAAATCATACAGGCTCAGATCTATACAAATTTCATCTTTCATTGTTCAATTATGTCTAATACACTGAAAAAAATCCTTTTTTTGAACCAATTGTGAGAAAAGCCCAGAAAGTGGTTTATTGAGACAAATAAAAGCAAGCTCAAAGTCGCAAACATGACAAATCCCTATCAGTCATCCTGCAAAATTTCCTCAACAAAGGACATGCTAATCCAAACATTAAAAAAAGTTCCTAAGGCCTAGGGGAACAAAGTTTTCCAGTACATTATGAGACATTGCAAGCAATTTACAAGCCTCAAAATTGGTTACATATTATTCATCACGTGAAATTATTGGTAGGAATTAAAGTTCGTGAGAGTAATATTATACAACAAATAGAGAATAAAGTTCACAGTTTGCTCTTGAAGTCTTGAACTATTTAGCCTCTAACCTAAACGACTATTAAATGGTTTCAATTATTAAGTTCCAAATTTTATGTATTAGATTTGGCCCCGTATCGATCTAACCTAAATTATTTAATGATAGCGCATACACCTTTCAATAGTCTTTATGCCTAGCAGCTGGGTTTGCGATTATTGTATATTTTTCTAAAACATGTGGCATTTGGTTTTGACTTTTGAGGCAACCTAAATATTAAAATTGAGATGTACTATTTGGCATTAGCAAATGTAATTATATGTCGCTTTGAATTGACATACTACTATATTTGATTTAATTTTTAAGCATGTTTTCGGCTTGGATATCTAATTATATATTAGTTGTTGATATGGAATATTTGTTTTTAACTTAAAAGAGTTATTATAAATGGCTTAGACAATTGATTCAAATCTCCTAATTCGGTATATTTTTTCACAGAATGCAACAAGTCCATTTAAATTTATATCTTACAAATATGATATTTTTCTAGGCATTTATAAATATGTTAATATCAAGTTTTATGATGAATTGGGAATGAAACTAATGGGGGATGTCTAGTTCCAATTTCGAGTTTGATATTATATGTACTTGCTCTATTTCTTTTTTTTCTTTTTTTCTTTTTTTTCTTTTTTTGAAGTTGAAACCGTTTTTCAGGCCATTAGTTTGGATGGCTTGGATATTTTTATATCACATCAAGATATAAAAGAAGATGGGTGAATCATCAAATCTAACCCTACTCCTAATATATATATATATATGGGTTGGGTGTAATATATATATATATATATATATATATGGGTTGGGTTTAAGTTACACCTGGTGTAACTCTAAGTAATATTACATCACCCAATAACTTGTTATTGAATTAATATTTTAAAAATCCAACCGTTGAATTATATGTTCTATATATTCTTAACATGCATGCCAATTTTCATATCAATCAGATACTATTTACCATTTGATTTATAAACTCATCTTTTATACATTATTTTAAACTACAAAAATTTGAATTTTAACAATTGATTGATGACATGACTATTAATTTTTTATCACCTCGAAATTTTGTAAGCATAAAGAATATACAAAAATAATGTAATCTAACGGTGGATTTGTTAATATTCACATTCAATTAAAAAATATTGAGTGGTGTAGAGTTACACCAGGTGTAACTTGAACCAAATCCTATATATATATATATATATATATAGAGAGAGAGAGAGAGAGAGAGAGAGAGAGAGAGAGATCACCTAATATAATTTTTTATGAATGTTACACCACTCAATATAACTTTTAGAGCATTCACATCAGTCTGGCCAAATTTTTTCGTCTATTTTACACTAAAAATCTATTTTTCTTATTTTACACTACCACATTTCCAAAATACCCACATCAGTTTATCTATTTTACAAATCTATTCTACTTAAATAATACTATTTTTTATTTTTTATTATTATTTATTAATACCTATCTATTATTATTATTTTCACTTCCCACTCTTTTTTTTAGCTCTCTTACCCGATTCTCTCTTTCCCTCACTCTCTCCCTCACAGCCGCCTCACCTAGCCCATCGTTGCTGCTGATCCAGCTCACTGCCGCCGCCACCTCAGCCCTCCGCCAATTCGGCCTCCCTCTCGCTTTCGCCCCTCCTCCACCATCGACCCTTCGCCTTCCACCCCTAATCGACGACCCTTCGCCTCCCACCCCAACCGACGACAGCAATAGAAGATCCGATGGCAGCAATGTAAGACTCGACGGCAGCGGATCGGGTGGCAAATTCGGCCCGTTGGGGCTTTCACATGAGTTTTTTGCTGAGTATGGTTCAGGCTAGGTTTTCAGGTGGGTTTGGACTGTTTTTGGATTGGGTTTTTCGGTGAGTTTTGGTTGATTTTGAGTTGGGTTTTCTAATTGCTTTTTTGTTGATTTTGGGTTAATTTTATGTTGATTTTAGGTTAATTTTCTGTGCTAGGTTGTTGTATTTGGTGATGGTGCTGGGTTTGGTGGTTGGGGGGTTATTTTCTTCTTTCTTTTTCTTATTTTGCCGCGCTGGGTTGTTGTAGATGTTGGAGAAGCTGCTGGTTGTTCTAGACGTAGAGGAAGAGAAGTAGTTTGATAGAGGAGAGAGAAAAAAAAAAGAATAAGAAAATCATTTGCACATGAATGGTAACCGTGCATATATGCATGATTACTGTTCATTTGCAAAGCAGTTGTGTATATTTACACATTTTTACAAGTACTGCTGTGAGTGTTTTTTGGGTTAAAATATGCAAAATTGAACACTTTTTGTATTTTGCACATTTTTGCAACCACTAATGTGGTTGCTCTTAATTGAATATCTCCCTTCTATCATTAAATTGCATATTTTCATTATTCTTAATATGTATGTCAAATTTTGTATTATTTTGAATTCTAGTATTTACTATTTGATCAATAAAACTATTTTTTATGTATATTTTTTTTAATTAAAAATTTTAAAATTTCACAAATATAGAGGATATTTGGCAAAATATAATATAATTGCAGATTTGTCAAAATACACATTAAAAAAAAATTCTATAATTACAATAATAAAAGATGAGCTTTCGAACATTGATTCATTTAATTAAGGAAAACAGGTTATAGTATTACTAAGTGAAGAATCTTTATATCCAATAACATTAACAAAAGTTATATTAGGGATAACTTAGACTAAAACCTATGTATATATGCTATATTGGTTTCTCCAAAAAAAAAAAAAGCTATATTGTGTGTTGTAAATAAAAAATTAAAAAGAAATGGATTTGCATGAACTATAGCAAAATGAAGTTGTCACATCACATCATGACGCAGTACTGCATTTCATATGAAAGCTTACCGATTGGCTTGTACGTGTAAATTTGTATCAGCTGTGTGCTTTGAACGTATCCAAACAATTAATTAATTAAAGCAACCGTAGCACCGTTTAGTTGGGGAAGAAATTATTAGGATATTGAACCAAATGAAGACGTGTGCATGGATGGATTTTTCAATTTATTTTTTAATTTAGTTGTGAGTATGAATTGGTGATTTTATTTATTTATTAAGTTTAGTAGCTTCTTTATTTATGTATCTATTTTTTTTAAAATTTAAAATTTTAAGTGCAATTTTTATTCCCGTGGATAATTAATTTTTAAGTGCAATTTTTATCCATTTTTTTATTATCAAATAATCAAATAAATTTTAATAAAAAAAATCCAAGTGCACACTTAATATGAGCACTTCAAAATTAAATGCATGGTAATGGAGGGTCATTAATTAATTAATTAATTAATAGGATTAACTTTCTATGCTTAAATTTACTATAAGGGCCATCGTGCCGAGTAATGATTTCAACTCAAGGACGAAGATAGATTAAAAGTTATTAAGAGTCAAGACACGAGTGAAAGAAAAATTAATTCTATAAATATTAATATATACTGATAAATAATAAATTATAATAAATAAATAAAAACCCAATTCATAGCATATCAATCAACTTAAGAAATTAATCTAAAAAAATAAAAAAATTAAACATGTAATTTGCTTACTCAGAGTAAATTAGAAAATAAATCAATATATAGTGTAAAGAGTATGGCAATTTACACAAGATGAATTAAAACAATGCAACATAAAATTAAAGAACAGGAAAAATAGAAGAAGATAGAGAATTCAATAGTTAACACCTAGGCTTGTTTGGAGTCAACACCAAATAAAAGAAAACCACAATGTATCAGCACGTAAGGTTGGTATTGAGTTGGCATCATGACCATTGAGACAATGTCATTAAAAATAAAATTTTCCTTCTGCTTCCCACTTCAATAATATATCCAAAAAGTTGCCTTGATTACATTTATTAAAAAAATTATTTTGAATTTACTTTTTGGGTCTTTTTAGAATCCGCTTATTTTACTGAAATTGAATTTTTTTTGCTGAAAATACTGTAAATAAAAGTAAAAGTTAGCTGAAATAGTACAGTTGAACTCATGAATAGTACTAAAAAGTGCAGTGAAACCCATAAATAGTAACAAAAATAAGTTAAATAGTAAAATAAATTGATAAAAATAATTTTTGCCAAACCGATAATTAGGAGGCAAATTTTTTTTACGTAAATTTTTTTTTTGGGGTTTAAGAATCACTTTATAATCGAGACAACTATTTCATGGCGTCCAAAAAACCATACATCAACACTTGGATTACAAAAATGGCAGCTTGGATAACTCTGGACGCAATAAATATTTTAGTGTCGGCGCCTCTGGTTTCTGAAAGTGAATGCCTACTTTATTCCCTACAAATCATTTGCCCACCAAAGGATTAATTTATCGCATCCAATGTTGTTAATTGCATTTAAGTATAAAATATAGAAACTTTTTTTTTTTTTTTTTAAGAATACAGTATTTTTACAAACACGGAAAGAGATGGAAGAATGTATTAAAGAAATTGGCAATGGTGTATTACATTTTTTAAAACTTTAAGCAATATTATGCCATTAATATATATTTTTTATTGAATGCAAATTTTTACAAATCCACAATTTAGACTACATTTTTCTCTTATTAATTATAATGCATTTTATGCTTGTAAAATTTCAAGATGATGGAAACTAATAACTATCTCATCTATGAAAAGTTTAATTTTTAAGTTTTTATATTTTAAAATTTTGCATAAATGATGAGTTTATATATCAAATAGTAAATAACATTCTATTAACGTGATATTTGACATTCTTGTTACGAACATAAAGAACATATAATATAATAATGAGATTTTCAAAATATTAATTCTTTAAAAGTTATCACGTGATAAAAAAAAATATTTAAAATTATACTAGATGTAACTTGATCTAACAAAAGTCAAATACTTGCCTTGTAGATGATTTCGAAGTATTTTTAATTTGTAGATTTTATTTTATAAAGGGTAAAATGGTTTTAGACCGTCCTACGTATGAGAATTTTTGAACAGGCCATGGCCACTTGTTTTGTATAAAGTATAAACCACAATAACTCAGAGATGCGGCAGTACCCAATTCAATAGCCTATAAAGTCAGTACAGCGTGTAATTGTGGATAGAGCCCAAACGCATGCAAAAGCAGTTGATGGTCAAGTGAACGTTCTTCCACATTCTTTATAACACCATAAGGTTTCTTCAATTTCAGTAGTGAGTCTAGCGACTAAAGGCCAAGCTTTCAAACTCTATCAAAATTCAGAATAAGCTTCATAGTTTAGAACAATGTGTATAGCTGCGTTTGCTTGGCAAGCCCACCCGCTATACCCCTTTCTTCTCTTGCAAAATAGAGATGAATATCACAACAGGCAAGCTTATTAATTTTGATTTATCATTTTATTTTTCTTTCTGTACTTTGGTTTAAATATCAGTATAATGAGATCAGTATTTTTTGTGTGCTTGAAGGCCTACAGAACCATTGGCTTGGTGGGAAGGTTGTGAGATACTAGGAGGCAGAGATGAGGTTGCAGGAGGCACATGGTTGGCTTGTTCAAGAGGAGGGAGGGTGGCTTTTATAACAAACGTGTTGGAGCTTCATACTCTCCCCGAGGCAAAGAGTCGTGGAGACCTGCCTGTGCTTTTCTTAGAGGTATACATGTGGCCGACTTTCGTTGTGACTTGTGATTAGTCTGTTAAGAATCCATAACATACTCCAAAGTTTTGGATTTAAAGAGTTTTGGGTGCAATAAAACAAAAGATACTCCTATAGCTAAATAAACCTAATAACTAGTCATTTTATCTACTAATCTTGACTGTAAAACAAGGAATCCTTATCCACTTCTTACAAAGGGAAATTGCTAAATAGTAAATTCTGACTTCTTGACATTCACTCAAGGGGAAAAAACTAGGCTGCCCCTTTGTTATTGACTCAATTTCGTAGTTGGTTCACTTTTTATTTCTAACATGTAATGATTGCAGAGCACAAAGACTCCCAAGGAGTTTGCAGCGGAACTGATTAAAGAGGCCCATCAATACAATGGATTCAACCTTATTGTGGCTGATATCTCTTCCAAAACCATGTTTTATGTCTCCAACAGGCCGAAAGGAGAACCCACTCTCATGCAGGAGGTTTCTCCGGGCATTCACGTGCTTTCAAATGCAAAGCTTGACTCCCCATGGCATAAGGTTAGAACAGAACACGAACTCTTTATTCAAAATAGAACAAACACAATGGAAAAGGAAAAATACATACTGCCAAATTAGCTACTAAGATTAGCATTTTTTATAATAACATTATAGGATGGACAAGACAAGAAGAAGAAAAAAATTCAACATAGTTTAGGCAACTTAAAAAACAAGTTATATGCAGAAAATGACGAATGATTTAAGAAGCCTCAATAAGCTAAACAATACAAATAATGTAGCATAAATATGAAGATATTTCTTCCCTACGTACCATGGATTACTGTTTCTTATAGCATGGTTTGAAAATAAGATTTGCAACGTGTTTCATTCTTAATCTCCAACACACCAGAACAAAAGAACACTTCCTATATCTGGATCAGTATACGTCAGCAGATTCATCCAGCAGAGCCGGAGTATCATCCTGCATACCAAATTGTTTAACCCTAAAATAACACGTATAACCAAATAATCAATAAACAATAAACTTTTGCCTTTTTCTTTTTTAAATTCTGCAGGCTCAACGCTTAGGACTGAGTTTTAAGGAACGGCTTGCTAAACATGGCAAGGGTGAGATACCTTTGAAGGAGATGGTTGAGAAGCTAATGAGGGACACAGTTAAAGCTGATGAAAGCAAATTACCTCATATTTGTTCCCTAGACTGGGAGTTCAACCTAAGCTCCATATTCGTAGAAGTTGACACCCCACTGGTAAATATTGTTAGCTAATATACAATTCCCACCCAGGGAATTTCTAAGTTTTACTCATCCCTCTATCTTCTGCTGTACAGGGACTTTATGGCACTAGGAGCACTGCCGCATTAACCATAAAAGCCAGTGGTGAAGTTAGCTTTTATGAGATGCATCTTGACAAGGACACATGGAAGGAAAAAACTGTAAATTACCATATTCAGAGGCTGAAGTCATAAATGGAGAGAAAGCAACTGAAAGACAGTGCCTGAATAAGAGATTGCCCATCTATTTACTCACATGTATGCAGTAAGCAACTAGGTTGATGTATTTTGTAAATGCATAAATAAAGGCCTAACATAGGCATATTTATATCATAACATACTCCCAAAACCATTAATCAAATTAAGAAGGCAATTAACTACTAACAATAACCAAATTAGAATACAATCATTCAATCAATCATGGATCTTGTGTTCAGAAACTTAGCTATGGAAGTGCCTTTTCTGCAGGAATTTCACATATGGAAACACTGAGTCAAGCAGACAAGTTGATTGATTGTGTCTATGGTAGGAATCTTTCGCACCAAGAAACCAGAAACTTGAACAATGAAAATGAATTGCATAAATGCAGTAATCCAATTTAGCCATCACTGTTCTGGTGATACAACCTGTTCCATAAGTGTGGGTGCATTTGATAGTCTCTGCCATTACTGACAAACTTATGATATGGGCACCATTTGATTGGAATATGAGAATCTAGAAGTTATTAGAGGTACCCAGTGTAACACAGAATATGAAGATATAGAGAAAGAAAAGCAATAATTTTTTTCCTTGCTGAGTAAAAGAAAAATGCCCATCTCTAAATTACCATTTTGAAAGATTAGACACTGTAATAAATAGAAAAATTATCAAAACATGTGTAGTAAATTGGTCTAAAACAAAAGAAATTTTTAGAATTATCCAAATTTTATGAATACGGTTTTGGGGAAACTGAAGAAACTAACTATTCCCAAGAATGAAACAATTACTAGACATATATTTCCCTCATTACAGTCAATTGTAATTATAGAAACACGGGCGTTCATAAAATAAACCAAGACATAAACTAGCAAATAGCAATCTACAATCCTACGTGTGCAATGAAACACACTTTCAAAAAACACTTGATAAACTCAACTTATATACTGTATGAAAGTACAATGACATCGTTTTACTTCACCTTAGTTGCTCGTATATTGTAAACTACATGGTGTAAATGTAACAGCAGTTGTGTTCTTCTCACGTTTAAATGTGTTTATTGCATCAATTAATTAAATTGTAATTCTTAAATTAAGACTTTCTGATGTCTTATCTTTGAAAGAAAGATGCAAATATATATGGTATCATTCATCGAAAACAAAAATATCCACTGTCTCTTATCTTTGATACAGATAACATCTCAACCCCTACCCCCTTCAAAACAAAGAAATTAAACCAAAAAAAAAAAGAGGAGAGGATAAGGAGCATAAATAATTACAGTAGAAGCCACAGTAATTTTAAAAACCTAACCTTTTATCTCTTTCAAATTGCAACAACCATGATGTTGTTTCTCTATCCAACTTGAATCCTGCCAGCTCTGCCTCCTTACAGACCTCCTTACACTTGGCCAGCCTCCCAGAAATCATGTAAATTTTAATCATGTCCCGGTATATGTCATATGTGGGAGAGAAGCCTGCTTCTTTAAGCTTCGAAAAATATCTTACAGCTCTTGAGAGATCATTCAAAGCAACAAAAAGCCTAATTACCACACGATAAGCTGGAAGATCAATGAGACAGTTAGAAGCCTCCATTTCCCAAACCACAGCCAATGCCTCCCTGTACTTGTTCTCTGAATAACGGCTATGAATCAAAGTAGTGTACATAACAACACTTGGATCACGCCCAGATTGTTTGAACCAATTAAACAGACTCTCTACAATTTCAAATCTCCTAAGCCTAATGCAAACTTTCATGATAGCTGTACAGTCCTGTTGGCTTAAACTGAAATCCTCTCTTTCCCCAAGTTCATCCAGTAAGGCCACAACAAGCATTTGTTTATCCGGGTGCTTCCCAAGCTCCAATATTAACTTCGCATAAACACTTGAATCCAACATTCTTTTACCATCCTTGGCTACCAAAAGAACCTTCCTAGCAAGACGCAAGCTTCCTCCTCTAGTGAACCCTCTCACCATTGCCTCGATCACACCCCGACTCGCTAAAGAAGTGAACTTTTCTAAATTGAATGGCATCTTCAGCTCATGATTCCTTGCCAGGACCTCAACCGTCGAAGCCAATACCCGATCATCCGGGAAAAGCTGAGGTTGTTTCTGAGCCCAACAGAATGTCTGTAAAGCTCTCTCAGGAAGACCCATGTGACCCAATTCCCGAATTGTTAATGACAAGGACCCTTTCCTTAAAAATCTAGCCCACTTGTTGAGAATGACAGACACATCTGCCTCTGAACTAAGGCTTCTAATTTCTCTGGCTATACCAATAAGAACACCAGGATTTTTGTACACTTTGTTGGATAAGGATACACGTGAAGAAACTGCCATTGGAGAAACTAATTTAACATTATTCTTTGGTGTAGGAAGTCCCACAGGTCTAAGCTTATGGGGAAGTGGGAGTGGAAGTGGCCTTTCTCTATTCAACTTTCCAGGTTTCTGAGGTATTCTCCCTTGGAAAAGGGATGAAATAGCTTCAATCTCATCTGAATCCCAAACAATACCATCTTCTCCTTCTCCTTCTCCTTCTCCTTCTTGGTTATGTTCTTCTTCTTCTTGGGTATCTTCTTCTACTGCCAAGTGAGGTTTTTGACTATTTATCAAATCAGTTAGAGATGGGTCAGTGGGGCTTTTGCTTTTGTTGGCCTTCTTCAAGAATAAATTAACACCAAAGTCCGGAGGAAGCTTGGTGCGCCGTGGATACTGAAGGTTCTTGGGCAATCTTCTCCTAGAACTTGAATGGGCAGAGGCCATCAAAGCTACCCTGCCATTTCTTCCCCATGGGATGGGATATAGACTAATCGTCGAGAATGTGCAATCCATTGTTTGGAAAATTGGAGGTGTGTGTGTGTGAGAGAGTTTGAAGATGTGTTGGTGTTAAACTATTTATACGCATTTCGATGTCACTGAGAAATTTCAGCAAACACCTGGTGTGCTTGGAGAGGTTTATCATAAGCAAATACCCACAAGGGAATCATTCCAGTGCTTTTCTGTTTTCTCTTTCCTAAAACACTGTTGCATGTTACTTGTTAGTTACTGGATCGTCCCCAAAAGCAAATTTCCTAACTACATCACATCAGGAAGCCCATAAAGCCCATCAGGCTAATCACTTTTTTT
Source organism: Quercus glauca (assembly GCA_023736055.1). Lineage (NCBI taxonomy): Eukaryota > Viridiplantae > Streptophyta > Magnoliopsida > Fagales > Fagaceae > Quercus > Quercus glauca. Next base: position 86,257,903 of record CM043316.1, on the reverse strand, counting down.
TTGTTCATTTGTCAGTCATGTAAAGAAGGACCGGAAGCTTTTAGTCTCACACTCCGCAAGCCCAATGGACCAAAATACAAAGTAAAATAAAGGTTATCCTGGCGTCTCCTTTCTTAAGCTTTTAGGGTCAGTACGATGCAATGCGTAAACAAAAAGTGGTAAGTTAAATTGTACGATGTGTTATTTAAAATAATATAATGTAAAATTTAGGGTCCAATTAATCCAAAATGGACCAAATGACATAAGTAGACCGAGCTGGACCAAATAGACTGAATTGGACCGATATAGATTAAAATGTTATGCTGATGTGGCTCAAATGGAACATAGTAATAATAAATACTACACTTCAGCTTTTAAGTTAGCCATACTTTATATTAAAATAAAAGTTAATTAAGAGAACACCATGATGATCACTAGATGCAGAGCACTCAAGCAATAGGGAAGTGCTATTGTAGACAACTGTAAAAATGTAATTAGTCAAGCTTAAAGTTCATACTTCATAATACTCTTCATCGAGAAAGTTTTTTCTCTCTCCCTCAGTAGGAGTTTTTTGTTTCTCTTGCCTGGTACAAGCCCTTTCTCCCTATTCGCGTATCCTGCAGTCTTAAGGTCCTCTCAGCAACATGGATCTAGCTACCACGAGAGGATTTCTGTTTTTTTAGCTCACCATGTTTGGGGAAGATGAAAGCTCCGCTTCAGCCATGAGATCGGACATCCTAGGGGAGCGCGTGCGAGCTTTCAAGTCCACTCCAAGATCTGCCTGGAAGATGGGTTTGGATCTAAGGTATGTAGATAGAGGAATAAAGTTCTTCCAGTCCTATTCCAGATCTAGTCTTCAAATGGAATGTCTTCCTTCCTTTTGCTTTATTTGTGGTGTTTTGGGTTTTGGTGGGTTTCTTCGGTCTAGGTCTCAAGATTTGTCCGATTGGAGGAAGGGGGTTTTTGTGAATCATTGTGCTGCTTGCCGAGGCAGGTCGAAGGAAGAAAGAAGAGAGGAAGATGCCGGTCTTCAGATTCTGGTGGGTGTTGGACCGGTGAGCCTGGGTACGAAAGGCAGCAGTGTTTCCCAAAGATCCTTTAAGGCCAAAAATCGGTTTTGGGCTTTCAAATGTTTTCTTCTTTGGCCCAAGGTCTTCCCAGCCCAAATACCACAAGTAATTTCTCTCCTTTTAATGAGCCCACCACTTGAGCCCAAGAAAAGAGATCCCAAAATGTTAATATGCAAACTCAGAAATATTGCTGGGCTCTCGGGTTTATTGAGGAGAGTGGTGTGTAATTGTTTGTGATTTCTCCCTGTGTTTGTATGCTATCTCTGTTGTATCTTTGTTCAAGTTTGAATGAATATTTCATGCTTCAAAAAAAAAAAAATACTCTTCACCTTCTCATTATTTCAGAATTGCAAAAAGTAAACAGTAGGAGTCAATCGTGTTTTCTCAAGCTCATGTTCATCAACCGTAAGGGAAAGAGGGGAGAAATATGCCTCATCTCTGTGTGCATTTCTTTATTTTCTGGGCTCTTTTGACTTTGTAAAATTCATCAGCAACACCACCAGAAACCATCTATTAAATACAGACCATGACCCTCTAATTTGCCACAACACTAGTGCTAGTCACCACCATCACATCACGGTTGCAGCCATGACACATCCATCTTAAATGATGAGAAAGTTTATATAATTGCTCAGCGTTCTAATTCCTGGCAGGCTTTTGCAGGTCATTACTTCTTATGGCTAGCATATACATACAAATTCTCTGAAAATATGTTGTACTTGCCTGGTTTATAAATTAACATTCAACAAGAAATGAGAAATCTTTTTTATTAACAATCTCAATAACAGTGAACCCTGTTTATCATGATCACATTGAGCAGACAACAAAAACCCCACCATCCATTCTTCCCATTGATCTCCCCCAAGTAATCCTATTAGAAAAAAGAAGCTATAAGCACATTCAGCAATACATTTAATTTTATAAAGAAGAGGAAAACTTAAAGCAGTTTGACTCCGGCTTCCGTCAAAGAATCAATGACTGCTTTGACCTTCCCATGATATCTCTGTTCTCTTTTCAAGTGGACAGCAACAGCTGGGATGTTTTTAAGCAGTAGGCGCTCCCCCAATATTTTTCCAATCTTTGCAGCAGCAGCCACATCCCGGGTAGTTTCCAAGCTTGGCCTCAAGGCCTTCTCCTGTGAGCTTGCAGCAGAGGCAACAGTGGCAGTGGGTGAATGTATCACCTGGGCACTGACGTACTTGTTTGTAAAGTGCATCTTCAGGACATAAGGCTTAAGATACTGTGTAATTCTTGGAGGCCTAACAGGTGGAGGAATAACCATTCTGTTTCACACATAAATCATAAGTTGAATCATAATATAGAACCGAGAACTTTTAATTACCTCAATTGCATACTCGAGAACATTATATAGATCCTTTAAAAAATGAACATCTATGGATAAAATATCACAAATTATTTGTTTTCCCTTGTGCTGGAATATTACAACGAGTAACTTGATTAGAAAATGATCAGAAAGCCAAAAAAGAATAACTTAAATCAAGATAATAATAATTAAAAAAAAAAGGTTACATTATTCAATTATATGACCAACCCAACTTACACGAAGTCAACGATCAACTGCTTTCCAGATTTAAGCCAAAAAATAAATGGGAAAACATCTGAATTTTATATGGGAAGTGGTTTAGGGCCCCCCTAGACACTGCACTCTAGGTAACTGAGCCTAATATCACTGGCTTGAGGTGGGGTATCAACATGATCTTAAAATGCCTCCTTATTCAGTGGAGAAACAAATGATTTCAGACCTAAGGAAACCATGATATTACATTCAGATACACTACTTCAATTTTCCTTCCTATTTTAAGTTTTATGAATTGTTTCTTCAATTTTGGACTAAAATGCTGATAGACTATCTTTCGCTTTCTGTAGAATAGAACACCAGACATGGAAGCTTTTACATCTACCATACCCATATTAAAGAGAGGAACCTCCAGTGAAGAAAGGAAAACAATTTTAAGTAAAACTCACATGATGAACAAGAGAAGCCTATTGAGCTCTAAACTTACACGCACAAACTCTCCCCCATCTGATATAATTGTTAAGAAGAGAAGGAAAATAAAAATAAGTACACTACATTGCCTTATAGGCATTATATCTAGATAAGAGATTGCATGCCATTATATTCTAAAGAACTTCACCATATAGGCAAAACCTTCTCACCAAACCACATGCCAAATTCACCGCAATGTTCAAACCCTTACACAATAATACTTCTACCCATATTCTTTTCTGTTACCACAATTCTCTTGAAGCAATCAAATAAAAATGCTCACTGCTACTGCAAAAGATAAATGAACAACTGTTCTTGCCAATTTTACCAACATATTGTGAAACATGAAACATCAAACATGATTTTTTTTTTTTTTTTTATAAGAATCAAACAATGAAATTTTAATGTGAGATCTTCTGACTTCATATATCCAAAGTCCATAATCAAGAACATTATACGAAGAACTGCCTTTTCCTCTTAAATTTAAAAAATTCCTAAAGTATCAGTCTAATATAAAAGCTAACGTCTTCATCTTTTTTTCATTTCTCACCAAACCCATACTATTTTTAACAACCAAACATCAATAATAGCTTCAGACTAACCCAAAGCTCTAAATTTTTTTTCCTTTCTAAATATCATTTCCTATTTATAGTGTATAACAAAAGGTTATATCATAATTCACCCAAATAAAATAAAAAAAGTTATATCATTCAGTCGATTGGCCAAAAACAAAATGTTTGAAAAACAAGATCTTCTAATCATCGCACATCAAGAAGACAAATTAAGGAAATGAATGTGCACAACCGGGGTTTTTTTTAAAGCTAATTAAAGATGGTGGGGATCCTAGTCCATGGAAGACCATGCCTAGGTGCGACCATAGCAGCGCAGCTTTCCGCTGATGACCAATGCCTAAGGGGCCGAGACGAGTGAGAAACTAATTGAGATGGGTTCAATTACAGCCTAACTTAAGTCCTAATGGGGTCCAAGTAACATCAGATAATACTCTTTCTTGGTTTACTGTGAGGTTTAAGAGATTATATCTGTTGGATCCTATACTTCCTGTCATCAAAATTTTGAACCCTTTCCCCTACATTATCTCCAAACAAAAAGGACAAGAGAGAAAATTGAAATGGTGTATATCACAGAAAGTATATTAAATGCTATTCTTTGTTGGTTGAGATTCAATACCCAAATCTCAGCAGTATGATTTCTCAATATTTTTTTTTTAACTTTTTAATAATTCTTGTTGGGTTGCCACAAAGAACAAGCCCCCACATAATTCAACCAGTACCAAAAACATAAGCTTTGCTCAAAAATGTTTTCTAAACTTAAATTTCCACCAACTGATATATTCTTATAGCATCAATTATCAAATATTCATCAGAAACCAACAGCCTTAGTATAATGAGAAACACCTTGTTCTTTTCATATAGAATAAGAAACTAAAATAACAAAAATACTTTGAAGAGTTTTTGTACCTGATGGGATGACAAAAAGGTAAGGAGAATCCTAGTTCAGACTTCAGAGTGAGTACTGAGGCTGTAACCCGGTGCTTAGATCAATTCCTGGGGTTTTTCGTTGGACCCTATAAGTTTTTACCTAAAAGAGAAAAAAGAAAATTCTAAAACCTCGTTTAGTGAGATAATGGGGATGGGTTGGGCTAGGTATGACGGAATCTGAGTCTGGTCCATGTGTTTGGGTTGTTTGGGCTGGGAAACTAGTTACCTGGGCTTTATAGTTTATAGGCTTTTGAGAAATGATTACGCTCACGAGGGTAATAAGGACACAAACCGGTATATTCAAGTTTGAATTTTTTTTAAAGGTATTTTTAAATTGCACATAAATATTGTAAAAACAAATATTGGTGAGACACAAATAATAGTGGACGCCATAGGTTGAAACTCTCAAAAAAAAAATTTTGACTTTATGGGAGCACATCCAGTGAAGTTTTTGCAATTATTTTGGGAGTGATTTGAAACAATACTGGATTATTGGTAGACAGATTATTTCTAATTTTTTTACCATTGGTTTGAAGTTAATTGGTGAGACACTAAAAATGCCCAAGATTACATTGAATCTGGCACCATAAGTTTTTATTTGATAGGAAAAGTTTATATTCTTTAATACTAGGAAATTTGAATCATATACATCTTTATTGAAAACACTAAAAATTACTAGTTGAGCTGCAAAGCTATTGGCTAAATTTGGCACTAAAAGTATGGAATTATCTTCAATAACTGACAAGTTCTAAAGAAACGTATGTGAGTTCAAGATTCATCTATTTGGCTATTTGCCCATATTACTATACTTTCACAATTTGCTTCAGCAGGCATTTCACTATACTGTGACAATTTGCTTCGGCATAACCTTCTGCAGAATGAATATTTTTGGTACAAGGAATATAATAAACATACAGAGAGAGAGAGAGAGAGAGAGAGAGAGAGAGAGAGGTTTTAATTTATCGCGGACTTGATAACTAACATGCTTTAATTGTATCTCATCCAATGTCTGGTAGGGACATCATTTGAACATATAAACCAAAATACTACTTATGAACATATTTCCACACTGAGAAATATAAACAAAAGACGACTCTAACCTATATTAGTGAGTTCTAAAGTCATCAAAGGCCATACACCAGCCATTCCAGTGCCTACAAAAGCCCCATCAACAACAATGAAAACTACCAAGATTATGGGGGACTATACATCAGCTGGAGCAAAAATTCCTTACGTTCCTCAGCTGGGCAACCAAAGAATGCCCTCACCCTTCCAGCATTTGCAATAAGGAAAGTGTAGGCCTTATAGCGCAATTGCACATCAACACCAATCTTCACCAATTCTGTGAAAACTTCTTGTTCTGAGTACACACGTGGTCGGCCTCTTTCTGCAATAACATTTCCCTCCCTAATTGCCTGTGCAACGTCTTTTATTGCTTCCCTTATACTTTCAAACTCCCTCTCAAAAACATCTGTTTTCCTTTGATAAACATTTCCCTCACATACATCCCTTGGAGCCTTTCGTTTCTTGCCTTTCAACGATGTAGCTGACTGAGAAGGTGGTTGAGAATCTGCCTGAGAATTTGCTTCAATAGGAGGAGGTAACTGATTAGTACCATCATTCATATCATTCAAGTCCTCCAGAGTAAGAGTAATTTCATTCTGCGACATCACTTGATTAATATCATAAAGTAAGCTTCCATTTCGTGAGGTCCCATGCTGGTGCGCATCCACCTTTGAACCCCTTGCAAAATCCCTTTCTTTTGCAAAGAGCAACAACAGCTTATCGTAGTTGGCAATGGGTGTAGTCATCCACTTTTTTGCACCAGGTTTTACCTATGAACAAAAAAAAAAAGTTCCTTTACATATGAATTTCATAGATTTAAGATTTTTAAGTTATCATTTTTTGATAAGCAAGTTTTGCCGACATGGGGAGGGGGGAGGAGTTTCAAACTAGTGACCTTCGCTTCATGAGGCGTGGTCTCCAGTTGATTGTGCTACCCCTGAGGGTTTTCATACAAGTTAAATTATGACAAGGAAACAAACCTTTATCAATGCCTTCCACACCTCAGGTTTAGCAGTCCACATTTTTGTTTCCGAACTCCACGTAAAACCATTTGTATCCTTAAAAAGGTCATAACACTCATTGAAATTATGTTTAAGAGTTTTCATTCGATTCTTCAAGTGATCTTTTTCAAATGGCTTGCCAATCTTTTCACGCAATTCTTTCACTATATTATCATATGCTTTCGTAGTGAAAACCTTGTCAATTCTGTTTCCCATGCTTTGTTGGCGAACAAGTGCTTCAACAAAAAAGTCATCCCAACGTTCTGTCCACTTTACTATGTCCCTTTTATCAACATTAGTCCTTTTTTTGTTTCCCATTTGTATTGTCTGCATATCAAAATAAATAGGAGATGAATAACAAATATTTATCAAAAGATAAGCAGGGATCCTAATCAAACCCATTATGTATTACTTGATGGAAGGTAATGAAATAAAATAAAATAAAACACATTTGTAGGGAAGCATTTGGATGCTAGAAAAGAAACAAGAGGGGGTAATTACTTCTATTTGATTAGCTAATTAGAAACAGAAACATTATACAAGCTTGTCTTAAAAACAATGGTTGGAAGAATTTCACCAAGCGGTGTCATTCTGTTTAAACATTTTCCATTATCGGCATCACCATAAATGAGTGTATGGTTTGAATTGAAACATTATGAAAGTGTAAGGTTTAATTTGAAACTTTTAAAAATCTGGGGTTTGATTTGAAATTATCCCTAAGTTATGGCTTTAAAATGTAATTTGTCCAAAAATAGTTGGAGAAATAGGAATGAACATAATGGGAAGACAAGGAATGAAGTACAAATACAGAAGTCAACTATGCAGGATTTTAAGGGTAGGCTCACAGTGAAGAAGTTCAGAATTTTCACTCAGAATTGAGTCCTTTGCATATTGCAGTATTTGTAGAATTCCTATAGACGTGATTGTTAAGTAGTCCCTTGTGTATTAAGTTACTGTTAGTGATTGTGAGGTCTGCTGTCTGGGTTTTTTTTTTTTTGGGGGGGGATAGGTAAGTTACACACACGCACATGGTGGGTTTTGAATCCACAACCTCACTCTCCACACACACTTATAAGAGGAGGAAATGCCATCTGTACCACAACCCACTGTCCTTCTGTCTCTGGTTTTGCTCTTTTTGGATACTCTCACTCTAACCGCTTTCTTTATCATGGGCAGAATTGAGAATTAGACAAAATAACATTACTGGTCTCACTTCAAAAAAACTTATGACATCTTTGTTCCTGCATTTCTCTTACCTTATCTTCAGTTTTATACGTAGAACAGATATACAAATAAATATGTGTGTGTGTAGAAATATTCAAACAAAAGGTACAAGGAGAGAGCATCAGAACATGTACTTGTCAACAAGAACTTACCTGAAGTTCAGAGATCAAGTGTAAACCATCATATGCAATATCCAAAACAAATACATACAAGTATTTGCATGGAAGAGTGTGTGTGTGTGTGTGTGTGTTCGAACACAAGGTGCAAGGACAGAGCATCAGTACATGTATTTCTCAACAATTGAACTTACCTGAAGTTCAGAGATCAAGTGTAAACCATCATTTGCAATATCTTTTTTGATAAGTATGCATATACGAGTATGCATTCAAGTGTGCACGAGTGTGTGTGTATTCAAACAAAAGGTGCAAGGAAAGAGCATCAGTACATGAATTTCTCAACAAGCGAACTTACCTGAAGTTCAGAGATAAAGTGTAAACCATCATTGCAAAATCTTTGCAACAAAACAAATGCTTATGGGTACATGCATGCAAGTGTGCGTGTTTTCAAACAAAAGGTGCAAAGAAAAGAGCATCAGTTCATGAGTTTCTCAACAAGTGAACTTACCTGAAATTCAGAGATCAAGTGTAAACCATCATTGCAATATCTTTGCACCAAAACAAACGCATATGGATAATATGCCTACAAGTGCATGCGAGCGTGCGTGTAGAAACAAAAGGTGCAAAGAAAGAGCATCAGTACATTTACTTGTCAACAAGCAAACTTACCTTAAGTTCAGAGATCAAGTGTAAACCATCATGTGCACTAACTTTGCAACGAAACAAGAAAAATCTAGAAACGGCATAGCATGCCATATGATAAAAGCATTATCATTGGATTGCTAATAACTACCAAAACTAATCTGTTACACACACATATATACCTATGTCTAATATATATATTATTGAACCATAACATAAATATTAAAATTCAAGAGCATAATAACATAACAACAAGATAGTGATTAATTTTCACACAATCTTGGCATTAATCAACAAGGAACAAGAAAGAAAGATGGCAAACATTTCAGACCAAGCAAAAAATAAAAAATAAAAACATACTAATGATTTCGAATGTGAAAAAATTAAATTTAAACACAAGCAGGACTTTTTGCTAGTTCTGGTGTTACACGCCTAAAATTAAAATTAAAACGTAATGTGCATATTATTTATTTTTACCAAAGATTATTAGCAGGAATGGGGTAATTTACAAAACCCTAAGATAAAAAATAAAAAAAAATAAAAAAGGGCAAGAACGACGTCGCAGTGAACTAGTGAGGCTCTCGTGCTAATCGGACTGTACGGAAACCCTAAATTCGAGTTTTGAAACTTTTTGTAGGTCACACACACACACACATATATAGAGTAATCTAAGAGATAGAAGAAGAAGAAAAAAAGAAAGGAGAAATGAGATATGGCTATACCTGATGATGAAACGGTATAAGTAAGAGTTGAGAAAAATGAAGGTTTTCCTTAGCAGCGAGTGGCAGCCATTCTGATTCTAGTAGTAGAGCGGTGAGTAGTAGGAGTAGGAGTTAAGAGCTAAGAGTCCGTAAACTCCCTTCTCCTCCAAAACTTCTTTCGGAATTTTGTGGAAAGAAGGAACAGTGAACACTAGCTTAGGGTTTTTTGGGCTTTGAGACTGGTGTGAAATTTTGTGAATCCCTTCATCCCTGGCCTTCTTTCTTTCTGCCTATTTTTTACATTTTTGGGCTGTGGCCCAAGATGACTTGAGTCCGACTCATTTGGAAATAACTTATTTAATTTTTTTCTTTTTGTGACAAAAAAAATTTGGCATTTTGAGGAAAAACCACAGAGTGAGTACCTATCTGGTTGAGCAATAAGCTAACCGAAGCAAAAAAATATAAGCTTCTTTTTTGTGGGACACACAAAAAAATAAACAAAAACAAAAAGATCCCTTATATCAGCTTATAATCGCATCACAAATGCACACCCAATCAAGTCAAATATTAAAAAGTTCATAACTTAATCGTTTTATTTTATTTTATTTTAAATATGAGATGGGTTTGGGCTTATATTAATAATTTATTTGTTAGGATTTGTATCTAAACACATTCTTTAATTAATAAAAGTGTTTTATATTATGTGAATTATATAAACATTAGACATCATTCATTTGATGAATAGTCTATGAGATGATTGTATGTGAATTAAGTATGGAATGTGATTTGCCTATAGAAGATATAAATTTCAATTAATTATAAACTTATTAATCTTAGTTTGTAGTGTGCGATGAAATTGGATATTTCATCTTTTCAGTTTATGACAAATCAATCATGATGACTGTCTTAATCATAGCAGTGAAGATTTCTGATTGATATATTGGTGTATTTGGAATACATTGAACCAAACTACTATACATCAAATTTTCTATAACTACTATCACTTGAGCAAATAATCTCATGAGAGGCGTACATTAATAATTTAGGTAACGGTTGAGACTTTGTAAATTGTAATTTAAAAAAAAGGGGGTTTAAATACAATTTGGTTCTTAGGAGTTTACAAAGTTTAGTATTTATGACAATTATTTTCGTTCTTAAAGTTTTAGTTTGGTCCCCAAGTTTACAGACACAGCCAATTTAATCCTTTTGTCGGTTGCCATTACAATTTTGCAACAAGTTCGTATAATGAACCCATTTTTAGTATTAAATTTAGGTTTTCTTTCCCTTTTCAATTTTTTCAATCTTTCTCTCTTCCCTCCTTTGGCACAAGCACCTCTTTTCTTTTGGTCGCTACCACCACTTCTTTATCTGATGAAGAGCCAATTTAATTTAAAGGGTTTAAGTTTGAAATTTACTATCGAAGGGTGTGTGTACGAGTTATTCTACCATAGATTTGGTTTACTCCTCTTGCTTTTTCTTTTTCTTTTTTTTTCGTGAGAATTTTGGTGAAGTGTGTTTGTTTCAGGATTTTATTGTAGTTGTTTTGTTGGTAATTTTGATGAGCAATTTGGTTTATAATGTGTTGGAACATTTTAATATTAAATAATTAAAATGAATAAATGTTATAACATAAATGTAAACATTGTAAAGATGTGAGAGTGAATATGGAAGATGAGGAGTTAGTGAAAATTTTTAATCCCACATTGAAAATGAGAGAAACTTTTTTATTCTTTTTAATTGTGGTGATTAATAGGCTAAAATGAATTATTTCAGATATTGGGCTAGATACGTGCGCAAGAGGAAGGTGAAGAATGGGGTATCAAAAATGGAAATGACTTTCTGGTAGAGCTTTAGGCTTGAACACTTTGTGCAAAAGTTGTTCTAGCCATACGACACTTGTTGGGCTGTTGTATCCTGAGGGAGACAAGTCAGAGACGGTTTGCACTGGTTACAAAGTTTAGCCAACAACCAAGGACTTCTCAAAGTCTCCTATATCCTCACTAACAAGAATCCATCAAAAGTTCCTACTGATGAGATGAGCGAGGAAGAATATATTCTTCATCAAGAAAAAATAGATAAGTATACAAAAGATGAATATAATTGTCGCTCTTATCTATTGAATTGGAAGGACAAGATGCACTTATGACACAAGAAAGCAATGGTAAACCTTATTTCAGCCAATAATAATATGCCCAAAAATCATTTTCCTAGAAATGGTCAATTGAAGCCTAAAAAGAGAGCCTTTAAAAGTAATAATAGACCTCAAGGAAGGGAAAACCCGAATAAAAATTACAATAAGAACCAAGGACCCCCTTCACAAGATCAATTTAATAGATCCTGTTTTGTCTGTGGCAAGAGTGGGCATATTGCTCGATTTTGCAAATTTCGAAAACGTGAATCTGTCCCGCAGGTTAACGTAACCGAAGAGCCTTTAGTGGCTATGATTACAGACATCAATATGGTGCAATATGTTAAAGGGTGGTAGGCAGATTCTAGTGCTAATAGGTACGTCTGCTATAACAAAAATTGGTTCAAATTGTACACTCCTTTTGAAGAAGAAAAAATTGTTATGCTCGGTGACTATAGCAAAACCAAAGTTCTTGGGAGTGGCGAGGTTGAATTGAAATTCACTTTTGGATGCATGCTAATATTGAAAGATGTTCTTTACATTCCGTCCATGAGGAAGAATTTGATGTCAAGTTTTTTGCTTAACAATGCTGGTTTCAAGCAAACTATGGAATCTGATAATTATGTAATCACTAAAAATGGATTATTTGTGGGCAAGGGTTATGCTTGTGATGGAATGTTTAAATTAAATATTGAGAATAATAAAGCATCTACCAATTCAGTTTATATGTTTTCTTTTATTAATTTTTGGCATACTCGTTTGTGTCATATAAATAGTAGATATGTGGGAATCAAGAGTAATTTAAGATTAATTCCAAAACTGTCAAAAGATTTTGAAAAATGTGAAACTTGTAGTCAAGCTAAGATTACAAAAAGGCCTCATAAAAGTGTTGTAAGAAATACCGAATTGCTTGAGTTAATTCACTCTGATTTATGTGAATTTGAGGGAATTTTAACTCGTGGAGAAAATAGATATATTATCACTTTTATTGATGATTTCTCAAAATATACAACTATTTATTTGTTGAAAAATAAAAGTGATGTTTTTGAAAAGATTCAAGATTTTTTAAAAGAAATTGAAAATCAATTCGGTAGAAAAATAAAAAGAATAAAAAGTGATAGAGGCCGTGAGTATGAATCAAGTGCATTCAACTCATTTGTTCAGTCTTTGGGAATTATCCATGAAACTACTGCACCATATTCACCTGCTTCTAATAGTGTGGCTGAAAAAAAAAATAGAACTTTAATTGAGTTAACAAATGCCGTGTTAATTGAATCTAGTGCACCTTTACATTTTTGAGGTGAAGCTATTTTAACTGTATGTCATGTTTTGAATAAAGTGCCACATAAAAAGTCACACACCACACCTTTTGAGATATGAAAAGGACATAAGCCAAATTTTGGATATTTAAGAGTATGGGGTTGTCTTGCTTATGTAAAGCTTACTGACCCTAAAATGCCTAAATTGGGTATTAGAGCTACTACCTATGCTTTTCTTAGTTATGCAATTAATAATGCAGCCTATAAATTTTTTGATCTTGAAAACAAAATAATTTTTGAATCTAGTGATGCAATTTTTCATGAAGAAAAATTTCATTTTAAATTGAAAAATAGTGGGGGTGAAGAAAATATTTTGTCACAATCCAGTTCTTCTACTTCACATTTACAAAATCAAGAAAATTTTGAAATGGAACCTAGAAGAAGTAAAAGAGCTAGAGTTGAAAAGGATTTTGGTCCTAATTATTATGTTTTTAACATTAAGGAAAATTTAAAAGAGGCTTTAACATCACCTGATGCTATATTTTAAAAAGATGCTGTAAAAGATGAGATGGAATCTCTAATTTCTAATAGAACTTGAAAATTAGTAGATCTTCCACTGGGTTGTAAGACCGTAGGTTGTAAATGGGTCCTTAGAAAAAAGTTGAAACCGGATGGATCAATAGATAAGTTTAAAGCTAGACTTGTTGCAAAAGGCTTTAAACAAAAAGCTGATCTTAATTTCTTTGATACTTTTTCTCCGGTAACAATAATTACATCTATTAGATTGTTAATTACTATTACTGCAATTTTTTATTTGAAAATTCATCAAATGGATGTAAAAACTACTTTTCTAAATGGGGACCTAGAGAAAGAGATTTATATGGATCAACCCGAAGGCTTTGTAGAGCCTAAACAAGAAAGCAAGGTATGTAAGCTAACTAAATCCCTATATGGCTTAAAACAAGTACCAAAACAGTGGCATGAAAAGTTTGATTCCTGCATAATTGAGAATGGTTATAAATCAAATGAATGTGATAAATGTATTTATTCTAAATCATGGAATAATTTACATGTTATTATTAGCCTCTATGTGGATGATATATTAATTTTTGGCTCAAATATGCATGTTATAAATGAGACAAAAAATATGCTTAAAAGCCATTTTGATATGAAAGATCTTGGCGAGGCTAATTTTATTTTAGGCATGAAAATTACAAAAGCATGTGATGGAATATATCTTGATCAATCACATTATGTTGAGAAAATATTGAGAAAATATAATTTTCATGATCACAAAAGTATAGCTACTCCTTTTAATTCTAGTGGTCATTTATTTCCTGTGAATAATGATGATGAGATTTTTAATCAAAGGATTATGCTAGTATCATTAGTAGTTTGCGTTATGCTACTGATTGTACTAGACCTGACATTGCATATGCAGTAGGTGTGCTTAGCAAATTTACTAGCAAGCCTAGTAAAGATCATTGGCTAGCTATTGAGCGAGTCATGAGATATTTAATTGGTACCAAAAGTTATGACTTATTTTATAAAAAGTACCCTGCTGTGATTGAAGGTTTTAGTGATGCTGATTGGAATACTTTGTCAGGTGATTCTCTTTCTACCACTGGTTATATTTTTACCTTATGTAGTGGTGCTATTTGTTGGAAATCTAAAAAGCAAACAATAATTGCTAATTCAACAATGGAAGCTGAATTAATAGCATTAGCTTCAGTTAGTGAAGAGGCAAATTGACTTAGAGATTTATTATATGAAATTCCACTTTGAGAAAAGCCAATTCCACCTATATTAATTCATTGTGATAGCACTGCTGCAATTGGTAGAGTTAAAAACCGTTACTACAACGGTAAATCTAGACCTATAAGAAGAAAGCACAGTACCGTGCGATCTTATTTGAGTAGTGGCATCATAACTGTGGATTATATTTAATCTAATGATAATCTTGCAGATCCATTTACCAAGGCCTTGGCAAAAGATAGAGTCTGGAATACATCGAGGGAGATGGGACTAAAGTCCATAGTATTATGAGCCATGTATGAGGATACCCAACCCGAGGACCAGAGATCCTGAGAATTGGGTTCAATGGGAAAAACGAATCATACGATGGTCGTAAGAAATGCACAATTTATTTATTTTTAATTATTTATTTTGTAAATAATTTTTTAATTGTTCATCCCTATGATGTAAGTGCATTTATCCTGTAATGTGGAGAGGTTGAGTAAAAAACTCTTAATGAAATTTGTAACTCGTATGAGTGGGGTGTCAGAATTACAGGAGCACCCTTAACAAAATTTCACCTATGTGAGTGTGGGGGTAGAGCCGCTTCCTATGAGATTTGGACTTAATCTTAAATACACTCATGAAACTGGGATCAGCACGTGGCCGTAAAGTGCTAGCTATAAAAGCTCATGTCAACACCTGGGTTGTTATGTGTAAACAGTGACGCTTAATTTTTATAAAGCAGTCTAGTTCAAGTCGGAGACCACTACGACTCTGGAGTCGAGATCGATGTTTTACTAAGTGAAGGTTCAATGCAGAGCACACCTTCACGATGCATAGTGCACCTTCATGATGCATAGTGACCCGTCTTTGCTTGGTAATCTCTCTTTAACTAAAAAATTTAATATTAAAATGAGTGGGGGATTGTTGGAGCATTTTAATATTAAATAATTAAAATGAATAAATGTTATAACATAAATGTAAAGATGTGAGAGTGAATATGAAAGATGAGGAGTTAGTGAAAATTTTTAATCTCATATTGAAAATGAGAGAGACTTTTTTATTCTTTTTAATTGTGGTGATTAATGGGCTAAAATGAATTGTCTCAGATATTGTGCTAAATACGTGCGCAAGGGAGAGGTGAAGAGTGGGGTATCAAAAATGAAAATGAATTAGCCTCTTAGATTCTCTTACTTGACAACCCATATATCCAACAATTAATCTTGTAACACCCACTACATCAGAATAATGGACCTAATTAATCAGAATAAATTGGGTAGTAATTTCGTGAGGCCCATTGAGCCTATAAATAGACTCATTCAGACTCAATCCAAGTTACTGCAATATACACACAAAAAAAGAAAAAATAGAGAGGTTCTTGGCAAGGAAGTGTGTTCTAGCCATACGACACTTGTTGGGCTGTTGTATCTTGGGGGAGACAAGTCAGAGACGGTTTGCACCGGTTACAAAGTTTAGCCAACCAAGGGCTTGAATCTCCTTAAAGAGAGCGAGTGTCACGCGTCAGTCCGAATAGTGTTGTGTAATTTTTCTAATTGAATTAATAATATTCAGAAGTACTATTCAGTTTCTCATTGTGTTATTTCCATTATTATTATGATTGCACCAACATAATGTAATGTATTGAGAATCTGAGATATGAAATTTGGATGTAGGAGAGAATGTATAATGTATTCTCAACTGTCTATTTATTGTTTAGGAGTAGATCTATCATGCTCCAAACTCAGCTGTATGAGTCAATGACTTGAGAAAAGTTGCACATGCAGCTCATCAATCGTCTATTTATTGTTTAGGAATTCGGAGTAGATCTATCATGCTCCGAACTCAACCGTATGAGTCAATCACTTGACAAAAGCTGCACATCAATTGTCTATTTATTGTGTAGAAGTAGATGAGATCTATCATGCTCCAAACTCAAACTGTTGAGTCAGTCACTTGACAAAAGCAGCGTGCAAGACCGTATTAAAGGATTGTGTTTGTTTTACACAATGTTTTTTTTATAACTTGAATGCGTGACTTTAAATGACATTTATAAGTCACAGTTACACACATTGTCTAGAACAAGTTTTTGCCTTACTAAAAAGAGTCATAATTATCTCCAAAAATTAATGGAGTAAATAATAGTAGCTAATAAAATACCATTAACATTTCCAAGAATAATTCTATAATAAAAAAAGAAAAATATATATATACATTGACATGATCCACAGTATGTACCTTAGTAAAGAATAATAATAAAAAGTCCGTGCATTCAAAATTGCATTGGATAATGTCAATAAGTTTTACCTGAGATATATAATTAGAATAGGATTTTTCAATTTGTAAACTTCAATTCTACTGTGCTGATTTGTTTTCCTTGGAATAATTTTCCTTTGGAATAATTTTTCCATTGGTTTTCTCAGCGTCACCATATTGCGCATGCTTTTGGTTCTGGTGTTATTCCTATTAGCACAATATTGTGTTTGATTGCTTTAATCAAAGCCCTTGCATAATTGGACTAAATAATTAACTGGAAATAATTGGCACAATCGGAGTCTCTGCCTCTCTTCTTGTTTAATAAATAAGAATTTACTCAATAAAACGGTGATTCAATTGGAACATTTTGCAAATAAGCATCATTAACTACAGATCTTTCGAAATTGACAAATCTATATATATATATATATATATATATTAATAGCTAAAGAGAAAATTCAATTAGATTTCAAATTGAAATTTAATTAGAGTTTAATTTTGCGCCACATGTCTCATCTAATCAAAATTTTTAAATTTTTATGCTAAGTTAATTAATTCAATGTAAAAATTGAAATTTAATTAGAGTTTAATTTTGCACTGTGTGTCTTATCTAATATAAGTTTTTTTAATTTTTGTGTCAAGTGAGTTAATTTAAAGTAGAAAACGAGAAGTTCAATGTAAATAAATCATAGAAACCTAAAATTTTATATATATATATATATATATATATATATAACCAATGCTTAGAGAAAATTTAATTTGATTCAAAATTGAATTTTGCTTTTGTTAGCTTTCCATACAAATTAATTTGTTTAGATTTTTGCTATTATTTTTTCTCTGAACTAATGTGAATATTTTTTATATTGTTTCTATTTAGATATTTTGTATGTCAGGATCTTGAACGTAACAAATTGTAATTGAGCTGAACGTTCCTATGCACCTATCTCCATTTTATTTAGGAGACACTATTGGACCAGTTTATTATTTTATTTTGTGTTGTATTTAGTATAATTTTACTAACAGTGACTGTGAATTGAAATTATATATGTAGTATCTAATAGTGATCTTCAAAATTATATACATAATAGTAGTGTAATAAGAAACTTAGCGTAACTAATATCATGAAAATTGCAAGAAAAAACTATTTTAGTACCTCCACATGTCATGGTCGAACTAATATCCTATTTGTTTTATAACCCAACCTAACATCAATGGCACCACTAAAATTCATCATTCTCATGTGTAAGCACGGGTTACATACTAGTATTATTAAGTGAGAACACATAAGATGGATCCTTAGATTCTATCTGTGATCATAGCTGACATAATAAACACGTATTATGTGTGTGAATGAAAATCCAAAATCAGACTTGACTTGAGGGAAGGACCAGGGCTGAACCATTGAAATTGATTGTAGTGGTAGAATTCAAAGAGAAGAAATTAACTTTACTGGTGTCCGAAAAGCTTATTGCCGTCATTCTTGAGGACTTGAGAAGTAATGATCTTGTATGCTCTTTCTGTGGGATGAAAACTATCCCAAAAAACATAGTCATTCACATCTGTACAGATCGCAGACGATGGGTTACATATTGGAGCTACCTCTATTATTCCTGTACCACAGCACCCTTTATCCGCTATCTTAAAGCCTGTATATGTAATATACAGAAAAATTATTATTATTATTATTATTATTTTATAAAGAAAATAGCAAAGATCAATTGGTGAAACAGGAGGTTACTTGCTATTTATTTGATGTTTCAAAAACAATTACTTAAGTAGTCTCGAATGGAATTATTTCATTATGTAGCTTCATTTGGAACTCGAGTATATGAGAGTCGAGTTTCAAGGGGTAACTCAAGTCTCAAAAACTCGAGTTCCATAGAAAAAAACACCTAAGTTCAGATTTTTAAAAAGTTTTTAGTGGAACTCAAGTTTTAAAGAGTCGAGTTCTTCACATTGCTAAATAGCCTCATTTGGAACTGACTCCCAAATGCTAGAGTTCAAATGAAGCTGCTCAGCAAAATAGTTTCATTTGAGGTTACTTAATGAAATTGTTTGTGAAATTCAAATAAATAGCAAAAGAGGCTAGTGAAACAGGATGATGGTAATGGTTGATGACAAAGTCATTAAGATAACAACGTACGATTATTATAAAAAAAATTATTAAAAAAAAAAAAAAAAAAAAAAACTGCTGTAAAATATTCTTTGGGTTCCTAAAATATAGGTTAAGTTTTAGGAAGTTAAAATGTTTACATTTTGTCATTTTGACCATTCATTTTAAATTTTAATGACAAAAATAGAACAAATATAGTGTAGGTTCCATTTTTGTCACTATAATATGTATTCAATTAAATATATTATTACAAAAAAAATTAATGAGTGTGTCGAAGTTTTCGTTTAAACCAATTTTGAATAAACCAATTTTGACACAATTAGTTTTATAAACTGCCATGTCCAAAATAGGTTACATACCATATTTCAAGGACAAAAAAAAAATGTGACAAAAATTTGTGAGTTACCATTCTTTTCAGGGTGTTCAATGAGATCAAGTAGAGGGTTGTAAATATCAAGATAGGCCATTCTGCTATCGGGCATGTCCTTGTTAAGGGAATCCAACAAGGTAGTCAGTTTAGCATTGAACAACATTGCTAGCTGATTGTGGCCTTCTCCACACTGTCTGTGTAATCCTCCGGCAACAGTTCTTTGTGATGGCACACATCCGATTGGCGGAGCTCCGAGTACTCCAATCCTTCGTGCTCCTAGTGAATAAAGTTCCTTGAAAACATAACAAGGGACGTCAAGTATTATTATTGTTCTTGTCAATTTATTTTTAAAAATAAGAGTATCCAGACCTTATGGTTATTATGAGATCCCGTTATTCTTGTCAATAACATCCTTTTTTGGTTCTTTGGTAATAGAGATAGGAAAGCAACACTATTGCTACAATTATGAGCTTTAGTGTGACCAAGAAAGTTGTGTCATTGAAATTTGAAATTTCATTTTTAGGATGAAACCTTACCTTCAAGAATTGGGTAGCGTACATGAGCATAAGGTCAGCGTAGGAAGAGAAATCGTACTCGTATCTTCGTGAAGTAGGTCCAAAATATACATTGGCAATGTCGCAGCTACTCATTGAAATGAGATATAGACTTCTGGTTAAGATGAAGTTTGTCCTGTTTGCTCCGACAATTCCTTGAAGCCTCACAATGTATTCTTTCAACATTCCAAGTTGATCGGACATCGACCAGGTTAACTTTGATAAAAAAAAATAAAAAGGGAAATACATATTACACACAAACTGTGAGTGCACCCAAAAAAAAAAGGAACAAAAGTATTGTGCGTGTACCGCTAGTTTGGGTGTCAAGGGATCATATCCAGAGCCACCAGAAGCGAAGCAAACACCTGTAATGAGGTCTTGAGGTTGCAGGTTTGGATCCAAATATGCAGGTAAAAGCTCTTTAATTTTCAATTCCGCCGCTAAAAGTTGAAATGGAATCAAAAAGTGAACTTTGGGCACAGATTAAGGAAATTTATAAAAAGAATGAAAAATTCTATTTTGACTCGTATGTATTCTAAAAGTTTAAGTGTGTTTGGAACAACTTATTTGTAGTAGTTTATTTGTATAATATTTATCAAAATATATAGCTTATTCGTATAAACTTTGAATTTTGTTTTTTAGTGTAAGTCAAAAATATAACTCATATAAAAATTAGAAAGAAAAAAAAGGGGAGAAGGGGGGGGGGAATTACATTTTTTTACAGCTTAAATTATATCACATTTTACGCTTACCCCTCTTAAACTACAAAATTGCACAATCAGCACTCTAAAACCAAAACGTTGTAATACTTAAACCCTGTCACTTTTCCAATTAAGTTGGACCAAAAACAATCACATGAGTTGCGCATGACACCAACTGGCATGGAACCCACTAATCACAGCTAAAATTATTGAAATGCACCTCCCCCTCCCCCCACCCCACCACCCATAAAAAAACCCAAAACAAATCCCCACTTTTTTCCTAAAATCTTGTTTGGCTAGAGAGAAAAGAAAATTAATAGAAATATGAATTCAAAAAACAGTGCCACTAAGATGAACAACAATAATTGTGAGGGGCATTTCGGTCATTCTAGGTAAGCTTAGAGGGTTCCATTTTAGCGAGTGTTACTTGAAATCCATTTAACTCAAGTGACTACGAGGTGTTTGGTTGTAGTGTTCAAGTATTGTTCAAAATAATGTGAAAATTGTGATTTAAAAAGTGTTGTGAAAATACATGTTTAGATTACTCATAATGAATATTTGGATTTACGTTTTTCCCTCACGTTTGCATTTTTTGTTTTTTTTTTTTTTTTTCAACGCATATGAACAGTAACCGCATTATTCATGCACATGAATTCACTGTGCAGGAAACAAAGTGCACTATTCACAGGTTCCATAGTACTATTCATATATTTAAAAATTATTTTATTACTGTATTTTCATTTTTTAATTTTTAACAAAATAAACTATATCCAAATAAATCCATAATGTAAAAAATGTATTTGATATTATATTTCAAATAACATATTTTAAAATATAAAAAAAATAATTATATTTTGATATTATTGTGTAATTTTTTAAAAGTAAAAAATATCTGACATAGATAGTACAGTTAGTACTATTTTATTTTATGAGCCTGTTCACTCGCCCTTTCTTTTTTCTTTCTCTCAACTCTCTCTGTAGTCAGTGGTCTTTGTCCTTCTGAACCCCAGGTCCCAGCATCCTTGCTTTTCTTTTGTTGTTTCTTTCTTTTGGTTTGTGTTTTGTGGATTTTGCCTTCGGGGTTTGAGATTCTAGGGTGTTTGGCAGTGTATATTGAACAACATTTTTTAATATTTAAACGATATTATATATATATATTTTTTTATGTACTTTTTTATCTATGTGTATTTTTAAAAAATACAAATAATGTTATTAGAACAATATTACCTAATAAACCTTGTTTCTATGAGTTTTGTTTTGTTAGGGGGGGTTAAATCCAACTTTGTTTTATTTAATTTGAAAGAAAAAGACCACCAAAACAGCAAACCCAAATAAATAAATAAAAATAATAATAATAAAAAAAGAATGAAGAAGAAGACCTTCGACCACGGGTGTAGGTTTGTGCAAGAGAGATAGGAAAAAAAAAAGAAAAAGAAAGAAGAAGACAAAAAGTGCGTTTCGTGCAAGAGAGGGAAAAAAAAAAGTCATTTAGGAGGGAAGAAAAAGTTGTCTGTGCTGTTCACATCAGTGAGTACTACGAATTTTAAAATATTTACAATAATGTCATGAGTAACGTTGACACGTTGTTAAGTTCTAGGGGACAAATGTGCATTATTTTAGTATATATAAAATAAGATATGGTTTATGATGTAATTTTCCCCAAAATACAAACAAACAAAAAGAAAATGATACCACGAGAGAGAGAGAGAGAGAGAGAGATATCATGAATTAATACCTATCATGTCCGATGGGACCTTGCCGTTGCTGAATCTGCCTGTTGCAACTTTTCCTTTGAAGTCATTCCCATACGGACGGTAATTAGCTCTAGATGGAGTTATTCGATTGTTGTTGTTGCCTGTATCCACCGTCGAATCTCCAAAGACAAAGATTGCAGGATAGGTTTCATTTGGTGGTAGCTTTATGACAGCCGTGGTGTTGTAGAAGAGAACAAGCAAAATGAGATTGAACAATAATATAGAACGAGGATGGGAGTTCACTAAGAGAGACTGCATTGTCTTTCTACGCTTGCTTGCTCACAGACTCACAGCGAAAGACGTACAGGTTGTCGGGGGAGTTCAGTTTCCTTTGCATGTGATATAAATAGTAGGTTGAACTACTGTTTTAATCCTCCACCTAACCTTCGTCTTTGTATTAATTCTTCTTCTTTCTCTTTTTATGAGAATTCTCTCCCTAGCTCCGACGGTGAGGGGAAATTAAATGTGTCATGTCTTGATTCATAAAAACTAAATAAATAAATAAATAATAATACTAGAGATATAAATTTTTTAGTAAAAAAATTTACAAACTGCTAATGTTGTAAAGTGGTTATTAGTAAATAAAAAAATGGTATTAATGGTAAGTTTAGATAAAAATTAATAAGAAATTGGCCACATCAACCATTGTAAAATAATTTGTGACTGTAACATTACTCATAAATAAATGTGACATATCTTATATACTTTAAGTATGACGATTTTAATTATAGGATATTAAATCAACAATTTAAATGTTGAATAGTTTTAGGTATTTTAGTTTTTGTTAGTATAAACTATAAAGTATAGAGGCTGACATAAGAGCTTCTACAGAGAATTTTTTTATTTATTTATAAAGTTTCAATTTATAGTGTCTGCTTCTGATAATTATGTTTTTATTATCAAACCAAGACATTAATCAATTTTTTATGCAGGCAATGATTAAACTTTAGATCTCTTATTCAACCATCAGATACTTTATCAGTTGAGCTAACTGGAATTCACTCTAACAAATGTTTTTTAAGTACACTCCGTTTGGATATTTTTCAAAAGGGAAAAATTATTCAACTTAGTATCATTGAAAGTTTTGGACAAAAGACCAAGTATAAATTTTGTTTTCTCAAAAATTTTTTTTTTTTTTAGATAACAAAATCTTATATATCTAAATAAAAATACTTCTGGAAGATCTTAATTTTAGGGGAGACCATGAACCCAACTCATCTATATGTATAGTTCTAACTCTATCCTCCATCTCAAACACCACATCCCATTAGCCAATTGCAAATTAACATATATTATATATGGATTAGGTTTCGAAATAGAGCCCAATTCCAGTCTAATCATAAAACCACAAATAGCAACAATTGGAATTATCCATAATTTAGAGCTTCTAAAAGTTCATGCTTTCATTATTTCTTGTAAATCTTGAGATTGTAAGCATATTTGACCTGTTGATGCCTGATTCTCATATTCAAAAACAAACTTCTTAAAGTTTAGGGATGAAAAACAAACTTTTTGTAAAGTTTAGGGACCAAAATAGTATTTTACTCAAAAATTAATAATAAGTGATGTGACAGGATTTATATCCTTTATTATTATTATTATTATTATTTTGCTAAGAACAATGTAGCTCAATTGGTTGACAATTCCTAATATTTTCAGTATATCCAGGTTTCAAATCTTTATTCTCTTATTGTAATTATCTAATTATTTAAAAAAAAATCCTTTTTTTATTTATTTTTTTAGAATCTTTGTTTTTGGAGTTACAGAGATGATTTGACTAAGCCATCAGATTTCTTTTATTATTTTCCTATAAATACTTAAATAAGATAGGACTATAAGAGTACAAAGTAAAAGAAAGAATAACAAATAAAATAAAAAAATAAGGGTAAATTATAAATTACACTCCTAAAATTTTGGAGGTATTTTGATTTTACATTCTGAAATTTCAAAATTTAAATTTTACACCCCAAAGTTTGGATGTGTTTGGAATTTACACCCTGACATTTCAGAATTTAGATTTCACCCTATAAAATTTAGAAGTGTTTGGATTTCACATCCCCAAAGTTTGAAACTTTAAGGAGTAAAATCTAAACACCCTTCAAATTTAAAGGGTAAAATCCAAATTATAAAATGCAAAAGAAAGAAAATGAGGTAGTTAGAGGAATACTATGAAAATGACCCTACGTCATCAAATAGTATTGTTGGATGTGAACATTATTAATACTAGCTTGTAACTTCCATACATATGCATGAATAGACTTAAAGATATACAATAAGATGCATATTATAATTGCTATATATATAATTTAAATACTATTGATAATTATTCTTATATTTTGTTAACTCTTTAAAAAATGTTGTAAGAATATTGTTATGTATTAAATGTAAATTGTCCATGTTTATTTATTTATTTATATTTTTCTATTACTTCTTAATTTTTGTTATTGTGAAATACTTTTTTTTTTTACAATTCATTTATTCTAGAACTCTTTGGTTTTTATACTCAATAACTCACTTAGATTAATATTTATTATGTGATCTCATATTGGATTCTAAAATTAGGAAATACAATTCTCTTTAAAAATAAATAATTTATGATACATGATGCAAAATTTGACTCTAATTTAAAATTTTAATTAGACTTTTTTTTTTGAGTTTTGCCTAATAATAATAATATGGCATGGTTTGCAAATGTAATAAATCTCCTATAAATAGGAAACTAATGTCTATTTCGGAAAAGGTGACTAAAAATAGTAAACACTAAATAATTCTGAACATTTTAGGTGGGGGTTTGGATCCATAATAAATTCAGAGGTTCGTACTATGAAGGAAAGAAAGGGATATTTAAATGCAGTTCATTAAAGCCACGTGATTAAGCAGTTGATGGATGAGACCGTTCAATTTAAAATTACTATAAGACCCCCATCAAAGAATAAAAATTACTATCAAACTGCTACTTTTACGGCCTGTTTGAATGGAGGGGGAAAAGAGGAGGAGTAGGGAGGAATAGAATAGAGTTAGTTAAAAATAAGTTAATTTTGTGCTAAATCTACTCTACTATACTCTATTTCCCATCCTACTCCCTCAATCCAAACGGACCATTAACGATTGCATCCCTTTATGTCCGACGCTGGTATATACAATACATCAAATAGCGATAAATAGCATGTCAAGCTTAAGTTTTGTGTCCAGTAGTATTACATTTATTAAAATGATGATATGTGTTCACTTTTAAACACGTGTAACCATCTGACCTGATCCAGTACACTCGATGCACTAGACCTAAACTAAGTCCATAAATAGCTATTGAATTATGTCGCAATTATGTCACAACTCAACACATGATAAATTGCAATTGAATTATCTTTCTCAAGTATCAATGGTTGACCTATGAGTAAATGATGTAATCTTGTGTATGATTTTAGAAGAACTCATATATACATCAGCTAGATGATGAG
Source organism: Quercus glauca (assembly GCA_023736055.1). Lineage (NCBI taxonomy): Eukaryota > Viridiplantae > Streptophyta > Magnoliopsida > Fagales > Fagaceae > Quercus > Quercus glauca. The sequence continues at coordinate 86,232,271 of CM043316.1, read as the reverse complement.
ACAAATTTACAGCTTCATAAAAAAAATTGTTGTTTGATGTACAAATAAATTACAAATTATATATAAATAATAATTATGATATACCTTAAATAATAAATTTTTAAAACTAATAATTATGATATATCATAAAATAATTTGAAATTTGTAGGGCCCTAACACATTAACCACGCTGGCCCACTTCACATCCGGTTCAGGGCCCACGCCGAGGATGGTTGGGAAGGGCCCAAGTCATCCAAGAGCCTCGCCGAGGATACACTTATCCTCGGCGCACTGACGGTTGGTAAAGGGAAAAATATCCCACCAACATTTTGGCCGTCTTAATGAAGTCGTGACTAACGGACCCAGTCGCCTCGGTTACCTCAACTAATAGAAAGTCTGTGAAGGCGGCTGAGAACTAACATAAAGCCTGCAAACTACAGATGATGGGACAAATTCCTGTACACAATGATCAGATAATTGACAAGTGGATGGTCAAGATCAACGAAAATAAGACTATATAACCAGTAAGACTAGGAAAGTCCAGGAGATCGGTCCGGAGGGAAAAGGCCTTTGACTTGAGCCGAGGACAAATATTCCTTATGAAACACTGAACCAAATTTAATATGAACCGTTGTTTGCTCGTTAGATGCCTAGTCTCTCCTACCCATTCTTTACAAATTTTATTGTCTAGGGTCCGTTACATTTTGAGTCCCTACAAAATTTATAATAAAACTCTTTATAAATATTTTGAAATTTTTTGATAATTGAATTTCAATGAAAGTAATTTAAAAAAAAACTTTGCAATAGAGTTGTACTTATAATAATAATAAATTATATATGTTGATTTTCAAAAAAAAGAAAAGAAAACTATATATGCTATAGTACTATAGCATATATAGTTTGTTAATCATAGCAGTATTTTATTAAATTTTTTAAACTTGGCAGGTAGAGTTTCAGTTAAAACAATTATTTTCACTACATTTTTTTTATTAATAAAAAATGTTCATCATTTTAATGTACTTGTCTTATAGTGTATTACATTTGTTGAGTTTACAGTTATTGGTTGGCAAACCATGAATAAATGTGAGACTTGCAACCATGAATAAACTTGGCAATCTTGCGTGTTTAACCAAACAAAAGGTATCATATTTTCTTAAGGATTTGTTTGGTTGGGGTAATAAAAAAGTTGGAGGATAGAAAATAATAAGAGGGTAAAAAAAATATGAAAATAAAAAAGATTTAGTTTTTCCTCATGTGTATTTGGTTGGAGGGATGAAAAATTATTTTATTTGGTTGGAGAGAAAATAAAGTGGGAGGATGAAAAATATAATTTATATAAATTGACTCATATATCCTTATTAAAAAAATGACAAAATTTAGTTACAAAATTACTACATATTTTGAAAATCTAACTGTTGAATAACATATTCTTTATGCTCTTAATAAACATGTTGAATTTCGTGTATCAGATGTTGTTTATTATGTGATTTATAACTTTATATTTTATACATAATATTAAACTACAAAAAAATTCAGTTTAAACAATTTATTGATGATATAGCTATTGATATTTAATTTTATAGAAATTTTGCAAGCATGAAGGATATATATAAGAAAAAGATGTAATCCAATGGTAGATTTGTTAAAATTCACCCTAATAAAAAAAATATTAAGTAAGGTTATAACCTTAAGATACAACCAATTTTGTACCTAATTAAATTTTGTCCTAAAAAAAATTACACCCAATAAAATAAAATAAAAATAATCAACAAAAAAAGCAATCACACCAATTTTATTAAAACAAAAATCATGCCCAATTAAAAATAAATAAAATAAAGAAAATAATTAACCAAAAAACCCAATCTTGCCCAATTAAAAAGGGAAAAGCAAACCAAAAAACAAAAAATAAAAATCAATCATGCCCAATTATTATTATTATTTTTTTTTTAAACCTGAAACAAAGGCAACAGCCGACCAGAGGAAAGGAGCATTTGCGCCCAATTAGGGAAAAAAGAAGAAGGAAATAGCCAACCCCCAAAAAAAAAACAAATGTTGCACAATAGAATACAGTGGTGTACTGTAGACACCTCATTTTGTACTCAGTTTATAAACTTTAATCCACGGTTTCAATGATGAACTTGACATGTTTACAAAAGATAATCAACCACAAAAATTGTAAGTTGTACATTTCATTTAGCAAAATGAACTATGATAGTAAGTTTTTATTTAATGCAACTTTTTATGAATTGTATTATTAATTTGTTCTTTACTTTGTTATTATCAAATTATAGGAAACTTAATAATAACATATTGTAAATTTTTTTTATTATATATTAAAAATAATGTAAATATGACTCATCAATTATATTATAGTTTTTGTTACATGTATGTTGTTGTTATTATTATTATTATTATGGGAAATTACACTTTACCACCCTAAACTATACCCTAGATTACAAATTGCACTCTAAACTTTTCAAATGCACGTTTTGCACCCTAAACTATGACTCTTGTTACAGTTTGCATCCCGACACTAAGTTTACCGTTAACTTGAAAGGAAATCTAAAGTTTAGGGTGCAAAGTGTAATCAAAAGTATAGTTTAAGGTGGTAAAATGTAATTTCTTCTTTATTTTTAAGGGATTGAGAAGAGAGGCAATTTGATATTTTCACATAATATTATATTTTCCATCTAAATTAACAGCAAACTTAACGTTAGGGTGGAAAGTGTAACAATGATCATAGTTTATATTGCAAAATGTGCATTCGAAAAGTTTAAGGTGCAAAGTGTAATCTGGATATAGTTTAAGGTGGTAAAGTGTAATTTCCTCTTATCATTATTATTATTTAGTAAGTAAATCCTACATTTTTCTTTTAATTTAACTAAAGTTCAGTTGATATTAAAATATCAAAAGAAAAATAATTCTCTTGAATCTTTACTTTTTTATGGTGGTTATTGATTGGAAAATAATTTATTGTATAAATATATGCTTTGTAAATATTATGTACTGTCATATTATAGTTAATATTGTTTGTATGACTATGATTATGATTATTGTTGTTGTTGTTGTTGATGTTGTTATTATTATTCAAAAATTAGACTAATAAATCCTTTTATTTGAGTTTATTTCACCTTCATTATAGTTATGACGACAAATATTGTAAGCTATAGTTGATATTTACCGTTATAAATTGTAATAGTCACCATAAATGAATTTGATTATTTTGTATTATTGTTCTTTTGTCTTTATTTATTATTATTTGGTTGTGCTTTTTTTTTTACAAGTATTACTCTACAATTCTCACAATCCTTCAGTTGTTATCACAATTGTAGTAAGCATCTCGACTATCTAATTTTTATTATGTTTGTGTTTTGTTAATTTGAAATTATTTATTCTTATTATGACCACAAACATTGTAAGTTAATACTTCATTTATCATAATAAACTAGGAGTTCTAGTAAGTTTTTCTATAACTCAACTCTCTATCAATTGTAGTATTGTGATTTTTTTTTAATCATTTTTTACTTTGTTATTATCAATTGTTACATCTATTACTTGGAAATAATATATTGCATAATATAATTGTTATTTTATAATAAAAATAATGTAAAAGTGCATTGTCAATTATATTATAGTTATTGTTACATATGTATGAGTATGTGTATTATTTTTATTTTTATTATTTAGTATAATAAATCATACATTTGTATTTCTTTCGATTTCATTAAAGTTTAGTTGGTTTAAAAAATGTAGTACGCTTCTAGAACCTTTACTATTTAGGGTGGTTATTGGTTGGAAAATAAATTGTTGTATATATGCTTGGCGTATATTATAAGCTAATATATTGTAAATATTATATATGGTTACATTATAGTTAATATTGTGTGTATGATTATTTTTATTGTTATTATTACTGTTGTTTGAAATTTATCTTGATAACTCCTTTATTTGAGTTTTTTTCAATTTCATCATGGACTACAAGCATTGTAAGTTATATCTAATATTTCGCATAAAAAACTGTAGTAGTCACTATATATGAATTTTATTATTTTGTATTGTTGTTCTTTTGTGTTTATTTATGATTATCTTTTTTTTTTTTTTTTTGAGAAGATTTTTATGATTATCTGTTTGTGTTTTTTTTTTTCCTTCTTTCTTTCTTCTCTTGCAAGTATCACTTTATACTTCCTACAATCTTTCACTTTGTATCGCGATTGTAGTATGCTTCTCGACTCTTTAATTTAATTGGAAATTATTTTCTTGTATAGATGGTTTGTAAAAAATATACCTTAAGATATTGTAATTTTTGAATGTCAATGTTTATATATTAAAGATTTTGTAAAAATGCTTCTTCACTTACATTATAGTTTCTATTATGTGTGTATGAATTTAAGAATACGATAATTAGAATTATAAGTATGATTATGATTAATTATTTATATTATTTTTAATTTAGCTTAATTAATTAACATGCATATGACTTTTATTACTATGTATTTATTTTCCTTCTTGTTTATTTTTGATCATGTAATGGGTTTTTCTATTTTCATTTTCAACTATCACTCCCTAAAGCTAGTATGCATAGTTTAATATGACAATTATAGAATGTTTGTTATTACATTAAATCGAGTCATTTGGGTGAATATTGCTTTTTTTTAAACTAATTTGCGTTATAGGTACTGTTAGAAACTATTTGGCAAACTGAGGAGAGAGATTGAATTTCGGCAACACTGTTGCCGAAATTCAAGAAAAAGTAAGAGAGAGAATCAGAAAGGAGAGGAGAGAGAAAAACATGAATTACGGCAATACCATTGCCGTAATTCCTCTGCCCAATCTGCCCGGACTTGTGCGTGTGAGAAGTGACTTGTGCGTGTGAGGAGTGCCCCCAAAAAAAAATCCCACAATTTCGGCAATACCATTACCGAAATTGTGGGAAATTTTTTTTTTTTTTTAATTTGTGGCAATGGTATTTTGGCACATTTGTGGGAAATTTTTTTTTTTTTTTTTTAATTTGTGGCAATGGTATTTCGGCAATACCATTGCCACATTTGTAGGGACATTTTTTTTTTTAAATTTGTGGCAATGGTATTTCGGCAATACCATTGCCACATTTGTAGGGAAATTTTTTTTTTTTTTTTTTTTAATTTGTGGCAATGGTATTTCGGCAATACCATTGCCACATTTGTGGGAAAATTTTTTTTTTTTTTTAATTTGTGGCAATGGTATTTCGGCAATACCATTGCCACATTTGTAGGGACATTTTTTTTTTTTTTTAATTTGTGGCAATGGTATTTCGGCAATACCATTGCCACATTTGTAGGGAATTTTTTTTTTTTTTTTTTTTTTAATTTGTGGCAATGGTATTGCCAATACCATTGCCACATTTGTAGGGACATTTTTTTTTTTTTTTTTTAATTTGTGGCAATGGTATTTCGGCAATACCATTGCCACATTTGTGGGAAATTTTTTTTTTTTTAATTTGTGGCAATGGTATTTCGGCAATACCATTGCCACATTTGTAGGGACATTTTTTTTTTTTTTTTTTTTAATTTGTGGCAATGGTATTTCGGCAATACCATTGCCACATTTGTAGGGAAATTTTTTATTTTTTTATTTTTTATAATTTGTGGCAATGGTATTTCGGCAATACCATTGCCACATTTGTAGGGAAATTTTTTTTTTTTTTTTTTTAATTTGTGGCAATGGTATTTCGGCAATACCATTGCCACATTTGTAGGGAAATTTTTTTTTTTTTTTTTTTAATTTGTGGCAATGGTATTTCGGCAATACCATTGCCGCATTTGTGGGAAATTTTTTTTTTTTTTTTTTTAATTTGTGGCAATGGTATTTCGGCAATACCATTGCCACATTTGTAGGGAAATTTTTTTTTTTTTTTTTTAATTTGTGGCAATGGTATTTCGGCAATACCATTGCCACAATTGTGGGGAAAAATGTTTTTTTTTTTTAATTTGTGGCAATGGTATTTCGGCAATACCATTGCCACAATTGTGGGGAAAATTTTTTTCCCCTCTTCATTTGTAGCAATGGTATTGTTGAAATTGTGGGAAAAAATTAATTTCGGCAGTGTCATTACCACAATTGGGAAAAAAAGTTTTTTTTTTCCTCCAATTTTCGATAACGGCACTGCCACAATTGCCATAAGGAGCAACTTGATTCTTATTTTAAAATAGAGGACATCATTATTTTTTTGACCGATATAATGCGTATGTTATGTTCTTTTCTTTATTGTAAAAGTACCATATGAAACAAATAAGGATTGATTCAAGTACAATGAGTACATTGATTCTTATTTTAGAAAAAAGTATAAAGAAGAAAAAATGATTGATGTGCACGTTGTAAATAAAAACAAAAAAAAGTACATACATTCTTATAGAAGAAAAAAATAATTGATGTGCACGTTGTAAATAAAAACAAAAAAAGTACGTACATTCTTACAGAAGAAAAAAATAATTGATATGCACGTCGTAAATAAAAAAAAAAAAGCACATAAATTCTTACAATAGGAAAGAAAAAAATGATTGATGTGCACGTTATAAACCAAAAAAAGCAAAGAAAGTACATATGTTTTTACAATACGAAAGAACAAAAATGATTGATGTGCATGCTATAAACAAAAAAAAAAAGCAAAGAAAGTACATAGATTATTATGTGCACGTTATAAACAAAAAAACAAAATTTCAATCAACCAATTGCCTCAACTTCTCATCTCATCTGATTCTTATTCTCTGCATCGAATATATTTTACTATTCATATCACACACGTCTAGATTTTCTTTTTTGTCTCCTTCACTTTTGTAATCTCTCTGAGAGATTCTTTTTTTGTTTCCTTCATTATTGTAATCTCTCAGGGAGTCTTTTTTGTCTAGGGAGTTAGTTTTGTCTTCTTCAATTTTGTAATAAAAGGTAAGTCAAGTGCAAGTGTTTTCTTCAGTTTTGTAAGTACAAGCGTCTTTTTTTGTTGTCATATTCACCTCATATTCATCTGATTCTTATTCTATGCATGCATCGAATATATTCACCTCAAGTACCTTTGTTGTCATATTCACCTCAAGTACTTTTATTGTCATATTCACCACAACTCCTCAGAGTTCCTTTTTGGTCATATTCACCTCAACTCCTTAGAGTTCCTTTATCGAAACCCTAAAATATAATACACAATATATATATATATATATAGACACACACACACACACACACACACACACACAAAAATAAATAAATGTGCACCCTAATCCAACTTGCAGTGATAGAAAACATTATAGCATATGGAATTAGTACCATGTTCTTTCAAATAATACAAACTACCAATATGGTCCAACTCCAAAAAAAAAAAAAAAAAAATTATGCACACTAACCAATCCACTGAAGTAGACTGAATACTTATGTTAGGTCATTCAGTTTGGCCACTAGTGGAGCCAACCATAGTTCGAGTGGGGCATGTTCTTCTATTATGGCCTTCTTGCCTACAAAGACTGCACAAAGGCCTTGGTTGATGCTCCCATGCCCATAATTGTAATATGAAAACAGGACCAGCAATCTCCGTACTTTTTTTAATAAAAGCAGTACACAACTCTTTATATAGGAAAGCAAGTGTGGCACTACCCCAGCTATATTCCCCAGCTTGACCAAAGTCGTGTAAGAGATTGAGAAAACAACAATGCAATTTATTTTGGCTCTTATTTCCAAATAGGCAACCCAAAACCTGGAACATGTATGCCCTAGCAAATCGTTGGGTTATTATAGCATTGACACCCTCTGGTAAGTTTGAGAATGTATCCCTTACCCATGTTATTTTAAGGTTACCATATGACAATGCTGTTGTAGGTGGCGTCATCCCAAGTAAATTACGACAAACTATTTTCCATTCCAAATTAGTGAGCCCGCAGACTGCTTTCCCATCAATAGGCAATCCTGTAAGGATTGCTATATCCTGTAGAGTGATCGTCATTTCACAAGTAGGTAGGTGAAATGTATGGGTATCAGAATGCCACCGCTCCACCAAAGAAGTGATAAGACTCCAGTCAATTTCTATATGTGGTAAGCGGGTAATACAGTATAGTCTACATTGCTGTAAATATGGGATAATACGCTCGCGTAACTGCGGGGGGGGGGGGGGGGGTGCAAACGATTGGGATCGCACACGTAAGTTGGAAACCTGTTTTTTTTTAAATGTAGAATGTTATATTACTAATGTTGAAATTATTTTCATGTAAATTGAATAATTGTAGATATTATTAGGACATTAATAAATTTGGATCTCGCAACGTACATTGCCTTCCATTGCGTCATTAGAGATGTGATATTGTTGTTGCTCCATTTCAAATATATCCTACATTAAATGCTACAATGAGTTAAACCATGCAACTTCCATTTGTAGTAAACAATAATAATAATAATAATAATAATAATAATACACATACATATCTTTATTATAAACCAACAAACATATTATGCAATATATTTTTTCCAAGAAATAGATGTAATAATTGATAATAACAAAACACATATTGATTATAAAAAGATCACAATAATACAATTTATTACAATTTTTGTGGTCATGTACTAATAATAACAATAAATAATATTAAATAATTTCAAAATTAACAAATACAAATTTAATTAGAGAGTTGAGATGCTTACCACAACTGTGATACCAACTGACAAAGTGAGAATTATGGAGTGATACTTGCAAAAAAAAAAAAAAAAAATCATAATAACACAATCAGATAACCATAAAAAATAATTCATTAATCTAAAATTTGAATAACAACAACAACAACAATAATCATAATCATAGGCATACAAATAATATTAACTACAACTACAATAATACATAATATTTTACAATGTATTGGCTTCTAATATTTACAAAGCACATGTTTATACAATAATACTAAATCTATTAATTTATAGAACTGTAAGTTAATAAACAAAGCAAAAACACTTACATTAACAAAAAAAACTTACAATTCTTAGCTGTTCACCTAAAGCAAAGTAAAATACTAACTGAACAATCGGAGGACTTGCAATCCTATGTGAGGAGATACAACTCTTCAGTGAAGGAGGAGAAATAAAAAGACGCTTGTACTTACAAAACTGAAGAAAACACTTGCACTTGACTTACCTTTTATTACAAAATTGAAGAAGACAAAACTGACTCCCTAGACAAAAAAGACTCCTGAGAGATTACAATAATGAAGGAAACAAAAAAAGAATCTCTCAGAGAGATTACAACAGTCAAGAAAACAAAAAAAAGAATCTCTCAGAGAGATTACAAAAGTGAAGGAGACAAAAAAGAAAATCTAGGCGTGTGTGATATGAATAGTAAAATATATTCGATGCAGAGAATAAGAATCAGATGAGATGAGAAGTTGAGGCAATTGGTTGATTGAAGTTTTGTTTTTTTGTTTACACCGTGCACATAATACCATTGCCACAAATTAAAAAAAAAAAAAAAAAATTTCCCTACAAATGTGGCAATGGTATTGCCGAAATACCATTGCCACAAATTAAAAAAAAAAAAAAAAAAATGTCCCTACAAATGTGGCAATGGTATTGCCGAAATACCATTGCCACAAATTAAAAAAAAAAAAATTTTCCCACAAATGTGGCAATGGTATTGCCGAAATACCATTGCCACAAATTAAAAAAAAAAAAAAAAAAATTTCCCTACAAATGTGGCAATGGTATTGCCGAAATACCATTGCCACAAATAAAAAAAAAAAAAAAAATTTCCCTACAAATGTGGCTATGGTATTGCCAAAATACCATTGCCACAAATTAAAAAAAAAAAAAAAAAAAATTCCCTACAAATGTGGCAATGGTATTGCCGAAATACCATTGCCACAAATTAAAAAAAAAAAAAAAAAAAAATTTCCCACAAATGTGGCAATGGTATTGCCGAAATACCATTGCCACAAATTAAAAAAAAAAAAAAATTTCCCACAAATGTGGCAATGGTATTGCCAAAATACCATTGCCACAAATTAAAAAAAAAAAAAAAAAAAAAATTTCCCACAAATGTGGCAATGGTATTGCCGAAATACCATTGCCACAAATTAAAAAAAAAAAAAAAAAAAAAATTTCCCACAATTTCGGTAATGGTATTGCCGAAATTGTGGGATTTTTTTTTGGGGGCACTCCTCACACGCACAAGCCACTTCTCACACGCACAAGTTGGGGCAGATTGGGCAGAGGAATTACGGCAATGGTATTGCCGTAATTCATGTTTTTCTCTCTCCTCACTTTTCTGATTCTCTCTTACTTTTTTTCTTGAATTTCGGCAACAGTGTTGCCGAAATTCAATCTCTCTCCTCAGTTTGCCAAATAGTTTCTAACAGTACCTATAACGCAAATTAGTTTAGAAAAAAGCAATATTCACCCAAATTGCTCCATTAAATCCATATGATAACGTTTATTAATTTGTACAATAATACATGGTTGGCGCTCAACATGAAAGTCAAACTGGTTTACAGAATTTAATGACTTATAATTCATATAGATACCTAATTCTATTACACTTAGAGGAAAAACGGTAAGCAAGCAAATGAAAAATGACATGCAAGTCAATGTGTATTATTAAAATTATTGTTGTTGCTGGTGTTATTATTATTACTTACATTGTTATTATCTTTTGCATAATTGTTGTTAGAAGACATGTATTACTGTACATGTATGACCCAATTATGAGTATGATTGTGATTAATTTCTTATATTATTTTTATTTTAGCTTAATTAATTGACATGTATATGATTTTTATTACTATGTATTTATGTTCCTTTTTGTTTATTTTTGATTGTGCAATGGGTTTTTTTTTATATTTCATTGTCAACCATCACTTCCTAAAGCTAGTACGTAGATTTTAATATAACAATTATAGTAGGTTTGTTATTACATTAAGTCCATATGATGACTTTTATTAATTGTACAATAATATACGGTTGGTACTAGATGTGAAAGTCAAATTGGTGTACAAAATTTAGTAACTCATAATTCATATAGATACCTAATTCTATTACACTTAGAGGGAAAGGCAGAAAGTAAGCAAAGGAAAAATGACATGCACATTAATGTGTATTATTAAAATTATTGTTGTTGCTGGTATTATTATTATGAGATTAAATTCAATAAGGATGGGGTGTAAGTCCTTTGGTTTACACCAACCAATAAAAACATGCCACATTAGATTTTTACTTAAATTCATTGTGAAATCAATACATCCTAATACACCTAATAAAACCTATTTAAAAAAAAAAAAAAAAAAAAAAACCTATTTTATGTTTTCCCTAAAATCTCACTCCTTCCTTAGCTCCTACGTTTCCAGCCACAATCCTCGCTATTTGCTGCCACACTGCCTCACCGAACCTCCGTTTATTGCTACACTACCTCACCGAACCTCCGTATGCCGCCACACTACCTCATGTTCCAAATACCACAAAACATACCAAATTATTAATTATTCAGAAGAGTGCAAATCTAGGAACACTAATCCAAATGCTATGGGAACACAAACTGTCTAATTATGGACAAAGAACATAAATTAAAATTTTATAATTGTGTGAGGCTTACATTCCTCAAAACAATTAGACTTACAGATTTCCTACAATTTCACTGACAATATCAAAGTAGCTAAAGCATTTTAAAGTATTGCCAAGAAGCAATTTTGATACAATTTTCTACCATATGTCAGGATTATCCTACCAGTTAAAATCTAGCTTGTTTCAAGATTGAATTTCATTTCATCATCTTTCCTTCCTAGCAATGAGTGCATGAACATATTGGGAAAAACAATAAGTGGGATCAAACCATAATAAAAAATTACCTGGCGAAACCTATATCTCTCCTTATTTCAAAAAACAAAATTCGTCCTTAATGTGCAAAACTCATATCTGTCCTTATTTCAAAATAGCAATACCTAGAGGTCCCAAACCATGAAGATATCAAAATATAGCAACGGCTAAATCAAACAAAATATAGCAAAACGCATCAATATTAAGAACAAGAACAAATCACCTAAGTCCAGCAAGGTAGTGCAGCGATGGACAGAGGTTCGGTGAGGTACTACAGTGGCAAACAGAGGTCCAGTGAGGTAGTGTGGCAGCAAACGGAAGTCCGATGAGAATTGTGCCTGGAGACACGAGAGCTGAGGAGGGAGTGAGATTTTAGGGAAAACGTGAAAAAAGGTTTATTTTTAGATGTTATTAGGTGTATTAGAATGTATTGATTTTACCATGAGTTTAAGTAAAAGTCTGATGTGGCATGTTCTTATTGGCTGGTGTAAACCAAAGGGTTTACACCCCGTTCTTATTGAATTTAATCTTTATTATTATTATCTTTGTCGTCGTTGTTGTTGGAAAACAATTATTACCTTACATGTATGACCCGATTATGAGTATGATTATGATTAATTTCTTTTATTAGTTTTAATTTAGCTTAATAAATTAACATGTATATGATTTTTATTACTATGTATTTATGTTCATTTATGTTTTTTTAATTATCATGTAATGGCTTTTTTCTTTTTCTCTTTTTCTTTATCAATTATCACTCCCTGAAGCTAGTATGCAGTGTTTAATATGACAATTATAGTAGGTTTATTATTACTTCAAATCCATATGACATTTATTAATTGTACAATAATATATGGTTGGCGCTAACCATGAAAGTCAAACTAGTTTACAAAATTTAGTGACTTATAATTCATATAGATTCCTTATTCTATTACACTTAGAGGGGAAAAAGGTAAGTAAACAAAGGAAAAATAACATGCAAGTTAATGTGTATTATTAAAATTATTGTTGTTGCTAGTGTTATTATTATTACTTACATTATTATTATCTTTGTTGTCGTTGTTGTTGGAAGGCATGTATGGTACCTAATTTTTTTACAATTTTAATTATGTTTATATTGTAGGATATATTCGATAAGGAGGAAAAGGCAATTGCCTCTTGCTCTTGCCATGGTAAGATGTGAATGAGAGCGGGGATAGATGGCATGCAGGCGCGCACACACACTCATATATATATGTGTGTGTGATTGGGTTCAAGTTACACATGATTTAATTCTAAGTAATGTTACACCACCTAATAATTTGTTATAGAATTCATATTTTGAAAATCCCATAGTTGAATTACATATTCTATATGTTTTTAACATTCATGTCAATTGGATGTTATTTATCATTCGATCTATGAACTTATCTTTTATGCATTATTTTAAACTATAAAAACTTAAATTTAAACAATTGCTTAAATGACATGGATATTAATTTTTAATTACCTTGATATTTTGCAAGCATGTGGAATATACGAAGATAATGTAATCTAATGGTAAATTTGTCAAAATTCACATTCAATTAAAAAATATTGAGTGGCGTAACATTGCTTAAAGTTACACTAGGTGTACAAAAAAAATTATCTCTCCTTTCTCCAATTTTGACATTTGTATTGCCACAATCCAAAATTTTAAATTTTTCTCTATCCTATATCGGCAATGGGATTGCCAAAATACAAAATTTTTTATTCTCTCTCCTCTCTCCTATTTCGGCAGTGGTATTGCAACAATTCAAATTTTTCTCTCTTCTCTTTTTGATCAGTTGGTCAATTGGGCAGTCGGGAATGAGCACAAAAATTAGGCAATAACAATTTCGGCAATGGTATTGTATTGCCAAAATTTCTTTTTCTCTCTCCTCTCTCCTACTTTTTGTCACAATTTGGGTAACACCATTACCAAAATTTACCTCTCTCCTCACACAACTAAATAAGTTTGAACAATACACATATCACAAATAAGCTCATATTTAAGCAATATTTAGCCAAAAGACTCTAATGGAGCTAGTAATGTGGGAATTTTGGTCCAAACATTTTTGCATCATTTTCTTTCCCATTTTCTTCCCAATTTTGGGAGATTGAGTTTTGGTGGGTCTAGGGAGGAAACACCTAGGCCCCACTAGTTTTCATTCTTCAAATTACTTGAACCAAACACCCCAAAACATATTTTTCTCTCTACTTTTCTCCCCCCTTTTTCCATCCCCCTAAAATCCCTCCTACCAAATGGACTTTAAGGCTCAAAAAAGGGTATTTGTAACTTCAAAGAGACAAGAATGATGGAAATGGTGTGATGTGTGATAGAGATAGTTGATACCATGTTTTAAATCCTATTCCGTTCTAGCGGAACAGCCGAAATTTTTAGATCCGGTGCACTTACCCCCTTGTTTAATTTCGGTATAAATTTTGGTCCATTCCATATGAATTTGGGTTGTTTCTATCTCTCAATTCTGGACTATTCCAGGTTGTGTTAAAATTTTTTAAACTTTAAAGCCCAAATTTGTCATTTGACTCATTTTATTCACATATCACATGTAAAATTTTGTGTTAGTTAATTAGATATAATGAAATATGAAGTTATATAGATGCACTGATAACAAAATATTCTGTTCTAGTAGTTAATTCGGAACAGAATTCAAAACCTTGGTCGAGCTTAGTGATAATTGGGACTAGTGAGTGAGAGACTAATTTTTTAATAGCGAACTCTTAGAAAACTAATCCAAGCTTTTAAAAGCCTTTTCATATCTAGTTGGTACTAAACCTATAGTAAAACCAACAGAGTTTTGGCATAGGAACTTTTAGATCTTTTGAAATAGCAATGAATGATATTATTTATACGCTTAATGGGGCAAATGGGAGTTGGTGGACTTTCTGGTCAGTTAGTTGGCCAAACTAGCTGACCAAAATTGATCTTCGAAATTGAAATGAGTGATTTTAGGTTTTTGTCTCAAACTTGAGTATGCCACTATTGTAAGGCGCTCAAACTTGTGTACGACATATGCTACTTATGCAAAGAAGTGATAAGGTTCAGCAAAACCAAAACCTATGATAGAGCAGTTGACTTCGAGGGCAGCTAGCCTTCAAGATTTGAGAGAGAGAGAGAGAGGAATAAAATGTAACTGACCGAAAAGATTATTTCATTGCTTAATTCCCTTATACACCAAGCACTCTCTATATACTAGTACATGCCTATCCCTTAGTTGTAACTAATTAACAGAATAGGAATCTCAACTAACTACTAACAATTTAGCAATTATATGGTACAACAACTCACTATACAATTTCTTGCACTCACTCACTTAGTTAATGATCCTAACAATATCTCCCTTTTAAAGCACCTTGCCTACAATGTGAGGGAATTGTTGTTGTAAACTGTATAAGTTCTCCCAAGTTACATCATCTTGATTGCTTTCTTGCCACTGGACTAATACCTGAGTGATGGTTCTATTTCGAAGCCTATGAGACCTCTCTTATAGCACTACAATAGGTTCAGGGTTAACAATGCCTTCTGTAGTAATATCTGGTAAGGTAGGAATGGGAATGACTTGTTGTCTTAGTTTGGCCTTAAGGCAGGACACATGAAATACTGGATGAATTAAGGCATTGGAGGGTAGGTTTCACCAATCTTCTATAGAACTTGGAATGACCTATAGTACTTAAGAGCTAGCTTGCCAAGAGTTTTATGATTAATTGACTTCTTTCTATAAGGTTGCAACTTCAAATACACCCACTCCCCCACTTCAAATGATCTTTAGACCTATGCCAATCAGTTTGTAGCTTTATTATTTCTTGAGCTAAAACCAAATTATGCTTTAGCAATGACAATATCTACTGTCTAAACCTGAGATGCATATCAATTGCCTCCACTCTAGTAGTTCCAGGAACATAATCCATTAATCTTGGTAGTGGATAACCATATAGGACTTCAAGAGGAGTTGTTTTAGTGGAGGTGTGAAAATTGATATTGAACCAATATTCAACTAAAGGCAACCAATCAACCTAAGCAGTAGGTTTATCAGTTGCAAATGCCCTCAGATATTGCTTCAAGCTCTTGTTCACTACTTCAGTTTACCCATCTGTCTATGGATGATAGGCTGAAGACATGGCCAGTTCTATTCCTTACAGCTCTGCAACAATTCCTTCCAAAATTGTGAAGTGAATGTAGGATCCCTATCGCTTACAATAGAAGCTGGCATTCCATGCAACTTAAGAACATTCTGCATGTACAATTCTGCCACCTTGGAAGTTGTGTAAGGATGTGCTAAAGGAATGAAATGAACATATTTGGTCAACCTATCCACAACTACCAAAACCCCATTTTTCAAGTGGGATTTAGGAAGACCCTCAATAAAGTCCATATTTACATCTAACCAATGTGTAGAGGGAATGGGCAAAGGTTGAAGTACCCAGCTGGCTTACAAGTCTCATGCTTAATTCACACTCTCTGATACGTTGCCTTAAGTACTTCCTTAATCCAGGCCAGTGGAAATCTTGTTGAATTTTGTGCTAGGTCTTCAAATAGCCTGAATATACTTCTAAAGGACTGTTGTGCACATAGTGCAAGACAAAAGATTTGAGATGACTATTAGGTCCCAAATAGATTCGACCCTTGTATAATAAAAGTCCATTTTGCAGTGTAAACCCTTTGGGAATTTCCCCCCTAGTTTGAAAAGCTTGAAGCAGTTGGTATAGGTCAGGATCAGACTCATAACTATCCTTAAGTTCAGCAATCCAAGCAGGAGTGAGAAAAGAGATAATGCATAAAGTACAAGCACTAGAGGAAGCACTCTCCCTACCGTCCTTCTTGGAAAATGCATCAGCTACTAAGTTGTCCTTAGCCTTCTTGTATTCAACTATGAAAGCATACCCCATAAGCTTGGAAATTCATTTTTGCTGAGTTGGAGTGCTAACCCTCTGATCCAGCAAGAACTTGAGACTCTCCTAATCAGTCTTGATAGGAAAGGGCATTCCCACCAAATATGGCCTTCATTTTTTGACAGCTGTCACCAAAGCAAGGGGTTCCTTTTCATAAATGGAGAGAGTAAAAGCCTTTCCCTTCAAAGCTTGGCTATAAAAAGCAATGAGCCTGATATTTTGCGTTAAGACAGCACCCAACCTAAGACCAGAGGCATCAGATTCCACTGTGAAGGTTTAAGAAAAATCTGGTAAAGCCAACACTGGAAGATTGGAAATAGTTAACTTGAGATTATTGAAGGTCTGTTCAGCCTTGTCAGTCCATGAAAAGTAATTCTTCCCCAACAGAGTAGTTAAAGGTGCTGCTATTTGACTGTACCCCTTGACAAATTTTTTGTAGTAGCCAGTTAGACAAAGGAAGCCCCTCAAAGCCTTAATATCTTTACACATAGGCCACTATTGCATAGCAGCTGTCTTTCTCGAGTCAGTTTAATGCCATCCCTTGAGATAATATGGCCTAGATACTCCACTTCCTTACAAGCAAACATGCACTTGGATTTTTTTGCAAACAAGTGATGCTTAGCTAGCAATGCCAATACAATCCTCAAGTGCTTAACATGGTCAGACAAGGACTAACTATAAACCAAAATATCATCAAAAAATACTAACACAAACTTCCTTAAATAGCGTTTAAAAATCTCAATCATTAAGGACTAAAATGTGGAAGGGGCATTGGTTAAACCAAATGGCATTACAAGGAACTCATTATGTCCTTCATGGGTTCTAAAAGTAGTTTTAGGGACATCATGTTATTTCATTCTAATTTGGTGATAACCTGATCTTAGACGAAGTTCAGAAAAAAGGCTAGCTCCATGCAATTCATCTAAGAGTTCGTCAATGATAGGGATTGGGTATTTATCTTTTGATTGTAGCCTGATTCAAGGCCCTATAGTCAACACACATACGCCAAGAATCGTATGCTTTTCTTACTAAGAGGACAGGGGAGGCAAATGGACTTTGGCTATTCCTAATAGACCCCACCTCCAATAATTCTTTTACTATTTTTTCAATTTCAGTTTTTTGGTAATAGGGATACCTATAGGGTATTTGGCAGACTGGTTGGGTGCCCTCCTTGAGGTTAATTTGGTGTTCATGACCCCTTAGAGGTGGTAGACCTGCTAGTGTAGCACATACCCCATCAAACTCTTGCAACAAAGACTCAATAGCAGCTGGGCATTGTTCTGATCAACAGTAGTAGACTGCATTGCTATGTGAACAAGTAGACCTTTCTTAGTAGGTTTCTTGAGGAATTAGGAAGTATCTTGCAAGCTAGTATTTGCTACCTTAATTCCTTGTAAGGGTTGAACTTACCCTTGAAAACTGGCTTACAAGGGGAGGGTGCTCAAGAGCTTATAAACACATGGTTAAACTTACACTTAATCCATGTGGGATACCAAGATTACAATAGTCCACCACGCTCCGCAGTCAACGTCCACAATGACTCACTCTAGTGATACTAACCCGATGGTAGCCCTTTCTCTTTTTTGGTGGCTCTACTCACCTATCAGTATTTTAAATCTAGCCTCTAGGTTGCCCCTCCGAGATCTGACCACAAAGCCATAACCCATTTAATTCCATACTCAATGAGCCACACCTAATTACTTGGAGTGGTAGTTAACTCTGATACCAATTGTTACAAACTCATGGGTAGAACTCACTATTGAAAATCGGCTTGCAAGGGGAGGGTGTCAAAGAGCTTATAAATACATGGTTAAGCTTACACTTGATCCATGTGAGATAATAAGAGTTACTAAATGGGTTTAAAAGTGGCTGTAGAACTTTTTGGGGTTATTTATCGAGCTTTAACACACGATGCTGATTATTTTGGCAATGATTGAGGCTTTCTTTGTCATTAGGACTGGAGACCTTGGGTATAGGCCAAAATAGAATGGAGTGTTGATAGAGTGTATGTTATGCGAGCATGTGTTGAGTCTTACATCAGGTGTTTATAGGTGGATTTTGGGTTTATAAGTGATTATAATAAGCTTCAATTGCAATTTGACTAGTTATTTTAGCATATAACGCAGATGTGGTTAGTGTTTTCCTTGAGTCGTTACACCCACTATAGACTAATAGTGCTTGTGGAACACTATAGGCATGCCGTCTCGCCCACAAATTTTAAAAGGTTGCATTTCATTGAGCACAAACCTTATGCTATGTTTGGAAGTTTGAAGGGAGATGAGAGTAGAGGGGAGTAGAGGAGAGAAGAGTAGAGGAAAATAGTTATCCTCCACCTTATTTGGATATTTTTAAAATTAAGTAAGGAGGAGGGGAATAATTAGTCTTTTCATAGTTTGTAATTTTGTTAATATGGTAAGAGTAAATTTGGGAATTCATTTGGTCAAGCATTTTTATGGTCTACTCTCCTTCCAAATCTCTCCAATTTGGAGGAATTAAAAATGAGGGGTTAGAAGTAATTAAAACCCTTCCAAATCCCTCTCCCTCCTCCCTTAACAAACATCAAAATAAGATAATTTAACTTACTCTTTCTCCCTCTACTCTACTCTCCATCCATCCAAACAAGCTATTAATTTTTCATTGGAAGGGCTTCTATTGGAAGGACTTCTACACAGAGGCAAAGAGATAACTTGTCCTTTTCAAATACACAATTGAATAAGGTCTTTTAGGCTGTTTGTGAAGCTGGGTTCTTTGTGTTGTACAACTCCTTACGCTAATTAATAAATTACCCTCTGATACCTTTCATGTCCTCACCCATTCAACTTGATTGTTCTTAATAAAGCCAATATAATTTATTCTTATTTTTATTACAATTGAGAGATGGAATAACCTTGTGTGAGTTGTGTCAATGTCTGATTCTTGTAACTGGTTTCCTCATAGAATTTTTGTTCCAAATAACCTATTGTCTAAACATCCATTCATCTAACCATTGCTGTAAACTAGCCTCAGCCATCAAGTTTAATTCAAAACGGCCTGCGCATAGGATTTGATCAATTTTTCCATCAACTCATATATTTAATATTTACGCAACCTAAAAACTCATTTCTTCCATTTCGATAAAAAAAAATTTCTGTGGATTGAAGTTGTATATATGCTTAGTTGAAAGAAAGGGGTACCTGAGTAGCTTTTCTCCGTGCTTGATCCACCTCCTCCGAGCTTTGAGTGTCTCTAATCCATGCAGCCTCAAATCTGCACAGTTTGGGCAATTGGTCAATCTCTTGGTTGGCAACTTAGGACTTAAACACCATAAGTCCTGCGTTAGAAGACTAGCCAAGGCTTTGCTACCTTGTTTGTCTTGTCCCGTTGATTGAGCAGAGAACATGTTTTTTCGATAATTTAATAGTTGTACTGGGAGGAGGGATCCGAACTTGGACATCTCATTTGAAAACATAGTACATGCCAGTTGAGCTATTGTAATTTGTCAAGACTTTTGGCAATTGATAGACAATTTAAATCTCCAAAAATGACTCAATAAGGTCCACCAAAGACATATATCACGGCTTTTACTTTAGAGCCTCTCGTTATTCCTTTTTGTTTGTCCAATAAAGTGATCCATAAAAGCCCATCAACAACTGATTAGTATTTCACCGATTCAGTAAAGAATAAAGACTATAGTTGAAATCATGCTGGGGCTGGCATGTCCAATTCTTGGCCGCAACTCCTAGCTTCCACATGAGGCAAAGAGACTCTTGCCATTGCCGGCACACAACAAATCTTTGCATGGCCCATTGCTCATGTAAGTTGTGACTTTTTCACTGTTGATCTACTTTTTGTTGGAAGTAATAATATAAATAAAAGCTTAAAAGTTAAAAAAAAAAGATTTAACTTTTTGTTGACAAATAAAAGGTGAAAATTAAATAAAATAAGCTGATTTCACTTTTTGTTGAAAATAACATATATATATATATATATATATATAAAAGCTAAAAAGTAATTTTTTTTTTTTTGATTGTTTAGCTAAAAGAGAAATAAAAATATATTAAATGTAGAATTCGCAAATAGTAATATCATCGTTGCCAGACACCATAATATTACCGTTGTCTTGACTTAACGGATGTGGGACCCAAATCAAAAGGGAAAAAAAAACTAAACATTAGTTGGCAAAAAAAAGAATAGTGATGTGGGTCCCTGCAAAGAATGATGTCGGACCCACAAAAAATATACAAAATAAGTCAAATGTTGGATGAGGAAGCAGAACCCAAATGTACAGTCATTCTTCCTCTTCATCTAGGAATATACAATTAGATGTTTGAGTTTTGCAAAAATTTTAATAGTCTTTGGGCCAAATACATGTTGCTCACAAATAGTTTAGTTTGTTTGAAAACTTGAGGAATCTTGTAGATCAATTAGTATTCTATAATGTTGTAGATCAATTAGTATTCTATAATGTTGTTAGAGGCTAGTTAAGATTCAAATCCTCCCTCTTCCAACTATCAATTTTTTTAAAAATTTTTAAACAAGTTTAGGATCTGTTTAGTAAGAGATTTCTAGTAACGTTATTTAAGTGTTATGGAAATATGTATGATAAAAATATATTGTGAAAATACGTATTGTGGTATTTAAACAACAGTACCAAGCAGTCTCTTAATTAAGTTATTGATTTCTTTCTCAAATAAAAAAGCTATTGATTGTTTTCTTTTTTATATATATATATATATATATATATATATTATTTTATTTAAATATGATAGAATTTCAATTTATGACATCTGCTCTATGATGATCATTATTTGTCATTAGATTAAAACACTAATTAGTTTTTGGTGTAGGTGAGGCTTGAACCCTAACATCTATTATTTAAAGATAATAGACTTCACTAGTTGAGTTAGTTAAATTTCACAAATTATTGATTTTTACTGTCTAAATGGAATGGAGTAAGTTTGACAAGTTATTTTTAAAAGCTAGGTTCATTTAATTAGCTATTCCTAGAAAAAAGAAAATGGCTAAAATACAAATTTCACCCTCTACGTTTTAATAGAATTCATTTCAGTCATCTAATGTTACTAAATGCAGCATTAATTGTTCAAATTTTAAAATTTTTTTCTTCAAAATTTTTAAATTAAAAGCAACCAATTAGTGATTAAAAAATATTTTCTATTTTTTAAAATAATTTTAACAGAAATTGACAAAAAGACTTTAATTGAATAAACTTGAAATTAGTGGACTGAAATGAACGAAAATAATGTTAGAGGATTCAAATGAACTACAATGAAACTTAGAGAGTGAATTTTGTATTTTAACCAAAAATAAAAAATAAAAAAGACAGTTTAAAAAATTATTCGGAAATATATTGGAGGAAGTCAGATTACTAAAAAAATCATAACCAACATACACTTAACCTATAAAAACAAATTGAGATAGAAGTTGTAGTGATATCGTGATAGTGGTGGTAACTTTCTATCCATCAAGTTGTTTAGCACTTTAACCCGTGTTTAATGCCAACATTGACCCCAAGCACAACCAAAATCCTTTTCTTCTTCTTCTCCATTTAATATATATATATATATATATATATATTTATTTATTTAAAGTCAAATCCATTTTGAACTTATATATATCACCAGTTAATTTAAAATCTACCAAAAGAAGACAATGTTGCTTTGGGTATCAAAAAGTCAGAACCGAAGGCCTTTGCTACTAGACATCTCTATTGTTTTTCTTTTTTGGATAGAACTAGACACCACTAGTTTGTTTTTTTGGGTGAAAAAGGAAATGCATTAAAGAAAACTAAACAGAACAAAGTCTAAAGCAGGAAACACCCTAAGCGTCAGCTATAAGTTGGTGCAAATACACGAAGGAGGAGATGAATACAAGTACACAACACAAAAGATAATAGAGATTCCTTCTTTAACAAAAGATCTACACAATGGTTCCCTTCGTGGTGTTTATGATGCAAAAGAGCCTCATCAAAAGACTAGAGCAGGGTTTTCGATTTTGCAATAAAAAATTAGAGCATTGAATAAGTGAGCAAAGTCAGTCGGAGCACTAAAAGGGTGAGCAAAGTCAGTTATAAAACAATGTAATGTGATGATATTGATAACAGAATTAGTGTCTATTTTGATGAGTAACTTTTAAATGTGGAGACTCCTAGCAAGGTTGAGCCCATCACGAAGGCCTTAGAGTGGAAAATCTTTTATGCACCGGACGTATGAGATTTATGTTTCACTGACATGCGGGTCTCACAGAACTCACATGTCAGTGAGACATAGATCTAATACGCCCGACACATAAGATACTTTCTGTTTTAAAATTCGGCTGCTATGGAGTTAATAAAGACCCACATATTAGTGAGATATAGGTCTTATACGTCTGCCACATGTTATACTTTTTGTCTTAGAGTTTGGCTGCCATTGAGTTAGTGAAGGCCAATGTTACTGGAGAAGCCACTAATCCATGCTCCTCTATTGCCTCTAATTAGACCACCAGCACTAGCTACCTATATCTTTAATTCTTTACATGCTCTTATATTGAACAAGAATTAGGGACAACTTTTTTTTTTTTTTGGCTAACCATAATTAGGGACAACTGTGTCAAGTATAAGTGTGAAAACGTGAGTTTTTTGAACTTTATTATGATAATTATTCTTCTTTTAGAGTCTGTTTGAGATCTGCTTATTTTGCAGAAAATATTGTAAATAAATATAAAAGTTAGCTGAAATAGTACAGTGAGACCCATAAATAATATAAAAAAAATACAGTAAAACTTATAAATAGTAGTAAAAATAAACTAAATAATAAAATAAGTTACAAAAAAATAAACTATCCAAATGCAACCTTAACTGCGATTTTGACGTGTTTGTTTTGCTTTTGTTTGAAGTAACTATTATTGTAATAAAGGAACAAAAAAAAGTTGGTGTTCTTATGGTCAAATGAAAAGTCTAGACACTTCCATATGTTATGCAACCATTTGTTGCCTTACATTCAGTGGATGAGGCAAAAGTCTGATTTTATATAATTGTAGAATTGTTTTTTTTTTTTGAGAAAGAATTGTAGAATTGTTTCAAATGAACATGTAGCCGATGTTTTTTTTTTTCCACCAATCAAGTGTATTTAAACCAATGAAATGTTTTCTATAAAAATTTTCATTAGACCAAGACATACATATAGACGACAAAAAATTGAAAAGTAGATATTAAAATTTTCCAACTAAAAATTAAATAAAGTTTCAAATGTGTCACTTCATTGTCATAAAAAATATCTCATCTTCATGCACCTAATCCTGACCAAGCAATGTTTGGGCTTTTGAGTCATAAAAGAAAATATTAATTGGGCCAACTGGGCTACAAGACCCGAGTCCAATTGAGGCATCGCTGACCCGACCGGAATTAGAAGAAAGAAACACAAAGGAAAACACAAACGAGGGGAGGGCAATACGCTTAAGATTAACGCAGGGGAAATCCAAAGCCAATAAAATAGAAGGGCACGGATCGATGACGTGGCATTAAATTTTCAAATCCCGCCTAAACCCCCAAATTTCATTTCGTGCGCAATTGAATTTCAATTTAACCCCTCAACTTAATATCTCCGCCTTTCGGAATTTCTCTATAGTCCCTCCTCGCCCTCAACAAGACCTCACCATCAGTCCCACTTCTCTCTGTCCCTCTCTCTCTCTACGCGTTGAAAAAACTTTTCTCCCAAACCCTAACCTTAACCCTAACCCTAGTTCACCAAACCCCCCCGGTGAGTCCACCTTTTCCGATCGATTTTCGACGAGTTTTCACGTGCTTCGTTCGATTTTCGCAGCGTTTCTAACTGATCCGATCTTAATTTTGCAGGATTCGCCATGAAAGGAGCAAAGTCGAGGTCTGAGCCGAAGAAAGCTGATTCCAAGTGAGTTTTCCTTTTCTTCTCTAATTTTAAGCCCTAATATGAGATGAAAACTCTTAGATCATGTTTTCTCAGATCTTAGATCTAAAAATTGACCAAAATCGCTCTCTGTGTTGTTATAAATGTTATTTGTTTTGTTAATTTTGGTGTGGATTTGTGTATGTGTTGTTGTAGGCTTTCGGTGAAGAAAGGCGGTGCTTCAACCAAAGCACCAGCAGGAAGGAAGGGAAAGGCCGCGAAGGACCCTAACAAGCCTAAGAGGCCTGCTAGTGCTTTCTTCGTTTTCATGTAACTATTTTTCTTACCCTTCGCTTTCGCTTTCATTTTCCGGAAACTAGTTTTCTCGAGGTAAAAGAAAAGAGAAAAAAAGGTCTACATAGAAATTTATTTGTTTTTTAATTCTCGTAAAAAGTCAAAATCACATGTAAAACCCTTCATAAACAAAACTAGCTTTTGACCTTTTGCAAATAGCTTCGCAGTTTGCTACAAAGCCATAATTCCTAATTTTTTTTAATTTAATTTTTAATTTTTATTTTCATGATTACAGGGAAGAGTTCAGGAAACAGTTCAACAAGGACCACCCTGAAAACAAATCAGTTTCTGCTGTAAGCTCGATTATATTCATTTGCCTTTTATAGTTTAGTAAATCCTGGGGTTTCCTTCAGCTTGAAATATGTTTTTCTTTTTGTTAAAATAATCAGGTTGGTAAAGCTGCTGGTGCGAAATGGAAGTCCATGTCCGAAGCCGTAAGTATTCTGAGATGTGAAAGTTGTTAATTAGTTTTAGCCAATAAATGTTGTAGACTCAAGAAATATAAATGATTT
This sequence comes from Quercus glauca, assembly GCA_023736055.1. Classification (NCBI taxonomy): domain Eukaryota; kingdom Viridiplantae; phylum Streptophyta; class Magnoliopsida; order Fagales; family Fagaceae; genus Quercus; species Quercus glauca. The sequence continues at coordinate 86,206,866 of CM043316.1, read as the reverse complement.
CAGGAAAAAGCGCCTTATGTTGCGAAGGCAGAGAAAAGGAAGGTTGATTATGAGAAAAACATGAAAGCCTATAACAAGAAGCAGGTAATTGCTTTAAAAGTTTATTTTATTTTTGTTATTCTTTTGTGAGTTTGTGTACTGTATGAGTGATTTGTTTGGTTGTTTGTCTATTTGAACAGGCTGAAGGTGCGAATGCAGCTGAGGATGAAGTAGAGTCCGAGAAGTCGATGTCCGAGGTCAATGATGACGATGAAGGGGATGAAGATGGCAGTGAGGAGGTTTGATTGAATTCTTTAGCCTTGATTGTTGTAATAATTTTTTGGTTTTTGGGGTTTTTTTGTTAATTATTCTTTGAAATTGTTGTTTGCAGGAGGATGATGACGAGTAGAGAATGGCTTGAATGATAGGATAGTCATTTAGGCTGTCAAAATGTTTGATCATTCCATGCTAATGGTTTGATCATTTTATGTCTAAACTTTTGTTCCCCTTTCCAAGAAAATATATCCCTGCTCCCTTGTCATTTGTTTTGCCCTTTCAGGAAATGGATAGTTATAGATGGGAAGTTGACCTCTATTTGTACTTTTCAAATGAATTCTAATGATTTAGTGAAGGGGTATTGTCTATTGTAGAGCTTCAGCACCCTGTCCCCTTGATTTAGCATTTTATGTTAATGTATTTTTATTTCTTTTTATTTTAGTTATGTTTTCTCACCTTCCAACTATTATGGTCATGTAGACCTTTTCTTTTGGTATATTTTTCTTGTGTGTTTATGTTTTGTAGTTTTCCTGAAATGCTTTGTCCTTATTGTTGGGTGAAAATTTAACATCCACTGGTTTGCATGAGTTGTTAGCAATGACTTGGATCAGGATCATGCTAGTTTTGCTGAATAAATGTTATCATGAGAGGAATGAATGCAGTTTAGGCCTTTGATGTTTTGAATGCTGCTTGAATGACTTGTTTTGATAGTTTCCATAAAGTAATTTGATTAGCAGTCATCTTTCAAAGATATTTAATAGTTAATGTTCTTGAAAGAATTTGTGGTTGACCCTGATAAGTTCACTAGGATCCATAGAGTTGACTTTGATTCGGATTAAATCTTGGTTTTATTAATGTTATGAATTTTACTAGTTCTTGCAGTTGGGTATGATGATTTGTTTCTTCCAATTGTGTATTCAATTTCATGTGTGCTGATACTGGCAATGGCATGTTATTCTGTTTATGTACTGATTTTTTTTTTTGTTAGGAGAATTTTTATTCTTACTTTAGTTCTTTTGTTTCTTTCAGTTGTCTAGGAGTGTCATTCCTATGAGTGGTTCGCTTATTTTATTAGATTTAGATAGATGGCAATTAATTATTTGTAGAGTGTTGTGATTTTTTGCCCTCAGATTTTGGGTAAAAGTTGTAAAGATCAACATGGCTTGTTATCCCAAATGCTGGACTGATTTGTTGTCAAGGAGTTGGTTTTAACTGTTATCATAGCATTGTAATGTGATTTGGACATCTACAATTCTGGTGTAGTTTGATGGCAGGGCAATAGTTTTGATGTTTCTTTTGTTCATATAGTGATGAGTTTACATTATTGAGTTGTGTTTTATTCATGACCATATATCGGACATTGATCTGTAAAGCTACTGTTACTGTACAATTATAGGGTTTCTTTGTGAAGAATCACCTATAAAAAAAAAGGATTTGTTTGTGAAGAATCAATTGTGGATAGAGATGTTTCTAGAAGTTAGGTGAAAATAGCTTTTTCTGTTTAGGCTTTCTCCTGCACCCTTCGAAAGCAATGAAGTATTTAAACTATCTAAAATTCTTAATGGTTTTCACCTATAAAAACAATCTAAATGGTTTTTTGCTACCCTTTGATTTTTAGACTGGGGATTTGTTTTAACTTTTTCCAATGTTTTGCATTGTTATTTTTGTACAGTTGCATTTCTGGATTTGATACCTAGGGTTGTGAGAAAATCTCATTTAACTAGCATGCTAGCAACTCCACTTCCTTCTGGTGCTTCTGGCCCTCCATTGATGCTCTGGATTTTTATTGCTTGTTAGTTTTATGTTGGCATAAATCTGGTTTTACCTTGGTATTTCAGCTTATTGCATTTTGTTTGAAACTGTTTGTCCTAACCTCGAGTATATTATTGCTCTAATCAAGTTGAATCAGATTTTCAAATATGTATTTTTAATGTTTATTTGTCAAGATATTTTTCGTGTTTCAATCTTTAATGTTTTTAGCTTTTGTACTGAATGTTTCATTTGTCATTTGCATTTGGAAATAGGAAATAGGTGCATTGTAAGGTAGAAGTAATTGTTACCCTAGATTGGCTTGCTTTATGAGTTTTGTTTGATATTTTGATGCAGTTCCCTTGAAATTGTGAAATATTTAAAGTGAAACCTTTGTGTTGGAAAAGATTAGTTTCATTCAGGTTGTTTGAGTTTGGTACAAGCTTTTGAGCTGAATACCGAGTTCAAAGAATATCTGATAGAGTTGGTTGTGACTCATGAATGGAAGTCTGGTAACTTGGTTTGTCAGATGGTCGTACTGGGTAATGAAATTGATCAGTGGATGCCCTTTTGGTCACACCACTTGAATGTTTAATGAGGTTCATAATCGTTTGCAGAGTCTTGCTTGTATCTTCCTGGTAGAACTGTAGACACGGGAGTGTAGTCTGAGGTACCATTGGTTTTGGTGAGGTGATTGTGAGTTGGTTGATCTTTCATATATATATATATATATATACACACCCATGCGTGTGGGTTGATTGCTTACGTGGTGTTTGTCATGATTTACATAAAAAATAGCATGAGTTATTGTGATTTCTTATTTGGATTGTTTGATGACTCTGGTCACACTCATCGTTGGTGCTGCTTGCTGGGCTGGTTTTATCAATTCTATGAAATTTTTATCTCTTCCACTAATTTGTATAGAGGACTATGTAATTGTGTGGCTACATTGAATTCCAATATTTTATATGGTTTATTGTCATATATGAAAATGTACGACAAAAATGGTGTATTCGTGTAAGGGCAAAATTCGTGGTGTGTAAGCTCTTTACAAAGAAAATATGTAACTAGTTTTTTTTTCCTAACTATCTAGTTAGTAGTTAAGGTTTTGAAATTATATCTTTTACTAGCATCTTGAGTTTAAGAGACTGGATTTAGGCTCATAAATCGAGTTTCAAAAACTTGATTTTCATGGTCTGATCAGGTTTGATGTGGCATCTTTTTTTGCGTGGCGATCACATGGAAATTGAGTCTCTAAGACTCGATTTTTAACTGAAAAAATTAAAAAAAAGTTTTAACTCTCATGTACAAGCTGGAATACTCAAAAACAAATCTAAGAAATCCTAAACACAACAATGGACTCAGATCAGAGGGAGAGAAAGAGAAGCCGCACGTGACTCACTCCAAGAGACTCAGATCAGAGGGAGAGAAAGAGAAGTCGCGCGCGACCCACTCCTAGAGACTCAGATCAGAGGGAGAGAAAGAGAGGCTGCGCGCGGCTAGGGTCGCGTTGCAGCGTGGGTCGCTTTGCGGCTTGGGTCAGCGCAACCTGGTCGCTCTGTGACTCGGGTCTGTCGCCACTTGGGTTGGCTTGAGCTTGCATCTCCATTTCTTCTTCTTCCTCTTTTTTCTTTCTTTTTTTCTTTCTTTTTTTCCGCTTTTTTTTTTTTTTTTTTTTTTTTTTTTTTTTGCTGTTTTTGCATTTCTTGGTCAAGGCCCTTAAAAGTAAAAGTTTGAAAATGTGGTAGCTGTAAATCGAGTTTTAGAGACTCGATTTCTATGTAGTTGCCACGTGAAAAAAGATGCCACATCAGACCTGATTAGACCATGAAAATTGAGTCTTTGAGACTCGATTTATGGGCTTAAATTGAGTCTCTTAAACTCGAGATGCTAGTACAAAATATAGTTTTAAAACTTTAACTACTAACTAGATAGTTAGAAAAAAAAAATAGTTACCTATTTTCTTCGCTTTTCACCAATAATCTCATGATGATGCGTTGGCATTGGCTTGTCTCTTCTTTTTCATCTTGGTTGCTATGGAAAAAGGTTTTCTTGTAATTGATGTGTTTGAGTAAAGACTTTAGTTACTAGCTTGATGTTGTCCTATGTTTATTATTTTAGGGAAATGTTAATTAGTATCTTTAGGTATTGGTTAATAATCTATTTTAAGAAAGTTTTGATATCACTTTTATAAAAAATGAAAAAAGCTGTTTAAATATTATTATTATTATTATTTTTTTTTTTATAAAATTTTTTTTAATTGGATTGTTAATCAATGAAATCACTCGTTAGCATGACTGATTATTTTAATGTAAATTATTCTAATTGCTTGCATTAACTGTTATAAAACAGATCATTATTCTGGATAACTAGTTGACATTTGTTTTATTGTTTAAAAAAAAATAAAATTTGACGGGTTGACGTTGAGGATTTGGGTGTTTGTGGTTTTAACTGACATCACAGTGGTTAATTTGATTTGTTCCTTTTTTTTTTTTCGGACTTGCGCTTTGCCAAAGATTATATTCGGATTACAATATATAAATTGCGGTACTTTGTAGTAATCCAACGTCAAACTGTCAAAGATGTTGCATAGCTTGATGTGAATGCTCATGATTTGTGATCATTTGAAGATCTAATTTAACATTGTGTCAACGTTAAACATTTGTTAGTTCATGTTGCTCTATAGATTATAAAACTCCCCTGAGGAAAAAAAAAAAAATCGAGTATTCTGCACTTTTTGAGAATCTTAAAAGGTTTGATAGTGTTTGGGAAGGATGGAGAACAAATATCTAGCAAACAAGAAATTACAAATTTCTTTGGTTACGTACAAAAAATAATGCACAGGAAAGATTAATGTGTGAAAATGATCCAAAGTTACTATTATTATTTTTTTAATTAACAAAGTTGTTTATTTTTATACACTGGTTAAGTGATACTGTGTTATAGTGCTGCATCATTCATAGTTCCTGTTTCCTGTTTCATGTTTCCCCTTGCTAGAATTGTTGCACTAATGTGTTATCAAAAACTATTCTAAAAGAAAGTTAACGAAGAATTATTATATGATTCAGGTCTATTTATTTTAGTTTAAAATCACAACTTATTAATTTCCACCGCTAGTTTGTGTGTGTGTATAGAGAATAATGTATATTTTATAAAGCATTACATTTTAGAAGTAAAATTGTACAATAGACACCAATGGAAATAAGAATCAATGAAACTAAGCTCATCCAAACGAACACACTTGTCTTTTGGGAAAAGCCGAAAATAGAGGAAGCAAGGCCTCAAGTGGAAGGCTAGGTCATTATAACTCAGGGCCAAGATATTTGAGAACTGGACTTGCTTACTGTCTAGCTGCCAACTTGGGTGCTCTAAAACTTTCAACCATACTTCGTAGCTCACTTCCTTTGTCGACAGCAAACCTCCCAGCACAACGATTGCCAGAGGTAAGCCTTTACATCTACTTATAATTTTTTTCTTGAGCTTCGACATTTCTTCATCAGAGAACTGAAGGTTGTCTGTTAGGGTACCTTTTTCAAGAATAATTCCCAGGTGTCTTTGCGATTTAGCTGGTTGAGCGGATGAAGATCTACTCTTGTATCTGCCGAAAAAGCGACGCGATCATTGCTAGTAGTCAACATGACTCTGCTACCATTCTTTGTGTCTGGAAAGGTGTCAAGAAGTTCTTTCCATACACTAGGTTCCTGCAAATCGTCCAACACCACCAGGTACCGTTTCTCCTGCAAATTCGTACTGATCTTCTCTACCAATTCTTCTTTCGTTGATTTCTTATCAACTGTTGCATTGACGATTTGTTCCAATGTGCTCGGCAGCACATCTGTAAGGTTCCCAGAGGCAAGAACCCATGCGCGGCAATCAAAATGACCTCTTAACCTCACGACTTCTATAGATTGCTGTTGCAAAGGTAGTCTTGCCAGAGCCATGCTTGCCTAGAATTGAAATGCTGCGAAGCCCTTGGTAATCCAGGTCAGTTAGCTTGGCCACCAGCATGGTTGTCAAAATCCCAATCTGGATCTTACGATCCTACGATTTTACGATCTCATCTACCCAAAACGATTTAAATCTTTCAAGGATCTTAGCGATCGTTCAGGATCGTACGATTTTGACAATTTTAAATGATTTTGGTTTCTTGTAAACTTCTTTAACTTAACAGAAGATTCAGTTGGACCAAAATGAAAAATAATATTCCAATAGATCAAGTTTTGCTATTCTAATATAGTGAAATAGAGTGTTAATTGAAAACAAACAAAAAATAACATCCCAATAAAGTGTTACATTTTGAGATTTTTGACATCTTAAATGATGCTTACAAATGGATGTAATGATGCATGGTAATTACATCAAATGGATGCAAATTTTTTATTTTTTGTGAATGTATAATTTATGTGATTATTTAACATACCAATTTGTTTTTTTTGTTTTTTCTCAAATAATGTAGAATCTTACGATTCACGATTTGATCCTACGATCCACGATCCCACCTACCTTCAACGATCTTACGTAAGATCCCGATTTTGACAACAATGGCCACCAGCTTTTTTATGTACTTTCCGAATCCAATGATGTCTGGCTCTTCATCCACAGAGTAGCTGGAATTATTGATTCGCTGATTCATTGTTAGCCCTTCATCTTGATAACTTGATCTGTGTGAAGTTAATTGCTGAATCCTGAGCGGCTCCACTTGGTTTGATTCCTTCAATGTTTGCACCCCGCATTTGTCAAGCTCGTTAATCTTGTTCTTGATATCCTCTGTCTCATTGCAGAGGTCTGTGTCAGCCTTCAAATTCTTAAGGATGAAAATGTACCTCTTTGCGAATCCCAATCTCCTTGCATACATTCTCCGCAGGACAAATGCTTCAATGGCATCCTCCACTTTGTAAACAACAGGAAGAATATCATCCGCACACTTGTTAACACTTTCATCATCTTCTTTTTTATCTTCTGCATCTGTCTGAGACTTATTCTGACTTGCTCTACCTCATTTATAGCCTTGTTGAAGATGATTGATTCTTGAATGAGCAGGTCTGTGAGTTTCCGTATCACTATGGAAACAACTGCTTCCACATCCATTGATTTTTCCCTTCTTTCTCCTCCTTTTCCTCCTTATCTCAACCAAACCATAAATGGTGTTTCCAGGAACTGCTTCGTTTGTTTGAGCATTGGTTTGCTGAGGGGATGCGAGTCAGTGAAATTGATTAAATGCAATGAAGTAGAACCAAGGTAGCACCAGCAATGCAGTATAGCTGGTTTTTTCTGTTGCACCTCTCCCAAGGGATCGTCAATTCACAGAGAAAGGTAGGTGCCACTTTAGGTATGGCAATACTTCTAGCTGCATTTTCTTTTGCTTTTTTGGTGTGTTTCTTTTGGTTATGGATTCTCTAGCTGCAATTGATCTTGGCGACAAAGGAAGCCCATTAATATGGTTCCATTGTGTATGAGTACAGGTGGGCTCTTGGCTTAGGGTTAAGACCAACCAATGCCTTGACCTTCTTGCTAAAGAGAGCCAGACTAGAATATACTTGTTTGTTTGGTATATACCCTTCCCCTCCGACTACCACTATGCAGCTCGAGATTGATTCACAGTAATTGCTACTTGCTAATTTCCTCTCCAGTCTTTCTTTATTAGCTTGTTGGTGGATTTCTTATATCATTAATCAAGCAGAAGAGTCAACGACAATGCAAGCATCCAAGAAGACTTTCAAGGCTTTCTGCTTATTACAACAGAAATGGCTTTTAAGCCTAAAAGTAAGCTTGGCAACAGTGTGGGATGCAATTTTTCGTTTTTTAGGAGATAGATAGTTGGGGAGGGGTAGGTGGAGTTTGAATCGCATATATGGAACACCACAAAAAATATCATTACAGATGGGCTATCACTTGAACTTCTAAATAGTAAATACTACAAATTTGACTCAAGTACAAAGAGGACATCAATTGGGTTTTGAAAATTGTTCGCAATAGCTTAATTCTGTACATATCTACTAGTATCATTTAGAACCTCCCATTCAGGTTTAAATTGTATTGGAAAGTATCCTCTCCATAAGAGATCCATTTTTTATGGTTCAAATTGGATATTAAAGATCTATAGTGTACAAACATTTTGAAATTTTAAATTTCTGATCAATCTTGCAGTAATTACAGGGTCATTTTTATTTCCCATTCAGGTCACGTTGGTGACTTTATTATGGAAAACTCTTGTAATAGCTGCTGAGTAGTTGAAATAATCAAATCTTTCGTTGATTTTTTTTTCTTCTTCTTGTGGTTAGCAGTTTGTCAACCTATGATTTAAAAGGCACCACTTATGGTACTTCGCCTTTTTTTTTTTTGGTTGTTGTTGTAAGTAACATGGTATATCACTAATCTTGATATAACTGAGGAAGGCAACTCTGTAGCCAGAGATTGATGCTCCACCGCATTTGCTGGGTTTCTCTGTAGACTCTAGTCATTCTTTATTACCTGCAGATGGCTTATTATAATTGTCATCTAATAATCTCAACCACTTTCAATAATTAAATCAAAATTTGGAAAATGGGATTGCAAACTTGCAATTTAACATCAAGAATCAAACGTTTACACGTACGACAATAAAAAAGGGCAATAAATAAGTAAACACTGACTAATTCACGTGCTGGGTATCAGACTCTTAATTCCATGGAATAATTTTGATTCGAGGTTATGAGTTTGACTTGAGTTCGATGGATAATAAGTTCACAGATTTGAAAATTAGAAAATCATGGATTTGGGATTGTTTAAATTAAGAAAAGAGGACTTACGTTAAGTGGTGACTGGTGATGATGTGTACGCGATTAATTGTGATCAAGCGTGACTAGATTAATAGTGATCTAAATATGTAATTAAACTTACCTGAACAAAACATAGAGCTTGAAAGTAAAATGAACTGAAAGTTAAAGGGATGAATGTAAACTTCCTTACATTAGCGCAAAATAACTACTACAATAAATGCAAAATTTATATTAAAAGAGAATTATAAAGAATAAGCAAACAATTTTAATCTTGCCATCGAACCAAGTTTAAATCTTGAAAACCCACTTACACCCAACAAAAAACTTTCTTGGAGGCTAGGCAATTAAAGGTCCGTTTGGGTAGTGCGACTGTGTCCGTATTTTGGGCCTTTTTTTTTTAAGTCCAGCGCGTTATGCACTGTTCATTGTCCATGAACAGTGATTTTAGGCCAATGAACAGTGCTAAACAGTAAAAAAATTATTTTTAAAAAAAATATTGTTTTCAGCAAAATAAGCTACACACTAACTATCATATACGGTTCTGGACAATGCATCAAGTTCATCATTTATTATAGGGCCTTATAGCCTACCAAAATGGTTCAATGGAAGACTTCTAAAACTCAAGTATATTGGTTACATTTCATAAAGATCCAAGAATCAAGCCAAGCCTTCTAACTCAAGTATATTATTCAAGGAAAAAAGAAAAAGAAAAAGAAGAAAAGATTAAAGTATATTAAAATTGTGTTCAATTAATGATTTTTCTGATAGTTAGGTAACGCCAGTCTAGGTCCTCATCGGTGGTTGAATCTCCCATATGAAACAAGAATGAGCTGTACCAAGATTGGAAATAGTTATTCTTTGATAGTACCAAAGTTCCGACTTTGGAAGGGGTCAATATTACCCGAGTCAATTCTACTCATTTTTAAGTATAGCTAACCGAGTTAAAATTTGATACAAAATTATTGATCTTAATTCTTGGCTGTAAACTGGGTATTTGATACAAAGTTTAAGAACAGTTTGTTGTTGAAGTCGTGAACTCATTGCTGCAAAAAGATATAGCAGAAAAATGGCTGACAGTGTTGTTTCTTTGCTCCTGGAGACTCTGAACCAGCTGCTAGACCAAGATGCTGATCTGCTTCCTGAAGTGGAGGATGAGCTAAGATCATTCCACGCGGAGCTTGGATTGGCAAGTGGCTTTATTAGAAACTCCGTGGGTCAAGGGAATGCCGGAGAGGTGGAAGTAATGGCGGAGGAAATCAACAAGGTTGCTTATCGGGTTGAGGATGACATTGACAAGTTGGCTGTCAGGATCGCAAAGCAAAGGATGAGAGGTGAGTTCAGGAAGTTCATTTATGGCTTTGACCACAGGAACAAGCTTCGAGATGTCTCAGGAACTATCCACAGCAGCATGAAGGAGGTCAAAAAAATTTACGGTGAAAGAGGAAGCAGTGTCCAAGCTAGCAGCCATTCATTTTTAGCAATTGACAGGAAGATCGAGGAAGTTGATCTGCTGTGCTTTCCCGACAAAATGGAGAGCTTGTTGAAGCAGCTATCTAACTTGGACCAGCGTCGTGCGGTTATTTCAATTGTTGGAGAGGTTGGAATCGGCAAGACTGCTCTCGCCAAGAAAATCTATAATGAAAGTTCTGTTCAGGGTCAATTCAAATACCGTGCATGGGTCCATGTATCTCGGTATTGCAGAGCTGGAGAGTTGTTGTTTGGAATTTCAGAGTCTCTTCAGCTGATTACTACTGGAGAGAGGCAAGACATGACAGAGAAAGAGCTGCAAGAGAAGCTATCGAAGTACTTAGCAAATAGGCGGTATCTAATAGTCCTGGATGATCTGCGGAAATTAGAAGCAGGATGGGAGGAGATCATAGAACGAGCCTTTCCTGATGATATGGATGGAAGTAAAATCTTGTTCACTTGTCGGCCTGAGCATGAAACTTCGCTTAATCGTACAACCATCCACCAACGCTATTTACTTGAGCGGCTTGATAAGGCAGAGAGGTGGCAAGTCCTACGTGAGAGAGTGTTCAGTGCAGTAACTAATAAAGCAAATTTGGAATCATTGGGGGAACAGATGGCAGAAAAATGCGAGGGGCTACCACTCTCACTTGCAATTTTAGGCCGATTGTTGGTGATGCAGGGGGACAGTGTTGAAGCCTGGTCCAGATTAGCTAGTACTTTAGATGTATCCTCTGGTGAAGGAAGCAAGCATAACAATGATGGTCAAGAGCTTCATGGCTCAGTGATACTGCCTAGTTCCCCCATGGAGGAGAACTTGGCTTCCAATCCTCATCCCCCAATGGAGGAGAACTTTTCCCCAAAGCAAAGCATAGATCTGCATTTGCTTCTAAGCTTTATTCACGAACATTTACCCGACCACTTGAGCCTCTGCCTTCTCTATTTTGGTATGTTCCCAGAAGGGGCTGAAATCCCCACAAAGCAACTGATCCAATTGTGGATGGCCGAAGGATTTATTCGGCAAAAGGGAAGTAGAAGAATGGAGGACATTGGACAACAGTACTTGGAGGAGCTTATTGGTCTCAACTTGATCCAAGCGACTGCAAGGAGAAACGATGGCGGAGTGAAGACGTGCCAAATCCATGATCTTATCTGGAAGTCTTGCATTTCCAAGGGTAGAGAAATGAAGTTTCTTGAAGTCCCAGATAATTCAAGTGATGCTCCTGAAAAGACTGGGGAAAAGACTCGAAGAGTAGCCATTCATGGTACTTTTTCTTCGCTGAAGGATGTTTTCTCAGAACTCCACAACTGTAAAGGTGTCCGTTCTTTCCATTTTTCTGTCCCAGGTGATAATGTTAGGCTTCCCACATTTAAGTGGAATTCACTTTATGAAGGCTTCAAGTTGCTCAGGGTGTTGAACCTTGGGATGGTAGAAGTCTTGGAAATTCCCAAGGAGGTTGGAAGGCTAATTCATTTGAGGTACTTGAGGATAAGAGCTCCAGGCATCAGGCACGTGCCTTCCTCTATATGCAATCTCCTAAATCTTCAGACTCTGGACATGAGAGAGTCTAGTTTGAGCAACTTGCCAGATGGAATTTGGAAGCTGCAGCAACTACGACATCTCAACTTGTTTCATCTCCGTAGCCTACTTGAGCATTGGGGAACTGAAGAGAAATCTCTTGAGAACCTCCAAACCTTGTCTTGCATGCGTCCCCAAAAAGGAATGAAGCACCTCATGGTCAGGGCCAAGTTCCCTAATATCAACAAATTAAAACTAGCTAGCCAAAACCCTGATGAAACAGCTGATTTCCTTGAAAGCCTTGACCATCTATACCACCTTCAATCCCTCAAAATTGAGTCACCTTCTAAACTTCCTGATCCAAGTGCATTTCCATTGACACTCACCAAAATAACTTTACGGGATACAACTCTTGGGGACAGTTGCATGAAAAGGCTAGAGAAGCTGCCTAATCTTCGCATACTCAAACTACGAAAAAATTCTGTTTGTATAAAGGAGATTACTTTCAATGCAGGTGGGTTTCCTCAACTCCAAGTCCTCCAAATGGTGGAACTGGAAATAACTAAATGGACACAAGGAGGAGAAGCAATGGTGAATCTTCGGCATCTCGTGATAAAAAAATGTGTTCAATTAACAGATTTTCCAAATAGCTTGTCTAGTCTGCGAATACTAGAGGTGATTTCGCCCGCTGCAAATCTAAGAAAGGCCCTTCAAGATTATGGGTGTAAGGGTGGTCTTGAGATGATAATTAATCCTCCCTTGGACATGTATGATGAATCAACAATGATCAATCCTCCCCAGGATGAGTCTAATGCATCAACAAAGATCAATCCGCCCCAGGACGTGTCTGATGCATCAACAATGATCAATCCTCCCCAAAACTTGTCTGATGCATCAACAACAATCAATCCTCCCCAGGATGTGTCCGATGCATCAACTTCATGATGGCGTGCATTCACAATGCATTTTATATTTACTTTCTTTTACAATAATGCCTATTTATAAGGCTCAAATTCTCTCTCTCTCATACACAGTTTGGATCGAAAGAATTTTCTTTATAAGACAAGTAATTGGGTATTCCTTATATATAAAGGAATAGAATTTGAGCCTTATAAATAGGCATTGTTGTAAATAGCTTGATACTAGGATCTGCCCAAAGTATTTGTCTTGTGTAAAGAGTGGTGTGTTCGTGTTTTTGAGGTAGAAAGATTCATTTGTGAATTTTTTATTTTTTATTATTTTTTTATTTTTTATGTGAGTATGAGAGTTTAAGAGATACATTGAGTGGTATTTGAGCTCTGGGATTGTGAGTTTGTATTTGTGAGGTATTTTGTTTATACTTATGTGTGTGAGATTTTTGTCAGTGTTTTGTAGTGTCTGAGTTTGGTTTATAAATTTTGGTAATAGTGATTATAATCGATTTAGTTTTTTTTTTGAGCAGATTATAATCGTTATAGTTGATAATGGGTTTTTGTTTGGTATCACTTGTAAATGTAGGCATAGACTTAGCTAAATCACATTAAATATTGTTTGTCTTATATAAATTAGGGGTGTCAATTCGGGTTAGCGTGTTGGGTTCGTGTCATGTCGAGGTAGTGGTATTCGACTAAATGGCTCAATCTTAACCCGACCCATTTAATAATCGTGTCATGATTTTTCAACTATAACCCGACCTATTAATAAGGCGGGTTGACCTGACCTAACCCATTTTACACGCTTAATAAACGAGTTGTGTTGGATTAATACGAATGTAACACAACACATTTCAACCTACATAATTTTAAATATAGAATCTATCTAGAAATAATTTTTTTTACATCCCAAAAGTAATGCATACACTTCAAGTCTTCAATCCACATTCAAAATAATATAGTTCAACAAAAATATAACATTCATCTAGAAATATGTTCTTTACACTCTAAAAGAAGTGTATACACTTCAACCTAAATTCAAAATAATATAGTTTAACAAAAATAAAATAACATAATTCAACAAAAATATAATATCCTTGGAACTTGCCAAATGCTAAGTATCAATATTGAAAGAATTGGAGCAAATAGTAGACTAAAGTTTATAGAACAAAAACATTATGTAGAAAAAATTACTACAAAATTTTGAAACACCAAGAAAATGGTTTTCTTAGTAAACACATGAGAGAGAGAGAGAGAGAGAGAGAGAGAGAGAGCAATACCCGTTTGAGACTTTGAGTTTGAGAATTGGGCATGAGACTATAAGATAGTAGAGTGAGTAGTACGGCTGAAATAAAAAAATAAAATTAGATATTTATAAGAAGGTTTAGAGATTTAGGGTTTGTAAAGTTTCAATTTCCAATTATATCCTTAGTAAGTTTTTGTAATTACTCACTTTTCTTTTTAAATTTAAAATATATGTTGGATATAAAAGGTATTTGACAACTCTAAAATAAAATGAATATTTATTTGTTATATGAGTTAAACAGGTTATGTTAAGTGGGTCATTTCGGGTTGACATAAATAAATTGGCATGTTAAACGTGTCTATTATGGGTCACGCAGGTTGACCCGCTTATGACATACGTTTCTTTTCGTGTCGCTTTCGGGTCGACCCGTTTATGACACAAACCTATTAAAGCCCAATCCTAACCCGCAAAAACCTGTGTCGGGTTTGTGTCGTGTTCGTGAGTTGGGTCAAACATTGACACCTCTAAATTATAAATGTCTTTATTTCTTCTTTGTGTGCCTGTGCTTCAGCTAGCCCAAAACTCCACCAGGTTTGTTGGATCTTGGTTTGGGTATGTCATGTGTGGCAAATCTGGATGTTATATAGCAATTGACAGCAAGAAGGGGGAAAGCTTATGAATAAGCTTTATTTTCTTTTTGATTAATCTTTTTTTTTTTGTTGCATTTTCTTTAGAATTAATTACACTTTAAGTTTGGACCCATTTTATGTTGCTGCAACCACTACCCACCTCATAGTTTTCCATTAAAAAACAAAATAAAAGACATAAAACTTAAATAAATAAATAAATAAAAGATCTAAGAACCTTTTAAGAAAAACTCTCACTATTTAGAAATTGAAGATCTTAATCTCAAATTGGTTCAATTGAAAGGTTAAGGATACACGAGAGAGAAAAATAAAATGGTAAATTGAAATTAAATTCAAAATTCCTACCTAAATCTAAAAATTTGTAAACAAAAGTACAAATTCATAAGTTACATTCATTTGCAAACCCATGTCAAGAACACTTGAACATAGTGATTCTTTCCCGTATCATATAAACCCTACCAGCAATGGTCTGAGCAAAACTAGACACTCCATTTTCCATTATTTTGCCAAATTTTCTGAGCAAGCAATGGTCTAATTTTGATTAATATTTCATATAAATAACTAAAATAGGTTTAAATTCCAAAATTCAGAGACAGACTCCACAAATTAGATAATGTAAAATCCATGTCTTCTTTCTAAAAAAGAAGAAAAAAAAATTTCATGTCTTGTTGTGTAACAAAGGACTAAGGTTGTACTTGGTTTTCTCAAACAGGAAAGGGTAATTATTGGATACTCTCGGAGTACCATAAATGTATATTCCCTCATTTCACATAATTGTAGGTTTCACTAATTAAATTCATAGTAAGACTCACAGTTCATGTGAGAGGGAGGAGTACGCATTTATTGTACTCCCGAAATATTCGCTAATTTTCCAACAGGGGCGGCATTGAATTACTCGTGTGATTATTTGAATGATATATAAGAGAGAGTGATGCAGAATTGGGTTTTAAGAAGAAGAAGAAGTAAGAACCAGTAATTGATGGGGGATTTGAAGGTGCAGATGAGATTGAGACGCATGGGTTCAATGAGATCGACATGAAGGTTTTGCATGATGAAGCATTCAAATAACCTAAGGGGCAGTCCATTGATTGTGGATGCCAAAAAGGGTTTGCAAAGTTATTTAGGAACTTATACTTTGCCCAAAAAACACTTTATCCATCCGTGGTTTAAAAAATGGTGCTTGG
Organism: Quercus glauca; assembly: GCA_023736055.1. Taxonomy (NCBI): domain Eukaryota; kingdom Viridiplantae; phylum Streptophyta; class Magnoliopsida; order Fagales; family Fagaceae; genus Quercus; species Quercus glauca. The sequence continues at coordinate 86,191,130 of CM043316.1, read as the reverse complement.
CCCACCTATGATCTGATCCGTTAGCAAAACGTTACCCACCTGTATAACTGTCGTTACTCTAACACCATTTCACTTAAAAACACAATAGCAATTGAATCAAAACACTTTACTTAGAGAAACAAAGTTGCCCTTTACACGTACACCCTGTCGTTGAGAGTTTGGTCCACTCCATCAATATCAACACGTGAAACTCTTAGCATCAAGAGAAGTACGTAGTTCGATCAAAACCCATGTGAAGGATCTTGAAAATTTTCTCTCTTGAGTTAAACCACAAGTACGTTCTTGATAGTTAGGGTTCTTGAATTTTTTTTTTTCAAAAATTGCTGGTAGATTTTATTTTTTTAAATTTTTGGTAGAATACTTAATGTGTTGCATGTTAATGATTTTTTTTTTTTTTTGGTTGAGAAATTGGGTCTGTGCTAATCTTAATAGTGAAATTCAAATCAGCCATCAGCATTAAAAAATAATTGCTTAAATAAAAGTGTTATTAGACAAAAGAATAATGCTCTGTTTGTTTTAGCATAAACGTTTTTTGGAAAATGGTTCATTTTTCAAAGAGCATTTTCTAGAAAACTGTAGCATTTTTCGGTGTTTGGTAAGCAAATTTTTATTTTTATTTTTTATATTTCTTATGTAATTTAAAGTATGTGTATTATGTAAACCAACTAATGTAATCAATATAAATAAAATAAAATAAAACCAAGAATGAAATTGGTTTTCATACTAAAATTTTGACAATAGATACAATTAAAATTAGTTGTCAAATTTCATGATCTCTACCACTCATCTTGCTCATATATATGAACAGTAACGTCCATACATACATACATATCAACCATTTGTCTATATATATAAAATTGATATGGGAATACATCTTTAATAAGTACAAATAACAATAACTTTTAATTGTCTATTCTTTTTGCTGGTACACTACTTGTTTACTATGGTCAACCACAAGTCTTTTATATTACTCGAAATTATGTATTTATATAATGTATCTACATAATATTATCACTGCATAGTATCTGCATAATATATCTACCAACAAATACAATTCCCCTAAACAATTATCATTCATTATATAACAATATTATTAATTTACCGTAAAAATTATCCTATGTAAAAGCAATTTAGAGCCGTATAGGCACTATGTTTAAAATTTTTCGTCTCTTACTTCATTCATTCTTTCTTCTTCTTTTTTATTATATATATATATATATATATATATATATATTTTAGCACTTTTATGTGCAAAAAAGAACTACCTGGAATCTATCAAACCAAAAATTTCTTAGAGAAAAAAATAAAATCAAGTTTGAAATTCAAAGTAAAGAATTGGGATTTTGGTAGAGAGGAATGAAATAATTACTGAGCAATGAGGAAAAAAAAAAATCTAATCAGAGAATTGTGTTATAAAGGGGAAGAGAAACATAGAGAGAGAGAGAGAGAGAGAGAGAGAGAGAGAGATCTATGGAGATGGGAGACCAGAGTTAGAGACAGTGAGGAAAGAAAAAGTAAAGGGAAGAGAGAAAGAGTAAGAGAGTGTACCGTGAGAGAGATTGTTTTCCAAATTTTTTTTTTTTTTTTGGAAAACAACCTATAGAAAACAAGCCTTATTTTTACCAGGATTTTTCGTTGATTAAAGATAGTTTTTCGTTGATCAGTTTTTTTTTGTGCTACCAAACACTGGAAAATGTGAAAAATTATCTTTACATAAAGTTTTCCAGTTAAACAAACAGAGCGTAAAACATAAATATAGCAGAAACAGACAAGAGTGTTTGTTCTGCTTTTGGGAGACAACCACATGAGAATGGACCACAAAGTCCACATTTACACATTTTTTCCTCAATACAAAAAGATTCTTAGGGTCCACACTGAACATAACACAGTAAAGGACAAAGCTACTAGCAACTATTAGCTCATTAAACAATGTTAAGGGTCATTTTCGTAAAATCAGCCCAACCCAGCATAACAGACACTAATAGCGGCAGGAACAGAATAAAGCTATTAGGCCTGAGCGGCAGGAATAACAAAACACAGGCCCATAACATGAGCAAATGGGTCTTGAGGAAGCAAATGGGCCTAAAGGGCCCGGAAAGAGAGAAATGGCACCCATGGGCAATGTATGGTATGAAAAAGTGAGAATGGGCCGCGGCAGGCCCGAAGCGATGTAAAGAAAGTAGGGGTTAGTGGCAAGTCCATGAACTCCAAGGATGAGAATGAGGAGATTGGGCCAAGGAAGCCCAATCAAGTTAGTAAATAAAAGCCCATGGGAATACAAAGCCAGTAAATGGGCCGAGGAAGCCCAAGGGCCGCAGGCCCAAAGAAAGGGACAATAGAGCCCATAAAGTGAGAACACCAGCAGGCCTTCTCAAGGTCACTGGGGGAAGCAGTGAAACGGCAGGCTTAAAAAAGGGCCTAGCAGGAACATGTTGCTATGGTAGGAAAGACCAAGCAATGGAACAAGACATACAATGTAAAACAAAGAAATGGGCCGAGGGGGGTACTAAGAAAGGCCCAAGTCCAAAGGGAGATAGTGGCAGTGCAAACAGTCCGCATGAAAATCAAGGCTAGCGGCAGACGAGTACGAACAAGGCATCATGAGCTGCAGGCCGGCTTCGCAACACACATGATAGGGAGCATGCGCAAAGCCCAGGTGCCACCAGCCTGTACCCAGCCAATATGGGTCGTGGTGGGGCCATGGGTCCGTGGTAAGAGGTAAAGGGGGGTGTGGTTTGGTGGTGGGGAGGGGGGAAAGGATTTATTTCGCGTTCCCTGTCCAAACCCTTTTGGGAGGTACGTCCTGCTGGGATGACAGACCGCCCAAAAGGGGTAAGATTGGAGAAGGAACGCTGAGTGCATGCCATAGGAAGAGAGAGAGAGCATTTAAAGCCGCGGCAGGACAATGCCACGGCGGACAGGGACAAAAACAACGAACCTGTCTTTGTCTGGCGAGGGCAAGCTATGCGCAGAGGATGGTCGGCAAGCATGCCCAGACCAGACAAAGGCCGTTAGGGGGTAAATTGGTAAAAGGATGCTTACGGCAGACCCTATAAAAGGAGCCTCGCCGTGCCCTGTAAAAAGGACCGAAAAACAGAGGAAGAAAAACACTTAGAAAGAAAAACTAAAGAAAGAAGAAAAAGAAAGGAAAAAGATGAAAAATCACTTGGGAGGATAATAGGCATGCACCAATAAATCTTTTCTTTCCTCTCCCCCTCAAAATCCCACTCTCTAAGGGATAAGAAAGCGGTAAAAAAATAACAAGAACTCTCTTCGCACCTCAACCATTTAGGTCCGGTTCCCTCAAAGTTATTAATCTCCACGGCGGGATATTCACCTGGGAGGTTGATTTCATTGAGAGGAGGCGTTCTTCCTCTTTGGACGGTCACCATCACAGATTGGATTTTGGCTTGAGTTTTAGCTTTGATTAAACCTTCATTGTTTAATCCATTGTTTTCTTTTCTTTTAAAAGCCATTATTATTGTTATCGCTATTGCCACTGTGTCATTCGGCCAATCATTATTATTGAAAACTATAACATTCTGTTTGTTCATTTTGTTATCATTGTATCTGCCTGCTATAATCTAGTCATAACAAACTCTGCTTGCCGTAAAGGGTATTCCTGGCAGACGAGGTTAAGTTTGTGCCAAGCCAGCCCAAAGTGAGTTGCAGTTGGGCTGGTCTCGACTTCCCTACTCAGAAAACAAATCAGGGCCCATCACTTGCAAAGGGCAGCCCGGCCCAAAACATAAAAAAAGGCCCCTACATTAAATTGGCGACTCCGCTGGGGAGTTGAGAAATAGACAGGGACAAGAGCCCACACAAACAAATGCCTCCAAAGTCCAGGACAACTCGAAACATGAGTGCTGTACCCTCACAGGCAGAGTCGAGGCCAACAACGCCTCACCAACCACCACCCAACCAGGCAGAAGGTGCCAACGGAACGGGGGCTGACCCCCAACCGCCACCAAGAATGCCGACCGACAACGCCAATATTTTCATTGAGGTTTTGCAGTCATTGCAACATTCGCAGCAGCAAATGATGGAAGAAATCCGTCAGCTGAAGACCGACAAGATAAAAGAAAAAGGAAGTCAGCATGACCCAAGTCATGCGACGGATAAAGAAGAGACGCCGGCAGGAGGTGTCCCACACAATACAGAGCACCGTTTCATCACAATGGCTGAGGTATCTGCCCTCCTGGAGCAGGAAAGGGCCAGGGCACCTAAGGAGAGGTTCTATGCACGAAGGCCTCCTTACCCACTGCGGGTACTCAGCAAACCATACCCTGATAGGTATGAACCAAAAGCTTTCGCACAATACGATGGTAGAAGGGGAAGTGCTGTCGAACACGTGAGCAAATTCATCGACACACTTGGCCCTTACGCCGCAGACGAGGACTTATGTCTTCGAGAATTTTCTAAATCACTATGCGACCGGGCTTACACTTGGTACATTGGGTTAAAGCCAGGAACTATCCCAACATGGGATGATATGGTAGATGTATTCTGCACCAAGTACTTCCATGGAGAAGAAACGGTGACGCTTGCAACCCTGCAAGCAACCAAACAGAGAAGCGGTGAAGACTTGATGGAATATATCAAGAGATTCAGGGACATAGCACTTGACTGCTATGACCATTGCGAAGAAAGGACGTTGGTTGAGATGTGTATGACGAACATGATTAGGGAGTACAGGGCTGTACTCGAGAATTTGGAAATCTCCCAATTCGCCCAGCTACTACAGAAAGCAAGAAAGACGGCTCAGTCTGTGAAGCCAAGCTCAGACAAAAGAAACGCCCCACAGGCGATGGCGGTGTCCACTGGAGAACGGAGAAGGAAGACTGAGGGGAGGGAATATGACACTCCCCCGCCAATACCATGCACCTCCAAAGAATTAGACGTACTGCTAGACAGATGGATAGCAGATGGAATTTTCAAACCTAACCAGGTTGCCAGGGAACCATCAGAGGAAGAGAGGAGGGACCCACGTTTTTGTCGTTTACACAATTATGTCCAACATGCTACAGCAGAATGCTGGGCGCTCCGCAGACTTGTCCACCGCAGGATAAAAGAGGGGACTTTAGAATTGTCCCAGCAGGAAGTCCAAAGAAACCCACTCCCGAACCATAAAGGGAAGGGTATGGCAGCGGTGGTAATTTGTGCTGACCCAGGAGAAGATGAAGAAGAAAACTTGGCTCTGCCTGCGGCGGCCATTACCACTCTACAGCAAAGTTCTAAGTTCAGAAATTTATTTGACCAGCTGGGACTATCATCAAAGGAGAGAAAGGTAGCCACCGAGGCCTTGGTGAGCATTGCCTCTGGTGCAGGAGTAGAGTGTTTATCGGCAGAAATATCAGAAGAAAGGGCTCTCTTGCAGGAGTCAACTGAAATCACCTTTAGTGAGGAAGATATGGAAGTGGGACAACCTGACCACAGGAGGCCCTTGTACCTGGCGGCGTCCATAAATCAAATCCCCATAAAGAGAGCTTTAGTAGACACAGGCGCCTCTGTGAACCTCATCCCGTTAAGCACTCTGCAGGCAGCAGGGATTTCCGAAAGGAAGATTCAGGGATGCCCAATGGAAGTGACAGGTTTCGGTGGAAGGGGTGAATACACGGCAGGCCACATCCAGCTGTGGTTGAAAGTGGGTCCCATAGCCTCTTTAGCAAGGTTCCACGTGGTAAAGACTGAAGTATCCTACCACGTGCTTCTAGGGAGGCCATGGTTGCATAAACACCGACTGATCCCATCCACCTATCACCAATGTGTGAAAGGGAGATTGAACGGTAGGGTGGTACGCATAGCCGCGAATCCTTCACCGTTCGAACGAGCGGAAGCTCACCTAGTAGAGACTATGTTCTATGATCAATGGGCTCCCTCCGGGGAGAGTTCAGTGTCAAGACCACTGGGTACTTTCGTGCCTAGATGGAAGGATGTCCTAGATGACCCAGAACCCGATTTAAGGGAATTATTGGCAAGAAAGAAACGAAGGAAAGAAGCACCCGCCGCAGGATTTGAAAACACACCCCGATGTACGAGAGTCCGAGGCTCTGACGGCAGAATCATTTACAAATTATGAAGGCACGTGGGGCCCACGGGTGAAACCCAGACGGGCCCCACCCAGGAAGAACAGCACGAAGCTTGACGTGCTGTAGAGTCCAAGAAAGTCCAGAGGAGGAAAGTAACAAAGAGGAATACGAGAAAGTTATAGCCGAAAAGGAGGTGCAGGTCATGGCAGAAGAGGAAATGGAAGAAGTTGACCTGGGATCTGTTTCACAAGGGCCGAGACCCATCTCGATCAGTGCAAGCTTGACAGAAAATGAGAAAAAGGAATTGGTACTGCTACTGAAAGAATTCAAAGACGTATTTGCATGGGACTACAATGAAATGCCGGGGCTAGACCCTGGGTTAGTGGCACATACGTTAAATGTGGACCCGCAGGCCAGGCCAACAGTCCAGCCTGCCAGAGTATTTCACACAGAAATCGAAGGACAGATAGTCAAAGAGGTGCAGAAACTGCTAGCCGCAGGATTTGTTAAGCCTATTCAGCATCCTTGCTGGTTATCCAACATAGTACCAGTAAAGAAGAAGAATGGCCAGATCAGGTGTTGCGTTGATTTCAGGGATCTCAACAAAGCATGCCCAAAAGATGAATTTCCATTACCCAATATGGACTTGTTGATAGATTCTGCGGCAGGAAGCGCCATGTTCTCATTCATGGACGGCTTCAGCGGGTACAACCAGATCAGAATGGCGCCAAAAGATGCAGAGAAAACAGCCTTTAGAACACCCATGGGAAATTTCCACTACACCGTAATGCCCTTCGGATTAAAGAATGCAGGCGCAACTTATCAAAGGGCAATGACGGCTATATTCCACGACATGATGCATCAGGAGTTAGAAGACTATGTGGATGACATAGTTGTTAAGTCCAGGAAGAGGGAAGAACATTTCCATGTGCTAAAAAAGGTGTTCGAAAGATGCAGAGCATTTAAGTTGAGAATGAATCCCCTCAAATGTGCGTTCGGTGTATCATCGGGGAAATTTTTGGGCTTCCTAGTACACAGCAGAGGGATAGATGTTGACCCAGCAAAGGCTACGGCTATTGCAACTATGAGACCCCCAACCACAGTGAAAGAACTAAAAAGTTTCTTGGGGAAAGTCTCGTACATCCGAAGATTCATCCCTGGGCTGGCATCGATCACCTCGGCCTTCACCAAATTACTAAGGAAAGGGCAAGATTTTGTATGGGGAGAATCGCAGCAGGCGGCTTTCAAGAGGCTGCAGCAGATCATGATGAACCTCCCTACCGTGCAGGCCCCAATACACAGAAAGCCATTACTGCTTTATATGGCTACCAACTCGTATGCCATCGGTGCCTTAATTGCGCAGGAGGATGGAGGTGGCATCGAGCAGCCGGTATATTACATCAGCCGCGCCCTGAAAGACGCAGAAACGCGTTACCCAAGGGCAGAAAGAGCATGTTTGGCTATTGTCTACGCCTCCCAAAGATTACGCCATTACTTCTTGGCATATGAAGTATGGCTGATGACTAAGTCCCACGCCATCAAAGCTTTATTACAGCAGCCAATCCTCTCTGGCAGGATATCACAGTGGCTGTTACAACTGTCACAGTATGATTTAAGAATGGGAGCCCCCAAAGCAGTAAAGAGCCAGGCCATAGCAGAATTATTGGCACAGTTTCCAGGGGAGGAAGAATTCCCGCTGGATGACGAAGTTCCAGGGGAAGTAGCCATGGCAGAAGAACTCGGGGAACAGTGGGTAATGAAATTCGACGGATCTTCTACCGCCCAGTCTGGAGGAGTTGGGGTGGTTTTGTATCACGAAGAAGATAGAGCAGTAGCGCTATCGTTCAAGCTGGAGTTCCCCTGTTCAAACAATACGGCGGAGTATGAAGCTTATTTAACGGGGCTGGCCACAGCCCTTGAGATGGGAGTAAAGCATTTGAAAGTATTAGGTGACTCCAACCTAGTAGTCTGCCAGACCAAAGGGAGTTTTTCCCTGAAAGAACCCAATCTTGCCCCGTACAGAGCAATGGCGCAGAAAATGGAAGAGAAGTTCTTAACCTTTGAAATAGAACATACCCCGAGAAGCGAAAATCGATTTGCCGATGCGTTGGCCGCGCTGGGTTCGCAAGTGATGTTTGAAGGGGAAAGCACCAGAGTGGAGATTAGCAAGAGGGAAGAATCCATAATCGAAGTATTGAAAGAAAGATTTCAGGAGGAACACCATGAAGGAGATTGGCGAATACCCATAAAAGAAGTTTTGATGGGAGAAGAAGAAGCCATGGAACTAAAAGTACTCAAAGACTACGCCCTGATGAAAGGAGAATTATACCGCAGGATGCCAGGCGGAGTTTTGTCTAGATGTGTGGGGCAAAAAGAGGCCCAGAGGAAGTTGAAAGAAGTGCATGAAAAGACTTGCGGATCCTGCGGAGAAGTCAGCCTTTACCGCAGACTTCAAAGGGCGGGCTTTTATTGGCCAACCATGAGTAAGGACGCAGACCAAGTCCAAACCCAATGTGGAAGCTGCCAGCTCACGGCAGACAGAGAAGAAAGTTACGCTGTGTTCATCAGCCAGGACTGGAGAGACCCATTTATACAGTACCTGACCGAAGGCGTCCTGCCGCAGAAGCACAGCGAAAAATACAAGCTTAGGAGGTTAGCAACGCGCTATTTTTTGCACAACGAGATCCTTTTCAAGAAAGGGTATAAGGGAGACCCCTTGAGGTGTCTGGGCCCTGAGGAGGCAAAAGAAATGATAAAAGAAGTACACTCAGGGGAATGTGGGGAACATCAGGGAAAGAAGAGGCTTTACAGGTGCCTGCTGCAAATGGGCTATTACTGGCCTACCATGAAAAGGGACACGGCAGAATTTGTGAAAAGATGCCACAGTTGCCAGGTGCAAGCCAATTTGATTCACACTCATCCACAGAACCTGCATAGCATGGTCACACCATGGCCATTCCACACTTGGGGGCTTGATTTAGTTGGACCGGTGAATCCGCCGTCGCGAGGTTACATATGGATACTAGTAGCTACAGAATACTTCACCAAGTGGGCAGAGGCAGTGCCACTTCGTAAAGCCACAGGAGGGGCAGTGGCAAACTTTATCAAAGAAAACATAATCATAAGGTTTGGAGTCCCCCACAGGATCATCAGTGACAACGGCACACCTTTTGTGAATAGCGAAGTAAGGAAAATGCTAGAGTTTTATCAAATCAAACATCACCGGTCATCGCCATATTACCCTCAAGGAAATGGGCAAGCGGAGGCAACCAACAAAACCCTCATAAGAATCATCAGTAAAATGAGCCAAGAATACACGGGAGGCTGGGCAACGCATCTGCCAGACGCTCTTTGGGCCTACAGGAGTTCACCTAAGTCAGCCACGGGTTTTTCACCTTTTTCTTTGGTCTACGGAACTGAAGTAGTAAGCCCCGCAGAAAAGATAACCCCATCCCTGAGAGTCATGCAAATGCGGGAAAAGGAGAATGATAGAGAAATCTTTACGGCAGAAAGATGTGAAGACTTAGAAGGGCTTGATGAAAAGAGGGAAAAGGCTCAAGAACACAGCCGCAGATACAGGCAAAAGATGACTGAGGCTTACGGCAGGATGACTAAGGAAAGAGTATTTACGGAAGGACAACTGGTCCTAAAGGTGGCAGACTACGTTAGGAGAGGCCTGGCAGGACCATCAAAGTTCGCACCAAAGTGGGAAGGACCCTTTGTGATAAGAGAAGCACATCCAAGTGGGTACTACCGTTTGACTCAGACGGATGGAAAGGACTTAATGGATCCCATCAATGGGAAATGGTTGAAATGCTACTACGCCTAAGGGGAAAAGCAATGTGATTATCTCTTACCCTTTTGTTTTACCGAAAGTCATCATGTTTTCCTTTTACTCTGTTTTTTTTTTCTTTCAAGAAGTGACTATGTCATAAATCGAAATCTGTAAACTGCTTCCTTGCAATGAAAAGCACGAAGTATTTTGTTATCATACATCATAGCAAAGGTAGCAAAGTATAGCATCATAAGTATAGTATCATGAAGTTAGATTACAAAACCCAAACTGTGGCAAACAAACCCAAATAGGTGCTATAGAAAAGCATAATGTACTAAACAGAGTAATAAGGCAAAAAAAAACTACGAAACAACTGCATCATCAATAAAGACCGGAGATAAGTGACTGATCCCCAAAACGACTAAGTCCTCCCACACCAGAAAGAAGACGCTCTCGGCGGCCCTCCAAATCTGCCACTTCCTTCCTCAGGATCGCAAGGCGAGAATCAATAACATCGACGGTAGGCTGAACTCTCCTCATGAAAACTGCTCGAGCAATCCCTCGAAGGTGGTCCAAGATGAACTCCACCGCAAAGCCGACACTGATGAGCTCCTGTACCGCGGCTCTCCATTGCAGAATCCTCTCTGTAGAGACAGTATCCACAAAGTTGTGCTCGATGTCGTTCAGCACGCTGCCTAACATCCTCAAGAAATGCTCTCTGATCGATCGGCCAAGTCTGAATCCCTGCATGAAGTCCCCATGACTATCATAGATCATCACCAAGTGAGGAGCGCAGTCCGCGGGGACTCTGAAGCCATGAAAATCTATGTAAGGGGGCCCGGAGCCCCAGAAAGAAGCAGGATCAAGGTCGTTAACTTCAGATTGATCAAAGCGCACAAAGAAGGCCGCAGCCTCGCCCGCAGGATCGGGAAGGGTGGCGGAGCTACTGCCTATCTCGAATTGAGGAAGCACTAAAGGAGGTAGACCTGCCAGAAAATGCAAAGGTTGAAATAAAGAACCTTGGTAAGAATAAAAAGAAGAAAATGAAGGGATGAGATATGAAACTTACCAGAACTAACAGTAATAGGGGCTGAGGGGAAAGCAGAAGCAGGAACGGAAGGAACCGCAGAGACAGAAGCTGTAAATATGGCAGGAATAGGTGTTGTGAGCATGGCAGGCGAAGCTACCGCAGACACCCCTGCTGAAACGCCTAACTCCCCAAAGGTCTCTGCAAGCAGAAAAATAGACGTGCAAATGAAAAAGGAAATGAATGAAGCTTAACAAAAAGAAGAAGAAGAAAGCAAGAGGGAGAGTGCATACCCATTGCCTCGGGTGGAATGATATCCTCCTCCTCAGACTCAGAAATCCTCTTCCCCAAGCCAGGCTCATCCTCAGGATCCTCGAAAATCTCCTCAGACTCCTCTGAGGACACTTCAGCACGAGACCCATGTGTGGCAGAAGCAGGAATAGAAGAAGGAGTGACTACCAGAGAAGAAACACCCTGCACTGCCTGAGAAAGAGCGGCGAAGGGGTCACCAGTGGAGATGACGAGGGGAGTAGCAGGGGTGGCTTCAGTCTCGGTAACAGCAAGAGGGGCAGTTTCCTTTTCAGGAGATGTCACAGCAGGAGCGGGAATGGCCTCACTAAGCTCCCCAGTATGAGTACCCTCATCCATGGGTACCGGTCCAGTAGGGGAGGAAGTGGCCGTAGGAGGAGCAGGTGCAGCAAACTCACCTCCATCGAAAGAGCCTGCCATAGGAGTGCCCATGGGGGCAGACAGCTCCTCGGCTGTGGGGCGGTATATGGAAAGAGGCTCGGGCTCATCCTGGATGAACAGAGAAAAGAAGTATGGGGGGGCGAGTTAATACTCCGAGAAGGTAAAGCAACCAGAAAACAAAATGTGGCAGACAAAGTACAGGAGTAAGAGGAAACATACCTCTGATTCGGGCTCCTCAAGTATAATAGGATGGGCGGCTGACGTATCCTCCTTTTGCTTAGACTGCAAAAGCAAAAGGCATAAGAAAGTGAGTCAAAGAAAGAGACAGCCAAGGTTCAGGAGAAGTCAGGGAGAAAGAGAACAGAAATGTATGCGTATGTACATGTACTTAGGAAACAAAACAAGAAAAAGTCTTGGAAACTTACCCTTCGCTGAGCGGCAGACACAGGATGGGGAGTTGTTTTCCTTTTGCTACCTCGTGTTCTGCTGGCAGGAGTAGCACTTGCAATAGGCTGAGGAGCGGCAGGCTTGGGCTTACTAGCAGACTTGGGCTTGGCAGGAGTTTTCTTGGCCGATGCAGGAATGTTCACCACTTTGGCCTTCTTCGCCCAACCTGGGGGGTAATCCCCCGCGTGCCAAAACCACCCTCTCTTCTCCTCATCCCACTCAAAGATGGCGGACCGATTCTGTTTCCTAGCATAAGCCAACACGGACTTAGAAGGAAGGAGCAGCCGAGGGTTGGGAGAGATGACCATACTAAGCCCCTCAGGAGGTACAAGGGAGAAACCACGGCTGCCTGCCAACTCTGCACCAAACGAGTTCATCACAAGTTGCCAATAGAGATGCATAGCAGCAGTGTAAAGGCCCTCCCTCGAAGAACCAGCAACTGTAACAGCACTAAAACGTTCTCTCCAAAAGGCAAAGGCAGTATGCCGCAGGAAGGGTCTGGCTGAAGTAGGGGACTCCGCAAGAAAGGAGAGATCATCAGGAATATCCTGGTCCAAGCCAAACTACCTCCTCACTCGGTTGGCAGGATAATGAACAAATCTCACACCCTCATCTGCCAAGTACGGCAGCCACCCAGGGTTGGTGGCAGCCAAATATGTGATGCCCACCTCATCAAAGCCAGCTAGTGGGGTGGTAGTACCAACGGTATCAACAAAGGAACCCATAACCGAATCCGCACAAGTATAACCAGGACGTAACTGTCTATAAGCTCTCCAAGAAAAACCAACATCTTCATCAAAAGACTCAACAATAGAACAATCTATGGGCTTCAAACCGGACCAACGAAAAGCCAAAGGAAAGTCATGCTCAAACCTGCCACAAAAATCAGTGATGACCCGCGGACAAGAATGGTACTTCTCCTTAGCGAATCTGACGGGTCTACACTTCGCCAAATATTGAGCACAACGCTCAAATAACAGCTGCTGCAGAATAGTGCTATGAACAGAAGAAGCGACTATGTGGCAGGAACCTGCCTGACTCTCGTCGCTCCGCAGGATGTCCAATTGCACATACAAATGCCCTAAGAACATGGGGGCTAGCGGCAGACTCACCCCGGCAGATATCTTGATAGCCAAACGAAAGTACAAAGGCTTTATAGCATAATGCGGAGGAGACCCGAAGACAAATTTGCAAAGCCAAAAGGCGATAAAAGCAGCACGGCGAGCAACGGCAGAAAACTTGGAGGAAGAACTAACCCAAAAAGACAGCTTGGCATTTCCGACCATCCTTTTCTTCAACTCCGCTTCAATGTCTTCCTCTTCGGGGGAAAGCTCAATAGCGGCAGGATCAGCATCCCCAAGTATAGGCAAAAGAAGCTGGTTAGCCACATCCTCAAGGGTAACCGTAAGTTCGCCACAGGAGAAGAAGAATGTGTGAGTGGTGGAGCACCATCGACGAACTAAGTGGCGGAGGTTGTAGAGATCTCTAAAGTTGGAAAGACTCCGAGAAAGGACGACGGCCTTCAGAACACCGGCCCTCTGAAGCAAACCCATAAAATGGGTATCGGACAACTCACTATCAACCCATTCCTTCCAACCCAAGGCGGTGCCGGACCCAAACTCGAAGTGAATGGGTACGGGGAGGGCGATACCTTGGCGAATGATCAAGTCGGAGACGGAGGAAGACACCGGAGCCCAAGAAACTTCAGGCCTTCGCCGGCAAAGAGCAAGCCACACACGGTTCACCGGCGGCGGCACATATTCTCCAGGAGCCGTGGGGAAGTGAGGGCTAAGGTTGTACCAAGGATCGATCAATGGGGCGCACTCACTGTCTGGGTCGCGCCGTGCCTCCTCCTCCTCGGAATGGTCCGAATCGGAGCGCGCCTCTTCCTCTTCCACTTCGTGTTCTACCGGAGGGTCTACGGCAACACTCTTCCCTTTACGGCGAGAAGAAGCCGGAGTTTTCACCGGTGCCATAGCGTGAGAATTTGAACGGAGCAAGAAAGGGATAGGTGTTCGAGAAAGAGCAAATGGTGAGGAAGGAAAGAAGTTTTGAAATAAGAAGAGTCTGTGTCTGCGTTGGGAAGGGATTCTTCTCTTAAATACCTGGGTAATTAAGGCCGGCGTGAAGGGAGGCGACTGGTCAGCCATTTGAAAAGAGGATGGAATTAATGAGGCGGCAGTTATGTCTTAAAGCAACTACCGTTTTGGGAAATCCGAAGAGTTATCACTGTTCACGGCAAGAGAAAAGAAAAAAAAAAAAAAGATACCTGTACGTGCAGGAAAGGGTTCGTGGTTTCAAAAAGCCCGCGAAGGAAAAGGAAAAGTTAAAAAGACAAAAAGGTCCATCGTTCACATATGAACCGCAAGAACGCTCCATATGTTCAGGGGGCTAAATGTTAAGGGTCATTTTCGTAAAATCAGCCCAACCCAGCATAACAGACACTAATAGCGGCAGGAACAGAATAAAGCTATTAGGCCTGAGCGGCAGGAATAACAAAACACAGGCCCATAACATGAGCAAATGGGTCTTGAGGAAGCAAATGGGCCTAAAGGGCCCGGAAAGAGAGAAATGGCACCCATGGGCAATGTATGGTATGAAAAAGTGAGAATGGGCCGCGGCAGGCCCGAAGCGATGTAAAGAAAGTAGGGGTTAGTGGCAAGTCCATGAACTCCAAGGATGAGAATGAGGAGATTGGGCCAAGGAAGCCCAATCAAGTTAGTAAATAAAAGCCCATGGGAATACAAAGCCAGTAAATGGGCCGAGGAAGCCCAAGGGCCGCAGGCCCAAAGAAAGGGACAATAGAGCCCATAAAGTGAGAACACCAGCAGGCCTTCTCAAGGTCACTGGGGGAAGCAGTGAAACGGCAGGCTTAAAAAAGGGCCTAGCAGGAACATGTTGCTATGGTAGGAAAGACCAAGCAATGGAACAAGACATACAATGTAAAACAAAGAAATGGGCCGAGGGGGGTACTAAGAAAGGCCCAAGTCCAAAGGGAGATAGTGGCAGTGCAAACAGTCCGCATGAAAATCAAGGCTAGCGGCAGACGAGTACGAACAAGGCATCATGAGCTGCAGGCCGGCTTCGCAACACACATGATAGGGAGCATGCGCAAAGCCCAGGTGCCACCAGCCTGTACCCAGCCAATATGGGTCGTGGTGGGGCCATGGGTCCGTGGTAAGAGGTAAAGGGGGGTGTGGTTTGGTGGTGGGGAGGGGGGAAAGGATTTATTTCGCGTTCCCTGTCCAAACCCTTTTGGGAGGTACGTCCTGCTGGGATGACAGACCGCCCAAAAGGGGTAAGATTGGAGAAGGAACGCTGAGTGCATGCCATAGGAAGAGAGAGAGAGCATTTAAAGCCGCGGCAGGACAATGCCACGGCGGACAGGGACAAAAACAACGAACCTGTCTTTGTCTGGCGAGGGCAAGCTATGCGCAGAGGATGGTCGGCAAGCATGCCCAGACCAGACAAAGGCCGTTAGAGGGTAAATTGGTAAAAGGATGCTTACGGCAGACCCTATAAAAGGAGCCTCGCCGTGCCCTGTAAAAAGGACCGAAAAACAGAGGAAGAAAAACACTTAGAAAGAAAAACTAAAGAAAGAAGAAAAAGAAAGGAAAAAGATGAAAAATCACTTGGGAGGATAATAGGCATGCACCAATAAATCTTTTCTTTCCTCTCCCCCTCAAAATCCCACTCTCTAAGGGATAAGAAAGCGGTAAAAAAATAACAAGAACTCTCTTCGCACCTCAACCATTTAGGTCCGGTTCCCTCAAAGTTATTAATCTCCACGGCGGGATATTCACCTGGGAGGTTGATTTCATTGAGAGGAGGCGTTCTTCCTCTTTGGACGGTCACCATCACAGATTGGATTTTGGCTTGAGTTTTAGCTTTGATTAAACCTTCATTGTTTAATCCATTGTTTTCTTTTCTTTTAAAAGCCATTATTATTATTATCGCTATTGCCACTGTGTCATTCGGCCAATCATTATTATTGAAAACTATAACATTCTGTTTGTTCATTTTGTTATCATTGTATCTGCCTGCTATAATCTAGTCATAACAAACTCTGCTTGCCGTAAAGGGTATTCCTGGCAGACGAGGTTAAGTTTGTGCCAAGCCAGCCCAAAGTGAGTTGCAGTTGGGCTGGTCTCGACTTCCCTACTCAGAAAACAAATCAGGGCCCATCACTTGCAAAGGGCAGCCCGGCCCAAAACATAAAAAAAGGCCCCTACAAACAATATACAAATTTTAATAGTTGAAAATTTTTAACAGTTCCCATTAGAATATGCATATTTAAAAAAAAAAAAAATCTTTGTTTTGTATTCTAGCAATCATTTGTTGAAATTTTCAATTACTAAAATTCCCATTAGTTGAAATCTATATCTATATATATTTAAAAGTTGAAGTGTAACATTTATTGTTGCTACACTCCAATTGAGCCATATCAGCGTCCACGTCATTATCATTTTTCTTTCCAATTTTCCTATATATTTTTTTTAACATTTACTCATTTTTTAAATATTTACACTTTCTCCAACCTTTCTCTATCCCTCACCTTTTCATCTCCCCACTACCCTCTACCTTAATATCACTTTTCATCTCCCCACTACCCTTTACCTTAATATCACTCTTCATCTTTCCCTTCATCTTCCTTTTTTTTTTTTTTTGTCATTTCTTATTCACACTCTTTTACTATAATCTAGTAAGTTACCCGTGCGATGCGCGGATAATGTTGTAATATTTTATGTAAGATGATTTTAGAAAATATTGTATAATTATTATAGCATAATTGTTATAGAACTTTATTAGTAATTAGTTCATCATTAAAAACAACAATAGTAAATTGCACACACATATCCATTATAATTATTCAATTGAAGTAATGAGAAAAAAAAAAAAAAAAACTTTGGAGGAATATGATAGAATAAAAGTTGATATAAAATGTGTCTTTCTCTTTCTCATTAATTCTAAAGCAAAATACACATCCCAAACAAACACAATTATTCATATTATTTACAAAACTCACAAATCCACAACATCCGACATTAACATAAAAATCATAATTGTCATTGTTACTCAATATAAAATGCAAGCCCCTTCCTTGGTTGTAGCCAACTCCTACGGGTTAGGATTAGATGAGACACAATGTTAGAGCTAGGTAGGTGTAGTTGAAAGATTAAAGGAAAATGACATTGTTTTTGGTCTGCGTGTATTTGACGTAGGATGTCATGATAGGTAGGCATATATAAAGAGGTAGAAGTGCAGGTAAAAATGATGAATTAAAATGCAAATTAAAGAGTGTTGTGTGTATGTATAAGGGATGAAAAGTCTTAAAACATTGAACCAAATGATACAAAGAATATTTATTTTTTAATTAGAAAAGTCTTGAAACATTGAACCAAATGAAACAAAAAATCAATATTTAATTTATTCTTATCTTGGATGTGGCACTTGAGAAAATATCAATT
This sequence comes from Quercus glauca, assembly GCA_023736055.1. Lineage (NCBI taxonomy): Eukaryota > Viridiplantae > Streptophyta > Magnoliopsida > Fagales > Fagaceae > Quercus > Quercus glauca. The sequence goes on along the minus strand of CM043316.1, from coordinate 86,173,694 downwards.
CTTTTTACATAGAATGCGCCGCTTAGCAGAATTTCATGCTTTCTCATATCAGATATCTTTTAAATACTATTTTGTAAGAAATTATCTTATAACTCATTGGATTCATCAATACTATTATTCTTAGTTAAAATAGTCATAGTTTATGTACGAATTTTGCCAGTAATAGTGTAAAATAATAGACAAACCAAATCTTATTATCATTAAAAACCAAATCTACTAAGTTTGCCTTAAAAGTGTAAAAATTTACGGACTTTGTAGAGATTTAAAAATCTCAAACACCCATTCTCATCACAGGCAAACCAAATCCTAACCAAACCAGCAAAAGGATATTAGTCACAAACTATCGATATTGACATATGATAGTTGATGAAGAACATAAAAATGAAAGATATAAAAGAAAAGCTTGACTTCAAACGGAAAATTCAATTGTGATGATACATAGGCAATTTTTGGTGAAGGAGTAGAGAGAGAATAATTGGACTTGGATATGCTTGAACTCCTCGCTATTGCCCTTGTTATGGGATTTTATAAGTCACTCCCTTTTATATATATATATATATATATGCATATTCTTTTGACTGTAATTCAACAAAACACCCAACACGTCTAAATTGTTAACTATATTAGCAATATTAGCAATACAATCATGCACATCCTAAAACCAAATGGAAGGACTATCTAGAAACAATGCAACCTTGTTTGCCATTTGGTGCATGTGCAGCCTTGTTAACTTCACACCTAACATGCTTAGACTTCCATGCTCGTAAATATGATGCAACATGCTTTGCATCGTCATTGAGATTGCTGAGAGCATTTTATAACCGTGGAAGTGGAAGAGTTGAGAGAACTAAAAAAACGTTTTAGAATTCTGAATAGCCTATGGAATTAATGGGGAAGTGGAAGAGTTGAGAGAAACGTAGAGTAGCAGTGTTAAATGATGAGATGGAAGTAGGAAAAATAAAAATAAAAAACTGAATGGCTAAGTTATCAAAGAAGGGTGCCACTTGGCAGAACCTCATGCTCTCTCACTTGAGGTCTTTGCTTTTATATATATATTGATTGATTTGTCATTCTCTCTTCCATTTTTTACATGCTTTCCCTCCTCACAAAAAAAAAAAAAAAAGGCTCTCTCTCTCTTAATTTTTTGTTGGATTTTTTATTTTTATTTTTCTTGCATCTTTGCTTTAAGTTGATAAATTGTTGTGTTCTTTAGAACTTTATATTGAGCTGATGCGATTTAGTTTTGCAATTTAAGTTTTTTTTCTCTCTCTTTAATTGTTAATTTTATTACATATGTTTTTCTTTAAATTCTTAGTTTGGGTTGTTTTGGATTCACCTATTTAGTTGTTCTATATATGTTATTTTTGTACAACATGACATTTGTTCTATGAAGCTCCTTTTAGACTTGATACGCTATGTTTTCATTTTTTTTTCTCTCCTCATGTGCAATGATTGACTTCTAACAAAAACTATTCTATTTATATATTTAGAAATGTATTTCTTCTTAATTCCAATAGTTTAAATTTTGTATGGGCCATAAGGAACAAAGGGGTCCATAATGCATTCATGTTCCCCTCATATTGTGATAAATCTGAGTAGTTGAATAGTATTGTTGTTTAATTTACCACTACTACATATTTTTTCCTGAAAGCTACATACCATCGATCGTAACACCAAATGGATATTTCAAAGTTCATTTGCATGATTACTTTGCTATGTGGTGAGTTGAAACATTGTTGAGTAATGATGTATGTTAGATTATATGTGTAGCCCCTTGACTTGCAAAGGGTAAGTACTGATTTATACTAAGTTTTTGTTATTAGTATTCTTTAGAGCTATAATGGTTGATAGTTCTAATGAGGCTCCATTAATTTATGCGAGGCTTCGTTCTCACCCAAATGACAAGCAATAAAACAAGACAATATATTCATGTTTAGCTTTCAAGTTTATTCTTTTTATTAAAAAAATGCTTAGCTTTCTGATAACCACAAATTCGTTTTGTTAACCCAATATCATAAAGTAACTTTAATTTAGTTATATGTATAGGGTTTATCATTTTTCATGTTGCAAAAAAAAAAAAATATATATATATATATATATATATTCAAGCTAACATCAATAGCACTACTACAATTGACCATTTAAATTCAGCCATATCGTTCATATCATTAAATTGTTAATATTTTCTCTCATTTTTTTAATTTTTAAAAATTAAACATATAAACCACACCTATCTCACTCTTATTCCAAAAGTGAAAAGTCTTGAACGTGTTACTGAATTTTGGCCTATAGCTTTGTGTAACATTGTGTACAAGCTTATTTCAAAAGTCTTAACAAATCGTTTAAAAGTCATATTACCTGATATTATATTTGAATCTCAAAGTGCTTTTCCAATCTGACAAAACGATTTCAGATAATATATTAGTTGCTTTTGAGACACTTCACCACATGAAAACAAGGAAAGAAGGAAAAATTGGCTCCATGGCACTCAAACTTGATATGAGCAAGGCTTTTGATAGAGTGGAGTGGCCTTTCCTCTTACAACTGATGGAAAAAATGGGCTTCAATGGAAGATGGGTGAATCTGATTTCTGAATGCATCAGCATGGTCACTTATTCCTGGTGAATGGCGAACCAAAAGGGAACATTGTGCCTTCAAGAGGCCTCAGACAAGGCGACCCTTTGTCACCGTATCTCTTTTTGATTTGCTCCAAAGGTCTAAATGCTCTCATCCAACAAGCTATGCATGAAGACAAAATTAGGGGATACTCCCTTTGCCGGTATGGTCCAAAAATCTCCCACTTATTTTTTGCTAATGATAGTCTGCTGTTTTGTCGTGCCTAGATAAGTGATATAAGAGCCATCCAAGGAATTTTGGACCTATATGAGAAAGCTTCCGGGCATCGTATCAACAAGGAAAAGACCACTCTTTTCTTTAGCAAAGCTATGCCCATGACAACAAAAAATGACATAAAAAATTTTCTTGGGGTCTCGGAGATTAAGGAATTTGAAAAATAGTTAGGCCTTTCAGCAGTGGTGGGAAAACAGAAGTGCCAGCCTGAATTTCATCAAGGAGAGCGTGTGGGGAAAAATCCAAGGGTGGAAAGAAAATCATTGTCACAAGTCGGCAAGGAAGTCCTCCTCAAAGCAGTGGTGCAAGCAATCCCCACCTTTGCAATGAGTTGCTTTCACTTACCAGTTGGTCTTTGTAGAGACATTGAAGTGATGATCCATAAATTTTGGTGGAGACAAAGGGGTGACCAGAGAAAAATACATTGGAAAAAATGGGATACTTTATGTAAGCCTAAGGTGGATGGAGGCATGGGGTTCAAAGATCTTTGCAAGTTCAATGAAGCTATGCTAACCAAACAAGTGTGGAGACTAGTGCATGACACAAATTCACTTTTCTATAAAGTGTTCAAAGTTAAATATTTTCCAAATAGCAGTGTGTTTGAAGTAAAAGTGAAGTTTGGGTCATTTGCGTGGAGAAGCATTTTACATGCAAGAAAGCTCATCCTAATAGGTGCCAAGAGGAGAGTTGGAGATGGTTCTCAAATCAAGATTTATGGATCAAACTGGCTGCCTGGGGAGTCACAAGGCCGAGTGGTATCACCCCCATCACCTGCACTTAGATCAACAACTATCTCGGCCCTAATTGACCCACACACATATGGATGGAACTCCCAAACCATTGATAATAATTTCCTGCCTTTTGAAGTAGAGCAAATAAAGTCCACTCCTTTGGGTCTTACTAATCAACCTAACACCCTATATTGGCCAAGAAGCAAAGATGGTTCCTATTCAGTAAGCACGGGGTATAAGTGGCTGTGTGTAGAAGAAAACAAAGAAGTGGCTTCAACCTTAAACTCAGACAAGACTCATGGCTTTTGGAAGCAACTATGGATAGCTGATGTACCTGGAAAAATCAAGCATTTCACATGGAAAGCTTGTTCAAATGCGCTGCCAACACAAGAAAATTTAATGCAGCGAAAACTTATAGCAGAAAGCTCATGCCAACAATGCAAAACCTAGTCCAAATCTGTCCTCCATGCTCTCTGGGATTGTGCCTCTCTTTGGCAAGTATGGGATGTTGATTTTGGATGGGTTGATTGCCAAAAAACTTCCATGGGTTCCTTCCAAAATTTGGTAGAACTGATCATTCAAAAGCCACAAAAATTAGAGCTCTTCATCACCATTACTTGGCTCCTACAGTCTAGGTGGAACAAACTCAGGCTAAATGAGGAAGCTCTACCTCTAAACCAAATAGTATTTGAAGCAAAAAGGTATCTGACACTACATCAGCAACCGGTTAGCAAGCTCCCAAAAAAGCAGTCTCACGCAAATGCAACAAAGTGGAAGCCTCCAGATTTCAATCGTTTTAAAACAAACTTTGATGGGGCCATGTTCACAGACTAGGGAGAGGCAGGCTTGGGTGTGGTAATACGTAACCATGCAGGCGAAATCATCGTGGCTCTATCTGAAAAAATCCCACAACCTCCTTTAGTTACCTGTTTGGAGTTACTAGTAGCAAGGCGTGCTGCCATTTTTGTCCACGAAGTAGGTCTCTAGGGGTCCATTTTGGAGGGAGACTTGAAAACTGTCATCAAATCTCTTCAAAAAGGTGATATGTTTCAATCTGCTTATGACCATCTCTTTAAAGACATTATGTTCTATGTCAATTCCTTGAAAAGCTATAGTTTTTCTCATACCTATAGGAATGGAATTATGTTGTTGATGCTTTAGCAAAAAAAAGCTAGATTTAGTTCTAATTTAAGCATCTGGATAGAGTATGTTCCACCAGATATCAACACTTTTGTATTGGCAGATTTGCCTCTTTCTTGATTTTAATAATGACATTACAGATTGGATTCTCAAAAAAAAAAAAAAAAAAAAAAAATTTCCTTATAAAATTGTACTCTTTTTTTTAACATTTACACTTTCTCCAACATTTCTCATTCCTTTCACATGTCATCTCCCCACTACCCTCTACCTTAATATCACTCTTCATCTTCATTTATTTTGTTTCTTCTTCTTCTTTTCCTCCTATTATAAATTTTTCATTATATTTTCTATCCTATATTTCTATGCATAATTTTCCCTTACAAAAAATGTTATTTCCCTCTCTCAAATTTTTGGTGGATTTTTTTTTATTTTTCTTGCATCTTTGCTTTAGGTTTTTTTTTTGTTTTTAAGAACTCTACTTTAAGTTGATGCAGTTTAGTTTTGTATTTTAAGTTTTTTTCTTTCTTTTTTGTTCTCTTTGATTGTTAAATGTTATCCTATTACATTATAAAGAATATAATATTATTCTATTATATAACATGATTTGGATAATTTTATCATATAAGAATTTTACATAAGTTACATAGACAATAGTAAAACAATAATAATAAAATATATATTTATGAGATAACTCTAAAAAAATTATCATGCGCAACGCACAGGTCTGCGACTAGTATATCTAAAAGTTGAAACGTAGAATTTATTATTGTCACGCTCCAGTTAAGCCACATCAACATCCATGTCATTATTTTTTTTTTCATTCCAATTTTCCTATAATTGTTTTTAACATTTATTTTTTAAATATTTACACTTCTCCAACTTTTTTCCCTTTCTTACCTTTTCATCTTCCCACTACCCTCTATATTAATATCATTCTTCCTCTTTCCCTTCATCTTCCTCTATTTTTATCTCTTCTTATTCACACCCTCTTACTATAAATTTGTCACTATCTCTTCCATTCTATGCATAGTTTTCCATCACAATAAAAAGTTCTCTCTCTCTCTCTCTCTCTCTCTCTCTCTCTATCAATTTTTGGTGGATTTTTTTAAAATTTTTCTTGCATCTCTGCTTTAAGTTGATAACTTTTTTATATTTTTTAAAACTCTACTTTGGGTTAATGCAATTAAGTTTTGTTTTTTAAATTGTTGTTGTTGTTGTTTGTTGGAAAATTTAGACCCCGGTTGATAGAATTAATAAGTTTTAGACCCAAGTTGTTAATTAGATTTATTATGAATAAACCTTGTTAAAACAAACAAACATCAATATTATGCATAGCGGAATAGTAAATAAGATAAGATATGATGACCTAGGAAAACTTATGAAACAAACTAGTTTCACAGTAAAAAACCTGGGGAGAAACCTTCCTGAAAAGCAATCAACTATAATAAAAAATATTGCACGTGTCCTTAGCAGAGGTCCAGCTTAGTACTAGCTAATGAGAGATGTTCTACAGCCTTTGACCAATAGGGTAGTGCTAGGTGTCCATGCCAGACTACACATCTCGCTTCCCCTAATGGTGATCATGCCGTTGGCATGAGCTAAGATTACTATTCCATTTCACCAACATCCCTTTCCTTTTTCTCACAGTTTGTCCACGTGTAGGGCTCAGATATGACGAAGTCAATACACTTGCTTGCCTTAGCAGGCGTACTGTACAATAATAAAGAGCAAAAATCACAAAAACGGACACCATAGGTTGAAACACTATATATATAAATATATAATCACTTCTCTATATATTAGGGTCAGTTTGGTTAGGAGTTTTGGGAGCTTAATGTTGATCCTCAGTTCAAAATTTCTTACTAGCATCTTGCATGTGGGGCGGAAGGATCGCATACACTTGAGAAAATAGTCAAATACTCAAAGATGTTTAGATACCCTCATTTGTTTAAAAAAAAAAAAAAAAAAAAAAAACCCTATCTTTATTACTAATATCTCACTTTTATCAATAAAATAAATAAATAAAAACATGTGGCAGAAACCAATTGCAACTTCTTGGAAAAAAAAAAAAAAAACCTTCCCATTTTATTTTATCCCTCTTCCCCTTCCCAACAATGTGGAATGCAATCCCTCAAACTAAAAAACCCACAACATTCCTTCAGTTCTTCTTCATTCTTTCATCCTATTTCTAACCAACACCATCTTCTTCCGCACTCTTCGTTTAATATACTGAATTATGCTTCTCAATCGTCAAGCGTTTTCTTGTCGAAATTGGTAAGCCTATGAATAAATTTTTATACTATTTTCTCAATTGAATTATATTGTGTATCGTACTTTATTAACTACATATATTATGAATCGATAACTCTATGACCTTCTGTGATACGTGAACTATATGAAAGGTGTTATAGAAAATTTGGTTTTCTTCAATCTTTCACATAAATCAGACCCTTTCTCAAATCTATGAGATAAAGGGGAAAAAATTGAAAATCACATTAAGTTTGTGAATTTAAGCGAATTTTGGTGACCATACGGTGTGAATGGCAATAACCCACAAGTTCAGAAGAATGCATTGCCTAATCAATCCACAAACAACTCGAAGGTGGTATTGAATTTTCGAGCACTATTTGGTGAGTATGGAGATCTGATTATGGTATATTTTGACAATGGTAGCGGCAAAGTGGTGGTGTATCTTCCTGTTCTTCTTCACCTTCTCTTTTTCTTTTAATTTTTTTTAATAGGGAAATAAGCTTGTAATGGTGTGTGATGCGTCTTATGATGGTATTTGAAATAAATTTGAGGTGGCAATATTTTATTGAATTTAAACTTGCTGAGTATATAGGCGATCTCATGCGCAATTGAATAATATGGGTAAAAATTAGTTCACATATCTTATTGTACACACTCATACGCACATATTCAAACTGCACATAAATCGTGACTTGAAGTCATGATTTATGCCAATTTTTGATTGCTCAGTTCATCTAGATGGATATACTGATTTCATAGTTAAGTCGCATTCTCTTCAAGAGCAACTTTATTACAAAAATGAAAATAAAATCACTCAGTACACAGCCAACTTAGCTCTTGCATGGCCTCGGTTGATTTGAAATTGTTCTGTAATGCCAAGATGTGCCATAAGAAGCCATACATGAGTGAGGAGCTCTCCGCCTTCCGTGAGCTGTTGAGCATGATAATATCCCCTGCAATGACTAGCAGAATAACCTAGGATCTCAATCCACACGTCACAGACAAACTCCCAAACAAGCTCCCAATTTTTCTCTTCACCCATTTCCTGCAATTGTTTTGCAAGTTTATTTGCATTAAAGAGCACAGATTTGCTCCTGTCTCCTTTTACCTTAATCGGTTCAACATCAGTATTCACTTCAAGCAACATTTTGCAAAATTTCACTTTATTTTTTGATAGACCTTTTTCCTGGAAAAAATGCTTGGCCTCTTCACAAGTGTCTTGAAACCTGATCATCCCAATCCCAATTGGCAACAAGAAAGGACACATGACTAAGAGATACAACATGTAGTCTGATAGGTTCTTGCTCCATTTATGACTTGAATTTTCAGCAGCCAAGTTTTCACCACCACCTGAGTGATAGCAAAGATCTGTAGCAATGTGCCAGATAAGAATGCTTTGGTCGAACTCTACCTCAGTGGTCCAATTGAAAGAGAGAGAACATTCATATTTTTCAATATAATTTTTAAAAACAAGATTGCCTCTGGCACTACATAAAGATGAAGTATTGTTGTCATCTGGTTTCTTTGTGCTTGTGGCGACCTCTGATTTCTTCAGAAAATGCTGGAAGATCCAACCTTTCAATTTGGGGGAGGTTTCGCATCGGTATGTATACCAGCTTTTCTCAAATGTTTTATGATAGATAGGCGAATGTCTCACAATCTTTTGAAAAAGTTCAGGTTTATCATCCAAACAAGGCACGGGCTTATCTTTAAGGGAAAAGCTTAGCAAATTGAACTGAGGTATGGAATTTGACCACCTCTTTTTGTTAGAAGGAAAAAGAAAAGACACTACTTCAGAAATAACATGTCGAAAACAAGGAATCATCAATCGAGAAACCTTAGATTGAAAACAAGAGATTAAAGGAGAAACCTTAGATTTAAAATAAGAGATTAAAGGAGAAATCTTAGATTTAAAACAAGAGATTAAAGGAGAAACCTTAGATTGAAAACAAGAGACCAACGGAGAAACAATAGGTTCAAAACAAGAGATTGGTCGAGAAATCATGGATTGAAAACACCTTTTTATTTGAGAAAACTGAGGTTCATGCTCACTCAACCATAGCTTTGTCCAATCGGAGGACAGTAGCAAAATGACAGCATAGAATTCTAGAAGAATAGCTCCAACCAGCAAAATATAAGTAATGAGGAGATCAACCTGCGGGTGATTGTGCTTCTCAATAATCAGGAAGAACACGAACACTATAATAGTGAAAGAGGAAGTGATGAAGCGGAAAATGCATCCCAAAAAAGTGGATATTATAGGTGCCTTTGTATAGAAAACATCATATGCAAATCCAAGCTCGATTTCAACTACCTCAAAAGCAGTTTCTGATGAAGTGAGATTTTGGAAGTAGGACCGGCTCTTATCTCGGTCATGGAAGCTAAGAATAAGATCTACAAAGAGCCGTTTAAAAGTGTTGAAGAAGCTGTACGCAACAGGCAATGTCCGTTTACTAGCGTCACCGTTGTTATTGCCATTGCCAGCAGCATAGGATTGGTCAGCAGCCTCAATCACTTCAATAGCCAACACACTAAACCCCTCGGCCTTTTTCAAACTGAACTCCTCCATGAATTTGGCATAGTTGGGGCCAGGATCAGGACGATAGAGCAATGAATCAAGAAACTGCTCACGATTTGCAGACCTCAGGGATAATGTCCTTTCAACATACTTTATTAAGCCAGTAAAAAGCATGGGAATGGTCAGGTATGAGAGCCAAGTTCCACTCCAGGCCGTGACAGTGATATAAATTGCCACTATGGTTTGGACAAGAAGTCCAAGCAAGTGCCTTATCCACAACTCATTGTCTGCTAAAGCATAAGCAGTAATTGTGTCTGGACCGCCAAGATGCAACAACAAGAATGGTGCCCAAAATGCCCTGAGCTCATCATTGATACTCTTAGTATTGCTACTGCTAACAGTAGCACAAGTGCAGGAGTTTCTTTGGTTATTGGAGAGGACACCTAGTGCAACAGTTGCCACCCAGTCTGCTGTTAGATATGCAGACCAGAGAGACAATCTGAGCAAAGTGTTTGGATTATACTTTCTGCGATTGCCTAGAACAATCAGTGATATTTGCAAGGTGAGGCTGATCAGGACCAATATTCGTAGCTCCCAAAGGTCCCATATTTTCCTTGCCTCTTCTGGGAACACCTGGCCGAGCTTCCTCTTCTCCACAAAAAGCCAACCGCTCAAAACTGAAAGCAAAAGAACAAACCTTTAAGCTTTAACACTTGTACAAGAATTCTATATTTATACTAATGGCTTGAAGTAGAAGTTCCATTGAGTTATATATGGGTAATATTGAAATTTTGCGCTTTATGTTGCTTGAGAATTAAGCTGGTGACTTACTTGTAAGTAGCATTCTGATTCAGCTTCTGTGATCTCTGAACTGCATTTCTTGGTAATAGAATTCTGTGAGAAATAGAGCTGAGCATGCAAACATTGAAATGTGAATGTGAATTCTTTCACACGCTGAGTGTTTGACCGGATCAAAAGGAAATAAAAGAAAAGGCCTGCTGGTCGCTACCCACTTGACCTAACCTTGTACCGTTTGGTATGTATGTTGTCAGCGTTCACTGTGTACTAGTGTGCACATAATTAACCTATCCTGGACTTCAAGTTTTCTTTGTTATTCTTTATTAAAAAAAAAAAAAAAAAAAAAAAAAAAAAACTGCGTTCTTTAAACTCATTAGTTGAGTTTTTAATTTAGTAAATTTTAAGCTTTAAAAAGAAAATTTTGATAGTTACAACTCTAGATGTCATGAAAATATTAGAAGATGTCAATTAATTGAGTTACAAAACTCTTGATAAATATTTATTTATTTATTTTAATAGGTAAATAGTGGGAGTTGGATGAAGTGGGTTTTGAATCGCAGACATAAAACAAAGATTTACCATCAAACTCAGTGTCGTCAATCATCTTCTTCTTCTACTACTTCTACTTCACTTTCATTCTCTCTATGTATTAGTTTATTTTCATCACTTTAAACTTTGTATGTGATTTATTTTCATGCTTTATTATTTGAGAAAATTTAGGGACACAACAAAATGTCACAATACTTTTATTTTCATCTATAGTGGGCCTCAGTCAATTTTATTTTGACCTTTGTGATAAAGAATAGATAACACAGGCTTCCTAGAGTAACGAGAGTGTCAAGAAATCACAGCGCAAGTTCAATACGTACTAGTAGAACTCATTGGGGCGATGATGTCAGAATTACATGAAATTCAAATGGCTAAAAGGAAACAGTCTTTTGATCAAGACTTGTGATTTTGGCAAATTCCTTTGTCAAGGCTTTGGAAACAATGATTTTTCCTTTTTGAGTAATATTTGTTTTCTTTAATAACTTTTAATTTAAAAGTTAAAATAAGGCCTCGCCTGTTTTGGAACGTCTTTTAGAGACCGTGTTTTCAATTTTCGCAATTATCTCAATTTTACTGTTTTTGGTAAAAATTACTATTTTGCCACTTAATTACATGATTAGCATGAATTATGGTTTTTTGTGCATTTATATAGTTGCCCTATGTTTTCATTTTACTATTTAAACGCATTGTAGCTTCCAAGACAATTCAATTATTAAATTATTAAAAATTTAGACTTTTGCTTATTGTTTCTCTCTGATAGATTTCAAGAACTTATCACCTTGTGGATTTAAGGAAACCCTCATTTATTTGAGGTTTTCAATTGGGAGCTTACATGTCTAGTTTCTTTTCCTTCAAGAAGTAACATGTTTCTTTTCTTGTAGATTCTCCAACATCACTATGAGAGATTGAGACCTTAGATGTTGCGGAGCAACTTTTATTATTTTCATTCAATCAAGTTCAATTATCTATTTAGTTATGGTTAATTTATTTAAGCTTGACCACAATTAATCACGTTCTCATCATCACGTCTTAGTTTAAGTCCTCCTAATTGAGATATTATCGAATTTTTTTTACTCTCGAATGCCTAAAAATCAAAGAATATGCTAACCATCGAACTTGAGTCAAACTCGTAGACTCGAATCAAAATTATTCCATGGAACAAAGAGTCTGATACCCCAACATGTGCATTAATTAGTGTACTCTTTTTTTTGTTTTTGAGAATCACAATAATTAGTGTACTATATTGCTATTTTAATTTTAATATCATATTTTTCATCGTTTTGTTTTTTAGTAGTATATTTTTCAACGTTGGGTTCTTGATGATGCATTGGGAGTTGCAACGACGCGTTTTCAACTTATTCCAAATTTTGATATTTGATTACTGCAAGTAGTTGAGATTGTTAAATGACACTTATAATAAGCCCACCTACTAGACTATAAAGAATGACTGAGAAGAGAGTCAATCTCTGATTCTCTGTTACAAAGTTACCTCATTTTTTAGAGGACTTTATTTTATCAGGTGATGCTCATGCTATGATTTGTCATATGTTATTTTAAATATTTAAAAAATAATCTAATTGCAAATGCTTAAAACGAAGCACATTTCCACATTATCACTTCCATAGTTCCATTGATATTTTAGTAATAACAAAACAACCATCATAGTTTCACAAATGAAATGATGATCTAAATATGTTTGTTTATTTGCTTTTGGTCATACATAATAGAATGACATGAGTGATAAGAAGATAACAAAAATGCTGCTTCATGTTGCACAAATGTTCAAAATTTCTTTTGATTTGCTGTAACAAAAGGCTTGTGGTACTCCATTTTCTAAATATGGTTACCCAATCATATAAATTTACCTTTAATAATGTTTATATATACTTCATAAAGAAATTCAAAATCCATGCTGCAAATAAAATAAAATTAACGCATTTATGAAGTTCTATCAATTTTTTTTAGTAGTTCAATAAATTGAGAAAGAGAATTTGAACTATAATGCCTCGTTGAAAATACCAAACAGTGTGACAACGATAGACCTAATAGATATAGTCAGGGGCGGAGCCAAGGGGGGGCCTCTCCCCGACTCCTCCCAAAAAATCCCTTAGGTACTTCTACCTAAAAAAAAAAAAAAAAAAAAAAAAAAAAAAAAAAAAAAAAAAAAAAAAAAAAAAAAAAAAAAAAACCGCCCTTTGGAGAAATAGACCCTGACACCAACCTGACAAAGGAAAAACAATCTCCCTCACGTAACAAAGGATTCAAGGCATGTGACTTTTCACCTACTTCACTAATCTTTTAAAGTAGCTTATATCTTGTGACAAAATTCTTGTCTCATGTTTTCATCCATTTCACTGTTGTATTATTTTGTTTTGCTTTTTATTTTTTTTTAATTAACTATTCATATAAATTTTCTTGTTAAGTAATACTAGAAATATTACAAATTTTACTACATTAATCTTATAAAATGACGTATTACTATAAAAAAAAATTTATTTATTTATTATTTTGTCTAGTGGTACTAATCACGTTCTTACCACATCAATTTGTTAACTTTTTGTAATAAAACTTGTAGCAATTTTAGTATTTTTTTTGTCCGAATTTTTTTTAAATTTCTATTCTATATCTTGATTTTTTTTCAATGTTTTAAACTCTGTTTTTATTATAAACCCAAATTTGTTCACAATTGTTTAATTATTTTTTATTATTATCAATTAATATTTTTAAAATTAATTTCATTTTTAATATCAATTTTTAATCTTTCCCCCCTGGATTGAAATCCTGGCTCGCCACTGGATATAGTCATCTCACTCAGGTTTAGCTCCTCCATGATGGGTTTTTTAATGTATTTTTAAGACCAATACCAAGACATGCAGACACCCAAAATCATCTCAGTTTTTGCCTTTCTGGACACACAGTCGATCATCAATCAAGCCATTTCCGAACAAAGTCTCAATTGATCGAGTTTCGTGAATCTGAATCTCAATTAGGCCCATTAAGTCGGCTTATGACTTGAGACTTCAAGCGCTACTTGCAAAAGTATTAAAGGTAGAGCTTAATCAATTTTAAGAAAAAAGAAGAGTAGATTTAAACCTTTCACAACTGACCGGTTCTCAAACAAACGAAGCACCATTGCGGTTTGGCAGGGATACGGAGAAAAAGGAAGAGAAAAGTCAATGGATGTTGAAGCAGTTGTCTCTATAGTGATACGGAAACTCACAGACCTGCTCATTCAAGAACCAATCATCTTCAACAAGGCTATAGATGAGATAGAGCTAGTCAGAATCAGCTTAAGACAGATGCAGAGCTTCCTAATAGATGCAGAAGATAAAAAAGAACACGACGAAGGTGTTAAGAAGTGGGTGGATCAATTTCTTGCTGTTGTTTATGAAGTGGAGGATGCCATTGAAACGTTTGTCCTGCGGAAAATGTATGCAAGGAGAATGGGGTACTTTTTCATCCCCAATAATTTGAAGGCTGACTCAGACCTTCGCAATAAGATAGAGGGGATCAAGGACAAGATAAAAAACCTTGACAAAAGGGAGACAGATGGGGTCTCAAACCGAGGCGAGCCTCTCATGATTCGGCAATTAACTTTGCACAGGTCAAGTTATCAAGATGAAGGGCTAACACTGAATCAGCAAAACAATGATTCTAGCTATTCTGTGGATGAAGAAACAGACTTCATTGGCTTCAAAAAAGACAAAAGCAAACTGGTGACCATGCTAACTGGCAGTGGCCGGGAATCCGGGGATTACCAAAAGCTTCCGCTCATTTCAGGTGTAGGCAAGCATGGCTCTGGCAAGACTACCCTTTCAAAGGCAAATGAGGTTAAAAGTCGTTTTGATTTTCGAGTCATTTCAGTTGTAGGCAAGCATGGCTCTGGCAAGACTACCCTTGCAAAGGCAATTTATAACAGTCCTGAGGTTAAAAGTCATTTTGATTGTTGCGCATGGGTTCTTGCCTCTGGGAACCTTACAGATGTGCTGCTGAGCACATTGGAACAGATTGTCAGTTCAATTGTTGATAAGAAATCTACGAAAGAGGAATTGATACAGAAGATCCATATGATTTTGAAGGAGAAACGGTACCTGGTTGTGTTGGACGATTTGCAGACACCTGATGTATGGAAAAAACTTCTTGATGCCTTTCCAGACACAAAAAATGGTAGTAGAGTCATGTTGACTACTAGCAATTATCGCGTTGCTTTGAGAGCAGATACAAGAGGAGAGCCTCATCAGCTCAACCCGCTAAATGACGAAGACACCTGGGAATTATTCTTAAAAAAGGTACGCTTACCAGACAACTTTCAGTTCTCTGAGTCAGATATGTTCAAGCTGAAAAGAAAAATTAAAAGAAGATGTAAGGGTTTACCGCTGGCAATCACGGTGCTTGGAGGTTTGCTGTCGACAAAGGAAGTGAGCTACGAAGTATGGTTGAAAGTTATTGAGCACCCAAGTTGGCAGCTAGACAGCAAGCAAGTCCAATTCTCAAATGTTTTGGCCCTGAGTTACAATGATCTACCCTTCCACTTGAGGCCTTGCTTCCTCTATTTACGGCTTTTCCCAAAAGATTATGATATTCCTGTGAGAAGGTTGCTGCGTTTATGGCTTGCAGAGGGATTTGTGAAGCAAACACCTGGGATGACTCCTGAGGATACAGTGGAAATATACTTGGAAGAACTAGTGAAAAGAAGCATGATTCAAATATCCAAACGGAGAAAAGATGGGAGTCCCAAAACATGCTGTATGCTTGGTGTGTTACATAATGACAGTAATTTCTTGTCCAAAGCTCAGGAGATTGGCCTTTTCCACATCTATCAATTGCCAGAAATGGGAACTCCTAAGCATCGTGTTCGCCGGTTTGCTGACTACGTTGACACAAAAGAGTATCCCTTGCGCATTCAACATCTGCGCTCATACTTGTCCTTTTACATTCAAAAGAACGATATGCCTGCAACAGAAATTGATAGCTTTCTCAGCCAAGTCATTGGTCAAGGATTTGGATTGCTGAGGGTGCTTGATTTAGAGCGTGTCTACAAGCCTAAATTGCCTAACAATATGGGGAAACTATTTCTCTTGTTGAGGTATTTGGGTTTAAGATGGACTTTTTTGGATAGCCTTCCCCACTCTGTTGGTGAGCTACCTTACCTTGAGACTTTAGATGTGAAGCACACCTATATCAGCTCTCTACCAAGTTCTATTTGGAAGATGAAACACTTGAGGCATCTGTGTCTTAATGAAATACGCCTTGACATGTATTCACAAAAACATGGCAGTTCTCTTACTCATCTCCAGACATTGTGGGGATTGTTTGTTGACAACAAGACTCCAGTGAAGGATGGTTTGTATAGGTTAATTAATCTCAGGAAGTTGGGTTTGACATGTCATTTAGATGCCTTTCAAGAATTAGATGAGTGGATTGCAAGACTCGCAAGTCTTCAATCTCTCAAGATAAGATCCAAGAATCAAAATGGTCAACCTTGGAAGCTCAACTTGAAGCCTCTGTCAAGCCTTGAGAATCTCACCCACCTGTATTTGCTTGGAAGCTTACCGGAGCTACATGATAGGTATGAATTCCCTCCTAAACTCACAGTTCTTACTCTCTCAGTCTCAAAGTTGGAGAAGGACCCCATGCCAATCCTAGCGCAGCTGCCAAGCCTTTCTGTCCTCAGGCTATTGGCTGATTCCTACACTGGGAAGGAAATGGAATGCCCTCCCGGAGGGTTCAGTATGCTTCGAATGTTGAAGCTTTGGATGCTAAAGGATTTGGAGATATGGAAGGTGGGGGAAGAAGCATTGCCTAATCTTCGAGAATTAGAAATCCGATGTTGTGACAAACTACAAGAGCTACCAGACAAGTTGCTAAGTCTGAGAAACATTGAGAAAATAGTTTTAACGAACATGCCACAGAAGTTTGTAGACAATGTTCAAGCCATCAAGCTTGAGAAAAAATTAATCATCCCTAAAACTCTGCAGTTCTGATCTGAGTGGGATTTTACTGTCAGGACAATTTGAAGCAGGTTTCAATCTATTCTCTAATTTACTAGTGATTCTTGTTATTTTATAAATAGTTCATTTTTTGCTTATAGTGAGCTTTGTTTGGTCACTCATCTGTTTGCTTTCAGGAGATGAATTGCCTCGCAATTTGCTATCATCTACTCTTTTAACCTCTGAATCCCCTTGGGAGATTTGTGACTTGTGTTATAAGCTTGGAAGACAACCTGAGTTGAAGGAGCTGCTACCTGAACCACAGTTTGCTAAATGTTATTGCAGTTGTCATTAATGTTGCTATTGTTCTTGTTATTCTTGCTGCTGCTGCATCTGTTATCGTGGTTTTTCATTAAGTGTTTGTTTGATTTGTTTCGTGTACAGCTGCTTCTTTAGTGTGTTTAGATGAGCTTATTTTCATACATTTACTGGACAGTTTATAAAAATGGTACATAAGCTAGTAATGAAAATAAGCATGATATTAAACTAAAACAAACAAACCTGAATCATATAATACAACTTCCTTGACATTTCACTTTCGGATTATTTTTTGATAAAATACATTAAATTAACGATGTCTCTAACAACGAGGTGGAGGGGTGACTAGTTATAATTTAACAATGTAATGCATGTCGCCATACACACATTCCTCTTCCCCTCCCCCCCCAAAACACAAATTCTATCCAAACAAAATGGTTTCATTCTTATCGGAATAGCCAGAAATTTTTTATTTCAGTTAGTTAACCAATACAAATCAACCACCTCCCCCCCCCCCAAGAGATGGATAGTCTGTACTGACCGTACAAATAAATGAATAATAGAATTTAATTTTAAGTATTAGGTTCAAGAAAAGGGTAGTCTGTGTATCCAACAACAGGATCATGCGTGTAAAAGGTGCTTCTGTCATACTTATTAAGCTTTGCGTTGATCTCAAATCTCTTTGGCAGATCAGGGTTGGCCAAAAACAAACGTCCAAAAGCAACTAAATCAGCATTACCGCTAGCAATTACTTCATTTCCCTCTTCCCTATTGTATCCACCTGCAACAATGAATGTCCCGCCGAAGGCCTTCCTCTTGGGCAACAGACTACGTTTGGTCTCATGCTTCTCAAACTGGGTAATCATCCTTGGCTCAATCATATGACAATAGAGTATTCCACATTTGTTCAGGGACTCAGCCATGTACAGGCCAAGAGCTTCAGGGTCAGAGTCACCAGAGTCATTGTAATCAGCAAAAGGAGAGAGCCTAATCCCAACTTTATCGGCTCCAATCTCATCAGCAACGGCTTTAACTACTTCTAGTGGGAAGCGACAACGATTTTCTAAGCTCCCTCCATATTCATCGGTTCTATCATTAACTTGATCCTTCAGGAATTGATCAAGCAAGTAGCCATTGGCTCCATGAATCTCCACTCCATCAAAACCTGTAATTATAACTGTGAACTTTCCTTTCATGACAACAGATAGAATTAAAGATTATAGAAATTAAGCGTTGCAGTACTTGAGGAAACTTCAGCCCAATAAAAGAGTGGTCAGAAAATCAAAGCAAGCTAGCAGCATATTTCAATGCAATTGGGTTGATGGTTACACTATGAAGATGATGGTCCACAATATAGGGCCTTTAGTACCAATACACACAATGGAATGTTAACCATGCCAATGGATGTCAAACTACTTTTCTAAATGTATCTAGAGAAAAGTTGAACTTCTCAGTTAGGATAAGAATGACCTGCTTCCATAGCATTTTTTGCTGCAATTCTGAAGTCGTTGACAACTTGTGAGATTTCATCAGTTCTTAGGCGTCGAGGAGGTGGGTATTCCGCGGCACTAGTGCCATCAATTTGAACCAGAGCTGTTATTGGCTTGTCCGTGCAAGATATTGGAGGTTGGCCATTGGGTTGATAGGCTGTGGAACATGTTATTAGCACTCTTTTAACCTCCAAAAAAAATATTTTCCCACGTTTTTCCATATTTTTTTTGTGTTTGGCATCACAAAAAACATTTTTTCATATTTAACTAAAAACAAACCCAATAGAGTGGACCACGCATTCCAAAACATTATATACTCAATAAACTACCACAGATAAATTCCACCAAAAAAAAAAAAACTCTCCCAATAATAATCTCTCCCTTTGCCCATTCTCAATTTATAGGACAAACATTGACTAATGGTCGACCAATAAATTTTTTCCAAATGATATTTTTGTTTTCTAAAACTAGCCATTTTTCCACTTAGAGTATGTTTGGTATATTATAATAAACATTGTAATATAATAGTTATTCCTATAATTTAACTATTCAATTGTTTGGTTATGTTTTGTTTAGTGTTCATTTTGAACTATTGAAGTCATATGGGCCAAAAAAAATTATAGTTTCATATTTGGGATCTATTTTTGTGAATGAAAGAAAATGCTTTCTAGTTCAAATTCAAATTCGAAACCAAATAAAGAGTCAATTTTCTATATATAAAAAATAAAAATAAAAAAAGAACATTTTTCATGGAGACAAGTAGAGTATTAACATGGCACTAAAAATTCTAACCATTAAGAATACAACAAATAGAACAAAAGGGAAAAGAAACGTTACAATAATCAGAAGCTCGCCCTGCATGCCAAAGTTGGCAAAAAAATATGCCTCCTTTTTCATGAACAGCACTCACAATCGGTTTCCATGCCTCAACTTGTTCTCTTGTCCAAATGCCAGGAGTATTTGGGACACTTTAAAAGTAAAAAAAAAAAAAGAAGTATAGATAAGATGTTTTGTGCCTTACATAAACATAAGGAGGTTGTAATCAGTGCAAATGCATGGGCACAGTGAAAAATAAGAATCAATCTATAGTAGTCAATAATCACTCTAGAAAGCAAAATTTTCACAAAAGAGCTACAAATATTGTAATTAAATTATTGTAGTCATTTTGAATAAGGTATCTCAAATTTATTCTTTAGAATATAATAACTAATAGAAGAAATGATTTGGCTACTAAATATCAGTAGTCAATTATTTGATGAAATATGCAAATTGCCCATACTAGAACGCTACATTCTAATAATAATAATAATAAAGGAAGATAATCTATTAATCTATTTATAGACTTGGTTTTACTTAAAGTAGTTTTTATTATTGTAATACAATGAATTTTTTAATATTTATTACATCTTTCAGTTAATGAAATTTTAGTCATTACTAAAATCTATTTAATTCAAAATGCATACCTATTTTATTGGAACAAGGTATTATCAATGAAATTTGCATTAAGTTTATGCTCAAGTTAACATAATTTATAAATTTTGAGAGAAATTAGATTAGTTTCGGATCAGTTAGAAATAAATTTCAAGAAAGGATTTTATATCTAATTAGGAACACTAACACAAAAATTAGATTAGGTTGGCATTTTTGTTTTGTTTTTTATTTTAACTATTTATACCCATAGGAACACTTGTACCACTTATAAAGTACCATATTCCCAACTGTTTTTCTTAGCCTCTTAAATATGTGTTCTTTGGATAATTCAATAGTTATAATATAGGGGGTCTTTGAATTATGGTTCTCCTCATAAATGAGAGGAGACAAATGATTTTTTTTTTTTTTTAAATTCTATAGTTGAAGGAGCAGAAGTTGAACTCTGGATCTAGTTGGAAACACCAAGAAATCTCAACCAGTTGAGTTACAAGGTTCTTGGTGATCCAAATAATTTTATTAATTACAAAGTAGTACAACATAAAGATTTTATTGGATTTGAAAAATTTGATTTAATTATCAATTCTCAATTAGTAGCAATTACAAACTAATCAAATGTCAGAGAGAATAATTTCAAGTTATGCTATTTCAGGGATACAAATTTTAAAACCACATGATATTAGGGTGGAAGATTTCAAATTTTCACACCAAAACTTGATATAGGAAATAATCTTTGTTGTTTGCAATTTTTAGTATTATTATATATTTTCATAGATTTTCCAAAATTTTAGAATTCAAAATAACACATACCCTTGAGCAGTGTCTGAAATCCCTGAGGCCTCTCCAATCAAGAAGCCACCCTTAGTTGTTCTCTGAGAGTAATACAAAACGGCATGTGGCTGAGCAACAAAGTTGTAGGATCTTGATCTCGTTAATGGTGCCAAAACAATCCTACGAATCCATTAAATTTTAAACAACTAATAAAGAACACAACCAAACCAAGTGGGTCTGTTTTGCTTAGCTTGAATCATATTATTGGATGATAAATGTGGATATTCATACTGACCTGTGAGAGAGATTGAAGTTTCCCAATTTGTAGGAAGTGAGGAATGGAATTGGTGTCACTTCCTCCATCTCACTTTTCTTGATCTCTTCTTTTTCAGCAATGATAGCTTCTGATCAGTACTCCAACACGATATGATTATGTAAATGAATGGGAGTGGTTCACAAAAGTCACCAGGGTGGACAATGCCAAAAAATTCACGCCACTAAAGTAGTCTAACAAAGACCACAAGCTTTGGCATCAGATGATGTCTTAATCTTGCGCCTACAAATAAAGAAATATAATGTGACCCATTACCATTGGGCTAAGGCATGGACAAAATCCTAATTTGGTAACTTTATTTGACTAAGAAAATGATATTGTTTCGTGTACTGTTATTTCTCTATGGTGAAATTGCTGATTGCTTGGAGATTATTGGTTCTTGAGTTGTTACTAAATGTTGTAATGAAATGAAGTGGCCTCTCATCCAGGGGATATGGAGGACCGTACCGTTTGGACTGAGGGATGTCCTTGCTTCCTCCTTCCAATTGTACTCAATCATTCTTTATATAATATATGGAAAATGTTAAGGTACAAAAAAAGATTTTTAAAAAGATGTAAAAAAGTCAAAAAGACACCCAGCAATACTTATAAAGCTGAAAAATATATGATAATACTGTAAAAAAGACAAAAAAAATTGTCAGAAAAATTTCAAAAAAGTAGTTGTTAACGGCACCTTACGATGTCCGTTAACATAAGCCATAATATATTTATAGCCTTGATTTCAAAAAATAAAAATGATTTCATATAACTCATCATTATAAACTCATATCATATCATCTCAACTCTAATTTCAATTTTTTTAATTAAAACTATCAAAAAAAAATTTATGAATTTGTATTGGCTAAAATGGAATGAACTATCTTAACTTACATAAGAATCCTTTCTTCTTTTTTTTTTTTTAGAAGAACTTACATAAAAAGTTCT
Source organism: Quercus glauca (assembly GCA_023736055.1). Lineage (NCBI taxonomy): Eukaryota > Viridiplantae > Streptophyta > Magnoliopsida > Fagales > Fagaceae > Quercus > Quercus glauca. The sequence goes on along the minus strand of CM043316.1, from coordinate 86,151,663 downwards.
TTCTCAAAAAATATATAAGAAGTTGAAACAACTAGATTTTTTTTTTCCAAGAAAAACACCCGGATATTTAAACTAGTACGTTTCAAGGAGTTAAAGTATATTGGATTATTATTAATTCTAAAAGAAATTTTTTTAAAAAAAAAGACCTTTTTTGGTATTCATTACTTCACTAATTACTAACTTCAATTCTCCCTGGCGCAAGAGCGACTTGTCGTTTTCGCAAACTTTTAAATTTCCTATTGGACGACCTGTAGCTTAGGTAAAAGAGAGGTACTTTGTAATTTACTAGTTCTAGTTGGAAACGACTTGTAGTTTTCTTTAGATTGTACAAAATGTGGCTTAGCCCAATAAATTGTCGTTTTGAATTGTTTCCAATACCTCATAGATGACTGCTGTGTCGTCTACAAGTTGTAAAATTGGGCCTAGCGATTACCTTCTGGATACTGGAGCTGTATAGCATGCCATTGCTCACGCCAGCCCACTACCCAAATCATTCGTACAGTTTCTGAACTCAACCTAGTCAAGTGTTCATGGCGCAAAATGTGTTGGCTTTGTCTTTTCACCTGGCTTGGGTCAGGGGCAAGACAAAAAGACAAAATTGAAAGTAAAAAATTAATCTAAAAAATATTAATCAATATTAATAACAAAGTAAATAACCAATAATATGCTAATGAAATTCTCATACACAATCTAACATAAAATGTAAAGTTTAATTTATTTTTTCACACCTATTTTAATTTATTCAATTGCTCTCAACAATTTTTCATATTTTGAAACTGCGACATGATTTCTTTACACTCAATAGTATTGAATATATATTTATCAATATATATGACTAAGCAATCATTTATCTATTGATCTCCCATTCAATTGTGTAATCAATTTTTAATTATGTTCATTGCTGAAAACATTCTTTCAACAGTAGCTGCTGCAACTTGTAAGATCAATGCTAAGGTCACTAACATGTAAAACAATAGATATAAAACATCCTTTTTCATTTCTACCATTATTTTAATATAAGAGTTGTTGGAGTGTAAGTCTATTTATGTGAGAGTATTAGCATTGGTGGTGCTAAAAAACCATATTGCTATTTTTAGTACCATCAATACTAAAAAGCCTTACGCCAATGGTGGAGGAAAAGCCAAAAATTTTTGCTGTTGAGCTACAGTGCATAGCCAAAGATGTCTGTGCACCGTAGCTAAGATGGTAAAAAAAAAATATTTTATTAGAAGTTATATTATTTTATTGTGTTGGTGGTGGTTGTCGTTTATTATAGTAGATATATTATTTTATTGTATTATTTATATTATTTTATTGTGTTGAATATTAAAATAAAATCACTGATGTTGAGTGTTTTGTAAAATGAGGTGATAAAATAGACAAAGCACTTTTTTGTGGTGCCAAATTGTGAAATTTTTAGCACCACCAATGATGCTCTAAGAGAGGCTGCCGTGAGAATTGAAAAAAAATAAGAGAAAGTAGGGGGGCAAATAAGATATTTTTGTACAATATAGTAATATTATACTATTATTAGAGAAGTATTTGGAAGTTCAGGGGGGGCACTTGCCCCCCCTCCCTCCGCCCTGGGTGGGATGTACTGATTTTAATGCATTATTGTTTGTATAAGTGGAATGATGTATCATTTTTCATAGTGAAATGTCCTTTTACATAATAGGAAGTTTTATAAAATGCATTATTATTTATATTAATGGAATTATGTATGTGTGTATATATATATATATTCACTTATAATAAGGAGGTAGGAATGATTTAAACCCTAGTCAATTAAGTTACAAAACTCTTGGTCATTACCCATTTAACTTTGATTATTTAAGGCTCCAATTCATGGAGAGCTGGATTCTATGAGTCATTGGCCTAAAAGGAAAGACATTAGGAGAGTAGTATCAATCCACTATCCAACCCTCTAACCAACGAGTAATTATTAGGTACTCTTAGAGTACTAATGAATACAAATCATCTACTACATTAATTAACTTTTTCATATTACTTTATTTTAATAAATTGAATAAGATTTGAAACCTATGGTATTTGCTTAATGATAATTACTTATATTAAAGTATCAATTTGTTTCTTTTTTGTGTAAATGGAATTTGAATCATATTATTTTTGTCTTATATCTAATTTTTATATTAAGTAGGATGCATTTAATGGTGACGGTCAAAAATTATGATAGACCAAATCAAGTGGCATTAGAAAGCCCCTAGTGGTAGATTCTATCAAAAGCTTTTATCTTAAGCCCTGAAGATGTTAGGCCCTTAACAAAGTTTGTAGCCTGGACTGTGTTCCAAACCAGACATGTCTGTACGATTATATATTTGTTAATGAAACATTAATAGTCTGGTAAGTTAAGTAAACCAACTTCCACCATTTATTTTGCCACGTGACATTTGTGTGTACAAATATGTGTACTTGGCTGTGTGAAATAGACACTGCCCTTAATTTTAAGTGTCAGGTTCAAGAAATGGGTAGTCTGTGTACCCAACAACAGGATCATGCGTGTAAAAGGTGTTTCTGTCATACTTGTTAAGCTTTGCATTGATCTCAAATCTCCTAGGCAGATCCGGGTTGGCCAAAAACAAACGTCCAAATGCAACTAAATCAGCACTACCACTAGCAATTACTTCATTTCCTTCTTCCCTATCGTATCCACCCGCAACAATGAATGTCCCCTTGAAGGCCTTTCTCATGGGCAACAGACTACATTTGGTCTCATGCTTCTCAAACTGGGTAACCATCCTAGGCTCAATCACATGACAATAGAGTATTCCATATTTGTTCAAGGACTCAGCCATGTACAGGCCAAGAGCTTCAGGGTTGGAGTCACCAGAGTCATTGTAATCAGCATATGGAGAGAGCCTAATCCCAACTTTTTCGGCTCCAATCTCATCAGCAACTGCTTTAACTACTTCTAGTGGGAAGCGACAACGATTTTCTAAGCTCCCCCCATATTCATCTGTTCTATCATTAACTTGATCCTTCAGGAATTGATCAAGCAAGTAGCCATTGGCTCCATGAATCTCCACTCCATCAAAACCTGTTATTTTGACTCTGAACTTTACTTTCAAAACAACAGATAGAATTAAGCAATGCACTACTTGAAGAAACTTCAGCCCAATAAAAGAGTGGTCAGAAAAATCAAAGCAACTTAAGCAAGCTAGCAGCCTGTTTCAATGCAATTGGGTTGATGTTTATACTATGAAGATATGGTCCACAATATAGGGCCTTAAGTATCAATGCACACAATGGAATGTGAACTATGCCAATGGATGTCTAGTGAAAAATTAAACTTCACAGTTAAAATAAGAATAACCTGCTTCCATAGCATTTTTTGCTGCAATTCTGAAGTCATTGACAACTCGTGAGATTTCATCAGTTCTTAGGCGTCGAGGAGGTGGGAATTCCGCAGCACTAGTGCCATCAATTTGAATCTGAGCTGTTATTGGCTTGTCCGTGCAAGATATTGGAGGTTGGCCATTGGGTTGATAGCCTGTGGAACATGCTATTAGCACTCTCTTTTAACCTCAAGAAAACATTTTCCACACCAAAAAAACCTCTCCGAATAATACTCTCTTTGCCCTTTCCCTATTTATAAAAAGGAAATTTAGAACACTCATAACAGTGGTGCTATACTGATATATTGCTATATTTTAACTCCTCAAATACCAAAATCATGCTCCAGCAGTGGAGCTAAATCTTTTTTTTTAGCTCCATTGCTACAGTGCACATCTATAGAAAGATGTACACTGTTCATGAGAGCTAAACAAAAAAAAAATTATTTTATTAAATTTCTCTCTCCTTTTTCATTTAAAAAATATTTTCTCTTTCTTTCTTTTTCTCTCTCCGGCTTTTTTTCTTTCTTTCTTTTTCCTTCTAATTTTTTTTTCTCTCCCTCGTCTACTCTCTGCTTCACCGATCTGCTTTGCCGCTGCCAGCCCACCCCCACACTACCGACCCACGCCACCAGCATGCCGCAGACCCCCTCCGCTGATCCACACCTCCAACCCATTTCGCCCTTACTTGGTTGCTTTTTTTTTTTTTTCCTGCTATGGGCTGTGGTGTGGTGTGGTGGTGGTTGTGGTTGTGTGGGTAGATCGACGTCGGTGGGTGGCTGGGTTTGTCGACATCAATGGATGTATTACCTAATGAGGAATGGAGTAGATCGACGTTGGTGGTTGTGGTTATGTGGGTAGATCGGCATCAATGGGTGGCTGGGTTCATCGGTGGGTGGTTGGGCTGTGGGAAGATCGGTGCATTCGTGGTGGTGGCTCGAGTGGGTTTCGTGGTGGTGGGTGTGGGTGTTGCCTGGTGGGTCTAGTGGGTGCGGGCTTGGTTGATTTTTTTTTTCTTTGTGGTGGTGGTGGTTGTTGTTGTGGTTGTGTGTGTGGCTGTGATGGTTGTATATAGTGAATATATTATTTTATTGTAGTGAGATGGATTATTTTATTGTAGTAGATATATTATTTTATTGTGATGTTTATATTATTTTATTGTGTTGAAAGCTAAAATAGATCCACTGCTGCAGCATGTGTGTAGGTACAATAGATAAAGTAACTTTTGGTGGAGCTAAATAGCTAAATTTTTAGCTCCACTGCTGTGGATGCTCAAACAATATTTTTTTTCTAAGACCAGTCACTTTCCCACTTCATTTGAACATTATAATTCTGTAACTCACAAAATTGCTAAACATGTTATTGATTTATCGGTGTAGATGAAAGGTATTTCTCCACACCTTAGTGTTGTAATGTTAGTCGATATAACTGATTAGTTTTAATAAAGTTACTGCCTTTTTCTCAAAAGAAAAAAAATATATATTAAGAGTTTGCTTGCCATTTGAAGCACCCAAATAGGTCAAAAATATATAAATTCCTATTTGGGATATATTTTTGTGAATGAAGTTTTTGCTCATATAATTATTTAGAAATACGAAAACAAATATTAATGAAGCCAAACAATAGAGAATGTTTTCTAGTTCATTTTCAGATTCAGTACCCAGTAAAAAAGAGTCAGTTTTCTAAAACAAACCTTTTTTTCACAAGCAGAGTATTTATATGGCACTAAAAATTCTAACCATGCATCATGAATACAACGAATAGAACAAAAGGGAAAAGAAGCGTTACAATAATCAGAAGCTCTCCCTGCATGCCAAAGTTGGCAAAAAAATAAGCCCCCTTTTTCATGAACAGCACTCACAATTGGTTTCCATGCTTCAACTTGTTCTCTTGTCCAAACGCCTGGAGTATTTGGGTAACTTTAATAAAAGTAAAAATAAAATTAAGTATAGATAAGATGTTTTGTGCCTTGTATAAACATAAGGAGGTTGTAATAAGTGCAAATGCATGGGCACAGTGAAAAATAAGGATCAATCTTTGGTCAATAATCATTCTAGAAAGCAGATTTCAAGAGCTACAAATATTGTAATTAAATTATTTTAGTCATTTTGAATAAGGTATCTCAAATTTATTTCGTTAAAAAATAATAACTAACATGTGAAATGATTTGGGTACTAAATACTATATAATTTGATACTATATAATTCGTATCAAAAAAAAAAATACTATATAATTTCGTCGTCAATTATTTGATGGAGAACGCGAATTTCCCATCTCTTTTTTTTTTTTTTTGGAGGAAAATTTTTGAGGGAAAAAAAAAGGAAGATAGTCTATTGTCTATTTATAGACTTGGTTTTCTTAACATAGTTTTTATTATTGTGATACAAAGAATTTTTTTTAATATTTCTTACATCTTTTAGCTAAAAATATTTAGTCATTATTAAAATCTATTGAATTGAAAAGGCATACCTATTTTATTGGAACAAGGTATTATCTATTATCAATAAAATTTGCACTAAGTTTATGCTTGAGTCAACAATAATTTTAAAATTTTGAGAGAATTTAGATTAAGATCGATTAGAAATAAATTTAAAGAATGGATTGAAATCTAGTCAGGAAAAATAACTCAAAAATTAGATTAGGTTAGCTTTTTTTTTTCTTTGTTTTTTTATATTAACTGTATAGGCATAGAAATGTTAACGCAACAAAAGAATTTTTAGAGAAAGTGATTTCTAACATTAGAGAATTTTGTTTCTTGTGCAGTTGTACGGCTCCCATATTCCCAATTGTTTTTCTAATCCTCTTAAACATTTTGTACAATTCAACCGTTACAATAAAGGGGGGTCTTTGAACTATGATTCTCTTCATAAAAAAGAATAGGTAATGTCACTAAATTACAAGACTCTTGACAATTTCTTAAATAAATTAACAAGAAAATTGAGATTTTTAAGTTAATTTTAGATTTTGACAGAAACTTATCTACTTATCTTTAAGTCTTTTAAATTTCATTCAAAATGCTAAGAGATTTGTAGCCCAATTGGCACCTCATAGGTTTTTTAATAGAAATATCCGATGTTCAAATCAACATGTTGTAAATATTGAATTATAAAAAATGTAAATAAAGATTCTTTAAGTCATCCTCCCAAATGAGATCATAACGTTTACAAAAAAGGCTAGCAACCCATTTCCTAAACATGTTAGTTAAACATGAGATCATAAAATTCTTTAAGATTTCAATTTTAAAACATAAACTTGGAAACAATTTTTGTTGTATGTTGATTGTTTATATTTTCATATATTTTTCAAAAAATTAAGAAACATAAGTACATTGTACATAACCAAGATATTTACCCCTGAGCAGTGTCTGAAATCCCAGAGGCTTCTCCAATCAAGAAGCCACCCTTTGTTGCTCTCTGGGAGTAATACAAAGCAGCATGGGGCTGAGGAACAAAGTTGTAGGATCTCGTTCTTGTTAATGGTGCCAAAACAATCCTACGAACCCATTATTAAAAGTTAAACAATCGCTAAAGAACGAAAACAATCCAAGTGGATTGGTTTAACTTAGCTTTGAATCATTATTGGATGATAAATATGGATTCATATACTGACCTGTGAGACAGATTGAAGTTTCCCATTTTGCACGAAGTGAGGAGTGGTATTGGTGTTACTTCCTCCATCTCAAAATTTCTTGCTGTTCAGCCATGAATGATTGATTTCTAGTTATAAGTACTCCGATCCAACTCCAACACAATATGATCATGTGATTGGTTCACAAAGTCAACAGTGCAAACAATGCCAAAAATTCACAAAGACCAGAAGATTTGGCCTCCGCTGACTTGCGCTACAAATAAAGAATATATAGGCCAGCTTGCGGAGAATAAACTCATATGATTTCAGTTATAAAATATATATTCTTTCATTTTTAAAAATACAATAAAAAAAATTGTATAATTTTGTATCCTCCGAAATGGAATGAATTAATGAAATAACTTAATTTATATAAGTTGAAATTACTAGATATATTCTATCCAAAAAAAGAAAAGAAAAAAGAAAACCAAATATTTAAACTAGTATGTCTCAAGGAGTTAAAGTATACAGGATTATTGATTCTAAAAAATAAAAATGAAAGAATAAAAAAACTACTGAATTATTGGTTGACACAAAACATTTCAACTGCTACAATAAAATATTCATAACTTTGGTACATTCAAATTTTCCTTAGCACGGCTTAAAAAAAATTTCTCCCTGGCACTGGAAATACTTGTTTTCACAAGCTTCCAAATTCATATTGCACTACCTGTAGCTTAGGTTAAAAGAGGGCAACTTTGTAATTAACTAGTTAACTAATTGGGAACGACTTGTAGTTTTATTTAGACTGTTCAACATGTAGCTTACACCAATAAATTGTCGTTTTGCATATTTTCCAATACCTCATAGATGACCAGTGTGTCGTTTACAAGTTGTACATTTGGGCTCCAGCTGTACTGCATGCCATTGCACATGCTAGCCCACTACCCAAATCGCTTGTACAGTTCATGTTCAACCCAGTCAAGTGTTCAAAGCCCATTTAACTTTTATAGATATAAAAGGAGGAACAGAAAATTTAAACCCTAAATGTCTCTATTAAAAATATCAGAAAATGTCAATTAAATTACAAAGCTCTTTGTCGTGACCCATTTAACTTTGACTTTAAATGTAAGACACTAGGAGAGTAACATTGATCCACTACCCAACCCTCTAACCAATGAATAATTATTAGGTACTCATTAATGAATACAAATCATCTACTATATTAATTGACCTTTTCATACTACTTTTTTTTAATAGATTGATTAAGATTTGAAACTTATGGTATTTGCTTTATAATAATAACTTACTAAAATATCAATTGGTTTTTTTTTTTTTTTTTTTTTTTTTTTTTTTGTGAATGGGATTCGAATCATGTTTATTATTATTATTTGTCTTCTATCTTATTTTTATATTCAATAGTTTGCATTTATTGGGTACTGTCAAAAAAATCATAGACCAATTCAAGAGGCATTAGAAAGCTCCTAGTGGTAGATTTTATCAAAAGCTTTTGACCTTAGGGTCTGAATGTTAGGCCCTTAACCAAGTTTGAAGCTTGGAGTATGTTCCCATCTAGACATGTCTGTACGATTTTATATCTATTATTGAAACTTTAATAGTTGAGAAAATCTTTTTAAAAAAAAAAATGACAACAAATATGACAATTGTTGATGTGGCAAATTGTTAATAGTAAGTAAAAAAATAATGTTAGTAGTGAGCCCAAATGAAAACCACTACAAGCTTACCAACTCATGTCAAAAAAATTTATCAAATTTTGTGTATGCATTCTCTCAATAGTCTTTTAAGCAAAGAAAACCAACTTCCTTTCGCCCATAGTAAAAATCCAAAGGCACATTTCTCCCTGTCTTAAGGAATCGCAACTAAATATTACAACACAAAAATTCATCAATGAATTAGAGCCTTCGAGATGATCAAGGTTCAACAATTTATATTACTTATTATGGCTAATTATCAACTTCTAATCAAAACGTGTTTGATTCAAAATTTGATCTTATAAAATATCAACTGCATTATCTAATAACCCTCAATCTAATTTTGACAACATTTACAAGGTGGCATTGTATGTAGTAGTTGCATACAATGTCCCTCACATGGGGGTGGATCAACAATTTGTAGGTCCCACACTCATCTGAGAGGGAAGTTGAGAATAAGATTTACAATTTTACATAATCCATTCTTTTAAAAGCCCAAACCTCGTTAAGAGAAATGACTTCATGAATCATAATTGCCTTGATTTAGTGTGACTGCGAGTTCAATCATCATTGGATTCAAGTCACAATCTACAAGTACAGTTAACCATTATTAGGAAGCACGTAATGCTTGTGGTTTAAGATGTGTTAATTCGTGTCATGTAAGCTTATGCATTTATGCCAAATCCAGGTACTTGACTACTTTAAGCAGTACGTGTTTACATGCTATATGTTGCATAAGTTTTTAATACATCCCATGTTTCGAGATCCTAGTTATTTGTAATAGAATTGAAAGCTAGGGTGGAAATAGGATTCAAACTCCAGACCACTTATTTTAACCATAAAAACTACTTATTGTCCTAAAAAAAAAATTAAGAATATTGTCCAAAAAGTTTAAATTGTTAGAAAATTATGAATTTAAATATTTAATCATAATTATGATACCATCTCTTATCTTAAATGAAATGAAGATCTTAAATATGTACAGATTCCAAAATGCTCAATACAACATATTACAACCTGCAATGTTTTTTTCTCACTGGCCCTTGGATGTGATAAGAATGATACTAACATACAAACATGTCTTATCTTAATTGCAATTAAAGATCTTGATCTGTAAATTAACTCCAAAATGCTACTAAACTCCGCCTTAGAAGTGGTCAGGCTATACTATTTTTTTTTGTTGATATAAACAAAAGACCAGATCAAAAATGACTTTAGGGCCATAATCATACCTTATAACCAACTTAAATTAGAACCATAAACACCAGTCATCCAATCCAACTGACTGCACCTTACCAGGAACTGCAATAATCCAACTGGCTTCACCTTATCATGAGCTGCAAGGTCAACTAGCTCCTCAGTTCCTCTATAGGATATGGAAGACTGATGGTGCTGATACTGCTGCTGCAGTTAAGTAATTAGTGATTCCTCTACAAATGCCCCAGGGCAACAGAATGCAGAATACAGTCAACCCCCATTAGACTTTTGGAGATTGCAAGAGCTGCGGTGAATGCTTAACTCCCAAAAGCTAATCAAGGGGGTGAAGCACATCGACTGGAAACTCAACTTCCAGAGGCAACATCTTGGCCCAGCTTTTAATTTTCAAGGTGTAACCAAGGTATGGAGAAGCACATGATCTTCCCTATCTATACTTTTCAAAATCATATATGCATTTGAAGTCCAATATGCATCTTCAAGATTAACCTTTTGAATTAGAAAGCAAGCCTTTCTTTGGTAGTTTTAACTGCAACATTACAAAAATGGAATGTAACTTCTAGCAATGTAAAATGCTCCAGAATCAAGGGCTTGAAACATCTCTTAATTTCTAACCTTCGATTTTGTAGTCCTCCAGCCTCCTGAATTCTGTTGCTGTGGGGAGTAAGAGAATTTATCAATGGAATTCAAGATGGCTTCTTTTTCCATGCCTGAGCCACTGGCTGGCAACAAATTCTACAATCATGCTTAAAAATGTTATTTATCCTTTTCCAAAGAGAGTATGGTTCAAGTTACTGATTAAAATGATTTAGTACTTAAGATGAATTTTTGAAAATAAATCTTCATCACTATTTTAATAATATAGCCAAAAGAAATTTACTTTTGCCTACCAAACATTCTAGGAACCAGAATCTTGCTATTGCTAAGTCATTAGTGACAACTTACAAGATAAGACCAACAAAAAATTCTTGATGCAAGAGGTTCTGAAATATTAAATTCATGTGCATACTTATCTCTTTTTCTTTCTTTTTTTTTTTTTTGTTCTATTCATCTATTTCCCATCATCCATCAGTTAACAATTTCAATTTTAGTTTCTTCTCATCTATCTTCCCTATCTTAACAGCTGCCATGCACACAAGCACACACATAAACCATAGGAGCATTTTAAGTGTTATGACAATTAATTAACAACCCTTTTAAGCATTACACAAATGACTGAGAAATCATATAATACAAACTTACCTTTTGCTCTGAAACCTTGTCACTTGTTGTTTCAAGATTCTTAATCTCCAAATGCTCACGGTAAAACAATATCTGGCCATGATTTGCAGTTACAATAATAATTGTCAGTAGGGAAAGAGTTACCAAAGCAGGACTAATGGCATAAATCATAAGTACCTTTAAATCTAAGCATCAAACAATTGCAAGATTCAAGAACAATAAAATGCACTGAGTTTATTGGGATACCTTATTAAGTAAATGAACATTTGATGCATCAGTAGCCACAATCTGCACACCAAGACAGCTGTTGGGGTTACTGCAGAAAGGACAGAAAATGGTATTGAATACACACCCATCTTCTTCACACCAAACACCCTGTCCCGGAGCACCTTCAGGTGTTCTGGAATAGAGCTGTGGATGAACAGATAAAATGTCAGTCATGACAACTTGTATGCTTGTAGGTGTATTCACATCATGAGGTTCCAATTTCTCCTTTAGAACAGATGCTAGGTGGACTTTCGATGATGATGTTAACAGGCACATTACATATAGATGGTTCTCAGGAAGACCCAAAGGGCTTTTGCAGAGAAAACAAGAAATTTGTAATCTTTTCTCCACAAAAGAAATAGGAGGCACACATGAAGCAACATAATTGTCCTTTGTGAGCAATTGAGAAACACTGGACTTCTTAGATTTGTGTTCTGCACAACTAGACCCTAAACCAAATTCAATTCTGCGATTAGCATCTTTGGTAGCCATTGTGCTTCGTGTTAAACCAGTATAGACAGGGGTTATAGCATTGGGGGCATCGGATTGTTCATCTTCTATAAGGTTAATAAGTGGAGTTCCCATGGACTTTCTCCTTTTTTGGGTATGAGAATTAACACTTAAATTCAAAGATGACTCCATATCTGGCATAGAACTGTAGGTGTTCATAGTAATATTCTTTTCAGGAGTAACTACCACTGAACACTGGGCACCAGAAAGTGATTTCCCTTCACTAGCTAAACAGATTGAATGAACTGATACATGATCTGGAAATTCAGTAGAATCCTCAATTATGGTTGAACAAGAGTTTTCATCCTTAGACAAGGATCCTGGACTAGTAGAGCATGGGGTTTCTCTGACAATAGATACATCTGGATCTTCAACAGAGAATGCCATGGAAAAATCCTCAGAGCACCTGCAAAAAGATGACCTTTCCTTGTAATGTAGTTGTAACTGTTTCATAATTACTTAAACAGTCAGGAAGATACTTCATAATTTCCCAGCTGATTACTGTAAGGCAAAATTTAGATAGCAGATGCTGAAAAGCAAGTCAGGGGCCTGAACAACACACAGACTGAACAAATCAAAAACACCTATCATGGATGGATAATTTTTATACAGAACATATTATTGCATGAATAACTTCTTTCTTATTTTTTGCTCAAGACAGGTATTATGTCTATCTGATCCAGCTAACAAAAAGGTAGAAATTAAAAGAAGTCACAAAATTAAAGTTCATAATTTTTGGCTCTCAGTTCCATTTACTACTATCTGGTTCTTTTATTTTATTCCCTCTTGGTAAGTGGTGGGAGACCTTTAACCCATACAGCATAAGCTACTTTCCTGCTCACACTTCTACCTAGTAAAACTCAAAATTTTGATCCAGAATCTTCAAGAGGCTGCTTCAAATCATTTTACCAGAAGACCAGTGGTCTGTCCAGTTACCCAGAAGAACAACACTAATAATTTACAAAAATATTGAACAAAGGGATTCTGGAGCTACCTTGTGTCTTTCTGAAAACTGCACTCAAGGTCAACATATTCTATACAGTTGCTAGTGTCCTCATCCATTTTCAGAGATGCCTGAACTTTGACATTACCTTGAGATTTCTGCAAAGTAAGAGAAGCATCATACTTTGTCATAGAAATCATTTTCCGTCCATAATGATCAGACTTGTTCAGTTTCTGATTTTCATTTCTTCTAAGCCCTTTACTTTGATCCACAACAATTGCACTTTCAGACTTTTCCTCTTTGATGTCAAAATTCTGTAATACATTTACAGTATTCTTCCCAACCCACTCCTGCAAGCAAGTGAACTTCTTAGCATATATAGTTCATCCAACAATTTAAACATTAAAGAAAAAGAAATTGGAAATTAGATTAACAACCAACAATGGCAACGTATACCGGACCTTCACATCTTCGAAAAACAATTTTAATCCGTCTTTTGAAGAGTCAAAGCTGTCATATTGTCTAATTGACTTCCTTAGCCACTTTGATACGTATGCTCTATTCCTTTCTTCCTGATAGCGCTCATCTGCTTGCAAAAAACAATTACCCTCAAAGTCAAAGGTAGCTAGATTAAAGGGGATAGTTCAATCAGCATTAAGATACCAAAAATTGAAAAAAAAAAAAGATATTAAAGAAAATTTTGACTTGCAGCAACCCCCAACAGAGGTAATAATAATCTAAATCTATATATATCTAAAAGTTAAAGTGTAGCATTTATTGTTACTGCGCTCCCCATCACAGGTAGTCTTTCTCCCTCTCTCTTACAGTTTTGGTTTGATTTTTGTTTAAGTTAATAGTTAGTTATTTTGGAATTGAGAATTTGAATTTATATCAAAACACAATATTAGCTATGTATTTGAATGTGCCTATCAATTATTTGAGTAATATTAAGTGTAATTTTGTTATGAGTTTTGATTATCATGATAATTTCCTTTAAGAAAATGAAGAATTTGAATAATTTATTTGAAATTTTAAAAGTTTAGTTGTACAAAAAAAAAAATTAGAAAAATATAGCACACTATAAAATAATTTTGAAGAATATGAACCACCTTACAAAGGAATAATATCCATCAAACACACTCAAAATAATAGAATGATACATTGGTAGAGATAGAAAAATGGAAAATAATTTTAGAAATTGTTTAACTTTTAAGGAGAACAAATCATCTTCAATAAATTTTAGAGAACAAATTATACATTATATCAAAATTACAAAATAATTATTTATTCTCACACATCATGTGGGTTTGCGACCAGTTTAATTGAAGTTTAAGACACTACAGAATTTGAGCCTGAAGTTACCACTCAAACCCAAAAAAAAAAAAAAAGGGTGGGTTGCTACAGCTGCAGGCAGAAGCTTTATAGTTAATCTAGGAATCTGAAGAGTGCATAAAAAATCTCACCACACTTGCCTGATTGGACACAGGAAGTATCTTTCTGGAAGCTGCATTTATTTCAATATATTTTTCTAGGAGATATAAAACTTGAATAGAGATAACTATCAATGAAGCTAATTGAAAAGGACAACAAAATCAGTAAGCCCAAAACATTTACCTAATAGGACAATGGCTCCATAATCAAACCTATGTCGTATACAACGTCCTGCAAAAAGAAAAAGGTGGTTACTTTCTTAAAAAAATTAATAATAATAAAAATAATTACCAAGCTCAACAACTATCAGAGATGCATAAAAACTTGTCAATTAAATGTGATACAAGAAATTGCAGAGAAAAATATTTCAGCTGAATAAAATAATAAAACACTTCATAACCCTCAAAAATGCAATAAAGTTTTATATATATAAATACAATAATCAATCCAATTAGAAATATAGAAAGTGAAATCATGACAGAGCATACCTGCAGCTTGATTTAGAGCTCGGAAGGCTTGGTTACAGTACCACTCATTCCCACTTAGAAGGCCTTTGGATGATTTATGTGTATCGTTATATTTCTTCTTTAACGATACTTGAATATCAAATCTGATAAGAAGTTCCAGCAATCAGAAAATTATATCTTATTTAGTAATTATTTCTTCTTCACAAAACATCTAAGAGAGGAAAGAACTCTTACATGTTGGGAAAAGGAATTCCAACAATTATCTGAGATAGTCAAGAACTCACACTATCAATAGTCAACAATCATTTAAGTAAAAGATAGGAATAGACATTTTCTAATTAAAATTAATACTTTTAGTTAATTAAGATTCAGTAATTTAAAAAGAGTCAAAGACACTAAACAAAAGTAATTTATTCTCTTCCACTAGTAGAAATGTCTTGCAGGCTGAAGTGGCAATAGACCACTACCCAAAACCAAAAATAAGAAAATTTGACATCAGGCTTCCGGCAAAAAGGATACAACCACACGGGCATTATCATCAGAGAAGTCAATTCCTTCTGAAACCTGAAAGCATAATATAATGAGCATATGCAAACTCAACAAAAGGATCTATTATTTACAAGACTGCACTTTGGCTATTATAATGCTAGAACAGCATGATCGCCTCTCATGTCTTTGACATTTAAAAAGGTTAATCAGTAATTTTTACAAACAGCAGCAGTGTCCCATGGTACAAAAATATGTGCATCATAGCTCCATAACATACATTCTTTCAGTAATTAAACAACATAGAAGACCAAAATGACCATGTTAATTGCAAGTGCAAAATCTGGTGATGCCAACCAAAAGAAATTATATGGAGTAGAAGATAATGTCAACCTTTACATTTAAATTCTTTTTCCTAGAATGAAGCTATAACTAAAAGTGAAAGGTTACTGTCAGTAATGAAATTTAAGTGCGTACCTTTCCTCGGAAAACCGCCAGAAACGCAGCTCCTTTCTTTAAATTTTCTGGGGACTCGACTGTGTTGAAGTGATTAAGGTCTGTTTTCTTTACCCGTCTCTTTCTCCCAAAAGCAGGTTTATTGCCTAGACGAATTGAGTCATAGTAACCTTTCAAAACAGGTTCAAAATCATCTTGGCTTCCTCCTCTTGGCTCTGCACAAACCAAAGAAAAATAAGCACTCTCCATAATCTATATAATTAAAAGTACTGCTAAGAGACAATGAAAAATCAACTCAGGTACAAATGCCAAGTAAGATGGGCTCAACTTTAACATCAATGCTAAAAAAAAAGCACTCAGTGACTTAGCATTGCTCATTAAAAGATTAACATACACGAGGGTTAAAAGGGGACAGAAGAAGTCTTACCAACAAAAAGGGATTTTTTTGTAGTTAGCTGTGACCATTGACCAGTTTCAGACCAACGATTGCATAGTTTCTCCATCAGCTTATAACTTGGGAAGAACACTAGACAACCTCCTGGAACAATGTTAAAAATCTCCTCTAAAGATTTCCCAAGTGCATCCTTCACAACAAACAATAAATTATACACAAATTAAAGGAGAATACATTATCAGATTAATTACAATCAATGAGAAAAGGAAGAAATACCTGAAATGCATATGCATCTGCTGTTTTATAACTTGCATTCAGTGGATAATTACCTGGACCAGTGGGTATTATAGCAGACCACACCTGCAGTGACAAGGTTGATAAGCCATAGTAGAATAGCCGTGAACCAAGACAAACCAATGCATACAAGGGAAAAGTAATGCCATTCAAACCTGTGACTCAACATCAATCACATGTGGAGCTTCCAAACAAGTTCCAAACTGAACCCCAAGCTCAGATGAAAAGGTATTCATTGGAGACAAAGTCCTAAATTACCAAAAAACCTAGGTGAGTTATATTGTAGAATGAAAGTTTTACTTTGGGACATGGCAACAGAAGAAAATTTGTGGGGAACTTAAAAAAACACAACCAATGATCTGTGAACTTCCCTTCAAGTTGCAGCACAGTCTGAGACATTGCATATGTCAATTTTTTTGTGAAAGTTAAGAGTGCATGTGTGTACAGCAATAGTTATGCTAACTTTATTTTAGCAAATTACTATGATGGCCTATTTTGGGAAGAACATGAACATCCAGGCAGGTCAAGAGAGGTCAATTTTGAACATTATGAAGTCCTTTTGTTAATGGACATGCTTGCCCAGAAAGCTGTGGACACAAGAATATTACAAAGTTGTAAAGAGTCAGTTCCTACTTTCTGATCTAGTAATTAGGATTGAGATCCATTGGTATTGCACCGGATGCAATTAGTTTACAGGGTTAAGATTAAAAGTTGAAAAGTTGACTTTTCTCCTCAGTCCTTCGACCAGAAAACTTTTACTTTTTAACTTTCTTATTCAAGGGCTGAGGGGAAAAGTTACAAACTTAAATTTTAATCTCAGCCCTTGAAACTGATTGCACCCGGTCACTGGATCTCAATCCAGTAATTAAGGATCACAACTATAACTCTGTTAGCAGTTCAAGTGTGCTTATGCAGTACGCTTACCCAGATGTTAATATGACAGACAAAGAAAGATCAGCAATGTCTCTAAAAACAACAGCTGGATTCAAGCACCACAAACTGAAAGTATGTATCCAATTGCCAACTTTTCCTGATACAACAAGAAAATCAAAAGTAGTGACTGAACTTTAGCTGCAGCAGTAACTTATCTCACAAAAAGAGTCAAGAGAGACAAAAGAATGGTGATCTAAGTTCTTCGCGACAATAATAACAGCAAGTGATTTTAAAAAATCAATAACCAACAAACCAATATGACATGATTCAAACTTCAGGTAGTGAACCTTCCAGAAAATCTACAAAAGATAGCCTTCCACTTACCAGCATCTCTTTTGACACATCGTTGTAAAGCAAGCTGATAATCAAAAATGTGACTCCCATTTCTTGAGAAAAAGTAAGTTAGAGAAGAGAATAACCCTGCATAACATTTTCAAAAAACAGTCAATTGCAATAATTAATCTTGAGTAGCCAATAGATAAGCTCAGGATACAAAAGCGTGAAAATATGTAGGCTGTACCTTCCAAAGTTATTACTGACATGCCGCTTAAACGTGCTACATCCGACTCTAAATCTGTAGCAGCTTTAATTGCCTTAATCAAATAAATAAAGAAGTTTCAGCAGAAAATGAAAAGAATCAAGGCCAATGAATTAATAAATCTTATACTCGAGATACCTTTGTGGCACATTCTAGCAAGATTGGGAAGCACTGCTGTGAAATATTAGCCTCTTGGAGCTCTCTTAAAGCCTTATCACCAGTCCAACTGAGATATATTTAAAAAGAACAAAAAGAAGTGAACGCTCATGACACTCCTATACTTTATTATTGGTATAATGGAAGCAGAAACAAAACAATTTATTGCAAATACGATGCACCAAGTATGCTAATATCCCACAAGAGAGATTTAATTAGGATTATAATTTAAGCAGTTCAGTATAAGGCTATAACAAGTAGGTTTTCTGAGAAAAGTAAATAATTAAAATTAAAAATTATGCTAATGAACAAAAATTTCCCATTGAAAAAGATACAAATGGAAAAATTGATTTAGCCATAAGTTGACAAGTATCAGGTGAACCAAGAACAAAATCTTATGATAAACCACCAATAAAGAAAGCAGAGTAAAAACCAAGGAAAATTTTGGTAATTGGTATGCAAATCCAACACATAACTGACCCACATACACCTCATGGTGCCGTGTACCTCAGAACACTAATATTATCAAGATTGATAATTTACCCAAAACTGTGATGCATTATAAAATTTCTGATATCTTAGAAGCCTGTATCTAAATTAGACACATGATATCTTTCATTCTTGAAAATGGGATTAAGGAGACCACAACACTTTTCTAATTTTCTAAGGAATTTCTGTAGACACCCCATTTTATCAGGGTCTCTCACAATTTCATAATTACAAGTGGAATGTCTCTTAATGAAATCAAGTATGATATAATATTTGGGCCAATAAAATGTTTATATGGAATAGCTCCTCTATGGCTAAACACGTGTCCAAAAAAAGCAAGGCCAATCAATTTAATTTGCAAGACCATTAGCTTCTATTGTGTTTAGGCAGCATCACAAGCATTGTTAAGAAACAAGTCAACTCACCAAGAGATGTGGTGCTGGAAGTCACGTTTCTCCAGTGTACTTTTCCTCCGCTCAATCCAACTTATAAGGTCCTAAACATTAGTGACACTCATTCGACCGTTACATCATAAAGGAATTTTGGACAAAACTACTGTGAGAATAGCATCTAAAACAATTACCTCTGTCATTTCATATAAAGGTTGATAAGTTAGAACATCCACTGTGCAGAGATGCTCTAGTTCCGTCTGCAATTCTTTCAAAAGGTACAACAACTATAAGCAACTCATAAGATCATGCCAAAAAAAAAAAAAGGGTATTGATTTCATAACCTACTGTACAAAATGTCTTCTTCAAGATCCACACTGCCAGCGTCTCGAGCAATATCCTCTATGTTGCTGCAAACAAGTGATATTAATTTAGATGTAGAGAAACTGATATGAAAATTTTTAAAAAAAAAAAAAATCCAACCTTAATAACTTGTTGAACATGACATACATTTTCTAAAGAACAAAATAGACATGCATGTATCTGGAGGCAAGCATATAATCCATGCCCTAAACAGGCAGATGTATTGTTTTTACAGATCTCCAAAAGGAGATGCTAATAAACTTGATATTTAAGAACATGCAGAGCATTAATATAAATGCATTGTCTACATTGTACTTTAGAAAACTCCCTCCACGTGTTGTGACATGAGATTGTATGGAACATCAAGAATTATATAAAATACAACTTTTTAGGGAACCCCAAAGTTATGCCAACTGGCAAGATTAAAACCAACAAAATCTATCATGAAATTCATGTATACATATCAGGGATAAAACTACTTTGCACTCCATGAAGAAAAAGAAACCAATCTATGAATTTGCATATTCTCCCAAAACCAGTGTAGAAAAATGAGATTTAAGAAATTAGAAATTCAACACCTATCAGTCAAAAATCTTATTAATTGTCTAGGTTATACACTGTAAACTTATTGATTTCTTTTATTATTCACATTCTCTCAACAAGGTTCTAAAAAGTTAAAAAGTAATTAAACGAGGTTGTGAAACATACTGGGCTTCATCAAGAATCACAATGGCTTCTTTAATATCTACATCCATCGCTCCTCGAATGACTGGATTAATGACGTAGCTGTATGGACAGAAAACCAATTGTGCATCATCTGCCATAGAACGTGCTGCATAATATGAACAACCTAGAGAAAGTAGAAAATTGCTGTTTAGATTTTTTTTTTTTAAGCAACATGACATGTGTTAGAAATAAATTTAATATATATGAAAAAACAAAAATGAACCTTTCACAACGTGTCCAACTCTCACAAGATCTTCTATATCATGAGCCTCATGGCATCCTCCTTTCTGCAGTGATGGATGTCCCTTGACTTTATGTGCATTTCTATTTGCAATAAAGAAATTAGATTGCTATTACTTCCACGTAACATAGCACCATTAATAAAGAGAGTTGAAATTTAGGGAGCATATACAACTATAGATATAACTCACTTAAATTCTGGGCATCCCACTTCTCGATCCCTCAAAAGCAACTTGCTGGAAGTTTCCAAACACCATTGTCAGCCAGGATATATAAAGGAATTATTCTAATATATATATTTTAAAAAAAAAGTCTTTAGGTCAAAAAGGCACCATTCTTCATCAATATTATCTTTCCCTCGTATATGCTTGTTTGTGCAGTAGTGCTTCCTAGACGCCTGGAAGAAAATTGGGGGGGGGGGGGGGGGGGGGGGGGGGGGGGTGGTGTTGGGGGGGAAGAGAAGAAAGAGAGAGTCAAAATCAAGAGTACACACAAGAGACATTATTCAAAAAGATTCTTGTTCAAAAAAGCTATTTGCCCCTATGGAATAGAAGAATGCATATTCTACCCCATATATCCAAAGATAACTAAATAACCGTCCAAAAATGCATCTTTCTTGCAAAAAAGACAGTTGGTTTTGGAATGGTCACTTAACAATAGGAAATAAAGAGAAAAAAATCCCATAAAGTGTTTAAAAGCTTAGAATGTGCTCTAGCTTATCCATCCAATTTCAACTATATTGTTAATTACACTTGGCTGCGCTTTGGACAATATAGGAGAGAAGCCAATCAAATGATATTTTGACCTGTAAAAACAAGAATATAGGACAAATCCATATGATCCTAAATATTTTTTAAAAGCAAAAACAATATTTGTTTAATTGACTAGATTTCAAGTTATACCTTATGTATTAATGTTAAACCACTAAATAACTTTTCATTGGATTAATATTTTGAAAATCCCACCATTGGATTCCATGTTCTATTTGTTCATGTCAATTGAATTTACAATAAACAAAAGTTTCACCAGGTGTAACTTGAACCTAACTCTTGTTCAATTAATAGATTCAAAGACCTATTTTAGCCAGATGCATGCAACTGTCAAGCATAAGAAATATCCATATAAAATGCTTACAATTGACATAATCATTTAAAAATTAAAAAAAATTAAAATTAAAAATAAAATAAAATAAAAAACCCTCCTGATAGGAAAAATGATCCATTTACAAATAATAATACTTCTAATGGAATAACAAAAAAATCATATTCAAGAAAATAGACTAAACACTACAATGACGGTAGATAATCACACAAATTCCCATCGTACAATGTCTAGGGATTTGAGAAGCATGATAACTCAAACTAATTAACAGATACATATATAAGAGAAATGATTCCAAACTGAACATGAACTGACAAGGAAAAGGTAAACCTACCAAAACAGCCATTGGGACCCGGTAAGCAGTTTTTCGATATTCACGAATTACTTGAGAAATTTGTGAATGTGTCCTCCTTAAATAAACAAAAAACAGTTTGTAACCATTATGGAATTCAACATGTGACAATACCAAACCAAAAAAAAAAAAAAAATGCTCTAATACAAATGAATTTGTAATTCAAACTTCTCAAATACTTCAACCATTATTTAGTTAAAAAAATTTGAGAAAACAATTTGAACTTCAATTTTTTAGTTTTAATGGCTTGAATACAATATGACAAGCACCAGTTTTTTCTATTGATGAATTTCATGAATGAATTGAAACCTCATTAATATGAGAATTTGAAATAATTAAACGTAAGATATTTTTTAAATTCACAACACACAAGTGTTTTTTTAGAGCAAATCCTCAAACTCAAATGCATCATGTGTTGTTCCAATTTTGTTGGTAAGTTACACACGCACCCGATGGGTCTTGAACCCACAACATCACCCTCCACCTCATATATAAAGGGAGGAGATTCCAGTTCAGCTAAAGATTATTAGGGAGTTGTTCAAATTCACATGAATCAATTCATATTTTTACTATCAATAGTGCTTTGAATCCCTTGAATTTTAAATTCTCGGATTCAAATGCAACTCAAAGGTAAAGACAAAGATAATTAATGTACATACCCAAATCCTTAAATTTTATGTTTTGACTGAATCATTGATAACAATGACAAGAAGAAATGATTGATGTCAAATTGCAGACAGTTTCAAATTAGAATCTCGAAAGCTATAGAATCAATTTTGCTACATGAAATTGTAACTATAACTCTACATGAGAAGTTAGGTAATCCCTATCTCAACATCAAAGAACAATATCAAAAATAAAACATACAACTAAATAAATAATTGAACTCAGTCTAACATATGAAAATACATTTGAAAACTGAAATGCTTCTAGTGGCACAATCCTCATTACTTTCAAAAGAAAACTATCTAAGTAAACAACACAAGACAACGCAAATAGAAAAATAGAAGCTTCCAACCGTGAACCAATAGAATAAAACTTACGATGCATAATATATGGTGGGTGCTGCCTTTTTCTTTTGATTCTTGTTGTTTGCTGCAGATTGAGTTGGGTCCAAATTTTCCGGCCCCGCATTACCTAATAAAAATCACAATGACAGTTTCATAGCACATCAAATATTGAAATAGAAACACTGATCAAGGGACTGTTTGCCCCATTTCATAAATTGAACTCCACCATCAAAATTCATCAACCACAAAATCCAATAACCTAAAAGTTAAGAACTAAATTCTCACTCTCTTTAAAACCCTAGCGCATTAAGGCTAAAACTTTCAAAATCAATCTTGAGATCGTTGTTGTACCTGAAGGTTCCACTTCTGGAACAAATCCGCCACCGTGAGCGAGAGGATCGGTGAAAGCCTCGGGATTGGGCTTGGAGTGAGTGAGATTGGCGAACTGGTTCTTCAATTTACAGCTCTGCTGCCAAGCGAGAGTGGAGCAGAGAAGCGAGAGCGATTTTCCGGTTCCGGTCGGGGACTCGAGGAGCGCGTGACAGTGGTTCTCTCTCTGGGCTCGATCCAGGGTGGAGATGACCCGACCCATGAACGCGAGCTGAGACCCGTACGGCTGGTACGGGAATTCGACTTGGATGCCTCCGATGTGGTACACATTCTTAGGGCTCTTGATGTTTGGGTCTGGACCTGTAGGAGTTGGAGTTGCAGAGACCATTTCTGTGTGTGTTGTGGTGAGGGTTGGGTTGTGATGATGGGGTTTGTGTATATATATGTGTTTTGGTATTTTGGGGGGGTTTTGGCGGGAATTGGATTTTGAGGGAATTTTGACTGAGCGGGTAGCTTCCTTTCTACACTCTGCTTTGAAACTATAACAGACCTCGCAATGGCGATTTGTGGTATGCCACGTGTCGGAGGTAAAAAGGAATGTAATTAACTAGTCGCTAACCCGTGCGATGCACGGAATATATTTCACTTTACTTAAAATAAAATTTAAAATGAAAAAATATCATAACTTATCAAAATAAACATAAAATATACAATATTCATCGTAAAATGATATAAAGAAAAATTTCATGTCCAAACAACTCATCAAGGTGGAATCTGGTTATTACTAAGATCCTATATGCAATTTACCAGAAAGATATCATGTCAGTTTTGATCTTCATTCTCTTTTTGCATATTAATTACTACTTTTAACTTCTATGTAAAATTTTGCTTTAACACAATTGTTATCTTGAGATTAATCTATAGTTATCTCATCTTTACTACTGGTACTCATCCCATGTCTATCGCCATTGTAACCGTAAAACATAAAATCATACCTATTGAAGAAGAAATTCAAAATAGTTCATCTAGCATTACACCAACAACGTTCAAGGCAAAATCCTTCCTATGAAGGGGGAAAAACATCAATCATCCATGAAAACAAAAATTCATAAACTGAAGAAGCTCAAGATAATTTAGAACTTGTCAAGATATATAACCACAAACCAAAAATTTTAAGAACCAAAAGGGGATTATCATAAGAAATAAATGTGCCTTAGTTTGTATATGAATTTAATTTGTAGAAAATTTATAGCCACATACCAAAAGATTTAAGAACCAAAGGGGGATTATCATAAGAAATAATTGTGCTTCAGAATTTGTATAAATTTATTGGAAATTCAACGGTGATTTATGAATAGCACACTTGATTATCAAAAGCAAATTCCTAACTTCAAATTAAAGGGTTGCATGTTCTCTAACTCAAATTTTTATATCACAACTGCAAATAATAATTATATAAAACTGATACAAACCATGCACAAACAATCAATAGGCTTTGTTGCTGGTCTTAAGCACTAAGATTTGAATCGCATTGTAATCATAACTGCATAATACATAATTAAATGTCAAGGCTTTCTAGGGCTTCACATATACTTTTTTAGGATCCTCTACAACACTTGTAGCAATGCAAAAGTTAAAAATAAAAAATAAAAATAAAAAGTAGTAGAGATTGCAAACAGAGAAGAGAGAGTACCAAGTTTTTGTTGGGTTTTATGCTTCCACACCTTGGCTAGAAGACATAGGTTGCAGCTTTGATTTTTCTCCAAAAAATAGAGATGCTTTATCTGCCATATACAATATAAAATAATTATTAGAATTTCAACTCAAAAACCAAACCCATAAAAACACTATCAAAATATAGAGATTAACCCAAATACTTATAAGAAAATCAATTCTAAATATAATAAAACAATACGATAGAATGAAAATTTCAGGCACATATGAAAGCAAATAAAAAAAGACAAAACCTACGCTTTGAGTTTAGGGTTTTGAGATGGTAATTGCTAGGGTTTTAAGGAGAGAAGAGATTTTGGTATTTTTATGCAAAAAACGTTATTTTAGGTCTAGGTGATTTATTTCCTTGTTTTTAGGCTCTTTTAATGTTTTTTTAGGTCAAATTTGGTTCCTATAATGGTTAGGTATTAATTAGGGTTTATTTTAGAATATATTTTCTTGTCCATCAAGTTTTATGGAGCCCTTAAATAGGCCTCCAAGTTTGTATACGTTTTTCAATATTATTGTTATAAGATATAAAACCTAAATAAAAAGAATCAAAAATAAAAAGAAAAAGAAAATAGTGATGATGTGGAAAATTGTGAGAGCTTCAAAAGCTTCGGCTTTATATATATATATAGATTTGTGTAGTTCAAGCTTTTTGGTATGTCAAATAAGATTTTCATGATGCAAAGTTTTTGTATGATTTTACAATTTTACATAACATGCATGACTTGAAATGATCAAAGTAATTTCAAAGACATCTCTCACACACACATATATTTATTTCTTCACACACACACACGCACACACATATATATATATACACACGAAATAATGTAATAATCAAAATATGGTTTTAAAAGTTTATATGAAGACATGCTCATGAGAAAAATCATTGTTCATCGAATGAGTTTTCCATTTTTTTTTCTAGTTTGTTATGCTTTAAATAATATGGTTAGCCTCTTCTAAAAAAATTAACATGTGTTAGATGAGTTACATGAATCATGATATGAATATGTCTAATGAATTTATAGAATATAGATTTAGGTCAAGCGAGATGAGGGTCAAATACATTTCATCTTGTAACCTAGCCCCTAATTCTGTATTTAGGGTTTAATATTATGTCTTCCTATGTAATTTTACATTTTTTTTTTTAAATAATGTAACTAGGAGTAAAGGTTACACAACTTTTCTTATAATGTAACTAGGAGAAGAAGTATTGTAATTATTTATTTGTTTTGTTGTCATGTAAGGTGAGCGTTTTTATGAAAAAAAAATTGTTGATTTTAGTTTTGTTTTTGTTTTGTAAATAAATAACTAGCAAATCCAATGCAAAACCCTTGATCTATAATGTAAAATTTATTTAATTAAGCCATTACTTTGAGACTCATATTTAATAATGAAAAACACAAGTCTAATCACAAAGTTTGTATTATTGTGAACTATAAAAGCGTTTACCTAATGCTCTCATAATGCTATTCAATTAAGAACAAAACTTAGATATAGTATCTTAGGTGCTATTCTTTAGATTCTTTTTTTAAGATTCAGCCATGTGGTTACTTAATTAAAAAATACATTTACTTCCCATGAGAAAAAATCCACATGGCAGAATTTTAAAAGGAGAATCTAAGGAACAAAACCTAAATATTGTACCTAAGTCTTGCTCTTCAATTAAAGTTGAATGTGAGAGTTAAGGGTGGTATGGTTAACAACCCTGACCATAAATTTTGTGATCAAAGTATAAGGTATATATATTATATGAGAAATTGGAGGAAAGCCAAAACTCATTAAATTTTGAAAATAATGAAAGTACAACTTACCTTACCTATCACACGAAATATAAGGAACAGTTATGAGAAACAAATATTCACTAACTATATTATGTGAACATCTTTCCATTAATTTTTTTAAAAACTCATTTCAATTCCTTTAAGGCACAGATCAATGAACTATTTCAAATGAATTTCAATTCGATGAAGAAGTGGATCAACGAACTGCTTCAAATGCGTTTCAATAGATCCAATCAATCAAAAGATTTTCTTGTCAAGTAGTTTATAGCCATAAATGGCAAATCCCCTTTAATGCATACATTTTCATAGTAGTTTATCAAAGGTGTAGCACAAGCTACGTTGCATTAGTCACTTACGTTAAAGTGTACAAATTAAGTAGGATTTAAGTAAGAATGAGAATATGGGATGATGGATAGCAACGTGATTTGCACATTTGAGGAGGCATAAGACATTAAAGGAAGATTTAATGAATAAAAGTTGGAAGATGGATATTGATAAGCATTGCATATTTGAATAAAAGTTGGAATATAGATAGCCACACCAATGATGCATTAGAGGCACAGAAGTTCCCCCACATCAATGATGCATTAGAGCCACAGAAGTAAGGAACATTTGATGAAGAAAGTTTGAAGATGGATCCTAACAAGTTAGGTTTGAACATAATAAATAGAGTGACAAGACAAAGTTATCTTTGATGAAGAATAGCTATGTCAAGTGTATAAAGCAATACCATGCATTTGAGGCACAATAAAAAGTTATATTTGATGGGAAAAAAAGAAAAGAAAAGAGAATAACAGCATTAAATGCATAAAGCCAGTTTCGACGTATAAAAACAGCTACTACTTATAAAACTATTCATTCAAACATGCAACCAATCTAGCAATTAGAATTAATATTTGTTATATTCCTTTAAATAATAATAGAAGGATTTGAATGAATTAATAAGTTGTTTGGTATAAATTTTTTTGAAATTGTGATTTTTGAAATAGTGGTGGTTTTAATAAGTGCAACGCGAAATATTTTTATTTGTATTTTATTTTAAGTAAAGCGTTTGGCAAAACCCATTAAAACTGCTTTTTGAAAAGAAAAGAAAAAATTGAGTATTTAGCTATTACTTATCAAAATTGCACTTTAAGGTATAGATTACTAAAAGTGGCTATATTTATATATATATATATATATAAGAAAATTCATTCATATTGTGGATTCACCTCTCAATAATAATAATAATAATAGCTATTGCTTAGTACGTGTTATAATTTTTAAATTAATTTCAAATAAACAAACTTTTCATATGTACATAATAATTGTGAAAATAAAATTAAAATTATAAAAAAAATAACTAATCTCTTTCTAAAAATTTAAAAATGTTATTTTTAGGAAATATAATTGTATAAGTAAGATATGTCTTAAAATATATCTTAAGTTTTATTCTAATGTCACAACTCACAATCAAACTTATAAATAGGTTTAGTTATTTCATTACAACATATTTTATATCCAGTAATAAGGATTATCATTCGTATCATAATCTTCATTTAGTGTACCAAATGTACCCTAAATTTGTTCTATTTAGTTTGTATAGAACCAATGAACGAGGCATCTAGCAACTATACTTAATACGTGTTCCATTGTTATTTCCAAATATTAATTATAGTGTCAATTTCTAACCCAAAATTTTCTACCATTTAAAATAATAATAATTATAAATTGTTAAGTAGTTATAACCAACTGTGATAAAAGTAAAACCATGTGCATATCACTTGATATATCCACTAATCTTTGATGAAAAATATCTTAATAGCTAAAAATATTAAGACAAAGTTTGGCTACAAACTTGGCTGTAGCCTAAAACTACAACTCCCACTACAAAAATTTGCATGACTATATATTTTGGAAATCTAACTGTTAAATTGGATGTTTTTTATATTTTTAACACACATGTTAAGTTTCATGCCAATCAAATTTATTTACCATTCAATTCAAAATTTTATTTTTTATGCATAAATTTATACTACAAAAACTTGAAATTTAAATATTTGATTGATGACATAGCTATGATCTTTAATATTCTATAATTTTTTTGCAAGAATAGAAAATATAAGAAGAAAATGTAATCTAATGATGAATTTGTCAATATTGAGTTAAATTGTAGCCTTAGGCTTCAACCAAATTTGTTGTCAAACTTAGAATCTAATGGGTTAATTTTTTAATCAAATTGACATTCATGCATGTCAAAATATAAGGTTCATATTTGATGTTGTACAAAATAAATTGATTTCTTTTTCATATAATTCTTTGTTGTAGAAATGTTACTTATTAGAGTTATGTTATGAACAAAATCACAATATTTTTAGAATAGCTTAGGTGTCAATCCATCATAGGTTAAAATAAAATATTATATTGAAATTCACTACAACTAAAACAAGGTCGTTGTAAAAATAATGTGACGTTATGTTATCTTCCTAAAGTCTAGACTCTCTTTACTCATTGAGCCTTTAGGTAATTCAAATTAAAAAACATACACGCACAAAACAAAACAAAAAACATATGGAAAAGGCCATTTGGCCAAGGAGGAGCCCAACAATTATAACTCCATATAGTCCATGAAATGTGAATATTGAATGCAAACAGTACTAGCCGTTTGTTTTGATGTTAAGTCTACTAGAATATAGTATCAAAGATCGATTTGCCTTATACTATCGGTTTACACTTTTACATCCTAAACTATACCTTATTTTACATTTTGTCTCCTAAACTATCAAAATTCACAACCAACCATCCAAAGTTATAACTTCGTAACAAACGATAGAGGATAAATTGGTGTTTTAATGCTAAAGTTTGTTGGACTTAACCCCAAAACAACCAACATGGGATTAAGTGTTACATGGTTATAACTTTGGGAGGTCGATAGTATATTTCGATAGTTCATGACGCAAAGTGTAAATATGCATGATATAATTTACCATGGAAAAGCTCAATTTTCCCTAAATTATATCAACTCTCAGCCTACAGAAGAGTGCAACGCTTTGACTCATTTTTGCTTCGTTTGTTTCGCTGTAAAATATTTGACTGAAAACCTTTTCAATTTATAATGTTTAGTCGCTAACATGAAAATAGGAAATCATTTTCAAGTGTTTATTTCATGGTAAAATAATTTTTTTTTTTAATTTCCTAATCTCACAACCAAGCACCATTCCCATTTCCCACTACCTCTCTTCACCAATTTCATTACTTCCATTTCCATTTTCATTTTCAACTCTAGATGACCAGCCATCACCGAACCACATCAAGAACAAAATAAATCCCAAGGAATGTTTTGTTCTTGACTAGCTATTTGACCTTTTACCATTCCCTTGTAGCTATTCAACACCAAACCCATTTAGGGCTCGTTTTGATTAAGAGGGAGTAGAGTAGATATTTTGAAAATCCCATAAAACAAGTAACTGAAGTTCGAGCAGTTGATGGGTTTTTACTGACGAAGAGAAATTACGAGGGGACTTTCCTTTAGAAACTGAAGGGTAAAATTGCAATAGAATGTTAAGTGTTGAATTGAGTCTTAACTTTGTTGCTAATGTAGTGAACAAAGGGAATTTAGGAAGAAGGAAATTTTTTAAGTTTGTGATGGAAATATTGTGTGACATGAGGACCAAAGGCGTAAGCCTTGATTTAGAGACATTATCGATTGTGTTGGACAGTTTCATTAAGGCTCATCAAGTGTCGAAAGCAATACAAATGTTTGGAAATGTAGAAGGGTTTGGGTTGAAATGTTATGCCGAGTGTTTGAATGTGCTTTTACAATGTGCTAGGTGGCTAAATTTTAAATGAGTCACCTAACTAATAGTAGTCAAGGTCCTATACTTAAGTTTTGCCCTAACTCTATACCTATTGGAGATTTCAATGGGTGTCCAAAGTATTATAAGAGTATATATGCTGATTGCTGAAGAGTAATAACTATGAACTAGATGTTATTACTTATACCAAATTAATTGTTGCCTTTGTTAAAGTCCGTAAAGTGGCCAATGCACCTGAATTATTGTTTGATGAGATGTTGAGTAGTGGTCTTATTCCCTGCACTGGCACTATATCCTCCTTCCTTGAACCATTGTGTAGCTATGGTCCGCCCCATGCTGCTATGATAATTTGCAAAAAAGCCAGCAAAGTTGGATGTAGAATTGTAGAATATCGTTTTGTGGGAAAGAATTAAGATTATTTGGGTTTCCATCTTTTCCATCTTCACAAGCTCAAGAGGCCTATTATGTGATCCCAATATGGACTGAATGGATCCATACCAGTTGTTAGGACAAGTCTATCAATGTGTTCAGAGCCCATCATGGGTAATAGCAGATGGTGTAGATTGAAAAAGACTTTGAGCCCCATTCCAAAATCACCATTTGTTTTATTGGGTAAAGTCTGCTCATATGTGCAAATTGTGGCCCTAATTTAATAAGGCATCATTGAATTATGGACTTACCAATAGCTTTTTGAATAAATAAAAACTAGGGTAAATAACACCCCAAACATCCTCTATAAGTTGGTACAAAATATAGAATGGAAGATGCTGATACCAAAAAAATAAATAAAAAAATCATTGGGTTTAGGAACACGGAGTGTTCATACTTCATACACTCCAAAAAAAGGGGCTGATACTTCATAGTACATAAACTTATGCATCAAAATATAAGATGGAAAGTTTAGGAACACATTTTTGTGACAAATCTCTTGTCACAACTTTGTTATGGTTGATTGTGAGCGGTGTAAAAAAATATATATATATATATATATATATATTTATATGAAAGTGATTGTATACCACAGTAGATCACATTAGAATAGTTATATTAAAGCTGTGGTCAATTGAAAATTAAATATTCTTTTAAAAAAAATAAAAATATGATTTTTTCCCTACATAATTTAATTTTAATTATTTCTTATTGGGTAAAATGATACGGAGTATTTTTTAAATGACCGTTCACACCGGAGATTGGTGGTTTCTTGGAAGAAAAATGTCTCTTACACGAGTACAATTCTTTAACTAGTCACAATATTCAGAACAATTTCTCAAGAGGTGTGTGTATAACAGGTGTGGATAGACATTGCCCTTTCTGGAATTTCAACTATTCTTACCAATCAATAGCGCAAAGAACAAATATTTCAAGATCTTCCATTGTAATTGGAAGGGGTAATATTCATATATTGTGGCAACATATACAATACGAGTACAACACATGTAACCTTGCTACTGCTCAGAATAGTATCAGTTACTAAAAACAAGGCCATAAAGGTACACCATAGGAATGTCTTCAGAGTTGTACACAGGGAAAAGTAAAAACACACACACAACAAGTGGGGGAGACAATATAGAGTATACGTATAAGGAGGACCAAGACACATGCAGACTGCGTACTTTATGATATGAAGAAACACAAACCGGTATCATATTTAGTCAGCCACTATGATCGGCGATGTTGTCAGCCACTTCACCCGCAGCATTGGGTAGGCTCTCCATCAGATTGAAATTCACCTTCTGAAAAAAATAATGATTTCATATATGCAAGCCATATATGCAACATAAATAAAAAGAAGAAAAAGAGATGGAACTGAAGCCACTTACCATGGCAAGGAATCCAATAAAAGCTGTAAAAAGGAAGAAGCTAGCACTCATCCATTTGCCATGAAAAGAGAAGCGTAGTGCAGAGCGAGCAAACTCCAAAGTGCATACCTTAATCAACTGCATCTTATCTTGTGGAGTCATAAATTTCATGAAACAGATGAAGTAACAACCATGGAAGCTAAACACCAAGTGCGCCAAAATTATTTCCTTTGTCATATAAAACACAACTTCATGAGCAAGCACATATGCGTGTTTGACCAAGAAACCTACCCACCGCCCCGTTGCTTTGTTCAGTAGTAATATCAAGATCGCATACAGCGCATAGCATATTGGAATTCCTATAATGATGAAACCTAAGTGAGACAAGAAAGCCCATTTTTTCTCATAGGCCATGAATGCAGGTGCAATATTGTTGAAAACTTTCTGGTCCAGTAGGAGACTCAAACAAGCCATGAAAGCAACGTTGAACACTACTGAAAGTAAAAACCAGTTAAGAGAATGAATCCTTGCAGGTTGTGTCGCTTCTCCTGTAGCCGCAATGCCAGTATGCATCCCCATTTGCTCTTGATTCTCATCTCTTGGGATTTCCTCAGTCAGTCCGTCTCTGGCTACTATAACTTCAACCGTAGAAGAATTTGCTTCCAAAACTTGGCCATTCAGTGTACCCTAATGATATAAAGAATAAAACCTTTCTAAATCAGTAAATGAATCTAAAAGCTGATTACCAAAATAGGTTTAGTGGAACAACATAATATTTTCAGTTACTAATCAACAAAAGTTCCCCACAAAAAATCTCCTTCAAAGCATCATCCTCGTCAAAGATGTTCTTGTAGGGGTTCAAATAATGACTAGTAGAATAGACAAATAATCACATCAAGAACAGACTTATACTTTGCTACAACACCTACCTATTTCATTTTTGGGTATAAATGGCAGTGTTTATCCAATATTCCAATTAGATTATTAAACATTAATCAAAACTTAAAAAAAAAAAAAACTATATCCTTTAATGGCTGAGGAATTTCACCTAACCAAAAACTCTCCTCACTCACACTTTTTATGAAAATTTAGTTAACTAAATTCCACTCTGTTTCTTGTTCTTAAAACAGAGCACAGCTTCTAATTTTTAAACAATCCAAGGAGCAACCTTAAGTCCTCCACTAGCATGCTTGCACAAAAGCTTCCTGGGTAGCTTCTAGCAAGAGAGCTACTCGGGAAGCCATCACTAAAAGATTATTATCCAATTATCAGCGACTTCATCGAAACTTTATTTTTTGAGAAGAGACTCCAACAAAATTTGGACTATGGAGACTTAAATAAAAGTATTGGCTTGACACGCTATATACGTGCTGCTACGAAGGGATCTGGATGTGATATTAGGATATGGCTCATTGCAGCCATCTCTCTCTCTATATATAGCTAACTATATAATAAATATTATATTATTGTTTCACATATTATAATTTAAGCATTTTATTCATTCATAACTCGAATTTAGACTTTAAAAAAAAATTTGAAAAATTGATGATTCATGTGAGCAAAATCTAAATAGATAAATAACATAATAAAAATGTTTATAAAAAAAAAAAACATAATAAATGCACTTTCTTTTTATGAAGGTTTTTTTTTTTTAAATATAATTACATTAAAATATTATTAGTAAAACTAAAAAAATCACAAAAAGAAAAAGAAAAAGCCTTTTATCTAATTCCCAGAACCCAACCTCACTATTTCTTAAAATATCAAATTCAAAAGCACCCAGCAATAGATGCTTACATGCCTCATCGAGAAAAGTGTGTGTGAGTGGGAGAAAGAAATAGAGATCGAACCTCAGGTGCTTCTTCATTGTAAACAGACTCGGATGACATTTTCTTTGTTGAACTGCACCAATGGATATTAGCAAAGATTTTTTTGAATGCTTACTCTTCTATGCTTACTATTCTATTTCTATTTTGCTGGGAAGACTCTTGTTTTTTGATGGAGGAAGATGGAGACTCTATGGGATGTTCTATGGAGATAAGATGGCTTTTGCTGGGAAGATGGAGATTCTATTTTGCTGGGAAGATGTGCTGGGAAGATGGAGGAAGATTATTTTGCTGGGAAGACTCTTGTTTTTCGATGGAGGAAGATGGAGACTCTATGGTATGTTCTATGGAGACAAGATGGCTTTTGCTGGGAAGATGGAGATTCTATTTTGCTGGGAAGATGGAGACTCTGAAGACTCTTGTTTTTTGATGGAGGAAGATGGAGACTCTATTACTATTTTGCTTATTTTGCTTTGTGGGAGCAATGGGATTACGTGCTTACTATTTTGCTTATTTTTCTTTTACTGTTCTATTTTGCTTGGATTAGGACATGGGACGCTTTAGGCTTTTGCTGGGACGATGGAGATTCTATTTTGCTGGGAAGATGTGCTTACTGTTCTATTTTGCTTGGATTAGGACATAGGACGCTTTAGGCTTTTGCTGGTTCTATTTTGATTTAGGCTTTTGCTGCTGGTTCTATTTTGCTTGGATTAGGACATGGGACGCTTTAGGCTTTTGCTGGATTAGGACATGGGACGCTTTAGGCTTTTGCTGGTTCTATTTTGATTTAGGCTTTTGCTGCTGGTTCTATTTTGCTTGGATTAGGACATGGGACGCTTTAGGCTTTTGCTGGTTCTATTTTGCTTTAGGCTTTTGCTGCTGGTTCTATTTTGCTTGGTTCTATTTTGATTTAGGCTTTTGCTGCTGGTTCTATTTTGCTTGGATTAGGACATGGGACGCTTTAGGCTTTTGCTGGTTCTATTTTGCTTTAGGCTTTTGCTGCTGGTTCTATTTTGCATGTGCTTACTGTTCTATTTTGCTTGGATTAGGACATGGGACGCTTTAGGCTTTTGCTACGATGGAGATTCTATTTCTATTTTGATTTAGGCTTTTGCTGATGGGACGCTTTAGGCTTTTGCTACGATGGAGATTCTATTTCTATTTTGATTTAGGCTTTTGCTGATGGGACGCTTTAGGCTTTTGCTACGATGGAGATTCTATTTCTATTTTGATTTAGGCTTTTGCTGCTGGTTCTATTTTGCTTGGATTAGGATATGGGACGCTTTAGGCTTTTGCTGGTTCTATTTTGCTTACGGCTAGAAGAATCAAAAACTACTAATTTGTATGTAGCAATCAAACTCGTTTGATAAGAACTGCTTAATCAATATTTGTTATATTCCTTTTAGTGATAATAGAAGAATTTGATTGAATTAAGTTTGTTCTATTGAGTTCGTATAGAACCTGGCTATAACTAAGGACATTAATAGTTACTGTGTGATTATTGAAGCATTAGAAGAAGAAAATTCTTCAAAGTTTGTGATGGAAATGTTGCGTGACATGAAGATGGAAAGCATTAGCCTTGAATTAGAGATTCTATCAATTGTGTAGGACAGTTTCGTTAGGGCTCATCATCATCAAGCCATTTGGAAGTTAAATTGAAATTAATGAAATTGAGCCGATTATAGGTCATAAAGGGACACCCCCCCCCCCCCCCCCCCCAAAAAAAAAAAAAAGTTCATTGGCTATCATTTCCAAACAAGGACTATGGGTCATAAAACCAAAGATAATTGAGTCATAAAGCTCGAAGATGCAAATCCCACCATGCAGTTGAGATGTTGAGCCTAAGTATGCTTTGCATGGTAAAGACACGAGCACACACCTTTCATGTATAGATAAGAGGTTAGGTTTTGTTTCTCAAAAAAAAAAAAAAGGTTAGGTTTTCTTCGAGATGTATTTACAGAAGGTTAATTGCACTATTTTACTTTGAGTCATAGAAAGTGATTTTGATTTGTTTTCTATTATGTTTTATGAACTAAAAGTGTTTTTCTAATGGAAAATGGTGAGGTGGATTACTAAAGTCTAATAGAAGACCTTGTGTAGGTAAAATGACATTTTTTAAATAACAAGTAAACAACGTTAAAACAACCAAGATCACAAGTGAGTAAAGTGTAGATATCTCTAAAATAAAATAGTGGCAACCAAGGGTGGAGCCAAGAATTTTTGTTTTGGGGGGGGGGGGGGGGGGGGAGTTGTGGCACTAATATATTTATCAAGACAACCTCTACACACACACACACACACACACACATATATATATGTATGTATACACATGTTTTTTGTATTATGTATACATACATATACATATATACACTTTTTTATTTGATAAGTTATATGTATACACACACACCCAACAACAAAAAAAGAGCTTGGTATCTTCAATCAAAATTCTGGCGGCCAGATACCCTTCAAACAGTAGTATTTGGGACCCAATTAATTTGTATGTGGGCTATATCTTGATCCTACCCGGTTTGGCCCCAAGCTTCACTTGGTTCATGTCTCAGCAATACCTTACTTTCAAGTGTTCCCCTCTCGTTTCCCTTTCTGCACTCTTGTGTTTCCCAGTATTTTCCCCTTGATATCTCTTTCTCCCCTCATATTTTTTCCAACCAACCTCTACAATGTTCACCTCCTCCTCATTTTATAGTCTCTCCTTAGTGAGGTTGTTATCATTACTTACCTTCTTGACACATACTCCCATATCCCTCTGAATCTCCATAGATCCTCACGACTTTAGAGGATTCTCTTGAAACTTGTTCCAGACGTCAATTAGTGTTCAGCAGTGAATTCCCCAAAGTCATTGACAGTGCTTGGTATTGACCTCAATTTGACTGCCTTCTCATGGCCTTTCCTTTGGCTGGCCTGTCAGTATTGGGCCCAATTTAGCCCGAGCGTAACTCTATTTCACCGAGGACTCTTGCCCATTTTATCAGTGAGCTAATCTCATCTCATTCGTGTTTGACTTTAACTATATGGGCCAACCCTAGTGTAATGGGCCTTGGCCGCATAGGCCCCTCTCTATGTTGGGCTTTTGGTGACACAGGCCGTTCCCGATCTTAGAGGTCCAAGCCCCTACAAAAATTATGTTTGATGGTGATCTTTCATAAAATAAAATTCATTTTATCCATTTTCATAGTGAAATTCCTAAAAAAATTCATTTTAAATAGAAATTATCAAAATTTATACTAAAGTAAGTATAAAATCTTTCAATTGAACTAATAAAATTTTTAAAAACATAAATGATCCAAAACTTGGAGGAATAAGTTAAGCTCCAAACATATTTGAAACGATCTTGCTCTAACCTATTATGTGGCAACTAAAGACACATTTCAGGTGTAGTTTTAGTGACAAGGGGGCTGTTTGGTAATATATTTTGAACAATAGTTTTCAATGTTTAAACAATATTATATGTATTTTCATACACTTTTTCACTCACACATATTTTTAAAAAATACAAATAATGTTACTAGAACAACATTACCAAACAGGCCCAAGATTTTTTTAATAAGTCAATGACTTGTTAATCGCCACATAACATGTTAAAAAATGGGTATGGCTTACTTCAAGTACTTTTTAAAAAGAATATCTTTTTTATTTTAATGAGAGACTGTCATATCACCCACTAACTAAATAAAGGTAGAAATTAAAACTCACTATCACTTGTCATTGTATATTTAAAACAAAAGGACATGTCCAGTTAAAAAAGTACTGGAGGTAAGCTAAACTTTTAAAAAAGATAGATTCAAACATGTTTGATACCAAATTTTATCAACTATTTAACAGATATAAGAGCACATTTTACAATAAAAAATAGAACTGCGAAAAATAAAGTTATATCTCTATAGCTATTAGACTAATTATTTTTTGTAAAAGCATCATTGCACTAATTCAACATAGCTCCGCCCCTAGTGGTGACTCATTGTATAACCCTTGGTTCAAGGAGAAGATGTAATCGGCTGAATCACAATTTTAAGGACTAACATGATATCACCAAATCACATGAGTTTCACCCAATAAATCAAATGGGTAAATGTTGTTGTCTCTCACATCTTTCAAACTAGCAATATTGGCTCCTATTTGCTTTGACATCTCTTTATTAGCCATCACATGGGCTATCACTTCAACTAGCCCATCATTATAACTCTTAGACATTTCTACTTGTCCAAGAACTTCGACTTTCTTGGAACTACTAAAAGTCAGGGATCGAACTCAAATGAAGTTAATGGCGTGCTTTCTCTGGGTGGAGTATGATATTCAGCTATTATGCATGAAACACACGACAAACCAATTTGTTTGTTAAAAGTCTTTTAATTTTTCTCTTGGTTATTCATGATCTACTTTCCTAAGGTATAGCCTATTTACAAAGATCTTTCCCTTCCTCATATGAGCCTTACCCCTTGTTTTTCACTTCTTTTAAGGTCCGTCTGTTTACATTTCACTCATCTCATTCTCTTGTGATGGGTTTATGTCAATAGTTCATGGATTTTCACCATTTGTTCATTAATGGCTAATTTTGTTCATTGTCTTTCACTTATTCACATTGTTATTCTTTTAATTCATTTTGGGTTTTTAATGGGCCTTTCCATACCTTTGGGTTTTAGAGTTACAAAATTTCTAAATTCAAATGGTATGGACAAGTCCAATGATATTTTATAAGACCTATGGCATACCCTTGATCAAGCCCATTGCTTAAAAGAAAGGGTTTTAAATGGGCTAGGACTTAGAGGAAACCATGACTTTGTGGCTTCCCCCCCACCACCCCCCCCCCCCCCCCAATTTTTCGATCTATTTACTCCTATCCCATTTTAGTACAAAAAATGGTCAAATGTCAAATACATTAAATCAAAGGTTTTATTTTATTTTAAATGGGTTGAGGTTTTAGGGTTGTCTATCTGTGGGTAAGATTAATAGGGTCCCGGTCTCCATTTCCTCCTCCAAAAGGGCGCAAGCTCAGGAGGCCCATTATGTCATCCCGCATTGACTTATTGGATCTATAGCAATTGTTAGGGAGCCCATAATGGATAATAACAAATGTTGTAGATGCATAATGCCAAAACTAAGGACTAAAACTCCGAGTGGAGTTTAAGCCTTTATTCTAACACCACCAGGGGTTTTATTGGGTAAAGTCAGCCCATTTGTGCAACTTGTTGGCCTAATTTAAATGAGGCCTCATTGAATTATGGACTTACCAATAACTTTTTCAATAAACAAAGTACAGGGTGAATAGACCTATCAAAAAAAAAAGTGCAAGGCGAATAGCACCCCAAATATCAGCTAAAACTTTATAGAAAATATATGAAGGATGATGCTGATACAACACAAAAATATCACCGGCTGAATTTACTTCCATAGCCTAAAGATCCGCACATTGATTTTCTCTGTGGTGGACTATGTGTTTTTTTGGATATCCCATGCTTTATGAAAGCTTATTTGCATAGTATTTATGAAATGATATGGTTGTTCGTTGTTTTATGCAACAAAAAACTAAAAGCTAAGTTATTTCAACCAAAAAAAAAAAACTTTTTTATTAAATTTATTTTTAAAAAGCAAAGACAAGAAAAAAGCAAGAGTGTTTGATAAACAAACAGGGAGTGTTTATACACCCAAAAAATAAAGGGGTTCATAGTTCATTCATTTAGGGATTTAGTTTTCCATGCATCCAAAGATAAAGAGAGTTTATTAACATCATTTTTGTGATGGACCTTTTGTCACAACTTTAATATAATTGGTGAAAAAAAAGAGGTGAGTATATAAAAATGATTGACTACCACTTAGTCAACCACATTAAAGTTGTGGTCTATTGAAGCTTAAATATGATTTTATCTCTATATAATTTAATTTTAATTATTTCTTATTTGGTAAAATAAGATTTTTTAAATGAAGGTTCACACTAGACAATGGTTTCTTGGAATTTCAAGCGTTCTTATCAATCAATAGCCTAATGAACAAAATCTTTCACACTAGCAACCCCAACCTAACAAAGCCTGTTCAAATCTTCCTTTGTAATTGGAAGGGGTAATATTCTTTGTGGTAACGTACATTATAATACAGAATGAGCTGCTTTTACCACACAAACTATTTTACAGAGTATAGCCCAAAAAAACAACTATTATATTTATGAAACAAAGAAACACAAACCACTATAATCTTTCACACTATGACGGCGATATTGTCAGCCACTTCACCCGCAGCATTGGGTAGGTTCTTCATCAGATCAAAATTCACCTTGAGAAAAAATAATGATTTTGTACTTTAATTTCACAAAGAAGCAAAAAAAAAAAATAAAAACACACAGACACAAACAAAACCATAAGCCACGCAACATAAATAAAAAGAAGAAAAAGAAAGAGAATTGAAGCCACTCACCATGGCAAGGAATCTAATAAAAGCTGTGAAAAGGAAGAAGCCAGCGCTCATCCATTTGCTATGAAAAGAGAAGCGTAGTTCAGAGCGAGGAAACTCGATCCATAGTGCACACCTCAATCAACTGTATCTTATTATCTTGTGGAGTTATAAATTTCATGAAACAGATAAGTAACAACCATGGAAACCAAACACCAAGTGTGCCAAAATTATATCCTTTGTCCTATAAAGCAGGGCGGACCTAGGTGGGGCCCAAAGGACCCGGGCCCCCTGGCCCCAAAAAAAAACTTTAATAGGTAAATTTTCAGTAAAAAAAAAAAAAAAATTTACTTAGGCCCCTTACTTTGTAGTTTGGGCCTCCAAAATCGTGAACCATTATCTCAGCCTATGTACATCTAAAAAAAAAAAAAAAGCAAATCCAAATTTTATTAATAAAAAAGAAAACAAAAAAATGAATGAAAAAAGAAAAAGAAAAAGAAAAATAGAGTGTAGTTGAGATAGAAACTAAATTAATTCCTGTAAGATAAACTGAGAGGCATTCACGCCCACGCAGCCATGCGAGACCCTTGCTTCGTTGCTCCAACCTTCACAATTCACGCCGCCACGCGAGACCCATTTTGGCCCGTTTCGTCCATTCCGGTCAATTTCTTCATTT
Source organism: Quercus glauca (assembly GCA_023736055.1). NCBI lineage: Eukaryota > Viridiplantae > Streptophyta > Magnoliopsida > Fagales > Fagaceae > Quercus > Quercus glauca. The sequence continues at coordinate 86,110,723 of CM043316.1, read as the reverse complement.
TTCGCATGTAATGAGATTTTGCCTTCTTGAACAAGTCGAAACTTGGGCAAACTTACTATTTACTTATGGCATTCTTTGATCTTTGTCTTACTGTAGCACGGAGGACGTGAAGAAGAGGATGCTGAGAAGGAGAAGAGAGGAGTGCTCAGATTCACGGTCAAGTGATGAAGACTAATTTGAGATATTGGCATTGCTTCCTTGGTGAGAGATTTGATGGTAAAAGTAAAACACGTGTCGAGCATTGGAGAGATGAAGGAAACTTCTAGGAAACTTTCTACTCTTCTTTATTTACAAGATTGCCATAAGTAAATAGTAAGTTAAAAATCTTATATAAAATGTGAATAAGATTATAAATAAATATTTTTTTAAATCCCACCTTATTTAAGATTTCTAAAAAAAAAAAAAATTAAATTCATTATTTTATATAAAAATAAAAATTATTTTATATATATATATATATATATATTTTTTTTAAGAACCCCGAAACACCCTGAAACGGACAATAATAAAGACAAGTAATAGAAAGAGGAACACTGATTCAACTTTCAAGGAGTAAAAATGATAAAGTTAGGAAAAGTGTTTGTTGATAGTGCATAATAAATTCATAGTGTCAAGTTCCATTTTCACAGATAATGTATTAAGAAAAAAAAGTGTTTTGTGTCTTTTATTTTTGTTGACAGATGATTACATTTTAATATATTAAGAAACAATAATTTTGTGTATTTGTATTGGTTGATAGTTTGTTAATAATATATGGATGCGCATTTGAATTTTTTTTTTTTTTTTTGGGACTTATCTTCGGCTCTCTTAACTTGAAATTATGGGTCCGTCCTTGCTATAAAGCACAAACAACTTCATGAGCAAGCACATATGCCATATTGACCAAGAAACCAACCCACAGCCCCGTTGCTTTGTTCAGTACTGATATCAAGATTGCACACAATGAATAGCATATTGCACTTCCAGTAATGATGAAGCCAAATTGAAGGGAAGCCCATTTCTTCTTATAGGCCATGAATGCAGGTGCAATATCGTTGAAAACTTTTTTGTCCAGTAGGAGAATCAAACAAGCCAAGAAAGCAACGTTGAACACTATTGAAAGTAAAAACCAGTGAAGAGAAGGATTCCTTGGTTGTGCATCGATGGGAGCAGGGCAGACAACCAATTGTGGTGCATTTGTATCTAAGTTTACCTGAGCAGCCGCCACAGCTATTGTGACTTCCTCTATAACTTCAACAGTAGAAGAATTTTCTTCCGAAACTTGGCCATTCAAGTTAGGTGGACTCTAACGACAGAAAGAATGAAACATTTCTACATCAATAATTGAATCTAAAAACGTATTACCAAAATAAGTTTAGTGGAAAAGCAATATTTTCAGTTACTATTTAACAAAAGTTCCCCACAAAATCTCTTTGTCCCTCGTCAGAGAAGTTCTTTGTGGGGTTCAAATAAACTAGTAGAATAGACAAAAAAAATCAGATCAACTAAAATAAACGGAAAGTAATACTTAGTAATGACTGTGATATGCGGAATTATTTTATAGCTATACGCTTGGACTCTAATTTAAGAACTTAGATGCTTGCAGGGAATTGACATTCAACGTTGGCTATGCATTTTGCCGAGTCTATTACACGACAGGTTCACCCCAATAATTTCGTCAAAAGGTTCAATAGATCATTATATTTGTAACGACCCAGTCAACACAAAAAAAAAAAAAAAAAGTGTCAAGGTCAGATTATCTTGGTTTCCCACGTGCCAAGCCCCACCTAACCCCGCTACCCACCTCACAATCACTCCATCTCATCCTCTCTTTGGCCGGCTCACTCTCAGCATTTCCTTCTTTTCATTTTTTTTGTTCTCTCATACGCTCTGCTCTCTACTCATATCCTCTCCACCCGGTACTTCCACACCACCACCACCACCACCACCATTTTTCACCATCATTTTCCAGCATGATCACTAGAAAATTCTTGTGAACCCATAAGCACCTCCACATCCTTTTTTGAGGTAAAAATTTCTCATCTTTTTGGTGGGTTTTACACTTTTGCTTGAGGTTATTTTTATTTAAGTTTTAATAATGATACCCATGTGATTTATGAGCATTGGAAGTGGTATTTATGTGTTTTTATGTATGGGTTTTGTATTGGTGGAATTATTTGATGAGTGGGTATATATTTTGTGCTATTGATGACCACTTAAGGTTTATGTATGTTGGAAAGTTTGGGGGGTTTTGAGTTATAACATGTGATGGTTGGTAAATCCAATTTTTCCATTGCTATTGGGTTTATTTGGAGTTAGTTGAAGTTCTAAATTTCTTATCTTGGAGGATATATTGATTTTGCTTTCATGGGTCTCTTAATGATGTAGTGTAAATTTTGGAAGCTAGTCATAATGTTGAAGATGATATTAAAGGGGTTAACTTTATAAATTGAAGTTTATTCCTTGTGAATCAATTTGTTAAGAAACTTTGGAAGTGAGATATATTATTATTGACAAGGTTGAATACTAGGCTTGCCTAATTAAGTGATTATTTGGCAATTCCTAAATTGTGGCTAAATGCAATTTCAAGCTCTATACTTATTGTGATAGGTTTGCTTGATATTGTTTAGGTTCTAGCTAATCTCCTTGGAGCTTGGAGAATTAGGCTTTTTGCGGGTTGCAAGGTAAGTAGTTTTTTTAATGGGATTTTTGGAAAATAACCATGTTTCATAAATATTGTTTTTGGGTCAAACACATTTTGGAAAATTATATATGGATATGTGTTTTCTTAAAAATGTGGTGTTGTGACCCTATTATATATGATTATATATGAAAATGCATCATATTTGGTATTGCATTTGGGGAAATGCATGAATCGTTCATATGGAAAAATGAGCATTTTTTATTTAATCTTTGATAAGAAAATCATGGATTTTATGGTGTATTGGAAAATTAAAGATGCTTATCTTCTCTTCATACTTGGGAAATTGATTGAAAATCTTTTTGACAAGAATGAAGTTAAAAACCTTATAAACTTTGTGAAAGTTAGATTATTTAAGGTTTTTGTGAAACTACCTGGTTATAAACTATGTATTTGAAAGGAAATGTATATCTGTGAGTTTTATATGGTTTTAACACTATGCCATGTGTGATTTCCTGGTGATCACCCGATTTGGTTTTCGTGGTCTTTGTGACAACGGAATCAAGTTTAGGTCAGTGCCCTTTCACTTTGGATGACGCGTTCTTCCCTGCTGTCCATGGGGGGAAGAGGTTCCTTGATTGTGTGTGGGTGAGGCTGCTGCCCATGGGGCCAAGAGACCACATGCAAGAGAGGTCCTATTTGACGCGCTCTCTCTGTTGCCCATGGGCGGAGAGAAAAACCTTGAGGGTATGGGTGAGGCTGCTGTCCATGGGGCCAAGAGTCTGCATACCAAAGAGGACAATATCATGCTAGTTGTGAATGGGTGGATCCCCTGACCGATTTATGTGGTAGTGTGATATATTTATGATAATTTACCTTATGCTAGATATTATGGCTTTGGAAATTATAGTGTTTGTACTCACAGATTATAGTATATAGTTTCAAGGTATTTACTTTGAGAAATTGTGTTTCATTATTAAATCATTCTTGTCGTATTATTATTATTGATGATGAAACTTACATTTCCTCCACCCCCATTAATTACGCTACTTACTGGGCGTTAGCTCATCCCACCCTCTAACAGTTTTTCAGAGTAATTAGCTATACCTTGGATATGAAGCTTACTTCGTTGGTGATGATTGAAGTGCTATGTTAAATTTGGAGACTTTTGCTGTAAATGGTTGGTGACTCAACTTTGCAATGTTCACCGAGACATTAATTAATTCTATTGGAGGTTGGTCACTTGAGGTTTGTTAGCCTTAGGCGTGGTAGGCCTAGACTCGATATTAAGATTTCTTATTCTTGATAAGATTGTGACCTTGTGTAATCCAAGAATTTTGTAATATATATTCATGTATTATGTGGAAGCATGTGATTTTTAGTTATTGTTTGTAAATGTGTTATAGAGCTCTGACTTGTAATGTGGAGATTTATGGTTATATATTCTTATCATGTGGAAATGAAAGGAAAATAAAGATCTCCTATAGTTGGTTGTCCAAAAAGGAAAAATCCACAAGTACTTTGAGACGTCTTTCTCATGCTTTGGACCCTTTGGGGTTTGGGGCGTGAAAATATTTATGACATCCATCTTCAAATATGAACAACAATAATATATATGCTCAAATAGCCAAAATCTCCATTTACTATAAAAGAATACACACAGACACAGTTAACATGGCAACAAGCTCAACTTCGACTGAGTTTCTTTTTGAATTTATTTTTGATAATTTTGGTAGTTCCAAACTTCCAATAACAAAGTATGGGGGATCCAAACCTTCCTTCTCCTTGTAAAATAAAACAGATAATATCACTAAACTATATGGGCTCTTAATTAAGAATTGCTTAAAAAATGCAGCCTACTGACACAGTTAGTAATTTTAATTAGTTTCCCTTAAAAAAAAAATGAAATTGGTTCCTGTACATGTGTTTGAATTCAGGTTTTGAAAATGAGTTTAGGCATGTGAGTGATTGGTTGTGACGGTGATGGTTTAAAAAATTGGAATGGTAAAAGAATTGGAAAAGAATCTGGTTTCCAATTTTATACCGTTTAAAACACTTATGTTTACCGGTTTTGGCTGTTTTGACCAAATCAGTTTATAGTCCGGTTTTTAGTTGAGCCTGCTGGTCCGATCCGATTTTTAAAATCATCTTGTGACTTGTGAGTGCCTATTGGTAAACTTGGAAGAATGTGTCTTTGATTTGGGCATGGTTTGATTCAAAGGGGTTTATATATATAGGACATATTGACATTGTGGTACGCGTAATAGATGAAGCCATGAAGGTGTAAATAATAAGGTTTGCAAACTAAAGATTGATTTAGAAATGACCCTAAACTTTAAAGGGTATCAAATGCATTTTATCCTTTGGTCTGTGTCATTTTCTTATGCTAAATAAGAATTGGATAGCCCAGTACATGAACATTAATGATCATGAAACTTAGTTGCTAGCAAATAAAACTGCAAACAACCAAGCATAAAAAGCTGGGTACGCACTCTAATAAAGTTTCTAAGGACCTTTGAAGTACGTATTTATCTATTCATAATCTTAACAAACAAAGAGATAATTTTTATACTCCAAAGCTATTTAAAGCTGAAAAATAATTTTAAAAAATTATAGTAATTTATATGCATATCAACCATTCAAGATTCAAGAAAGTAAACTGTAAAACTAAAAAAAATAACGAAAAGAAAAAGAAAAGACCCTTTGTCAAAAACCCAGAAAATCTCACTGTGTCTTAAAATATCAAATTCAAATGCACCCAGCAATAGACGCTTGCATGTTTCATCCAGAGAAGTGTGTGTGAGAGTGGGAGAAAGAAAAAGAGAGAAAGAACCTCAGATGCTTCTTCACTGTTAACAAACTCTATTTCAAACGACATTTTCTATTAGGACGTCCTCAGGCAGAGAGAGAGAAGTTGGAACTAAATTGCACCAAGCGCTTCTGTTAGGTTCTAAGTACTTAGGAACTAATGTATTAGAACTCTAATTTGTATTGTTGGCAAACCATGATCAAAACAGGTGTTTAGTCTTATTTTAGACTTGCTCAAAGTATGTTGTTTATGTAAAGTTGGAATCGAGTTAACTGCAGAATTGAGTGTGCAATTCTGACTGGCTCGATCGATCGAAAGTCGGCCAGAATGTTTTTCTGCAGAATTTTCCAACTCAGCCCTAAGCCTATATAACGTGTAGAGTTTTATGTTTTGCCCTAGATATAAAAGGCAAACCCTAACCATGTTTTTGAGGTTGCTCTATTTGCTGTGTGTGTGAATCTCTTATGAGATCTGAGAGGTGGTTGCCTTCACACATGCTTAGGATTATTAAGAAAGAGATTTCATTGAGAGCTTGATGATCATTCAGTTGCTGCACTAAAGAACTTAAAGATACACAAGTGGGAGTGCTTGTACTTGCTGAAGAATCCAAGAAAGAAAGAGTCCGTGGTTTTGAAGTTTGTATGTGGTCGTGTCAGTAAGTTTTCTACTGGTGGGTAGCAATAGGATGTTAGTGGTCTAAATCGCTATTGTAAAACTTCGATTCTTTTATTAGTGGATTTAGGTTTACCTTGAGGATAGCTAAGTTAAATCTTCCCCAGGTTTTTTACCGGTTTGGTTTCCTGGGTCATCATATCGTGTGTTCTTTATTTTCCGTACTTTGCATGATATGATTCATATGTGTTAACCTAGAACTTGATAATTTGACTAAGTTAATCACTTGACTAATTAACTAGGTTAATCTAGTTGTGTTTAAGGGGTTTAAAAACAAACAAGTGGTATCAGAGCAGGTAGCTCTCTTGTTGTAGATCTTTTGATCTCTAAGCTGATCCTTGACCCCTGTTGTCATGGAACACGGACACTTTCTAGTTATTCCTCCTCATTTTGATGGGAATAATTATGCTTATTAGAAAGTAAGGATGAAAGCATTCCTGAAATCAATTGATGAGAGAGTCTGGAATTTCGTTGAGTACAGATGGGAGAAACCCACTACTCCTGTGAGTGAGTGACAAACTTCTCAAAAAGAAGCAACCGCATTCAATAGCAAAGCTATGAATGCTATCTTTAACGCTGTTTCTATGGAGGAATTTAAGAGACTCTCTAATGTTGAGATTGCTCACACTGCTTGGAATATCCTCCAGACTGTGCATGAAGGCACTAAGGCAGTTAAAATTAATAAGTTGCAGCAATTAACTACTAGATTTGAGAATATTAGGATGTCTGATGATAAATCCTTTGATGAATTTCATGCTAAACTTAATGACATTGTTAATTATGCATACAACTTGGGTGAAATCTATGATTAACCTAAAATTGTTAGGAAGATTCTTAGATCTTTAACTGAAGATTTTAGACCCAAAGTGACTGCCATCACTGAGAGTAAGGATGTAGACTCCATCCCTGTTGATGAACTTGAAGGATCTCTTCAGTCCTATGAGTTGGACCTACCTAAGACAAACAAATCCAAATCAATGGCTCTTAAGTCAGTTGATGATGTTGATGTTGGTGGATTTGATGATGAGCTCTCTGCTACAAAGATTGCTTACCTTGCCAAGAACTTTAGGAATTTCCTTAGAAATAGCAACAGAAGGGCAAGAGGTAAAAACACTGTTGAACCTAGAAACTTTAGGAAGAATGATCCCATTGAGGTTAACAACACTGAGAAACCTAGAGAAAAAGTAGGTCAATCTCCTAATAATTCTACGGGTCCTCAATATTTTGGATGTCAAGGGTATGGTCACATGAAATCTGAATGTCCTATATACTTGAGGTCTAAGGGTAAGGCTATGGCTGTAACCCTTAGTAATAATGAAGTTTCCAATGATGAGTCTAGTTCTGATGAGGATGGAAACTTTATTACTTTCACTGTTACTGCTGTAGTAAATGAAAGTGTGTTTGTTGAAGAGAACCCTTCTGATGGGAAACTCTCTGAGGATGCAGGGCTTCAAGAAGCCTACAATAAACTTTGCAAAGTTGCTGCAAAGGATGCTATGAATGTTGATCTTGGCTCGAAAGAAATTGCATCTCTTGAGCTTGATAAGAAAAATTTGCTTGTGAAACTGTTTGATGCTAATAAACTTTTGAACAATGTGAAAACTGAGAATATGCTTTTACTTGATAAAATTAAGAATTTGGAACTTGATTTATCTGTTGCTAGATCTGCTAGTTCTAAACTTGATCATATGCTGAGTGTTCAAAAGTCTCTTTCTGACAAATCTGGATTAAGTTTTGTTAAAAGCATCTCTGTGTTTACACCCTATTCCACAAGCTTTTTTCATTCTTCTTCATCTGAACCCCCTGTGAGTGAGGTTGTAAGTGAGACTGTTAAACCTGTAGAGGTCACACCTCCTAGGAAGATTAGGGTTGAACTGAAAGAGTCTAAATCTAAGGAGTCTACCCTTTATAAGGACAAGTTATATGGTAAGCCTGCTTGGGTTTGTCATTTTTGTGGAAAGTCTGGAGACATTTGTCCAAACTGTTACAAGTTGTAAGCTGCTAAGAGAGCAAACAAACCAAAAGTACCTATGCCTCAAGCACAAGATCCTATGGTACTCATTGGTGAATTGGTAAAGAATCTAAACCTTTATTCCAATCTTGGAGTTGGAAATCATTCCCATGTGAATAAGAATTTCAATGCTCGTGGTGCATCTAAAAAACTTTGAATGCAAAAGGATCAATCTAATTGAGTCTTTTTGAAATGGTCCTTGTGCTTTATTGCTCTACTTTTTGTGACCATCGTTCCTTGGTTTTTGTTTTCTTTTTGATATATTTACTATAAAAATGTTACTCATTAGTCATTAGAGTTATTTTATGGTCATGATAAAATGTCATAATATTTTTATGATAATTAAGGTGGCCATCCATCCTGTATCAAAATATATTAAAATATTATACTGAGATAAACCACAACTGAAAATAAATGGCATTTTACTGGCATTCCTGCAAACAAATCTGCGGCAAAATTGTTGAGTACCAAAATTTGACTTCAAACAAGTCCATGTGATGTAATATCGAATGCCATAAAAGATTTAAGTATGTCTTTCTAATTACCAATTGATTTTGAGATGAAATGGCAACATCTAGATTCCGATAAATGGTATCAGAACCAAAACGGGTTGTCATTCTGAGAAAGGAATTATTGAGCAACCATAATTTTGACTCTATGCTGCAACCACTCTAAAAACAGGGCGGCCTAGTTTTGAGGTGGACAGCTTCTCTCTTTCAGCTGAACCAAACGGTACCAATCCACACAAGGCTAAGCCTCTCTCTTTGCCATCACTGTTGCTTCGATGAACCAAATCTCTGAACCTCCATAGCTTCGAGAACCTAGTAGAGTTACTCTTCTTGCAAAGCTCCAACGAAGCCTTCATGGCGTTTCAATCCCGACGATTTATCGGGTTTCTCGAGCGCTTCAACAGAACCAGGTACCATTCCCACTACCTTTCTTGACCTACTTCATTTTTTCCATTTCCATTTTCAACTCTAGATGACCAGCCATCACTGAATCACATCAAGAACAAAATAAATCCCAAGGAAAGTTTCATTCTTGACTAGCTCTCTGAGCTTTTACCAATCCCTTGTAACTTTTCAGCACCAAACCCATTTAGATATTCTGAAAATCCCACAAAACAAGTAGCTGAATTTAGAGCAGTTTATGGTTTTTTATTGCCTGAAGAGAAATTACGAGGGGTTTTCCTTCAGAAACGGAAAGGTAAAACTGCAATCGAGCAGGCTTTAACGAATGTTGGTATTGAATTGAGTCTTGACATTGTTGCTAGAGTAGTGAACACAGGGAATTTAGGTGGTGAAGCAATGGTTATGTTTTTCAATTGGGCGATTAGGAACCCGGCTATAACTAAGGACATTAATAGTTACTGTGTGATTATCAAAGCGTTAGGAAGAAGAAAATTTTTTAAGTTTGTGATGGAAATATTGCGTGACATGAGGACATGAGGACGGAAGGCGTGAGCCTTGATTTAGAGACTCTATCAATTGTATTGGATAGTTTTGTTAGAGCTCATAGAGTGTCAAAAGCAATACAAATGTTTGGAAATATAGAAGAGTTTGGGTTGAAATGTAATACCGAGTGTTTGAATGTGCTTTTACAATGTATGTGTCATAGATCCCATGTTGGGGCTGCAAATTCCTTTTTGAATTCAGTTAAAGGGAAGACACCATTTGATTGTATGACGTATAATATTATTATTGGCGGGTGGTCAAAATTGGGTAGAGTTAGTGAAACTGAGAGTGTTTTGAAAGCAATGTTAGTGGATGGGTTTAGTCCTGATTGTTTGACTTTCAGTTACCTTATTGAGGGTTTAGGGAGGGCTGGTCGAATTGATGATGCCGTTGAGATTTTTGAGCACGTGAAGGAGAAAGGTTGTTTGCCAGACACTGGGACTTACAATGCAATGATATTTAACTCTATATCTGTTGGAGATTTTGATCGGTGTATGAAGTATTATAAGAGTATGTTGAGTAATAACTGTGACCCGGATGTTATTACTTATACCAAATTAATTGCTATCTTTCTTAAAGCCCGTAAAGTGGCCGATGCACTTGAGTTGTTTGATGAGATGTTGAATCGTGGTCTTATTCCCTGTACTGGGACTGTAACCTCCTTCCTTGAACCTTTGTGCAGTTATGGTCCGCCCCATGCTGCTATGATGATTTACAAAAAAGCAAGAAAAGTTGGATGTAGAATATCATTGAGTGCTTATAAGCTATTGCTTATGCAGCTTTCTAGGTTTGGTAAATGTGGAATGTTGTTAAGCATGTGGGATGAGATGCAAGAATGTGGTTATTCTTCAGATATGGAAGTTTATGAGTATGTCATCAATGGACTTTGCAACATAGGGTAGCATGAAAATGCTGTACTTGTTATGGAAGAATCTTTGCGGAAGGGGTTTTGCCCTAGCAGGCTTATATATAGCAAACTAAATAACAAATTATTGGCTTTGAATAAGGTAGAAAGGGCTTACAAGCTATATTTGAAGATCAAAGAAGCTCGTCGTGATGAAAATGCTAGGAGATATTGGTGTGCTAATGGGTGGCACTTCTGAACTGGTAAGCTTATCAGCAGCAAGTGCAATTTGTGATCCTTGCTTTGCAATTCATGCAGCAAGTTTCAATCTTGCTTGCTGTATGAAATGATTCTTCTTGTAAGTTCTTTTAATTGTCTATAGAAGCACTTGGTGCATACTTTAAACAAATCTTTCATGCAATCACTTTAGGTATTTTAAGAACCTGTTTTCTGGTATAGTATCATTCTTTTCTTTGTTTGTTCATTTATGTTTGCGTTGCTACAATAGCTGTTGCAGTGTTATGTTTATTTTCATCATACAAGGTTGGCTTACACTGTTTTAGTATGTGCAGGTGCTTCCTTTGGTTGGACTATATAAGCATATGCAGATCATCTTAAAAAGCTGTCAGCTTTAAGTTCAAAATGACTAATATCCAACTTGCTAATTCATGATATTTCTATATACATGATGACTGTGAAGGGCCTCAACACTCACCATATTGTCATCAAACGGAATTCTGCATGGGTTTTCCTTGCCCACCTCTTTGTTTTTTGCTGTTCATAAAGGCCATCTATCTCTGCTTATTAAATGTAATATCTTTTACTTTGTTTCATTTTAGTTCTTTGGCATTCTACACTTTTCCCTTGGTTTTGCTGTTTGGGTAGAACTAGGGAAAATTGCTGCTTACTTTAGGGCCTGTTTGGTATAGGAGTTTGGGTAATATTGTTTGTATTTTTTTTGATATACGTATGGGTGAAAAAGTGTGTGGAAATATGTGTAATGTTGTTTAAAAACTAAAAGCATGTGTTTGAGTATGCTTACCAAACAGGTCCTAAAGAGTTCAGAATATCAGTTGTTCATCATATAGTATATTAGTAATTATTAAGTGCCGATGAGTTATTGGCATTATGATTTATCAGGTTACTAAAAACAATAGTAGTAGATCCTCCAAGTGGTTGTTGTGTAAACTGTCTATAGCCCATGACAGGTGGGCTTTGAATTGTCTACCTTCTGCTACCCATGTTAGAAACGATCTAATCAAATTTGTATCTCATGTATCTGATGTGTATGTGTGTGTGGTACTTTCAAATTTCAACCTTCTGTTATCCCAGGTTTGCACGTTTGATTTGTGTTGTACTTTTTAATATCTAGGAATGTCTCAAAGAATATAATACACACACACACACACACACATATATATATATATATATTTAAATAACACCAATACTAATCGTCGTAATTTTGTTGGTGTTTGATGTTGGGGGTATCGGTTGCAATTTAATGCTCTTATAACAAACACAGTTTGTTGTAACAATTTAGATGGATAGATACGAATTTAACTTTATGGCATCTCTGGTGACAAGGAACATTAGGTACCATTTTCCTTCTCAGCATGCTTTCCAGTGCTCACCTTGTCAAATCATATTATGGGACACTTATTGTGAAAGGTGAAAAGCTAAAGACTGCTCCTTTATCTGTTCTTAGTTCTTATTTTCAGGACTATAATATAAAGTGAGGAGTAGCACCTCAAGTTTTAGAATAACAATTACTACATTGCTGCTGGATTTGAATAAATTATTTTAGAGAATATTACATTATATCTCTGATTTATTCCTTAAACTTGCTTAAGTTCTGTGGTGACATGACCATTTGAAATTAATGTAAGAAGGACGGGGAGACAGTGAATCACTTGCTTATGCATTGTCTTGTATGTAGAGATTTATGCGATATGGTTTTTGCTCTCTTTAGAGTACAATGGGTGATGCCTAAAGGCTTTTGAATTGCTAGCTTCTTGGCAGGGATGATTTGGGAGACATAGAAACATTTTAATATGGAAGGCCATTCCACATTGTTTGATGTGGGGTCTTTGGCAAGAAAAAAATGCTAGAACTTTTGAGGGGTGTGAACAGATTGTTTTTGATTTGAAGATACAATTTTTCAAAACGTTGTTTGAGTAGATGCTGGCTTCAGGGACACATCCTTTATCTAAATTTTTAGGAGTCAAGAATCATTGTACTTGATGCATTGTTTTTGTTGATCAGTAAAACTTATTACTAATATATAAAAAAACCTATTTTCCCATGCACTCATTGCTTATTTTTTGTTCAAATGCAGAGTCTGTTGTAATTATACCTTCACTTGGAGTGCGACTTGAAGCTCACTATTGGAGGTAATTCTTTCATCTCACATGATACTTGCAATTGGCATTATAACATTGGTTCATTGCTGTTATCAATGCATGATTTCCATTACATCTGAGTAGCATCAAAGAAACATGAATAGATAGCGGCATAGCTAATTCCTTCTTAATTGATAAATTTTCATTCTGCATTTTTTATACAGTGGGAGAGTTGTTCGTTGCTTTATTCCTATTGACAAAATACTGAAACCTGTCCTGAATGAGAATGTGACTCCATTTACTTGTTGCTGGAGCTTGGTTTTGCTCGTCCGTGGCAAAAAAGAACTAATTTTGGCATTCAAGGTAAGAAATGTTGGTGCATGTCCATTATATGTTGCCACTAAATATCATTATCGTTGAACTTAACTAAAATGAACACATATATCTCATGTTAAAAATTGCAAAACTAGTGATGCCACTTGGACAGCTGAATCAACAAAGTGCCAGTTGTGATGAGAAATTTGGGTAGAATTGTGAAGGAGAAAATACATAATGGGTAAAAGTAGAAGGATGTGGGTTTGGTTATTGGTCTTGAATAGGGGTGGCAAAGTAAGCCCAAACCCATTTGTCCACCCAAACCCACCCATTCTAATTGAACCCAAACCCACCCAATTATTAGTTGGGTTAAATGGGCATCAACCCAATTAGACCCAATGATTATTGGGTTTTAACTAGAAACCCATTGAACCCCATTTAACCTAAAAATAATATATTCAAATTCAACCCAGCCCTTCCATTAAAAAAAATAAAAAAAATAAAACCCAGTCCTTAGACATTTCAGTGTTTCACTCATTTTCCCTCATTTTCTCGCCCTTTTCTCGCCCTCCAATCACGTTTTAGTCAGAGACCCAGTGATCTTTTTTCTTTCTTTCTATTCACCACTTTGCACTGTTAGTCGGAGCCCGCCAATCGCATCTATAAGCAAGAATGCTGCCTCTCTTTCGACACTCCGGTAATCTTTTCTCTTCCCTTAGTTTTTTGTTTGGTTCCCGAGAAAAAAAAGACAAAGAGGAAAGTGTAGTCCGAGAAAGAAAGCTTATCTTTCTGGCTTTATGTTATAGTTTCGTTTCATTTCTGTTCTTGTTTTCGTTTTCTTCTCATTGTTTCTTGTTTCCACTGATTCGAAAATCTTTCATTTCCTTTTAGTTTCGTCACTGTTGAAGGTACGGGACGGGGAGAGATTTTGAATTTTGCTTTCGTTTTCTCTCGCTTTTTTTTTGTGTGTGTGTGTGTTTGTCTGATCCGCTTGTGGCATTTGTAATTACTGGCCATCGTTGTCCTCTGTTTGGTTGCCGAGAAAGTGGAGGTAATGGAAGGAAAATGATGTTTGCTTAATTTTAATGTTGGTGTTTTGCTGGCATTTGAATAATGAGAGATCTGGATTTCTCATTTTTTAAATTTCTCTTCCCATTTTCTCTATCATTTTATCGGCAACCAAACGTGGAATAGAGGTTTTGTCTTCTTTTATTTTTGTTTTCTCTTTTTCTTGGCAACCAAACGGTGGACTTCAATGGTTGATTTTTTCTCAGCTCAGCTGAGCTGAGATGGAAGCAACCAGAGACGATCATTTATTTTTTCTTATCTTATTCCTCTATTTTCCTGTCCCTGAGCTGTTACTGTGTTTATGGGCATTTTGGTAATTTTGATAATTGGGTAATTAGATGGGTTGGGGTTTACTATTTATAATTGGGTTGGATTGGGTTTGAGTTAGAAGTAATTAGTTAAATGGGTTTTAATGGGTGAATGGATTTTATATACTCAACCCAATTATGTCCACCCAAACCCACCCATTTGACACCCCTACTGATGTCTTATCTATGTTTTTTTTTTTTTTTTGATAAGAGTCTTATCTATGTTTTTTCCATTTAATCTTAATCAGCCTGTAATGTCACGAATCTCACGCTGTTATCTTGCCACAAATTTCTTTGCATTACTTTTTTTCTTTTTTGATGGAACAGCCGAGTGTATGTTAAGGCTTCATGACATGATGATTATTAATAGTGTCCTTATGTTTCACCAACAACAAGCCTTCAGCCTTGAAGAGTTTATTAATTTGATTTGTGACCAAAAAAGTCTTTTTCCTGTCGGTGTTGTACATCTTTGAATTCACCGAATCCACCTCCTAAAAAAAAATGAAAAGAAAATCAAAATCTACACCAATTAACATTTTAAAAAAAAAAGTAAAAAAATTATTTGACTCAAATAATAAACTCATAGCATAGAATAGAAGTACTTATCCTAACTCCTAAGTTCCTGGCCCGTGTTACAGCGTTACCCACACCCAAAATGTACTACTATTCGTTGTTGGGCTCGTTAATAATAAAAACTAGTCGCTAACCCGTGCGATGCACGGGATAGTTAAATAAAAGGACAATTAACCAACATCACGTTAAGGTAAAAGAATTAGTGAGAGACTGATTTGCCCACCAAGAATTTAAAAGAAAAAAAGATTGATATAATAAAATCTAAGAAATTTAGAAATAGAAAATTGGGTTAATAATATGCATATTATAGACATTTTGCTAGTTAGAGTTTAAAAAAAAATGGATCTGTCATAATTAAATAAAATACAATGGGAATAAATATTTAACTTCTATGCTTTTCATTAGTTTAGAAGTGTTGTCTAACGTAGAATGTTATTGGGTTGTAAGAAAGATTTTTAGAAAATGTTAATACTATATATATATGCTTATATTGTCAATGTCTCACTGCAGGTACATAGT
This sequence comes from Quercus glauca, assembly GCA_023736055.1. NCBI lineage: Eukaryota > Viridiplantae > Streptophyta > Magnoliopsida > Fagales > Fagaceae > Quercus > Quercus glauca. Next base: position 86,095,191 of record CM043316.1, on the reverse strand, counting down.
TACCGAAACCTACAAAATAATTTACAATTCTTAAATTAATAAAGCAAAATTTCCAAAAGTTATATATATACACTCACTCAAAACTGATATAAACTACAAAGATAAAAACAAATCTTATTTAGTCGTATTAATAACAATATAAACAATTCAAAACATGAAACATTATCAAATTTATAATACATAATTCCATTATCTTTTAAGTTGAATCCAAACAAATAATTAATTGAAATTAATCTAAACAAATAATTAATCAACCAAAAATCAAAGCTTTAATTAAGAAAACAAAAAATCACATGAACCCAAAATAAAAATTCTTAATAAAGAAAAAATATATAAGGTAAAGAATTAAAATCAACCTACTAAGACGCAAATACCAAAAATCCCAAAACTTAAACCTTCCAAATTTTATAGAATCCCCAAATTCTACTTCAAAACCAAACAAAACCCTTCAAATTCAAAAAATTTATATATAATATACCAAATAAAAATTTACCACACCTTGGGTTGGAAGACATAAGTTGCAGTTTTGATTTTTCTTCAAAAAATAGAGATGCTTCATCTGCTGTATACAATATAAAATAATTATTAAAAATTTCAGCCCAAAAACCAAACCCACAAAAATACTATCAAAATATAGAGATTAACCCAAATACTTAGAAGAAAATAAATTCTAAACATAACAAAACAATAAAATAGAATGAAAATTTCAAGCACATATGAAAGCAAATAAAAAAGACAAAACCTACGTTTTTTATTTTTTTTTTATTTTTAGTTGAGTCTCTCTCCTTCTTATTTTTTTAATTTTAAAGTGAAATTAAGTTTAGGATTTTGAGATGGTAATTGCTAGGGTTTTAAGGAGAGAAGAGAAAGTCCTACCAGGAGTCTAAATAATATAAACAATTCAAAACATAGAACATTATCAAATTTATAACACCTAATTCCATTATCTTTTATGTTGAATCGAAACAAATAATTAATTGAAATTAATCCAAACAAATAATTAATCAACCAAAAATCAAAGCTTTAATAAAAAAACAAAAAATCACATGAATCCAAATAAAAATTCTCAATAAAGCAAGAACATATAAAAATTTACCACACCTTGGGCTAGAAGACATAGGTTGCAGCTTTGATTTTTCTCCAAAAAATAGAGATGCTTCATATGCCATATACAATATAAAATAATTATTAGAATTTCAACCCAAAAACCAAACTCATAAAAACACTATCAAAATATAGAGATTAACCAAAATACTTATAAGAATATCAATTCTAAACATAATAAAATAATAAGATAAAATGAAAATTTCAAGCACATATGAAAGCAAATAAAAAAAGACAAAACCTACGTTTTTTTTTTTTTTTTTTTTTTTTTTTTTTTTTTTTTTTACGTGAGTCTCTCTCCTTCTTATTTTTTTAATCTTAAAGTGAAGTTAAGTTTAGGGTTTTGAGATGGTAATTGCTAGAGTTTTAAGGAGAGAAGAGATTTTGGTATTTTTATGCAAAAAAACGTTATTTTAGATCTAGGTGATTTATTTCCTTATTTTTAGGCTCTTTTAATGTTTTTTTAGGTCAAATTTGGTTCCTATTATGGTTAGGTATTAATTAGGGCTTACTTTAGAATATATTTTCTTGTCCATCAAGTTTTATAGAGCCCTTAAATAGGCCTCCAAGTTAAGGAGAGAAGAGATTTTGGTATTTTTATGCAAAAAACGTTATTTTAGATCTAGGTGATTTATTTTCTTGTTTTTAGGCTCTTTTAATGTTTTTTTAGGTCAAATTTGGTTCCTATTATGGTTAAGTATTAATTAGGGCTTATTTTAGAATATATTTTCTTGTCCATCAAGTTTTATGGAGCCCTTAAATAGGCCTCCAAGTTTGTATACGTTTTTTAATATTATTGTTATAAGATATAAATCCTAAAATAAAAAGAATCAAAAATAAAAAGAAAAAGAAAATAGTGATGATGTGGAAAATTGTGAGAGTTTCAAAAGTTTCGGTTTTATATATATATATATAGACTACTTCTGTATTTCCCGTTACAATCTCCGTTTCTGTCGATGGAGAGATAGACAGAGAGACAATACGCCATATCCTTTAAGCACATTTTGCAAGAAAGACACAAGGCTGTCTCTCACTTCTCATTCTTTTTCACGCTTCAAATCTCCAAAAATTTCATTCTAATTTTATACCTAACCAATCCCTCGATCCCACGAACACGAATCCCCCAATTCTTTTTTTCTCCGTACACTCATTCCGTTTTTTCACCATTTGATTTTGGCGTAGTTTCTGATTTCTTGATTGAATTTCGAAAATTTTGATTTTGATTCGACGGTTGTGATCTGTGGGGGGATTTGAATTGAAAAAGCGTTAGGGAAGAATCGTAATGAGATAAGAAGGAAATGGCGGGGCAAAATCCAATGGATTAGTTCGAAGCGTATTTTCGGAGAGCCGATTTGGATGGCGATGGCAGGATCAGCGGAGCTGAGGCTGTTTCTTTCTTTCAAGGATCCAATTTGACCAAACAAGTCCTTGCTCAGGTTCTTAATTTTTTTTCTCATTTTTAACCACAAATTCTCCATTTTTACTTATGCTAATATATGTTCGAAAATAGAAGAAAATTCAGAGGGTTTTTGATAGGATTCTTAAGTCAAATTTTGGGTTTTTGTGTAAGGCTGTGATTGGTTACGTAAAATATTTTCTGAAAAATAGATATTTTTCGGAAATGCTATTTTCCGAAAAAGGAAAATATTTTCAAGTGTTTTGTTGCATTATGAAAATTGTTGTAGAAAATATTTTCATGTGTTTGGTTCTATTCTGAAAATGTTATTTTCCTACAAATTTTTCACATTTTCTCAGCTACTTTCTTAGCATCCAAACAAATTTTATTACAGAAAATTTCAAAATCATAGCCAAATCCCAATCCACAGAACAAATCACAGCCAAATCCCAATACCACATTCCACCGAAACTCCAATTCAACCTGTAAGGACTCAAATTGAATTTGACCTAAACAATAAAATTTGTAGAGTGTGGGTAGAAGGGCTAAACACCAGCAAAGCAAACAATGGTCGACGTGAAATTCATAAGAATAATAATGAAGGAATTTGACTAAGTGTTTGTGAGGATAATAACAATGACTTTGGCTAAGTGTTTGTGAAGAAAGTTCGTTCTCGGCCCAGTCCGAGGCTCTCTTTCCTTAGAACTGACATATACAAAGGTTGTCATCGGACACCCTGAAGATTCCCTTTTTCATTTCTCTTCCTAGGTCCTCCTCTTTCTCCTCCTTCTGCGCTGGGGGTTCTATCTATTATATAGTCTTGTTTAGTTGATCTCTGCCGTCCACTTGTCGGTTATCTAAATTTATGTTTGAGGACTCGTCCTATTAGTCACTTTTGCAGGCTTTCTGTTAGTTGGAGTAACCAATGCTGCACTGTTCACTGGTCAATTCACCATTAATGTGGCCAGAGTGTTGGTGGCATGCATTTAATGAGCGAGTGATAGTTTCCGTCCTTCAACGTCACCTCGCTGAGGACGTAGGCATCCTCGGCAAGGTCCCTTGACGACCTGGGCCTCGTCCGCTTATCCTCGGATTCTGCCTCTCCTCCGCATGGACCTTAGGCCCGATGTGGAGTGGGCCGGGGTTACTAAATATTTGGGGCCCCACACAACCCATGGCAGCAAACTCCGGCAGTCAAAAGCCACAACCACCAAAACAACACCACCACCACACCACCACAACAACAACAAAGTCAAGCGGAGGCGAGATCGCGCGGAGGCGAGATCGAGTGGAGGCGAGATCGAGCAGCGCGGTGTTGCGATCGACAAGACCGGTGCGATCTGGTGCGTGCGATCGTCGGACTGGAGCTCGAGGTTCACTGGCGACGTCGAAGGCATGATCACAACTCCATCTTCTTCCTCTCGCTCTCTCTCTCTCTCTCTCTTTTTCCGGAAATCATTTGAAGTGAAAATAGGAACGAAAATGGTTTTACAAGAGTTTTAGGTTATTTTACGGTCAAAGGGGAAATGGTTTAAAGTTGACTGAATTTTCCAAATCAACCAAGCACTCCAGTTTTACGGAAATGCTTTTTCGGAAGTGGTTTGAAGCCAAACCAAACGCAGCTTAAGTTTAAACAATATATCCTAAATTTAATCATGAAGAGGTTGGACCTCGGTATGAAGCAACGTGTCCTGAGTTTGAGTATGAGAATCAGCCTCTCAAAAAATTGATAGGTAAGGTAACACTGTTGATGCAAGATCACAACCATAATTGGGGATTAAATTTCATGTTCCTAGGATTAGTTTCCTATTTGGATCAATTAGGATTAGTTTTTGAGTTCAAATTAGGATTCAATTCAAGGATGTTTATCTTCTTCATCTCTTATTTTCCTGGAATCTCTATAAAAGTTTCGGATGGTATCTTTTGTATTCAAACTATTAGACTATTATTATTATCAATCAATGATTATTCAACTGTCTAGCAGGGGCCTTGTGTGCTAGGTACAACCTTTATTCCCCATTTGACTGGGAAGTCTGGCAATGTAATTTATTGAAATTAAAAACATAAAAGGATTTATATTATGTACTTTGTTAATATGTTTTTGCACAACATAGAAGTTGTATTCTAGTGAATGTATCTTTTATAGTAATTTTATCTATTTATCTGTTTTTTTATTTTTTTGGAAGAAATTTCAAGACTGGTATATACTGATTCCGCTGCATGGTGATCAAAATGTTCTATATGACTCGCAGATTTGGATGCATGCTGATCAGAGCAAAAATGTTCTATATCATGAGCCTCATGGCATCCTTCTTTCTGAAGTGACGGATGTCCCTTGACTTTATGTGCATTTCTTTTTGCAATAAAGAAATTAGATTGCTATTACTTCCACGTAACATAACGCCATTAATAACGAGCGTTAAAATTTAGGGAGCATATACAACTATAGATATAACTCACTTAAATTCTGGGCATCCCACTTCTCGATCTCTCAAAAGCAACTTGCTGGAAGTTCCCAAACACCATTGTCAGCCAGGATATATAAAGGAATATTCTAATATATATATATATATATATATTAAAAAAAAAAGTCTTTAGGTCAAAAAGGCACCATTCTTCATCAATGTTATCTTTCCCTCGTATATGCTTGTTTGTGCAGTAGTGCTTCCTAGACGCCTGGAAGAAAATTTGGGGGGTGGTGGTGTGTGTGGTAAGAGAGAGAGAGAGAGAGAGAGAGAGAGAGAGTCAAAATCAAGAGTACAAGAGACATTATTCAAAAAGATTCTTGTTCAAAAAAGCTATTTGCCCCTGTGGAATAGAAGAATGCAAATTCTACCCCATATATCTAAAGATAACTAAATAACCATCCAAAAATGCATCTTTCTTGCAAAAAAGAGAGACATTATTCAAAAAGATTCTTGTTCAAAAAAGCTATTTGCCCCTGTGGAATAGAAGAATGCAAATTCTACCCCATATATCTAAAGATAACTAAATAACCATCCAAAAATGCATCTTTCTTGCAAAAAAGAAAATTGGTTTTGGAATGGTCACTTAACAATAGGAGATAAAGAGAAAAAAAATCCCATAAAGTGTTTAAAAGCTTAGAATGTACTCCAGCTTATCCATCCAATTTCAACTATATTGTTAGTTACACCTGGCTGCGCTTTGGACAATATAGGAGAGAAGCAAATCAAATGATATTTTGACCTGTAAAAACAAGAAAATTGGACAAATCCAAATGATCCTAAATATTTTTTAAAAGCAAAAACAATATTTGTTTAATTGACTAGATTTCAAGTTATACCTTATGTATTAATGTTAAACCACTAAATAAATTTTTATTGGATTAATATTTTGAAAACTCTACTATTGAATTACATGTTCTATTTGTTCGTGTCAATTGAATTTACTATAAACAAGAGTTTCACTAGGTGGAACTTAAACTTAACTATTGTTTAATTAATAAATTCAAAGACCTATTTAGCCAGATGCATGCAACTGTCAAGCAAAAGAAATATTCATATAAAATGCTTACAATTGACATAATCATTTAGTAATTTTAATTTTTTTATTAAAAAAAAAAAAACCTCTCTTGATGGGAAAAATGATCCATTTAAAAAAAATAATACTTCTATTGGAATAATAGAAAGATCACATTCAAGAAAATAGATAACACACTACAAAAAGGGTAGATAATCACACAAATTTCCATCGTACAATGTCTAGGGATTTGAGAAGCACGATAACTCAATCTAATTATCAGATACGTATATATGAGAAATGATTCCAAAGAATCCAAACTGGACATGAACTGCGAGAAAAAGGTAAACCTACCAAAACAGCCATTGGAACCCAGTAAGGAGTTTTTTGATATTCACGAATTACTTGAGAAATTTGTGTATGTGTCCTCCTTAAATAAACAAAAAACAGTTTGTAACCATTATGGAATTCAACATATGACAATACCAAACCAAAAAAAAAAAAAAATTGTTCTAATACAAATGAATTTGTAAAATCTTCATTCAAACTTCTCAAATACTTCAAGCATTATTTAGTTAAAAAAAATTTGAGAAAACAATTTGGACTTCAATTTTTTAGTTTTAATGGCTTGAATACAATATAACAAGCATCAGTTTTATCTATTGATGAATTTCATGAATGAATTTAAACCTCATTAATATGAGAATTTGAAATAATTAAACGTAAGATATTTTTTAAATTCACAACACACAAGTGTTTTTTTAGAGCAAATCCTCAAACTCAAATGCATCATGTGTTATTCCAATTTTGTTGGTAAGTTATATACACACCGAATGGGTCTTGAATTTACAACATCACCCTCCACCTGATATATAAGAGGAGGAGATGCTAGTTCAGCTAAAGCTTTTTAAGGAGTTGTTCAAATTCACATGAATCGGTTCATATTTTTACTATCAATAGTGCTTTGAATCCTTTGATTTTAAATTCTCGGATTCAAATGCAACTCAAAGGTAAAGACGAAGATAATTAATATACATACCCAAATCCTTAAATTTTATGTTTTGACTGAATCATTGATAACAATGACAAGAAGAAATTATTGATGTCAAATTGCAGACAGTTTCAAATTAGAATCTCGAAAGCTATAGAATCAATTTCGCTCCACGAAATTGTAACTATAACTCTACATGAGAAGATAGGTAATCCCTATCTCAACATCAAAGAATAATACCAAAAATAAAACATACAACTGAATAAATAATTGAACTCAGTCTAACATATGAAAGTACATTTGAAAACTGAAATTCTTCTAGTGGCACAAAATGCAGTATCAGTAAACTAAATAACCACTAGAATTTTATGTGAAGTTTCAAAAACAATCCTCATTACTTTCAAAAGCAAACTATCTAAATAAACAACACAGCACAACAAAAATAAAAAAAAATAGAAGCTTCCAACCGCGAACCAATAGAATAAAACTTACGATGCATAATATATGGTGGGTGCTGCCTTTTTCTTTTGATTCTTGTTGTTTGCTGCAGATTGAGTTGGGTCCAAATTTTCAGGCCCCGCATTACCTAATAAAAATCACAATGCCAGTTTCATAGCACATCAAATATTGAAATAGAAACACTGATCAAGGTACTGTTTGCCCCATTTCATAAATTAAACTCCACCATCAAAATTCATCAACCACAAAATCCAATAACCTAAAAGTTAAGAACTAAATTCTCACTCTCTTTAAAACCCTAGCACATTAAGGCTATAACTTTCAAAATCAATCTTGAAAATCGTTGCTGTACCTGAAGGTTCCACTTTTGGAACAAATCCGCCACCGTGAGCGAGAGGATCGGTGAAAGCCTCGGGATTGGGCTTGGAGTGAGTGAGATTGGCGAACTGGTTCTTCAATTTACAGCTCTGCTGCCAAGCGAGAGTGGAGCAGAGAAGCGAGAGCGATTTTCCGGTTCCGGTCGGGGACTCGAGGAGCGCGTGACAGTGGTTCTCTCTCTGGGCTCGATCCAGGGTGGAGATGACCCGACCCATGAACGCGAGCTGCGACCCGTACGGCTGGTACGGGAATTCGACTTGGATGCCTCCGATGTGGTACACATTCTTAGGGCTCTTGATGTTTGGGTCTGGACCTGGAGGAGTTGGAGTTGCAGAGACCATTTCTGTGTGTGTTGTGTTGAGGGTTGGGTTGTGATGATATATGGGGTTTGTGTATGTATATGTGTTTTGGTATTTTGGGGGGGTTTTGGCGGGAATTGGGTTTTGAGGGAATTTTGACTGAGCGGGTAGCTTCCTTTCTACACTCTGCTTTGAAACTATTACAAACCTCGCAATGGAACGATTTGTGGTATGCCACGTTTCGGAGGTAAGAAGGAATGTAATTAATTTGTGTAGTTTAGGCTTTTTGGTATGTCAAATAAGATATTCATGATACAAAGTTTTTGTACGATTTTACAATTTTACACAACTTGCATGACTTGAAATGATCAATGTAATTTCAAAGATATCTCAAACACACACATATATTTATTTCTTCACACACACACACACACATATATATATATATATATGAAATAATGTAATAATCAAAATATGGTTTTAATAGTTTATATGAAGACATGCTCATGAGAAAAATCATTGTTCATCGAATGAGTTTTCCATTTTTTTTTCTAGTTTGTTATGCTTTAAATAACATGGTTAATCTCTTCTAACAAAAATAACATGTTTAGATGAGATACATGAATCATGATATGAAAGTCTAATAAATTTATAGAATGCAGATTTAGGTCGAGTGAGATGGGCATCAAACACATTTCATCTTGTAACCTAGCCCCTGATCCTGTATTTAGGGTTCAATATTATGTCATCCTATGTAATTTTGCATTTTTATTTTTTTAATAATGTAACTAGGAATAAAGGTTACACAACTTTTCTTATAATGTAACTAGGAGAAGAAGTATTGTATACTTATTTTATTTGTTTTGTTGTCATGTAAGGTGAGTGTTTTTATGAAATAAAATTGTTGATTTTAGTTTTGTTTTTGTTTTGTAAATAAATAACTAGCAAATCCAATGCAAAACCCTTGATCTATAATATAAAATTTATTTAATTAAGCCATTACTTTGAGACTCATATTTAATCCATTAGGTGGTGATTCTAACGTTTTACGAGGAACATACAATAATAATGAAAAACATAAGTCTAATCATGAAGTTTGTATTGTGAACTATAAAAGTGTTTGCTTAATGCTCTCATAATGCTAATCAATTAAAGTTGAATGTGAGAGTTACGGGTGGCGTGGTTAACAACCCAGACCACAAATTTTGCGGTCGAAGTATAAGGTATATATATTATATGAGAAATTGGAGAAAAGCCAAAACTCATTAAATTTTGAAAATGATGAAAGTACAACTCACTTTACCTATCTCGCGAAATATATAAGAAACAGCTATGAGAAACAAATATTCACTAACTATATTATGTGAACATCTTTCCATTAATTAAAAAAAAAAAACTCATTTCAATTCCTTTGAGGCGCAGATCAATGAACTATTTCAAATGAATTTCAATTCGTTGAAGGAGTGGATCAATGAACTGATTCAAATGCGTTTCAATAGATCCAATCAATCAAAAGATTTTATCGTCAAGTAGTTTGTAGCCATAAATGGCAAACCCCCTTTAATGCATACATTTTCATAGTAGTTTATCAAAGACGTAGCACAAGCTACGTTGCATTAGTCACTTAAGTTAAAGTGTACAAAGTACGATTTGAGTAAGAATGAGAATATAGGATAGGTAGCAACGTGATTTGCACATTTGAGGAGGCATAAGACATTAAAGGAAGGTTTAATGAATAAAAGTTGGAAGATGGATACTGATAAGCATTGCGTATTTGAGTAAAAGTCGGAATATAGATAGCCACACCAATGATGCATTAGAGGCACTGTAAGGAACATTTGACAAAGAAAGTTTGAAGATGGATCGTAACAAGTCAGGTTTGAACACAATAAATAGAGTGACAAGACAAAGTTATCTTTGATGAAGAATAGCGATGTCAAGTGCATAAAGCAGTACTGTGCATTTGAGGCACAATAAAAAGTTATATTTGACGGGGGAAAAAAAAAGAGATAGTAACATCAAATGCATAGAGCCAGTTTTGGCGTATAAAAACAGCTACTAGTTATAGAATTATTCATTCAAACGTACAACCAATCTAGCAATTAGAATTAATATTTGTTATATTCCTTTAAATAATAATGGAAGGATTTGAATGAATTAATATTCACACATATGTTTTTTTAATTAATATTTGTTATATTCCTTTTAAAAAAAATTTCCCATCATGCAGGCGGGGCAGGGCAGGGATAAAGCAATACAGAACCATACGGGGCGAGATGAAGATCCCATCCTTCGGCCCACCCCATTGCTATCTCTACACACAAAACAAAACAAAAAACATATGAAAAAGGCCATTGGACCAAGGAGGAGCCCAACAATTATAACTCCGTATAGTCCATGAAATGTGAATATTGAATGCAAACACTAGCCGTTTGTTTTGATGTTAAGTCTACTAGAATGTAGTATTAAAGACCAATTTGCCTTATACTATCGGTTTACACTTTTACATTCTAAACTATACCTTATTTTACATTTTGTCTCCTAAACTATCAAAATTCACGACCGACCATCCAAAGTTATAACTTCGTAACAAACGATTGAGGATAAATTGGTATTTTAATGCTAAAGTTTGTTGGACTTAACCCCAAAACAATCGACATGGGATTAAGTGTTGCGGGGTTATAACTTTGGGAGGTCAATAGTATATTTCGATAGTTCATGACGCAAAGTGTAAATATGCATGATATAATTTACCATGAAAAAGTTCAATTTTCCCTAAATTATATCAACTCTCAGTCTACAGAAGAGTGCAACACTTTGATTCATTTTCGCTCCGTTTGTTTTGTTGTAAAATATTTGATTGAAAATATTTTCAATTTACAATGTTTAGTCGCTAACATGAAAATATTAAATCATTTTCAAGTGTTTATTTCATGGTAAAATAATTTTTTTTTTTAAATTTCCTAATCTCACAACCAGGCACCATTCCCATTTCCCACCACCTCTCTTCACCAACTCCATTTCCATTTCCATTTCCATTTTCAACTCTAGACCATCACCGAATCACATCAAGAATGAAATAAATCCCAAGGAACATTTCGTTCTTGACCAGCTATTTGACATTTTACCCTTCCCTTGTAGCTATTCAGCACCAAACCCATTTAGGGCCCGTTTTGATTGAGAGTGAGTAGAGTAGATATTTTGAAAATCCCACAAAACAAGTAGTTGAAGTTTGAGCAGTTGATGGGTTTTTACTACCGAAGAGTAATTACAAGGGGACTTTCCTTTAGAAACTGAAGGGTAAAACTGCAATAGAATGTCAATTGTTGAATTGAGTCTTGACTTTGTTGCTAATGTAGTGAACAAAGGGAATTTAGGAAGAAGGAAATTTTTTAAGTTTGTGATGGAAATATTGCATGACATGAGGATGGAAGGCGTAAGCCTTGATTTAGAGACTCTATCAATTGTGTTGGACAGTTTTGTCAGGGCTCATCAAGTGTCGAAAGTAGAACAAATGTTTGGAAATGTAGAAGAGTTTGGGTTGAAATGTTATACCGAGTGTTTGAATGTGCTTTTACAATGTGCCAGGTGGCTAAATTTTAAATGAGGGACCTAACTAATAGTAGTTAAAGTATTGTGTCTAAGTTTTGTCCTAACTCTATACCCGTAGGAGATTTCGATGGGTGTATGAAGTATTATAAGAGTATATATGCTAATTGCTGAGTAATAACTGTGGCCCGAATGTTATTACTTATATCAAATTAATTGCTGCCTTTTTTAAAGCCCGTAAAGTGGCCAATGCACTTGAATTATTGTTTGATGAGATGTTGGGCCGTGGTCTTATTCCCTGCACTGGGACTATTACCTCCTTCCTTGAACCTTTGTGTAGCTATGGTCCGCCCTATGCTGCTATGATAATTTGCAAAAAAGCCAGCAAAGTTGGATGTAGAATTATAGAATAACGTTTTGTGGGTAAGAAGATTTATAGCGTTTCCATCTTTTCCATCTTCAGAAGCTCAAGAGGCCCATTATGTGATCCCAATATGGATTAAATGGATCCATAGCAGTTGTTAGGACAAGTCTATCAATGTGTTCAGAGCCCATCATGGGTAATAGCAGATGGTGTAGATTAATAAAGACTTTAAGCCCCATTCCCATAATCACCATTTGTTTTATTCGGTAAAGTCTGCTCATATGTGCAAATTGTGGGCCTACTTTAATAAGGCATCTTTGAATTATGGACTTGCCAATAGCTTTTTGAATAAATAAAAACTAGGGTAAATAACACCCCAAACATCCTCCATAAGTTGGTATAAAATATAGAATGGAGGATGCTGATACCAAAAAAAAAAAAATATATATATATATATAGAGGGTTTAGGAACACTGAGTGTTCATACTTCATACACCCCAAAAAAAGGGGCTAATATTTCATAATTCATATACTTAGGGTTTGTTTGGATACCGCTTATTTTGTTGAAACCGAAAACTTATTATTGAAAGTACTGTAAATAAAAGTAAAAGTTAGTTGAAATAGTACGGTGGAGCCCATGAATAGTACAAAAAAGTGCAACGAGACCTATGAATAATAGCAAAAATAAGCTGAATAGTGAAATAATTTTCATTTATAATTTGTATCCAAACGGTGGCTTATGCATCAAAAGATAAGATGGAAAGTTTAGGAACACATTTTTTGTGACAGATCTCTTGCCACAACTTTGTTATGGTTAATTATGAGTGATATTAAAGTTGTAGTCAATTGAAAATTAAATATTCTTCTAAAAAAATAAAAAGAAAGTTAAATATGACTTTTTCCCAACATAATTTAATTTTAATTATTTCTTATTTGGTAAAATGATATTTTTTAAATGATGGTTCACACCAGAGATTGGTGGTTTGTTGGAAGAAAAATGTCTCTTACATGCGCACAATTCTTTAACTAGTCACAAACTCACAATCTTCAGGACAATTTCTGAAGAGGTGTGTGTATAACAGGGGTAGATAGACATTGGCCTTTTTGGAATTTCAAATATTCTTATCAATCAATAGCGCAAAGAACAAAATATTTCAAGATCTTCCATTGTAATTGGAAGGGTAATATTCATATATTGTGGCAACATACAATACGAGTACAACACATGTAACCTTGCTACTGCTCAGAATACTGTCAGTTACTAAAAACAAGGCCATAAAGCTACACCATATACACCATAAGAATGTCTTCAGAGTTGTATACAGGGAAAAGTAAAAACACAACACACAACAAGTGGGAAAGACAACATAGAGTATACATATAAGGAGGACCGAGACACATGCAGACTGCGTACTTTATGATATGAAGAAGCACAAACCGGTATCATATTTAGTCAGCCACTATGATCGGCGATGTTGTCAGCCACTTCACCCGCAGCATTGGGTAGGTTCTCCATCAGATTGAAATTCACCTTCGGAAAAAATAATGATTTCATACTTCAATTTCACTAAGAAAAAAAAAGAAAAAAAAAAAAAACACAAAACCCCCCAGCCATATATGCAACATAAATAAAAAGAAGAAAAAGAGATGGAACTGAAGCCACTTACCATGGCAAGGAATCCAATAAAAGCTGTAAAAAGGAAGAGGCTAGCACTCATCCATTTGCCATGAAAAGAGAAGCGTAGTGCAGAGCGAGCATACTCCAAAGTGCATACCTTAATCAACTGCATCTTATCTTGTAGAGTCATAAATTTCATGAAACAGATGAAGTAACAACCATGGAAGCTAAACACCAAGTGCGCCAAAATTATATCCTTTGTCATATAAAGCACAACTTCATGAGCAAGCACATATGCGCGTTTGACCAAGAAACCTACCCACCGCCCCGTTGCTTTGTTCAGTAGTAATATCAAGATCGCATACAGCGCATAGCATATTGGACTTCCTATAATGATGAAACCTAAGTGAGACAAGAAGTCCCATTTCTTCTTATAGGCCATGAATGCAGGTGCAATATTGTTGAAAACTTTCTTGTCCAGTAGGAGACTCAAACAAGCCATGAAAGCAACGTTGAACACTACTGAAAGTAAAAACCAGAGAAGAGAATGAATCCTTGCAGGTTGTGCCGCATCTCCAGTACCTACTGTAACATTAACCGTAGGAGAATTTGCTTCCAAATCTTGGCCAGGTGTACCCTATCGATATAAAGAATAAAACCTTTCTAAATCAGTAAATGAATCTAAAAGCTGATTACCAAAATAGGTTTAGTGGAACAACATAATATTTTCAGTTACTAATCAACAAAAGTTCCCCACAAAAAAATCTCCTTCAAAGCATCATCCTCGTCAAAGATGTTCTTTGTGGGGGTTCAAATAACGACTAGTAGAATAGACAAAAAAAAAATCAGATCAACTAAAATAAGTGCATATTACACGAGAGGTTCACACCAATAATTTCGTCAAAAGGCTCACTACATCATTATATTTATGCCATCTATCTTCAAATGTGAACATACAATAAATGCCCAAATGACCGAAGTCTCCATTTACTATAAAAGAATACACACGGTTAACATGGCAACAAGCCCAACTTCAAATGAATTTCTTTTTGATAATTTAATAGTTCCAATAACGAGGGAGGGGAATCCAAGCCTTCATTCTCCTTGTAAAAGAAAACAGATAATACCCACTAAACTAGATGGGCTATTAACAACTTCTAAAAAAAATGCAGCTTGAGTTAGTAATTTTAGTTTCTCATCAACAAAATTGAAATGGGTTCCTATACATGCGCTTGAATTCAGGCTTTGAAAATGAATTTAGGCATGTGAGTGTTGGGTTGTGATTGTGATAATTTTAAAAATCGGACTGGTCAAATAATCCGAAAAATATCTGGTTCCTAATTTTTTACTGGTTTTGGCTTTTTTGCCAAACTTGTTTAAGTTCCAGTTCTTGGTTGAGTCGGCCGGTATGATCTAGTTTTTAAAATCTTGTGACTTTTGAGTGCCTATAAGTAAACTAGGAAGAATGTGTCTTTGATTTGGGCATGGTCTGATTCAAAGGGGTTTATTTATAGAAGGGCATATTGACATCGTGGTAATAGATGTAGGTGTAAATAATAAGCTTCAAAAACCAAGAAATTGATTTCGAATTGACCCTTAACTTTAAAGGGTATCAAATGCATTTTATCCTTTGGTCTGTGTCATTTTCTTAAACAAAATAACAATTCCATAGCACAGTACACAAACATTGATCGTGAAACTCAGTTGCAAGCAAATAAAACTGCAAACAAAAAAGTTGGGTATGCACTATAATAAGTTTCGTAGAACCTTTGGAGTCTATTTCTATTCTAAGAAACAAAGAGAGTTTTTATACTCCAAAGCTAATTAAAGCTCAAAAATCTTAAGAATATAGCACAACTAAAAAATTATAGGCGAGAGGGAGCAATTGCCCCCCTGGCCCGCACAAAAAACACATCGACTTATACTTTACTGCAACACCTACCTATTTTATTTTTTGGTAAAAATGGCAGCGTTTATTCAATATTCCAATTAGATGACTAAACATTAATCAAAACTTAAAAAAAAAAAAAAAAACTATATCCCTTAACGGCTGAGGAATTTCACCTAACCAAAAACTCTCCTCACTCACACATTATGAAAATTTAGTTAACTTAAATTCCACTCTGTTTCTTGTTCTAAAAACAGAGCACAGCTTCTAAGTTTTAAACGATCCAAGTAGCAACCTTAAGTCCTCCACTAGCATGCTTGCACAAAAGCTTCATGGGTAGCTTCTAGCAAGAGAGATACTCGGTAAGCCATCACTAAAAGATTAAGTCTATCATCCAATTATCAGCGACTTCATCGAAACTTTATTTTTTGAGAAGATACTTCAACAACATTTGGACTATTGAGACTTAAATAAAAGTATTGGCTTGACACGCTACATACATGTTGCTACGAAGGGATCTGGATGTGATAATTGCAGTCATCTCTCTCTCTCTCTCTCTCTATATATATATATAGCTAACTATATAATAAATATTATATTATTGTTTCACATATATTATAATTTAAGCATTTTATAAGTTTACATTAACCAAATTTACATAAAGGCACGTCATTTCATTCATAACTCGAATTTTGATTTAAAAAAAAATTTGAAAAATTGATGATTCATGTGAGCAAAATCAAAATAGATAAATGACATAATAAATATGTTTATAAAAAAAAAATACCTCAGGTGCTTCTTCATTGTGAACAAACTTGGATGACATTTTCTTTCTCTAGGAGAGCCAAATTATAAATTATAAAAGAAAAACAAGGAGAGAATAGCGTCTAGTTTGAGCGCTTCTATGTCTAGTTTGCCTACTCTTCTATTTTCTCCTCTTCTCTATTTTCTTTATTCTGTCTCCTCTACGTTCCCTCTTCTCTTATGAATCTATGATCTCTCACCTCTACGTTCCCTCTTCTCTTATGCTCTCTCACCTCTACGTTCCCTCTTTATTTTCGTTCTTAGTGATCCCTCTCTCTCTCCTATTTTCGTTCTTAGTAATCCCTCTCTCTCGCCTCTACGTTCCCGTTTTATTTTCGTTCTTAGTGATCCCTCTCTCTCTCCTCTACGTTCCCTTTTTATTATTTTCGCGTTCTTACCCTTTTTATTTCTCCTCTACCTTCCCTTTTTATTATTTTCGCGTTCTTACCCTTTAGCTCTACACTCTCTCTCCTCTACGTTCCCTTTTTATTTACCGCCTCTGCTCTACACTCTCTCCTCTTGACCCCCTCTGCTCTACACTCTCTCTCCTCTACGTTCCCTTTTTATTTTCGTTCTTAGTGAAGAACTGTGATAGAGAAAGAATTTGCCTTATATTGTATATGCGGGACAACTCAACTCTTACTCGTTTGATGTGGGAGATTTTTTAACAAATGATACAAACTCATGAGTATAATTCACCTTGAAAATTAACTTGCAATGAGAGGGTGTCTAAGATCTTATATAACCATCATTAAGATTACACTTAATCCATGTGGGAATGACAACAACAGCGCTTGGACATTTGAGGCACATGAAAAAGTAATATTTGAGGCACACAGTTTGAAGATGGACAAAAGAAAATAAAACTGCTAATTTGTATAGACTTGGCCTGACTATAACTAAGGACATTAATAGTTATTGTGTGATTATTAAAGCCTTAGGAAGAAGAACATTCTTCAAGTTTGTGATGGAAATATTGCGTGACATGAGGATGAAAGGCGTTAGCCTTGAATTAGAGATTCTATTGATTGTGTTGGAAAATTTCGTTAGGGCTCATCATCATCAAGACGTTTGGAAGTTGAATTGAAATTAATGAAATTGAGCTGATTATAAGTCATAAAGCCCAAAAAAATTAAGGATTATAAAACCCAAAAATGATTGTGGGTTATAAAGCACAATAAATTATAGGCCATGAACACACCCCCCCCCCCCCCCCCCCCCCCCCCACAAAAAAAAAAAAAAAAAAAAAATTTGTTATCATTTCCAAACATGGATTATGGGTCCTTAAAACCAAAGATAATTGTGAGTTATAAAGCTCAAAAAAGTAAATCCCACTATACAGTTAAGATGTTGAACCTAAGTACGCTTTGCATGGAAAAGACACGAGCATTCACCTTTCATATATAGATAAAAGGTTAGGTTTTGTTTCTCAAAGAAAAAAAAAGAGGTTAGGTTTTGTTCAAGATGAATTTAGAGAAGGTTAATTACACAATTTTACATTGAGTCGTGGAGAGTGGCTTTGATTATTTATAAACTAAAAGTGTTTTTCTAATGAAAAATGGTGAGGTGGATTACTAAAGTCTAATGGAGGACCTCATGCAGGTAAAATGATACATTTTAAACAACAAGTAAACAATGTTAAAATGACCAAAATTATAAGTGAGTAAAGTGTAATTATCTCTAAAATAAAATAGTGGCTACTTATTGTACCACTCTTGATTTAGGGAAAGATGTAATCAGTTGAACTGCAATTTTAAGAAGCACCAACATGATATCACCCATTCATGAGTCTGACCCAATAACACAAATGGTAAATGTTGTTGTCTCTCACATCTTTCAAACTAGCAATATTGGCTCCTATTTGTTTTAACATCTCTTTATTAGCCATCACATGGGCTATCAGTATCATTTCAGCTAGTCCATAATTATAACTCTCATCCATTTCTACTTGTGCAGGAGCTTCGACTTTCTTGGAACTACTAAAAGTCAATGATCGAACTCAAGTGAAGTTAAGGACGTGCTTTCTTTGGGTGGAGTATGCTATTGTGGATGAAACACACGGCAAACCAAATGTAAATATGCCAATTTATTTGTTAAAAGTCTTTTAATTTTTCTCTTGGTTATTCATGATCCACCTTCCTCTGGCATAGCCTATTTACAAAGTAAACTCCCTTCCTCATAAGAGCCTTACTCCTTGTTTCACTTCTTATAGGGTCCCATCCGTTTACATTTCACTCATCTCATTCTCTCGTGATGGGTTAATGTCAATGGTTCTTGGATTTTCACCATTTTTTCTTTTATGATTAATTTTGTTCACTGTCTTTCATTTATTCACATTGTCATTCTTTTTATTCATTTTGGGCTTTTAATGGGCCTATCCATACCTTTGGGTTTTAGAGTTCCAGAATTTCTAAATTCTAATGGTATGGACAAGTCCAACGATTTTTTATAAGACCTATGTCATGCCCTTAATCAGGGTCTGTGCTGAAAAGAAAGGGTTTTAAGTGGACCAGGACTTAGGGGATGCCATGACTTTGTGGCTTCTTTCCCCTATTTTCAATATATTTACTCCAAACCTATTTTAGTACAAAAAAATGGTCAAATGTTAAATACATGCAAAAAAGGTTTTTTTTTTTTTTTAATGGGTTGAGGTTTTAGGGTTGTCTGTGTGGGTAAGATTAATAGGGTCTCCATCTCCTCCTTCTTTGTAAAAGTACCCACAAGCTCAAGAGGCGCCCATTATGCCAACCCAATATGGAACTAATGGATCCATAGTAGTTGTTAGTGCAAGTCTATGAATGTGTTCAGAGCCCATAATGGATAATAGCTAATGTTGTAGATGCATAATGCCAAATTAAGGACTAAGGGTCCGTTTGGATACAGTTTATTTTGCTGAAAACTGAAAACACTGTAGTAAAATAATTTTTAAATGTGTAAATAATGTTGTAGGACCCATTTTTAATGAAAAAGTTGCTGAAAAGTGAAGTTTGTGGGTCCTGTGAATAGTGCACGGGACCCACTGATGTGCACTGTACAATGAAGAAAAGTCAACAACTGTGGTTAAAAAAAAAAAAAAAAAAAAGAAAACGCGCAAACTAAAAACGCAGAAGTGAATAAGCTGAATCCAAACTGGGCTTAAAAAGTCCGCATGGAGTTTAAGCCTCTATCCTAACACCACCAGTGGTTTTATTGGGTAAAGTCTGCCTATTTGTGAAACTTGTCGGCCTAATTTAAAGGAGGCCTCATTGAATTATGGACTTACCAATAGCTTTTTTAATAAACAAAAGTACAAGGTGAATAGCCAAATATCAGCTAAAACATTATAGAAAATATATGAAGGACGATGCTGATTGATGTGCATTGATAATAACTTAATTTTGCATATTTATATCATTATTAGAAAGTATTATCATACTTATTTTGAGTTAATTCATGCATTTTATAATTGGTTTTGGAATAATATTGAATAATCAATTTTGTGCTTAATTGAATTTTATTGCGTGAATTTGTCATTTGTAGGAAAATGGAATTAAATAAGTTGATTTGTGCAAAGAAAAAAGCTAGTAGACTCTACTTTTACAAGGGCTATGATGAAGTTAAAGAAGGCCAATCCAATTAAATTTAAGTCTAATTAGAGTAAGGAATCAAATGATATTTGCACCAAATCCAAGTCCAATTTGGATTAGGATTCCAGCTTGCACATTAGTTAGTATTTTTAGCATAACTTTCAGCTCAGACGTTCAATTGAGATGATTAAAGTTGGGCTGGAAAGTTAACTTAAAGGGATACAATTTTGTAGTTTACCAAAAGTCTAAATTCTGACGATAAGTAGGTCAAAATCATCGGTTAAGTGAAGCCTAAAAATATGAGATTTTTTCCAAATGAGAATTCAACTTGTAATAGGATTTGTTGACCTATTTAAAGGCTCTTTAGGGAAAAATTTAGAGGACGGCAGGGGCTGAACATATAGGTCGCGGCTACCTTTTTGGTTTTCTTCCATGACAGTTAGTTTTAATAATTTGTCTAGTTTAATGCTTAGTATTTTATTTTTGTGTTTTCTTTCAATTATTATGAGTAGCTAAATTTATAAATTTATAATTAAGGTTGAGGATGAAACCTTGTTAAGGATTATCAGTATTGTTTATATGATTTGATTTTTTCCACAATAGTTGTTCTTTAATGATTTAAATTGTTCTTGCTTTATATCAATTGACTAAGATGAGATTCTAGATATGAGTTCAATAATGTTTTTCTCATGATTAGGATTTATCTTAATTAATTGAATGCTTAGTTTATTATTTCTTGATTATTAAAATGGATATCTCTTGTGATCTATTTGTCAACGAATACAATAGATGATTTGATTTTACACCTAGGAAGCGAAGAAGAGCATGCTTGAGATATTTAAATAGAAGTTTTAATGATAATATTTTTCACGGTAGCAAGATTGATTTCTAGATTATCATGTAGTAGTTGAGAAAAATTAATGATCGTAAATGTATGCTGATATGAATTAACAAGGCGGATTCCAAAACCTTAATTCGTTTCTTTAGATTGTTTTCATCTCTTTACTGCTTTATATTATATCTTTGCTTAGTATATTTAATTTCAAATAACCAAATTTTATTAAACTAGATTAGGATTAATTTGGTTAAGATTTGATTAATTTTCCTACGTTCATTTAAGTCCTTGTGGGTTCGACCTTGTTCTTGTCAAACTATACTTCGGTACGGTTCGTATACTTGCTAGTACTTTAAAATTTCACAACACTGATACAACACAAAAATATCACTGGCTAAATTTACTTCATAGCCAATAGATCCGCGCATTGATTTTCTATGTGGTGAATGTGGTGGACTAAGTGTTTTTTTGGATATCCCATGCTTTATGGAAGTTTATTTGCACAATATTTATTAAAAGATATAGTTTTTAATTGTTTTATGTGACAAAAAACTAAAACCTAAGTTATTTCAACAAAAAAAAAAAAAAACTTTTTTATTAAATTTATTTTTAAAAAGCAAAGACAAGAAAAAAGCAAAAGTGTTTGACAAACAAACACGGAGTGTTTATAGCCGAAAAATAAAGGGGTTCATAGTTCATTCATTTAGGGATTTAGTTTTCCATGCATCAAAAGATAAAAGAGAAAGTTTATGAACATGATTTTTGTGATAGACCTTTTTGCCACAACTCTGATATAATCTTTGTAAAAAAAAAATGGTGAGTATATGAAAATGATTGACTACCACTCAATCAACCACATTAGAGTTGTCGAGTCCTCGTACCCCACGGGTGTGGGGTTTGGACTTTGGTTTCTAAAAAAAAAACGATGTGCATGGGTGGAGTCCAAGTTGCGGGCACCATTATGTGCTGGTGGTATTTACAGGCAATGTATCTGTGGGGTGTGGTCGGCTGTGATAACACATGTGAGCCAAACTTTTCTATTTAAAAAAAAAAAAAAATTAGAGTTGTGGTCTATTGAAAGTTAAATATGATTTTATCCCTACAAAGTTTAATTTTAATTATATCTTAATTATTTGGTAAAATAAGATTTTTTTAAATGAAGGTTCACACTAGACAATGGTTTCTTGGAATTTCAACTATTCTTATCAATCAATAGCCTAATGAACAAAATCTTTCACACTAGCAACCTCAACCTAACAAAAGCCTGTTCAAATCTTCCTTTGTAATTGGTAGGGGTAATATTCTTTGTGGTAACGTACATGTATAATACAGAATGGGCTGCGTTTACGACACAAACTATTTTACACAATACAGCCCAAAAAAACAACCATTATATTTATGAAACAAAGAAACTCAAACGATCAAACCACTATTATCTAATTTATCTTTCACACTATGACGGCGATATTGTCAGCCACTTCACCCGCAGCTTGGGTAGGTTCTTCATCAGATCAAAATTCACCTTGGGAAAAAATAATGATTTTGTACTTTAATTTCACAAAGAAGTAAAAAAAAAAATTTAAAAAACACACACACACAAAACGATAAGCCACGCAACATAAATAAATTAAAAGAAGAAAAAGAGAGATAGAATTGAAGCCACGCTCACCATGGCAAGGAATCCAATAAAAGCTGTGAAAAGGAAGAAGCCGGCGCTCATCCATTTGCTATGAAAAGAGAAGCGTAGTGCAGAGCGAGCAAACTCCATGGTGCACACCTGAATCAACTGTATCTTATTATCTTGTGGAGTCATAAATTTCATGAAACAGATAAAGGAACAACCGTGGAAACTATACACCAGTGTACCAAAATTATATCCTTTGTCCTATAAAGCACAACTTCATGAGCAAGCACATATGCCATATTGACCAAGAAACCAACCCACAGCCCCGTTGCTTTGTTCAGTACTGATATCAATATTGCATTCAACGAATAGCATATTGCACTTCCTGTAATGATGAAGCCAAAGTGAAAGAAAGCCCATTTCTTCTTATAGGCCATGAATGCAGGTGCAATATTGTTGAAAACTTTCTTGTCCAGTAGGAGAATCAAACGAGCCAAGAAAGCAACGTTGAACACTACTGAAAGTAAAAACCAGTGAAGAGAAGGAATCCTTGGTTGTGCATCAATGGGAGCAGGGCAGACAACCAATTGTAGTGCACTTGAATCTGAGTTTACCTGCGCAGCCGCCACAGCTATTGTGACTTCCTCTATAACTTCAACAGTAGAAGAATTTTCTTCCGAAACTTGGCCATTCAAGTTAGGTGGACTCTAACGATAGAAAGAATAAAACATTTCTACATCAGTAAATGAATCTAAAAACGTATTACCAAAATAAGTTTAGTGGAAAAACAATATTTTCAGTTACTATTCAACAAAAGTTCCCCACAAAATCTCTTTGACCCTCGTCAAAGAACCTCTTTGTGGGCTTCAAATAAACTAGTAGAATAGACAAAAAAAGAAAAAAAAAATCAGACCAACTAAAATAAACGGACAGTAATGATTATGATATGCGGAATTATTTTATAATTATACGCTTGGACTCTAATTTAAGAACTTAGATGCTTGTAGGGAATTGACGTTCAAGGCTAGCTATGCATTTTGCCTAGTCACACGCATATTTCGCGAGAGGTTCACACTAATAATTTCGTTAAAAGGTTCACTAGGTCATTATATTTATGACATCTATCTTCAAATATGCTCAAATAGCCAAAATCTCCATTTACTATAAAAGAATACACAATTACACACAGTTACCATGGAAACAAGCTCAACTTCAACTCAAATTTTTTTGATAATTTAATAGTTCCAATAAAGTATCGGGGGATCCAAACCTTCCTTTTCCTTGTAAAATAAAACAGACAGTACCACTAAACTATATAGGCTCTTAATTTAGAATTTCTTAAAAAATGCAGCCTATTGACACAGTTAGTAATTTTAGTTTCCCTTCAACAAAAATGAAATTGATTCTATACACATGTTTGAATACGGGCTTTGAAAATGAGTTTAGACATGTGAGCGTTTAGTTGTGACAGTGATGGTTTAAAAAATTGAAACGGTAAAAGAATTGGAATAGAATCTAGTTTCCAAATTTTACCATTTGAACCACTTATGTTTTCCGATTTTGGTTGTTTAGAAGAAATAAATTTATGATTTGGTTTCTAGTTGAGCCAGCCAGTTCGATCCAATTTTTAAAATCATCTTCTGACTTGTTTGTGCCAATCAGTAAACTTGAAAGAATGTGTCTTTGATTTGGGCATGGTTTGATTCAAAGGGGTTTATATATATAGAAGGACGTATTGACATCGTGGTAATAGATGAAGGTGTAAATAATAAAGGTTTGAAAACCAAGAGATTGATTTAGAAATGACCCTAAACTTTAAAGGGTATCAAATGCATTTTATTCTTTGGTCTGTGTCATTTTCTTATGCTAAATAAGAATTGGATAGCCCAGTACATGAACATTAATGATCATTAACTCAGTTGCTAGCATAAAAAGCTGGATATGCACTCACAAAAAGAAAAAGAAAAAGCCTTTTGTCAAAAACCCAGAAAACCTCACTATGTGTTAAAATATCAAATTCAAATGCACCCAGCAATAGATGCTTGCATGTTTCATCCAGAGAAGTGTGTGTGAGTGGGAGAAAGAAAGAGAGAGAAAGAACCTCAGGTGCTTCTTCACTGTTAACAAACTCTATTTCGGACGACATTTTCTATCAGGATGTCCACAGAGAGAGAGAGAGAGAGAGAGAGAGAGAAGTTGGAACTAAACTGCACCAAGCGCTTCTATCAGGACGTACACAGACAATTAAAGAGAACTAAACTGCACCAGGCGTGTTCATTTGCTTATGTATATATATGCATTACCCTATTAGTTTGTAAAAAAAATTTAAGAGAGCTTTTCCTAGCAGTTTGTCAGAAATAGTGTTTTCTTTTAACCAATTTTTTTTATTCTTTTGAAAAAGTCCTCATATGGGAGGAAGGTTGTATTGTGACTATTGTCTTTTTAATCCATAAGATGAGAAAGGATTCAGTGGCAATAGCGGGCGAGCTTCTCGGGACATTTCTGGAATTTTGTTTTACTATTGTTTTTTCTTTGTACTGTTCTGTTCTTGACTTCTTTCCTTTGACTATGGGGGACCTTAACCACAATCAGATTGTACATTTGTAATCGCAATGTGGACGTGGAGGCAGAAGTTGTATTGTGACTATTGTCTTTTGGAGAATGTTAACCAGCACCGCTTGGTGCTGGTTAAGGGCAGAAAAGGCAAAACAAATTTGTCAGAAAAAGTAAAAAAAATTTGAAATTGTACCTACAGAACTAGAAAAGTAACAAAATTTAGAAAAAGAGACAAAAATTGCGTCAGAAAAAGTTGTGCTTAACGGGCACCGCACGGTGCCCGTTAACACAACCCCTTTTAATCCATAAGATGAGAAAGGATTCAGTGGCAATAGCGAGCGAGCTTCTCGGGACATTTTTGGAATTTTGTTTTACTATTGTTTTTTCTTTGTACTGTTCAGTTCCTTGAGTTCTTTCCTTTGACTACAGGGGGCCTTAACCACAATAGATTGTACATTTGTAATCGATCGCAATGTGGACGTGGAGACGCAGAATTAAGATCCCCCATAGTCAAAGGAAAGAAGTCAAGGAACAGAACAGTACAAAGAAAAAACAAAAGTGAAACAAAATTCCAAAACTGTCCCGAGAAGCTCGCTCGTTATTGCCACTGGATCCTTTCTCATCTTATAGATGAAAAAGACAATACAACCTTCTTCCCATATGGGGACTTGTTCAAAAGAATATAAAAAATTGGTACATAGCCCATTGCACCATATTTTAAAGCTCCTAAATAATATTTTGGCTAAAATGCAAAATCTTACTTTGAAGTTTTAATATGATTCATTTCAATTTTCTAACTTTGCTTTCGTTCATTTTAGTTATCTACGTTTTAAGTTTATTAGTTTATTCAATCAATGACTCTCTTATTCTCTGTCAATTTATATTAAATTTTTTAAAAAAAGAATTGGAAAATATTTTTCAATCATTTTTTGACTTTTTTAAATTAAAAAAATTTGAAGAACAAAATTAAAAATTTAGACAATTAACCTCAACATTAAAAAAGTTGATGAAAGTAGCTTAATTGAATAAATTTGAATTTTTTTTTTTTAGAAACGAATAAATTTGAAACTTAGATAACTGAAATAAACTAGAGCAAAATTAAAGATATGAAATAAATGAAATTAGCATTTTAGCTTAATATTTTTGAGGAAAAAAGTAAGCAAAGCTCCCAAATAATAAATTGCAAATTTTGTGCATTTTTTCTTCATAACATATGCCTCCCTTGTTCTTGGATTGTCATAGCTTTCAAAGGACTTTTCATGGCGTTTAAATCCTGATGATTTATCGGGTTTCTCAAGCACTTCAACAGAACCAGGTACAATTTTCTACTACCTCTCTTCACCAACTTCATTTTTTCCATTT
This sequence comes from Quercus glauca, assembly GCA_023736055.1. Lineage (NCBI taxonomy): Eukaryota > Viridiplantae > Streptophyta > Magnoliopsida > Fagales > Fagaceae > Quercus > Quercus glauca. Next base: position 86,068,918 of record CM043316.1, on the reverse strand, counting down.
TCATTTTCAACTCTAGATGACCACCCATCACCGATTCACATCAAGAACGAAATAAATCCCGAGGAACATTTTGTTCTTGACCAGCTGTCTTACCTTTTACCAATCCCTTGTAGCTCTTCAGCACCAAACCCATTTAGATATTTTGAAAACCACATCAAACGAGTAGCTGAATTTAGAGCAGTTGATGGGTTTTTATTGCCTAAAGAGAAATTACGATGGGTTTTCCTTTAGAAACTAAAGGGTAAAATTGCAATCGAGTAGGCTTCAACGAATGTTGGTGTTGAATCGAGTCTTGATGTTGTTGCCAATGTAGTGAGCAAAGGGAATTTAGGTGGTGAAGCAATGGTCATGTTTTTCAATTGGGTGATTAAGAACCTGACGATAACTAAGGTAATTAACAGTTACAATTTGATTATTAAAGCATTAGGAAGAAGAAAATTCTTTAAGTTTGTGATGGAAATATTGCATGACGTCAAGACAGAAGGTGTGAGCCTTGATTTACAAACTCTATCGATTGTATTGGACAGTTTTGTTAGGGCTCATCAAGTGTCGAAAGCAAAACTAATGTTTGGAAATGTAGAAGAGTTTGGGATGAAATGTGATACAGAGTGTTTGAATGTGCTTTTACAATGTATATGTCAGCGTTCCCATGTTGGTGCTGCAAATTCGTTTTTGAATTCAATTAAAGGGAAGATACCATTTGATGTTACGACACTAGGCTTTAGCTTAAGCTTTTAGCTTTTAACTTTTAGTTTTTATGTACAATTTTTTAAGACCACACTTTTTCCTTTTTTTTTTCTTTTTTTTTTTTTCATTTTTTCAAAATTTTCAAGGTATAAGTATACTTTAACACATTTTCAGCAAAAGGCTAAATAAGCTATTCCCAAACAAACACATAATATTGTTATTAGTGGGTGGTCAAAATTGGGTAGAATTAGTGAAGTTGAGAGTGTTTTGAAAAGCAATGTTAGTGGATGGGTTTAGTCCTTATTGCTTGACTTTCAGTTACCTTACCAAGGGTTTAGGGAGAGTTGGTCGGATTGATGATGTTGTTGAGATTTTTAAGCACACGAAGGAGAAAGATTGTGTGCCTGACACTGGAACTTAGAATGCAATGATATTTAACTCTGTATCCGTTGGAGAAAGGTTGAGGTTGTACACCGTTGTAGGGTTGTCAATGTGTGGGTAAGATTAATGGGGTCCCCCATCTCCTCCATCTTCATAAAGGTACCTACAAGCTCAAGAGGCCCATTATGTCATCCCAATATGGACTGAATGGATCCATAGCAGTTGTTAGGACAAGTTTGTTAATGTGTTCAAAGCTCATTATGGGTAATAGTAGATGTTGTAGATTGATAATACCAAACTAAGGACTTTAAGCCCCATTCCCAAAACCACCATTTGTTTTATTGGGTAAAGTCTACCCATATGTGCAAATTGTGGGCCTAATTTAAAAAGGCCTCAGGAATTATGGACTTACCAATAGCTTTTTGAATAAATAAAAACTAGGGTAAAAAACACCCAAAATATCATCAAAAAGTTGGCAAAAATATAGAAAGAAGGATGCTGATACAAGCCAAAAAAAAAAAAAAAAACGGGTGAATTTCCTTCCTTAGCCTAAAGATCTGCGCATTGATTTTATTTTCGGTGGACTAAGTGTTTGTTTGGGTATCTCGTACCTTCTAAAAGCTTATTTACATAATATTTATGAAAAAGAAGTAGTTTTTGTAGTTTTATGCCAAATATGTGACAAAAAAAAAAAAAAAAAAAAAAAAAACTAGAAGCTAAGTTATTTTCGAAAAAAAATATGTTTTGTTAAATTTCTTTTAAAAAGTAGAGACAAAGAGCAAAAAGTTAAAAGAGTTTGACATACAGACACTGAGTGTTCATATACCCCAAAAAAGGGTTGATAGTTCATACATTTATGCATCAAAAGATAAAAGGGAAAAATTTATGAACACATTTTTTGTAATAGACCTCTTGCCACAACTTTGTTATGGTTGATTATGAGTGGTGTAAAAAAAATAGTATATTTATATGACTAAAAAAAATAGTACATTTACGTGAAAGTGATTGTTTACTACTTATAGTTGACGACCACGTTAGAATAGTTATATTAAAGTTGTAGTTAACTGAAAACTAAATATTCTTCTTAAAAAAAATAAAGGTTAAATAAGGTTTTTCCCATACATAATTTAATTTTAATTATTTCTTATTTGGTAAAATGATTTTTTTTTTAAATGGCGGTTCACACCGGAGATTGATTTCTTAGAATATCTTACACGCACACAATTCTTTAACTAGTCACAATTTTCAGCACAATTTCTGAAGTGGTGTGTGTAAACAGGTGTGAACAGACATTGCCCTTTTTGGAATTTCAACTATTCTTATCAATCAATAGCGCAAAGAAAAATATATTTCAAGATCTTCCATTGTAATCAGAAGGGGTAATATTACATACAATACAAGTACAACAGATGTAACCTTGCCCATTATACTGCCAGTAACTAAAAACAAGGCCACAAACAAAACTACATATGCACCATAAGAGTGATTTCAGAGTTGTAGTACAGGGAAAAGTAAAAACATGCACAACACCCTATAAGTGGGGGAGACAATATCTAGAGTACATATAAGGAGGACCGAGACACTTGCTCACTGCATATATAGGCGCAGACTTTTGATATGGTTCTATTCAACTTCATTAATACTTTATCAAATGTAGAAACACAAACCGGTATTATATTTAGTCAGCCACTATGATCGGCGATATTGTCAGCCACTTCACCGGCAGCATTGGCTAGGTTCTTCGTCAGATCAAAATTCACCTTCGGAAAAAAATAATGATTTCATACTTCAATTTCACAAAGAAATTTAAAAAAAATATGAAAAGAAAAAAAAAACCACAAGCCATGCAACATAAATAGAAGAAGAAAAAGAGAGATGGAATTGAAGCCACTTACCATGGCAAGGAATCCAATAAAAGCTGTAAAAAGGAAGAAGCTAGCACTCATCCATTTGCCATGAAAAGAGAAGCGTAGTGCAGAGCGAGCAAACTCCAAAGTGCATACCTTAATCAACTGCATCTTATCTTGTGGAGTCATAAATTTCATGAAACAGATGAAGTAACAACCATGGAAGCTAAACACCAAGTGCGCCAAAATTATTTCCTTTGTCATATAAAACACAACTTCATGAGCAAGCACATATGCGTGTTTGACCAAGAAACCTACCCACCGCCCCGTTGCTTTGTTCAGTAGTAATATCAAGATCGCATACAGCGCATAGCATATTGGACTTCCTATAATGATGAAACCTAAGTGAGACAAGAAGTCCCATTTCTTCTTATAGGCCATGAATGCAGGTGCAATATTGTTGAAAACTTTCTTGTCCAGTAGGAGACTTAAACAAGCCATGAAAGCAACGTTGAACCCTGCTGAAAGTAAAAACCAGAGAAGAGAATGAATCCTTGCAGGTTGTGCCGCATCTCCTGTACCTGCTATGCCAGTATGCATCCCCATTTGCTCTTGATTCTCATCTCTTGGGATTTCCTCAGTCAGTCCGTCTCTGGCTACTATAACTTCAACCGTAGAAGAATTTGCTTCCAAAACTTGGCCATTCAGTGTACCCTAATGATATAAAGAATAAAACCTTTCTAAATCAGTAAATGAATCTAAAAGCTGATTACCAAAATAGGTTTAGTGGAACAACATAATATTTTCAGTTACTAATCAACAAAAGTTCCCCACAAAAAATCTCCTTCAAAGCATCATCCTCGTCAAAGATGTTCTTGTAGGGGTTCAAATAATGACTAGTAGAATAGACAAATAATCACATCAAGAACAGACTTATACTTTGCTACAACACCTACCTATTTCATTTTTGGGTATAAATGGCAGTGTTTATCCAATATTCCAATTAGATTATTAAACATTAATCAAAACTTTAAAAAAAAAAAACTATATCCTTTAATGGCTGAGGAATTTCACCTAACCAAAAACTCTCCTCACTCACACTTTTTATGAAAATTTAGTTAACTAAATTCCACTCTGTTTCTTGTTCTTAAAACAGAGCACAGCTTCTAATTTTTAAACAATCCAAGGAGCAACCTTAAGTCCTCCACTAGCATGCTTGCACAAAAGCTTCCTGGGTAGCTTCTAGCAAGAGAGCTACTCGGGAGGCCATCACTAAAAGATTATTATCCAATTATCAGCGACTTCATCGAAACTTTATTTTTTGAGAAGAGACTCCAACAAAATTTGGACTATGGAGACTTAAATAAAAGTATTGGCTTGACACGCTATATACGTGCTGCTACGAAGGGATCTGGATGTGATATTAGGATATGGCTCATTGCAGCCATCTCTCTCTCTATATATAGCTAACTATATAATAAATATTATATTATTGTTTCACATATTATAATTTAAGCATTTTATTCATTCATGACTTGAATTTTGACTTAAAAAAAAAATTGAAAAATTGATGATTCATGTGAGCAAAATCTAAATAGATAAATAACATAATAAAAATGTTTATAAAAAAAAAACATAATAAATGCACTTTCTTTTTATGAAGGTTTTTTTTTTAAAATATAATTACATTAAAATATTATTAGTAAAACTAAAAAAATCACAAAAAGAAAAAGAAAAAGCCTTTTATCTAGTTCCCAGAACCCAACCTCACTATTTCTTAAAATATCAAATTCAAAAGCACCCAGCAATAGATGCTTACATGCCTCATCGAGAAAAGTGTGTGTGAGTGGGAGAAAGAAATAGAGATCGAACCTCAGGTGCTTCTTCATTGTAAACAGACTCGGATGACATTTTCTTTGTTGAACTGCACCAATGGATATTAGCAAAGATTTTTTTGAATGCTTACTCTTCTATGCTTACTATTCTATTTCTATTTTGCTGGGAAGACTCTTGTTTTTTGATGGAGGAAGATGGAGACTCTATGGGATGTTCTATGGAGATAAGATGGCTTTTGCTGGGAAGATGGAGATTCTATTTTGCTGGGAAGATGTGCTGGGAAGATGGAGACTCTGAAGACTCTTGTTTTTTGATGGAGGAAGATGGAGACTCTATTACTATTTTGCTTATTTTGCTTTGTGGGAGCAATGGGATTACGTGCTTACTATTTTGCTTATTTTTCTTTGTGGTTGGATTACTGGTTGTTTGATTGCTTTGGTGGAGACATGGGATTACTGGACAAGATGGCTTTTGCTGGGGCGATGGAGATTCTATTTTGCTGGGAGGATGTGCTGGGAAGATGGAGACTCTATTACTATTTTGCTTATTTTGCTTTGTGGGAGCGCAATGGGATTATTTTGCTTTGGTGGAGACATGGGATTACTCATTACGCTTATTTACGCTTATTTTCTTTGTGGAGTGCTTACTGTTCTATTTTGCGACATGGGATTACGCTTATTTACTGGCTTTGCGACATGGGATTACGCTTATTTACTGGCTTATTTTCTTTGTTTGTTGGATTACGACATGGGATTATTTACTGGCTTATTTTCTTTGTGGGGTTTGGGATTTATTTCTTTGTGGGGTGCTTACTTTTCTATTTTGCTTTGTGGGGTTTGGGATTTATGTTGCTTTGTGGGGTTTGGGATTTATTTCTCTTGTTGGATTACGACATGGGATTGGGGTTTGTCTTTGCTCACATTTTTCACAAAAGTTCTTTGTGGGGTGCTTCAGGAAATATATCCAAGCGGCACTATAAAGTTCACATTTTTCACAAAGAGACATTTTTCACAAAAGTTCTTTGTGGGGTTTTGGGATTTGCTTTGTGGGGTTTGGGATTTATGTTGCTTTGGATTTATGTTGCTTTTCTCTTGTTGGGTTTGGGATTTGCTTTGTGGGGTTTGGGATTTATGTTGCTTTGGATTTATGTTGCTTTTCTCTTGTTGGATTACGACATGGGATTGAAGTTCTTTGTGGGGTGCTTACTGTTCTATTATTTTGCTTTGTGGGGTTTGGGATTTGCTTTGTGGGGTTTGGGATTACGACATGGGATTGAAGTTCTTTGTGGGGTGCTTATTCATTTTGCTTTGTGGGGTTTGGGATTTATGTTGCTATTTTGGGTTTGGGATTTATGTTGCTATTTTGCTTTGTGGGTTTACTGTTCTATTTTGCTTGTTGGATTACGACATGGGATTACGCTTATTTACTGTTCTATTTTGCATGTTGGATTACTGACGACGCTTAGAATTTAGAATTTTGACTTTTGACGTATTTAGAATTTAGAATGAGATCTTAACAACTTCGTTTTTCAACTTGCCTTGAAAACCGGCTTACAATGAGAAGGTGCATAAAATTTTATATATACATCATTAAAATTGCATTTAATCCATGTGGGACAATTGAATTGTAACAATGATCAATAGGAATGACATCAACAACGCAAAGCATTGGACATTAGAGGCACAAAGTTTGAAGACGGCTAGAAGAATCAAAAACTATTAATTTGTACGTAGCAATCAAACTCGTTTGATAAGAACTGCTTAATCAATATTTGTTATATTCCTTTTAGTGGTAATAGAAGAATTTGATTGAATTAAGTTTGTTCTATTGAGTTCGTATAGAACCTGGCTATAACTAAGGACATTAATAGTTACTGTGTGATTATTGAAGCATTAGAAGAAGAAAATTCTTCAAAGTTTGTGATGGAAATGTTGCGTGACATGAAGATGGAAAGCATTAGCCTTGAATTAGAGATTCTATCAATTGTGTAGGACAGTTTCGTTAGGGCTCATCATCATCAAGCCATTTGGAAGTTAAATTGAAATTAATGAAATTGAGCCGATTATAGGTCACACTACAAAAAAATCGTCCTGTCCCAGCGTTTTTTTCCCAGCGTTTTTCAAAACCGTTGTAATAAATAAGCCTATACCAGCGTTTTTTGAAAGCGCTGGTATAGGAAACCCTATTACAGCGTTTGAAAACCGGCGCTTTATAAAGCGCTGCAACAGGATGCTTATAGCGGCGGTTTCCAAAAACGCCGGTACAGGAAGACAAAAGCGCTGTAATAGGGTTGCCAATTTACCTTTTCTGACAGACCTATCCCAGCGCTTTTAAAAGCGCTGCGATAGGTTGATCCTATTCCAGCGCTTCCAAAAGCGCTGGTATAGGCCTCTCTCCATAAAGGAATGGAGGGCCCTGTCCCAGCGCTTTTGAAAGCGCTGGGATAGGTTGACCCTATTCCAGCGCTTTTAGAAGCGCTGGGATAGCCTCCTTCCATTTCCTTAGGAAGGGAGGTCTGTTCCAGCACTTTTGAAAGCGCTGAGATATGTTGACCCTATTCCAGCGCTTCTAAAAGCGCTGGGATAGGTTGACCCTATTCCAGCGCTTCCAAAAGCGCTGGGACAGCCTCCTTCCATTCCCTTGTAGAGGGAGGCCTATCCCAGCGCTTTTGGAAGCGCTGGAATAGGGTCAACCTATCCCAGCGCTTTTAGAAGCGCTGGGACAGACCTCCCTCCGTAAGGGAATGGAAGGAGGCTGTCCCAGCGCTTTTAGAAGCGCTGGGATAGGATGACCCTATTCCGGCGCTTCCAAAAGCGCTGGGACAGCCTCCTTCCATTCCCTTACGGAGGGAGGCCTATCCCAGCGCTTTTAGAAGCGCTGGGATAGGGTCAACCTATCCCAGCGCTTCCAAAAGCGCTGGGATAGGTCACCTATAGTAAAAAAAATTTATTTAATTATATGGGTTTTAATGGATAAACCCACTAATGCCCACCAAAACTCATCTAAAATTAAAATAAATAGCATAAAGTCTAAATTTCTTGAAAATGATGAAAATATCTCTGAAACTAAAAAAAAAATGACTAAAATACCCCCAAAACCTAAAAATTGCAAAAATACCCCCAAAACCCAAAAAATGACCAAAATACCTCAAAAACATAAAAGTTACCAAAAATATCTCCAAAACCCAAAAAATGACCAAAGTACCCTCAAAACCTAAAAATAACTAAAATACCCCCAAAACCTAAAAAAAGACCAAAATACCCCCGAAATCTAAAAAAATGATCAAATTATGCCCGAAACCTATAAAAATCACCTAGGGATTTGTTAATTATTAAATGAAGAAAAAAACGCCCGAATACAAAAAAATGACCAAAATATATTTTTATTAATTAATGTAATTTATTTTATTAATTTTTACTGTTAAATTATATTTTATTAATTTGAACTATTATATTAAATCTTATTAATCAAGAAAATATTAAATATTACTATTTATAAAATATTTATGTATTAAAGATTAAATATTACTATTTATGAAATATTTATTTATAAAATATGTTCATAAACCTAATTGAACAAATTATATCAAGAAGTTCAAGGTATCCTAGCGGCAAGGACACGTGCATTCCCTCCATTCGGCCCAGGTTTGACCCATAGGTATCCTAAGGGCAATATCAAAATAGCTAGACACGAGTAACGGTAATTCATATGTAAACTTTTACATTTACATTGCAGTACAATATACTAGCCTATGAGCACGCGCTCTTCTATTTTTTAGGTAAGAGTTAATTTAGAGCATTTATTGTACTTTGAGATTACTACATTTTTCAATCACAAAAAATGCTCTAAATTAACTCTTACCCAAAAAATAGAAGAGCCTCTTTATCATTATGCTAAGTGTGGGGCCCTATCACACTAACCGCCCTGGCCCACCACATACGGCCCAAGGCCCGCGCCGAGGATAGTACTGAGACCGAGGACGATGGGAAAGCACCCAAAACGTCCGAAGGCCCACGCTGAGGATGACCTGTCCTCGGCGCACCGACTTCATTGTAGGGAAAATATCCCACCAACATTCTAACCACTTTAATGACAAAGTAACCTGAAAACCCAAGGCATCAGTCACTTCAATTAGCATAAAGCCTGCAAAGGCGGCTTTGACCCAACATAAAGCCTGTAAACTACAGATGATAAGGCAAACTTCTACACGCAAAGCCCAGATAACCAACAAGTGGACGGCTAGGATTAAACAAAGAAGACAATATATAGTGAAGGGATTTCCCAACAAAAGGGGGGGGATGAACAAAAAAAGAGAGATCCGAGGCCCAGGCCGAGGACAAAGATGTTTCGCAAACACTTAGCCAAGTGCTCACGTTTAGATCCCGATGAACCTCATGTCGTCCATTATGCGCCATATAAGTTTACACCGGCCATGGTTCACTTCGGTGACGCCAAATCCTTGAACCCATTCTCTCTACAAATTTCATTGTTCAGGGTCCATTACAATTTGAGTCCCTACACTAAGACACAAACTTTTCACATTAAAAAAAAGGACAATATTAAATTTCATATAATAGGATATTTACAAAAAAATGTTCATTAACAACTACTTGATAGATAGACTACCACTTTGCTCCCCTGAATTCATCCAATGTGTCTGCCATGCAATCTAACAAAATTGTTGATATATCACCCTAAAAAAATACAAAAAATAGAGAGTAAGGCTTAAATGCAAGAAAAACAACAAACAAAAATAATAGGAGGAAGACAAAGCACCACTTAAAAGACATACACTAAAATAATTAATCAAACCCAATAACCACCCAAAAAAAAAAACATAGACAAAAATATATATCATTCCCACTCTTTAAAAAAGAATCATTAATTAGAGAAAATATTAAACAATTATCAAACTAACCAAATAAAAGAAAAGATTAAAAAAGAAAAGTGTAGTCCTATTTTGTAGGTAGTATTTTCGTGGGAGTTAAATTTTTTTTTTTTTTTCCTTTCAAACTCTAAATTACATAAAAGAATAAGGGTTTTTTTTTTTTTTTTTTTCCCTTTCTAAACTCTTAGTTGGCGTTCAACTAAATATTTTGTTGAAAAAAATATATAAAAATGTAATTTGAGTTCAAATAGAACTCATATTTTTTCTTTGAAATATTCACGTTTAGAAATATCAGTTCAAATAGAAAATTCACTTTTAGAAATATAAGAAAATTCACGTTTAAAAGAATGAACTCATATTTAAAAAATTTAGTCCAAATAGAAATCAAATAGAACTCATATTTTATATTCACGTTCTCAATATGAGTTCTAATATAAGTTCAAAAGGTTTTCATGCTAATATGAGTTGTATGACTTCAAAAGGTGAATATAAGAAGTTATATTTGAACAAAACAATAGGAATATAAGAAAACGTGACGTGAATCAATATAAATTTTTTTTTTTAAAGATAAGATAATGATATGGAAAGGATAATGATAACAAAGTAAGGAAACCAAATATAGGAAAGCAAATACTAAATAACAACTCATAAAAGCAAACGTAATAGAGAGAATTCAATACGTATGAGGCATTAATTTTTGGTAATTTTTTAGGCTTTGGGGGTATTTTGGACTTGTTTTTTTTTTTTTTTGGTTTTGGGAGTATTTTGGTCATTTTTAGGTTTTAGAGGTATTTTGGTCATTTTTTCGGTTTAATGGGTATTTTGGTCATTTTCTATGTTTCAGGGGTATTTTGGTCATTTTTTAGGTTTCGGAGGTATTTTGTTAATTTTTTGGTTTTGGGGTTATTTTGGTCATTTTATGGGTTTTTAAGGTATTTCGGTAATTTTTAGGTTTTAGGGGTACTTTGGTCATTTTTTGGGATTCAAATGTATTTCTGTCATTTTATGGGTTTTGGGGGGTATTTTGGTCAATTTAAGGTTTCGGAGGTATTTTGGTCATTTTTTGGGTTTCATGGGTATTTTGGTCGTTCTCTATGTTTCGAGGGTATTTTGGTCATTTTTAGATTTCAGGGGTATTTTGCTCATTTTCAAGTTTTAGGGGTACTTTGGTCATTTTTTGGGTTTCAAAAGTATTTTTGTCCTTTTGTGGGTTTTGGGAGGTATTTTGGTCAATTTAAAGTTTCGGAGGTATTTCGGTCATTTTTTGGGTTTCATGGGTATTTTGGTCGTTTTCTATGTTTCAAGGGTATTTTGGTCATTTTTAGGTTTCAGGGGTATTTTGGTAATTTTTAGGTTTTAGGTGTACTTTGGTCATTTTTTGGGTTTCAAAAATATTGTTGTCATTTTCTGGTTTAGGGTTTAGGGTATTTTGGTAATTTTTAGGTTTTAGGGGTATTTTGGTCATTTTTAGATTCCGGGGTATTTTGTAGGTTTCGTGATTATATAAAGTTATTTTTCGGTTTCGGGGGTATTTTGGTCGTATTTAGGGTTTAGGGGTATTTTGTTCATTTTTTGGGTTTTGGGGAGGTATTTTGGGCAATTTAAGGTTTTAGAGGTATTTTGTTTAGTTTTTGGTTTGGTCATTTTCTATGTTGCGAGGGTATTTTGGTCATTTTTTAGGTTTCTGGGGTATTTTGGTAATTTTTAGGTTTTAGGGGTACTTTGGTCATTTTTTGGGTTTCAAATGTATTTTTGTCATTTTATGGGTTTTTGAGGGTATTTTGGTAATTTTTAGATTTCAGGGGTATTTTGGTCATTTTCTTGTGTTAGGGGTATTTTTGGTCATTTTTTGAGTTTTGGGGGTATTTTGATAATTTTTAGGTGTTAGGGGTATTATATTAAATCTTATTAATTATTAAATTACAAGCCTCTGAGCACACACTCACGTGCATGCTCATAGGCTCTTCTATTTTTTGGGTAAGAGTTAATTTAGTGTATTTATTATAATTTGGGATTACTACATTTTCCAATCACAAAAAAATCTAGGGGTGTGATAAAAAATTATTTCTCCACACATGATACTCATCACCCTCCTAGGTTTTATTTGTGATTGAAAAATGTAGTAATCCTAAATTAATAAATGCTCTAAATCAACTCTTACCTAAAAAATAGAAGAGCCTTTGAACATGCGCGTGAGTGTATGCTCAAAGGCTAGTTATCAATACATATATTGTATTTTATAAAGTACATAAGATTTTCTATGGAGTAGTAAATTAATAAGATTTTTGTTAAAGGAAATGCTCCTAAAAAGATCCTAAAATTTAGTAACTACCCATCCATGTTTTTGTTTTTTGTTTTTTGTTTTTGTTTTTTTTTTATTTATTTATTTATTTTTTTTGTTGTTTGTGTTTTTTCCTTTTTGGTGTTGTTGATGTTGTTCTTTTTTTTCAAATTTTATTTATGACACTTGTCATTTTTTGTCTAATCCTAAAATGTAGTTTTTTTTAACCCTAAAATTTAGTCATTTACTACACATCCATAACATAAGCAAATAAAAGCTTAAATTGAAAATTTTATGGCAAGAGATACACGTTAATTTTATAAAACCACAATTGTATTTTGAGATATTTTTTTAATAAAGTATTAAATGGTGCTTTAACCTTAACAAAAGGCTAATACAATTGGGAATTAATGATTAGAAGTATCTAGAAATAAAATTGTATAAAAACTTCATGATTGTTTGTTGAGAAGAAAAAAAAAAATAATACTATAAAGTATTATTAAAGATGGTTTAACAAAAACCCAATAGGAATAATAATGAAATTTTATTTTAATTCGTCAATGCTGTTCTTCTAAATTTTTTATTGAACAAAAGTATTGTTAGAGTTTGTGTGTGATTTAAATTTTGATGAGATCATTTTTCCTGAAAATCCTATTAAAATTTTTCAGAATAAAGATAAAGATTTTTTTAGAATTTAACTCTATCATGGACTCTTTAAAATATTATCACCACATCATCAACTATTTAAATAAATAACTAATGGAGATCTAAAAAAAGAAAAAGAAAAAAAAGAAAAAAAAGGGAGTTAACGTGTCAAAATTACATTTTTTTAAAAAAAGAAAAAGAAAAAAAAAAGAGAGGTGACATTTTAAAAGTACATTAAAAAAGAAAAAAAGAAAAAAAAAAGGGAGTCAACATTTCAAAATTACATTTTAAAAAAAAAGAAAAAGAAAAAAAATGGAGTTAACGTGATACATATAAAAAAAATTTTAAAAATAAGAAAAGAAAGTAGAACTCAAGGTTGCTACATACTTAAATAAAAAAATAAAAAATTTTAATTAACAAACCAAAGTTAGTGTGAGTGTTATTAAAGATAATAACATAAGTTTGTTAGAGTTTGTGTTTGATTTAAATTTTGATGAGATCATTTTTCCTAAAAATCCTATTAAAATTGTTCAGAATAAAGATAAAGATTTTTTAGAATTTAACACTATCATGGACTCTTTAAAATCTTATCACCACATCATCAACTATTTAAATAAATAACTAATAGAGATCTAAAAAAGAAAAGAAAAAGAAAAAAAAGGGAGTTAACGTGTCAAAATTACATTTTTAAAAAAAAGGTAAAAGAAAAAAAAGGGATTTAACATTTCAAAATTACATTTTTTTTAAAATAAGGGAGTTAACATGATACATACATACATACATACATATATATATATACTAGCCTTTGAGCACGTGCTCAGAGGCTCTTCTATTTTTTGGGTAAAGTTAATTTAGAGTATTTATTATAATTTGGGATTACTACATTTTTCAATCACAAAAAAAAAAAAAAAAAAAAAAAAAACCTAAGGGTGTGATGAAAAATTATTTCACCGCACATAATACTCATCACAATCCTAGTTTTTTTTTTTTTTTTTTTTTTTTTTTTTTTTTTTTGTGATTGAAAAATGTAGTAATCCCAAATTATAATAAATATTCTAAATTAACCCTTACCCAAAAAATAGAAGAGCCTCTAAGCACGCGCGTGAGCGCGTTCTCAGAGGCTAGTACTACTATTTAAGGGGTTTCTCCTGTTTGGATTCCTCAATTTTGATGTCCAAAATACCCTCAAATTCACCAGTTTGTAAAGCTTAAATAGTAGGATTAGACATGTAAAATTACTAATTTAAAAAGTCCTAAATTTTAGATAAATTTGAAAAAATATTGCCTACAAAATAGGAATAGTCCTACTAACCCACTTATTCTAACACACGTTTCTAATATTTTATTCTTAAAAAAAAATAAATAAATAGAGATTAAGAGCAGTTTAGGTATTAAGCGCTAATAGGATTATACATGTAAAATTACTAATTTAAGACTGCTAAATTTGCTCAAAGTACCCTCAAATTCAACTGTTTAGGAAGTGTAAACAGGGTTAAACATGTAAAATTAATAATTTAGAACTCCTAAATTTGAGATAAATTTGAAAAAACTGTTTCTTCTATCCATGTTTAAATTTTAAACCTTTTTAAAAAAATCATAATTTTTAAATAGATAATTTTAAAAAATTTTATCCTCTCTATCACGTCTTCCATCTCTTAGACCCTCACGTTCTATCAACTCCTTAAAATTAGGCCACAAATTTTTAGCACTCATCCAGACATCTCCAAAATGCTCTCCATGTCTAACCGCTAAGCAGTAACCACCTCAAAAAGTTTTACGTGTTTAAACTTTAACCGGTTTCTATTGCTTTATCCTTTCCCAAAGAAATCACTAATTTCTATATTATCCATACTTACTCACTCTTCTCCTCCTAAATGAAATTGAAAATAAAAAACACAATTACATTTAAAAAAAAAAAAAAAGAGAGAGTTAACGTGATACATTAAAAAAAAGAAAAAAAAAAAAGAAGAAGGTAGAACTCAAGGTTGCTACATACCTAAATAAATAAAATAAAAAAGTTTAACGCCAAAAACATATACATTCAGTCACCACCAACATTTCAAAATTACATTTATAAAAAAAAAAGAAAAAAGTAGAACTCAAGGTTGCTACATACCTAAATAAAATAAAAAAAAATATTTAACGCCAAAAACATATACAATGATGGTAAAAAAAAAAAAAAAAAAAAAACGTTTCTTGAGGTTTAATACCTATAATAATTCTTGCAAAGTCTCTCACCTGAACTAATCTAATATTCCATTCCAATGACTCCTCAATGCAATCCAAAAAATTTATGCGTATGTGAACCTGAGAGAGATAAAAGAATTAGGGTTAAACCAAGTATTTTAAAAAAAAAAAAAAACTTTAATCAACAAACCAAAGTTAGCGTGCGTGTTATTAAAGATAATAGCTTAAGTTTGTTAGAGTTTGTGTTTGATTTAAGTTTTGATGAGATCATTTTTCCTGAAAATCCTATTAAAATTGTTCAGAATAAAGATACATATCTAACTCTCTACAAAATAGGACAACTTTCTATTAGTTTTCAAAGCAAACTCACCTCATGTTCCCTCTCTCTCTCTCCCAATATGTAACGTGTATCACAATAAAATAACGTGTATCACAATAAAATTGTATTTGTGTATCACATTAAAGAATGGTTTTTTATTTACATTTATTGTGTGTTTTTTACAAAAAAAAATACAAAAATAACGTGTATCACGTTATTTTACATAAAATGAAACACTCACCTAGTATAATAAGTAAGTTTTTTATGTATCATAAATGTAAATAAAAAATGCCTATGTTAACGTGTATCCCGTTAACATATTACACTTTTATAAAAATGTGTATTTGTGTAAATAATACAATTAGTGTAAATAATACACTTTTATTGTGTAGTATTAATTTTTATTTTAGTAATTTGAAGTATTAAATTATATATTTGTTAATTTGGAGGATTAAATTATATTTTTTTAATTAATAAATTATATTTTTTTAATTTGAAGTAGTAAATATTATTTTATTAAAAAAATCCTTAAAGAGCAAACTCTCACTAGTCAAAAAGTTATTCAGGTTCACCACAACAAGTGGGCAAACTCTCACGGTGGGCTTGAGTTTCACCACAACAAGTGAATTCCCTCTAAAGCTATTCAGGTTCCCACCAAAAATTTTGGGTTTGCACACTTAGTCAAAAATTAGGGGCTCTCACCAAAATCAAACACTCAAAATCTTATCAAAAAAAAAAAAATCAGACACTCAAAATTACTTAACTCTCTCTCTCTCATTCTTCATCACTCTCCCTCTCACTCCCTCGTTGCTCAGTCTGCCCAACCCACCGCCGTCCTCCCCGCCGCCGACATAACTGTTCGCCGATCTACACCTCCACGCCATCCCTTCCCAGCCCGGCTTACCCACCTTCATTGCCTCACTCTGACAGTATAGCTTCCCCTCTTTTTATTTATTTATTTTTTCTTTTATATAAAATATTTGTCTTTCATTTATCATTCATTCCTCTAGAGTTTGTTTCTTGTTTCAATTGTTCAGCTTTATAAAGAATTGCAGCACCTTTTTTTTTTTTGGGTCAAATTTCCTTTTCCTTTTCTATTTGTTGACTATAATGGGTTTTTAAGAGGGCCAGAGACATTAGCATAACGTTGGTTACCATATTTTCAAAATCCATTACATTATAAGTTTATGTTTTCAAAATCCGTTTTAAATTATATGAATTAATTTATCCTATTTGAACTGAAATATAGTCTATAAGCTTTTGAAGTTTTATTTTATGCAAAATTTTATTTATAGTTGATACCTATCAAATTTTTTATTATTATTTATAGTTGAAATTTGGTTATTTATTGATTTATGAAACTCATCCCCTTTTTCTCCTCTTTCAATTTCAGATTTTGAAGAATAACAAGTTTAGGGGCTTTGGCTAATTGTTGTCCACAACATGTAAGGTTTCGTCAAACCCAATAGTAGTTTCTTTTTTCTTGAATTTTGGATGTATAAATCACTGCACTGTGTTAATTTGCTTCAATGCAACAGTAATAGATACACACACACACACAAAAAGTCATAATGTTAGGAGTGTGAGGGTATGTGTATAATGCTGCATGTGTGGGGTGCTGATGATGAGTGTGTGTGGGGCTGATGAGCCATGCATGTGGTGTTGCATATGTGTGGTGCTGAGGGGTGTGCATGAGTTGCTGATGAGGGGTGTGTGTGTTGTTGATGGGGCATGCATGCGTAGCTGATGAGGTGTGCATGTGTCAGTGCTGGCAAAGTGTACAATGAGATTGTGCTTTATTGATTTTGATACACCTTCAGTAGTTGGTCCACTTATTATTGAAATTCTGTCTAGGCTATCAATACACACTTAATAGCTGGTCTTTTTTAAAATGTGGATAACGTCAAATTCTTACTATATTGAAATGGAAAGGCATACCAAGACTTCTTTTGGTTCTCACTATTCCTTGCATTTTGTTAATTTGATTAAATGTAACAAGGTTGCATGCACACTTTATCTTATATTATGCCTCTACATAATAAAAAATTTTGCTTTTATTCTATAAGTTGAAGGTGCTTTTTATATTTTTGTGCCTTATAGATTCAATACAACCTTCTTATATTTGCACTACTTATTATTGAATTTTATATAGGCTATTAATATGGAATCAATGCTTGTTTGGGTTCTCCTTAAATTTTGTTGTTTCAAGCTTTTTGACCATTTCAAGTTTAAATCTTGGTTTCATTTGTCTTGCTCCATGAGATCCACAACTTTCACTGTTAGTACATCCATACACTATAGTACCCACTCTATCCTTCACCCAGTAAAAAAGTCAAATGGGTTAGATAACATAGTATTAACTCTCATACACGGCAATTGGCAATTTGTGTTTTTGTTAATTGACAATTTTGCCCTTCTAAAGAAGACATGGTTTCTATCAAATATTCATAAATAAAATTTTAAAAAAATGTATGGGGGTTCTGTGAAGGACCTTGAATGTCGTTGCCTTCTTGATGTGAACCAATGGACCCACCACAACAAAATTGGTCTTATTTGGCTAACTAAAACAGAAAATTAATTAAATAAATATAAATAAGCCTTGGGACATCTCAAAAGTTCTTTCATTTTAAATATATATATTTCAAATAAAAGGCAACAGTCTCTCATAGATGCTAATTTTTTAAAATGGGAAATTACTATTGTTAACTATTGTGTAGGTGGCTAATGATTAAAGATGGCTAATATGTATAGAGTAAGTTCAATCTTTGTCTTCTTCTTATTTTTTTTGTGTGTAAAGTTATTAGGTTCAGATCAAACTCATGGAGCAAACATCCTCTATCTCACTATAAGCCTTTCATTTTATACTCTACAAAGTAGTTTATGTGTCAAATTTTTATTTTATTTTTTCGTTCAAATATTTTATTATTTTATAAGAAAAAAAAAAAAAGACACGTGGTAAGCTTTTTTTTTTTTTTGAGAATCAGACACTTGGAAGCTAAAATTAGAGAATAGAGAATTTTTATTTTGCACCCATGGAAATCCATTAAAGAAAGTTAGTTATTGACAGTTGAGAAAGAATATTCTATTATATTACCTTTTATTTGACCCATGGAAATCCATTAAAGAAAGGTATTAATACCTTCATCTAATGCCAAGATGTGCTTCTATTATATTGTTTGTTATCTTGTCTGCCATCAAATGTCAGCTTTATTATCATTTTATCTATCATTTTATTTTAGAGGTAAGTGTGGTAATTATTTTCAAATCTAGTCATCTCTTAAGTCTTAACTTTTAGGAGAAATTAAGAGCCCTTATTTATTACTTTGGAATGTCTCTTTTTTTCATATTTGTTTTATAATAGTGTTATTTCTGAATTTTTTTCTTCCAAGATAATTAAAAAATTATGTTGATCCTTTCACTTATCGGAAATAATTTTTTTGCTTATGAAAAAAGATACAGATTATTTTGGGACTAAGACTTTGTTATTGCTTCATGATCTAATTTCTGCCTATATAGGTTGCAGGAGTTGCTGTGATCTTTGAGGTGCAAAGAAGTGCTAGATCAGAAGCCAGAAACGAGGAAGTACGCAAACAAGAACTTGAGGTGATATGGACAAATATATTTAATGTTAAAAAAAATGAAGTTTTTTATTTAATTTTTTTTCTTGTTCAAATTTCAAGATTACAAAAAGGAAGTTGAATACCGATTTGAAAGAAATATTAAGATACTAATATTAGATTGGAAGAGGGTATATATAATATACCAACTATTCAACTTACTTTGAGTTATACACCATAACCAAATAGTGTCTTTATATTAAAGACGCCATTTGCTGCTCAAACAGATAGTTGAATGGTCTACTTGTGTTGTTCTTTGTGGGTTTTTTTATTTATTTATTTATTTATTTATTTTTTTTGTAATGTACGTCAATGGCCTCTGTGTTGTATTTTTTGCATATTTGCTGGACTGAGAACTAACTCCTGCACTGTGTATTGTAATGGTCTTAGGTTGTTTATGGCTCTGGCTGTTTGTATTGAATAGTCAAAGTTGTCACATGTTATGTATATTTATCATCAATAAAATTTCTACCTTTTACCTCTAAAAAAAAATTAAAAAAAGAAGGAAAGGAAAAAAAAAAACAAAAAATGCACCATTTGTTTCCCTTGTTATCAGTATCCCTTTGGTATTTTTTTTTTGATACTAGTGTTATGCCTGTGCGATGCACGGCTTAATTAAAATTCAAATGTAAACAATTTTTTTTATTAATTTCCTTAACATTAAATAATAAAATAAACAATAAAAAATAAATGAATATTTTACTTTTTTTAAGTTATATAATGAATGCTTATTGTGTGAGACTAAAGTGTTTTAAAAGCATATATATATATATATATGTGTGTGTGTGTCTAAAATAGTTGAATGAAAGATGGTAGATAACTACATAATAACTAATATAAAATGAGATACATGAAAGAAATATAAAAGGATTTTTCATAATATATTGAGATTTAAGGCTCAAGTAATATTTAAATGGAAAAACCTTGAATTTAATGATTAAAAGCTATTAAAAAAAAATGATTGAAAGCATATTTAAGTGGAAACCTCAATTTAGTAATTAAGAATAATCTAAATAACTAAACATTTAAAAATATGAAGTAAAGAGACATACATGAAAATATAATTTTTGTCCTTGAAAGCATGGGAGAAGACACAGAAACTTGAGTGATTTTCACCCAACCAAAAAAATAAATAAATTCATTAGCCTTGAGATATGATGAGAATTGAGAAGTGATACCTTTCAATAGTAACATCCATTTTGGCCTTTAGTTGTGAACAATAATCTCTATTATTTTATCTCAACCTCTCTCTCTATCATTAACAAACCAAAATAATTAGCACAAAAAAAAAAAAAAAAAAATCCTGCTTAGCATGATATTTCCTATCTAGTACACCTAATTAAGATTTTTCAAATAAGGCTTAAACTACAAAGAGAATGGTAGACAATAGTTTCCCAATTAACAATATGAGCAATACGGATAAATAAAAATGAATAAAGAAGCAGAAAGACCAACATGATAACAATTATTGAGGCATAAATAGAATAAAATAAGTGAATGGGAAAAATGTCTTACTTTTTCTTTGGAGATCATTGAGTAATTCTTTACTTGCAATGGACAATTTATCTAGGCGTGGTGTTTGTATTGAAGCAGTTTGTCCAATATGCAGAACTTCAAATGAAACTGTACTAAACGAAAACAGAAGATATTTCCTATTGTTGAGTGTAATTCATATATGATATACAAAATAATAAAAATTCATGTCTAACTCTATTTAATGATTGATGCTCAAACAATAACCAAATAAATAGAATAAAACTTTAGGAAATTTTATAAAACAAAAGACAAAAAATACACAAACACCAGGTACGGTACCATCAGGTGAAAAAAAACACAAACAACAAAAAAGAAGATGAAAAATGAAGAATAAAAAAATAAAAAGGTTCTTTAAGGATATTGTTAGATTTGACAATGTAAAATTTTCCATAAACCTAAAGCTTCATACCATCAGGTACGGTACCATCCTTTCATCATTTGACATGATAGAATTGCAACAAATGTGGGCTGTAGCATACCAAGTCCTAGTTAACAAATAGTTTTTGACCAAATTAAATGAAAAGGGACATGTAACTTATTTATTTGTTTCTCAGTTGTACCTCCCTATTAAGAAGACTTTTGATATGTTTATCCAAAAACAAATTATTTTTGATATCAGTCATAAATAGTGGTCAATTCCTTTTAATTATTACTATATTTTTAGATGGAACAATTAGGAAAGAAAGTTTGGTTTGTATAGTAATTAAATATAAACAAGTGTAGAAAGAGTACATTCAAATGAGTTAATATTTTTAATGAGCTTATACATTATTGAAATTTTATGATATAGCCTTCGGTTCAAATTCTTGGAAAGTACCACATTACAGTTAAGTATAGATTTTGATAGGTTTATTTTGGGTCTCCTTATCTAATAGTAATTGGGTTAGTAAGAAGTAAATACATATAGTATGCTGTGGTCGGTTGTTGTTTTGGAGCAAGCAGGTGGCTTGCATGGAGCGAAAAGGTGGTGTATGTCCGTGAAGGGAGTGTTGTTTGTTTTGTGAATGTTCACATAATGTTGTTCAATTTACTGTCAATTTCTCATATTTTGTCTAACTAAATTCATATAGTATGCTGTGGTGGGTTGTTGATTTGTTTGTTTTGTGACTATTACATTTTTGAAACTCGATGTGCAATGGTGAAATTGTAGTGTAGGTGCGCCTCATAATTTGGCACATATCAATGGATAAGAGTTGGATGGACGCTAAAAAGGGTTCTGAAGAATACCTCCTTGGGCTTGACTCATTTGTGGAGTTTGCTGCTCGCACGGCATGTCAAGGGAGGATCTCATGTCCTTGTAGGAACTGTAGGCATAGACATATGCTTGATGTAGATGTCGTGCGTGATCACCTATACTCATTTGGGATGGTGAAGAATTATAGAACTTGGGTGTTTAATGGGGAATTTGAGTCTACACCGACCACTACTGAAGGTGGAAGTAGTCGTGTGCATGAGACTTTGGATCAATATGGCGATTTCCATGGGATGCTGCATGACTTACACTCCATGCATGATATGACACCGGATTCAATGGATGAAGGTCCTACTATGCAACAAGGTCCAGATGGTCCTTCTGTGCAACAACCGGTTGAAGGTCCCAACGATGATGCAAACAAGTTTTACGACCGAATACAAGATGTGGAGAAACCTTTATATGAAGGGTGTACAAAATTTAGCATATTCTCAGCTATTGTGGTTTTGTACCACTTAAAGACTCTTTGTGGTTGGAGTAACAAATCGTTCACTTTGTTGCTTCAAGTCTTGCAAGATATGTTTCCTTCGGATGCTAAGTTGCCAAAAGATTGTTACGAGGCTAAGAAGATAATTACGGATTTGGGTTTGGGTTATGAGAAGATTCATGCTTGTCCTAATGACTGCATGCTTTATTGGAAGGAAAAGAGTAACCTTGATGCTTGCCCACATTGTGAGGTATCAAGATGGAAACCACCCGAGTCGCCTGTAGCTGATAAGACACAGGCTTCATTAAGTAAAAGAAAGAAGAAAGCTGCAAAGGTTCTACATTGGTTCCCTTTAAAGCCAAGATTGCAACGACTCTTTCTATCATCTGAACTAGCCACTAATATGAAATGGCATGCTACTGGTCGAACAAATGATGGGGTAATGAGGCATCCCGCTGATTCTGAAGCTTGGAAAGAATTTGATGATAAGCATGTAGCGTTCGCATCTGACCCCCGCAATGTCAGACTTGGGTTAGCAACGGATGGGTTCAACCCATATGGAAACATGAGTACCACGCATAGTACATGGCCGGTTGTGTTGGTTCCATACAACCTCCCTCCTTGGATGTGCATGAAAAGGTCTTCCTTGATCTTGTCACTTGTAATTCCTGGTCCAACCTCACCTGGGATTGCTATAGATGTGTACTTACAGCCCTTGGTAGAAGAATTAAGAGAGTTGTGGGATGTTGGAGTCGAATCATTTGATGCATCTTCTAATACCAGATTCCAATTGCGTGCAGCACTGATGTGGACTATAAATGATTTTCCAGCATATGCTGACATTTCTGGTTGGAGTACGAAGGGTTTTCTTGCATGTCCATGTTGCATGGATGATACCGAGTCTCGTTACCTTAAACATGGTCGGAAAGTTTGTTACATGGGACATAGGCGATGGTTGGATAACGATCACGAGTTCTGTGAAGATGATATAAATTTTGATGGGACTAAGGAGTTTAGAGTGGCTCCAGTGACACCATTGGGCTCAAAGATCATGCAGCAAACAGAAAAGTTAGTTGGACGTTGTCTTGGGAAGAAGCATCAGGCTCTTTATAACAAAAGAAAGAGGGGGGAGGAGGATGCGTGTGTCTGGAAAAAGAGAAGCATTTTGTTCACCTTGCCCTATTGGGCTGATCAGAAGTTGCGTCACAATATCGATGTGATGCATACGGAGAAGAATGTAACTGATAATATAATGGCGACGTTACTAGACTTGGATGGCAAGACAAAGGACACCTACCAGGCACGCCTTGACTTAAAGGCCATGGGTATACGAAGTGAACTTCATCTAGTCCACAAAGGGGTTGATACGGTTGAGATGCCAGCAGCTTGTTATAATATGACTACAAGTGAGAAAAATAGATTTTTACAAGTTTTAAAGGATGTAAGAGTGCCTGATGGGTATGCTTCGAATATCTCACGTCGTGTCCATCTCAAAGAACGCAAGATTTCTGGTTTAAAAAGCCATGATGACCACATCTTGATGCAACAACTCCTTCCAATAGCTTTGCGCGGATCGTTGCCGTCACAAGTAACAAGGCCTTTGATCAAGTTATCATGTTATTTCCGTGAAATTTGTTCCAAAACACTGACTGTGCTAGATCTTGAAAACCTTGAGAAAGATATCGCAGTCACGTTGTGCGAATTGGAGAAGATATTTCCTCCATCATTTTTCACAGTTATGGTACATGTAGTCATGCATTTGGCAAGGGAAGCG
The DNA here is from genome assembly GCA_023736055.1 of Quercus glauca. Classification (NCBI taxonomy): domain Eukaryota; kingdom Viridiplantae; phylum Streptophyta; class Magnoliopsida; order Fagales; family Fagaceae; genus Quercus; species Quercus glauca. Next base: position 86,045,241 of record CM043316.1, on the reverse strand, counting down.
AAGCTTGGTGGACCAGTTCATTATCGTTGGATGTATCCTATTGAGAGGTAATCCTAATATTTGGCTTATGATTGATTTGGTATTTTAATGCATGGTACGTTGTTCAATTGGGGAGTTTGGTATTGTGCCTAGGTACCTATCCCGACTTAAGTCTTACGTGAGAAATAAAGCCGCTCCAGAAGGATCTATAGCTCAGGGGTACATAGTTGAAGAGTGCTTAACATTCTGTTCAAGGTACATGCATGGCATTGAAACAATTTTCACACGACCTATTAGAACGATGGAAAATTCTACTGGTGCGGTGTCTTACTTCACACCAAGTCAAACAGAATTAATTCAAGCTCATCGTTACATTCTTTTCAACTGTGCCGACGTTGGACATTTTTGCAAGTAAGTTATAGTTGATTCATTAGTTTACGATCGTAGTCCATTACTGGAAATACTGTTTTAGTATGACTAACACAAATGCATGCACAGTATGCACAAACATGTGATCGAGGATGAACTAAGAAAGGCCTACCGTCATGTAACCAATGATGTCATTCATAAGCACCACATGGAGAAGTTTTGTGGCTGGTTTAGAGATCTTGTAAGTATGAATGCTAGTGACTTTTTTCATGGCTGTATATGGGAAGTAATCTAACTTACTTATAATATGTACGTATAAACGTGTTAGGTGATGTCCATGAGTGATGCTGACAGGCAGAAACTTAGCGTTACTCTTAGTACAATTGGTGCATATCCCTATTCTAGAGCCAAGCGGATGAAGCACTATGTCACCAATGGTTTAAAATTTCGAACTAAAGATTCAGAGAAGAATAAGAAAACTCAAAACAGTGGAGTAAGTGTCGTGACTGACAGTGGTGTTGTTTACTATGGTATTGTAACGGATATTATTGAGTTGAATTATTCAGATAAAATAAGACGTGCTATTCAAATGTAAATGGGCCGACGTTCTTAGTAGCCGGGGTTACAAGATTGATGAGTTAGGGTTTCCACTTGTGAACTTTACCCGCTTGATAAATGTGGGGGATGAACTGATGGATGAGCCATATGTATTGGCATCTGAAGCTTCACAAGTGTTTTATGTAGAGGACAAGAGGGACAAGGATTGGTTTGTAGTTGTTAAAACTAAAGCAAGGGATGTGTTTGATGCGGGTAGTGGTCCCTTGTGTGAGGATGATGATGGTGATACTTATTGCGAAAATGTTCCCTACAATATCATCGGTGACAATGCGGCTTCTGACAACATTGGTTTGGCTCGACCTGATGTCCAAGGAACCACAATTGATGCAATGGTCATTCAGGAGAATGAGAAGCAAGATGGGGACTTCATAGATGATAATGACTTTATTGATGACGAAGTCAGTGATGAGGAGTATAGCGACGATGAGTACAACGAAGATTAGTATTGTAATGTAGTAAGACCATCTTTTGAACTAATACGTTCCTATTATAACACTTTAGATTAGAATATGCATTTTCATTGTCACCTATACTATTTTTGGACTTAAGTAAATGGAAACGCTATATAGACATATGAGTGGCTTGGTTGTGTGCTTGTGAAGTGCTGCATGTATGAAGTGAGGTTTTTTAGAGATTATATATATATATATATATATATATATATATAAACATATGTATATGTAACATTATGTTTTTTATAACTAACAAGCTTGCATTGTTTAGGTATTACACATAAGAATGGGGAGGAAGCGGCGACTTGAGTTCGTTGAGCCTGGTGAGAGCTCCTCACATGTGGGGTCGAATGAAGTACCATCATGCCAACAAGCTCCTCCAGCTAATGATGATAGACGACATTCCCAGGGGAGTGATGACGAGACACAACCACCAGGTTGGTATATTTCTAAATTTGTACTTAATAGCACGAATATGAAATTCTATTCCTATATTTTTTTTTTCATATTTGTTTTTTTAATAATTATTTATATATCTGTTGTAAATCTATTTTGTTTTTAATAAATAAAATCCAATTTAAGTAATTTGTAAGATAATCAGAAGTTTATAGGTTCATTATTAACGTGTTAATAAATATGTTTCTAGGATAATTATTATAAATTATAAATTATATATAATACATATGTAAAATGTCAATTTGTTCTTTTTGTTACATTTTTGTACATGTGCTCCATATTTGTTCTAGGGACTTACCATAATATTCCCTGACTTGACAGTTTCCAAACTGAAAGTTGCTTTAGCATATTGTGCCATAGAGAATGACATACATTAACTAGGATGTCTTCTGCCAAAAACTTGTAGGTCCAAATGGCAGTGAATGAGTGAAATGAACTTAAGGAAGTAATTCTTACAACTGTTGGTTTTTATAAGACTTTAAAGTTTCCATTTTGTCTGTACATTTTGTTTGCCAAAGGGATCTTTGGAATTTTTTTAATTTAATTTTGTTATTGTTCAACAATTACTTCTTTTGACTTTACCACTTGGTCATGATTATTTCCTAAACTATTTAAATGGCAAAAACATTCTCACTGCAAATTATTATCAAGTTTAAATTTGGATTCTTTTACATGCTTTGGAGGCTTTGAAGGAAATAATAAAAGGTTATTACTTTTAGCACTCAAAGTAGATGAGAAAAGGAAAATCTCAATATAAATTGGTACAATTGGCATTAGTAACATTCCCTTTGTGTATGAATCTCATAATTTATATTGGTACAATTGTACAAATATATTCATATTCTACAAGCAATTATAGTCCCAATTATTTTTTTGGCCTATTATTTCTCAAAAGCAGGTCCACATGTGATCTTAAGTTCAACCAATGAGTGGAAAAACATTTTTTCCCTTTGACTTTTTATGCCACAGAATTTATTACCTATTAGCTTCATCATTAGGGGTGTTTGTTAGTAAATTATATTGTTTCAAGGGTTTAAATTCACACTATTTGGCGATTCCAATGTTATTAATATTTTCATTAAATATCCTTATACTAGTAAGGATACAAAGTAAATTTACTTATATGTTTTTTGGAATATCCAAGTATCCAAATGGCTAGTTTCTTGACATTTCATTCTTTATTTTTTTGTCATTGTAATTTGATGCAACTTGGTGTTTTAATAGACACTCAGGACATACCCGCTACTGGAGCGATCGTTGTGCCCAATAAACGTGGGCCTAATCGATTTGATGATATATGGAATATGCCACGGGGCAAAAAATTACTCTTAAAAATAAATAAAGCGGGCCAGCCGGTCGGGAAGAATGGTGGATCTTTTTCTAGGTGGCTGGGAACAGTGGCAAGAAAGCCTGATATGTGCCCAATAAATTACCACTCCTGGCCAAAAATGCCACTACAATACAAGAATCGGTGTTGGGAAGCCATTCAGGTATGAAGCAAAAAGCAATGGTAAAAGAAATGACCACGAATTTCCTTTAAACATACATCAATTGCTTGAATAATCATGATTTTCTTCTTTTTTTCTTTTCTCTGTTGGTTCAAAATAAAATTATATAAAGTTATGCAAACTACAAGAATAGGTTCTATCTTTCTTTCAAATTCTTTAATTTTTGGGTTTTTCCTCTTTGGGTTGGTGATGGAGGAAAAGGGAGAGAAATGAGAGAGACTAGAACAGATTTTCTCTTTGCCCGTTGTAATGAATCAGGAAATAGAATTTTGTATTTGAGAGTGGGTATTTGTAGTAATAAATCAGGAGACTTTTGTATTTGAGGGTATAGCTTTAAGGGCGTAGGAGTGAGTGTGCTTACATAGTTTGTTAGAGGGGAATGCTCTGGCATGTCATCAAATGGCAATAATTTTTCAAAATTTTGTTTTTGATGAATCTAAGCTGTTCGATTGGTGAGAAAGTGGAGGAATGTGACATAAAATTTTGCTTAGTTGTTTTGTTTTTAAAAATTTTATTTTGGTCAGGTGAAATTTTAGGGGATAAGATCCATTCCCATTAAATCCTCTAATTTCATATAATTTTTATTTAAATGTAAGAATTATGGCACTTGAAAATCAAATAAATGCGACATATGTCTCACATTGAGTTAAAATCAAAGAGAATTGAAGGTTTCTCCATTTCATCCTTCCATATGTTCCTTCCAACTTCTCCATTTCCCTTCCCTCAAAACATATTTATTGTAACTATGCTTTATGAGATAAATATTAATGTTAATTTGCTACTTGTTCTGATCATGAAATCCAATCATTTTTATAGCTTAACAAGTAAGGGGATTTTATTTCTTTCATTCCTATTTCTTTTGACTCTGTTTGATATTTAAATTTTATTTCATTCCTTTATTTTCTAATAAGTAAATAAATGGTTTAAAAAATAGCATGTATTATTTGTAGTATATGAAATCACTCGAAAAAGATAAGAAAACAAAAGTGTGTAGCATTCTTAATTGAATGGTTCGAAGATATGAATTCAACCTGCATTATGATTCTAATGATATCAATATCAATATATATATATATATATATATGTATATCGTATTGAATTTTTATCGAAAAAAAAATGATTGTACATTGTGCAAGTGAAGCTAATTAATTGGTTGATTAGTAACTATTAACTAACAGCCTCCTAACTAACTTTATTCCAAAAAAAGTTGTCAATTTTGCTAATTGTTACAAAAGACCCTAGGAACTAACTAGTGGTAGGGAATGGTTGTTGCACCCGGTTTTTGTATGATGTTTGGTGTGGATAGGTCCCCTAAATTGTTACAAAAGTTACATTCCAATTTTGTTACAAAAAGTACTACTGCAGATGGTCTTGCATCACTTCCACAATTAACTGTGAATGTTCTTAGTTGATGCTAGTTTCAATTTTTTTTTCTTCTTCGTAGTTTTAGATAAATTTATATGATGGAAGGTTATTAGCTACACTAGTTAATGAGAAACACTTAACTGAGCATTCTTTAGGGACTATTTGTATGGTGATCGCATGTTGATATTCTTTAGGATTCTTTGTAAAATAAACCCACTAATTATATCTATGGATACAACTATTTTCTTTCTTTTGTGTTTAGTATCTGTTTGTCTTCAAAAGTTCCTTGACAAACATTTTCCGAAGGGGGGAAAAGGACCCCAAGAAAAAAAAAAGGATTACCTTCATGGACTTGAAATGGTGAAATCTTGTGCAAATTAACTAGCTTACACCCCCCAATAATGTTGTATTGAAATAGAGGCAGCTAGTGGCGTGAAAGTGTCATCACTGTTACATGCATTACTCTAAGGTGTTTTTTGGTTGAAGAGGGAATTAATTGAGAAAAGTAGAAATTATTGTGAAGAGGCACAAGTTGATGGTTAATATCAATGGGAAATAGGTTAGCAAATTCCTTTGTTGGTATAGGCACAAGAGCTTGCATATCTTAATTTCCATGGGAGGACTTTATTTAAAGTTTGAAGTTAATTATTTTTAATTTGGAAACTCCTATTTCTTCATTTGGCCAATAAGGACTGTTGATAATCTGTTTTTGTTGAGTTTGCAGGTCGTTTAATGTAGGAGACATGTCCTAACTGAGGAGATTTTATCAAGCCCTAGAAATGATCTTTGTTAATGTATCTTCAAGTTACGAATATCATTGCTTGTGGAAAAATTGTGAGACTTATGGCTTAATAATGGTGTATTGGATCTTTGATAGAACTAGAGTATGAAGTCCATTTGTATATATGTATTTGTAGATATGTTCAGAATTTGGGCTTATTTAGTATTTGAAATGTCTTATAATATTTTCTTTTGCAAAGTACAAGAATAGGTTCTATCTCTCTTTCAAAGCTACACCATTTTGGTATCAAATTCTCTCTCTTTCAAATTCTTCACTCTTTATTACTTATTTAAAGCTTTATATCAGTTTGCTATTATGTTAAAAATGTGACATTTTAAAGTTAATTCAACTTTACACATGGTAGGCACGATGGGTAATTCCTACAAACCGCATCCCCCTTGCCAACCAAAGGAAATGGGCACTCTCACGAGTTGGGAAGTTGTGGAGGGGCCACAAATCAGAGTTAAAGGAGCAGTACTACAAACTGGACACAGCTAAGGAAGATTTACTTCAGCTATCACCCGTGGAGGTTGATGCCACTCAATTTCATGGCTTGGTGGAGTACTGGTTCTCTAACGATTTTAAGGTAGTAATAGTTACAGTAGTATAGATGTTTTGTTTTTATAGGTTCCATGCTCAAGAGTATTATATATTATATTGTTATTGTAATTGGTAGTGATTTTCTTGAAATGTTTGTAGGAGTTGTCGAAAGATAACAAAGAGCGGCGTGGGAAGCAGAAAGAGTTGCATACACTGGGATCCAGAAGCTTGGCCCAGACAGCGGAGAGCATTGTAAGAACAATATTATATATATTAATAACATGCTTAAAATAACAAAACTTATATTATTTTGCGTTCTAAAGTAGGAATAAATGTGATTCGACGCCATTGAATTGACACCCTCGCTTTAATATGCCGAATGTACTGACTATGTTGTAGGCAGAAAAGAAAGGCAGACAACTAGAGAGAAGTGAGATGTATGAAGTGGCGTACTCTCACCGTGATGGTAAAGCTGTGAATGCCACTGCAGAAGCGAACATTGTAAGTTTGTAACAAATTATATTAGTAATTTGAATGTACTGTATTTTGAGTTGGAAAGAAGTTCTTTAATTAACGTCACATGGTAGGGACTTTAATTAAAGGGAGACTGGTTTCTTATTGCCAAACCTTGTCCTTGATTAGGTTGTTGGCATTATTAGATTAGATTAGATTAGGGTCGTCCAATCTTAGGAAACTTTTGTTTAGAACATTATTATTTTTATTTATTAAAAGATCCTTAGATATGGAGGATTTTACTCAGATGCTCTTCATTTCATTTATAAGTGTAGTTTACATTTTTTTTTTAATAAAAAGACAAGCAAGGGTAGCTTTATATCTTCAATGCCAATATCTGCAAGCATCTTATGGTTTTAAAGGCCTTGATATTGGTTTCTAGGTTTTAAAATAGTTTTTAACTTGTTTTTAATTTTACAAGTTATTGTTGATTTTGTAAGGAGGGTAGGTTTATAATTGATGTTCAGGCAGCCCAAAGACTCTCAACATGCAAACTTACGAATAACACTATCATGATCCTACACAAAAAATAAAATAAAATAAATAAATATTTCAGCCAACAACCATACTGGACAGTTGCTACTACTGTTGAAGAGTTGGGTCCTGAATAATTCCCAAAATCAAGAATAAAAGTGACAAAGAACAAACTGTTTCTTATTTAGTTCCTTATACAGGACATCCTTTTGCAAGGTTTATGTTATTTCATCTTTCCAAACTAAACTCTCTACTTTTCTTATTTTTTTTTATAAATAAGTTTTGGCCTTATGGGAAAGAGAGGGGTAGATTCAAACTAGCAGCAGCCTCTACTTCATTAGACATGGTTCTCAGAGTGTGACCCCAAGGAGTTAAATATCTACTTAGTTTGCAGAGGTCTTAAAACAATGACTATTATTAGATACATGCATGTCATCAAATCATTCAAATAAGGATACACGTGAAGAGATTATCACTTTTCAACTTTCAGTTTCTAGAACATGACCAAATTACATACTGAAATAGCTTACATAAATCACCTGACAACTATTGATCAGTAATTCAAATGTATAGCTAGGAAAAATTAGCTACTGAACATGATGAACCTGGATCTCACCTGATTGGAAATCTGTAGATTACCATCATCCTGAACTTCTTCCATCACCACATCTGAATTTGCTTTCTACAATATAAAAAGTTTCAACATTTTATGTTAAAGTCCACCAAAAACATAGGTAGGCAGATGTCTAAAGAATATTCTCTGGGGATGATAGGTTGCTTCTTAAAGGTATAGTGGCTTTAGTGGTATGAATTAAGTTCTGTTGGCCATTCACAAGCAAAATTTTCCAACTAGACGGTAGGAGGCCAACAAAAAAAATAAATAAATAAATAAAAACACTTGAAAATTAATAGATACATCTTTGCTGGTAAGTTTTGCACATGAGCTTCCCAGGACAAACTTGGGGAGCATCTTTTCTTGAAAATCAGACTTGTTTAAATTTCCCCTTCTCCTTCTCTTGGGTTGGGTTTATACAACTATTTCTTAAATGTATTTGTATATGATCTAGGAAACTTCTAGGTTCAAAACATTGTAGTTCTTCACATGTTGGTTCTTAATTTCTGATATGCTTAGATATTTGATGGAAACTCTTAAGGATACAATATATATGGTTTGGGTTCTAAGTACGTATGGTATAACTCTAACCCAAATTTTTTTGTTTCTTTTATAGTAACTCCAACCCAACTTCTATATATATATAAAAGCATATTTATATGTTGGCATGTGTATTATTGCCCTCGTTGCTAATATGTTGTTTTGTTTATTTGTGATTACTAGGCAAAGATGAAACATCTTATGACAGAGGGGTCACAGTTGCAGGGAAACGACATTGAGGCTGGCATACTTTGGTGGCCCGATGATGCATTTGGACAAGTCATCGGTGCAGAGAGAGGTGGCCGTGTCAGAGGGCTAGGCTTTGGTCCAACCCCCTCTGGCAATCGTGCAAGGTTAATGGATGACAGTACGCCACCTCCAACATCTACTGCAACCGACCAAAGGGTTATGGAGTTGTCTGCTCAATTAGAAGTAATGAAGGAGAAATGCAATCGTGTTAATGTCCTTGAAGCTCAAGTTCAGTTAATGCAGAGGATGTTGAACCAACTATGCCCATCGTTTCCCAGTATGTCTATGGTAAGCAGTTTGAATACAAAGTATGTGCATTTTTGTTCATGTTTGCATGGTATGTGATTGGTGAGTTGTCATAAAGTTTCTGTGATGCAAAATAATCAGATGAAATTTTGTTTGGAAATGGTTTATGGATAATTTATGAAGTTAATGGGTTATTGGATAGAATATGGTGCTTTTTTGTGTGTTTGAGTGTGTAGGTGATTAGTGAGTTTTGATTTGATAAATTTTGCTGTGAAATGGGTTAATTTGGTGGCCATGTCTTTGTAGTTTTCTGGAATCTGATTAAATTATTTTTTGTACATCTTTTTGCAAAATCAAGGCTTTGAAAATCACATGCTTGTATCTAATACTACATTGTATTATAAAAATATTCTGAACTTCTAAAAATATGGCAAGAAGTGCAGTAAGTGCTTACTAGGCTTGAGAACTAATAGGGGCGAATGTTTGAAGGAAGGCTGCCTATAATCAATGCTAACATTCATGGGGTACCCTATAATATGTGCATGAACTGGCTTCTCAAAAAAAAAAAAAAAAAAAGGTTACAGGAATTGTATTGGATTATCGCTTGCATTTGCCTATATTATATTGGTGACTGGATGTCTGATTTGTGAAAGACTAGCCTCGTGTTCTTTGATTTTGGTTGGGTATTTAAAACATGATTGCAGCTTCAGTTACCATGTGATAGCCGTTACATTGCTGCCCTGCCTCTCCAAGTAGAGGAACTTTGTTGTAGAATGCTTATTAGCACTCATGGTTAATGTATCCCCTCAACTCCCAACTACCACCTTCTCAACTCCATTAATGTATACCCTAATCTTTATATCTACCAGTTTAGGGTTCATTGTAACATATAAAATACATAGAAATATCGAGTAGAAATGTAACCTCTAAGGCTTTACACAATATGTGTAAGTAATCACTTATTGAATCTTTTGCATAAATTGCTCACTAATTACTTTTTGAGAAATTTATTGAGACTAATACCCAATTGATATTCTTAACTGAAATCAGTCATTTTGAGTGTGTTTTAATTGCTAATGTGGCACTTGGTAGTAATACTAGTTGTTTAGTACACTAATCCATTGTGTTTCTTAATTTGTAGGATGGTGATGGTGATTCTGCAGTGGATATCCAATCTCCTGGTGCTCAGCGCTTATCATCTGATGATATGCAATAGGCGATACTTTGGGCACCTATTTTGGAGTAGGCAATATGTAGTAGAATGTATACTTTTGTGCAGGACATTCTATATAGTTAGAATGTATTCTTTTGTGTAGGACATTGTACATAGTTGTTTAGAATATACTATTTTGTGCATAAAATTTTAGACATTTGGGATGTAATTATTGAAAGGATTTAATTAAATATATTTAGTTTTTTGGTTTAATGTGCTATGGTATTTGCTATTGGAAAATGTGAATTGTAGTTCACTACTGTTGCTATAAAATAGGTATTGGAAAATATGTCTTTTAGGTATATTACAGGTGCTATTAATAAAAAAATAAAAAAATAAAAAAAGGGACCTATACCAGCGCTTTTGAAAGCGCTGGCATAGGTCATTTTAAATTATACTGATTCACGACCTATACCAGCGCTTTTGGAAGCGCTGGCATAGGTAGTACCTATGCCAGCGCTTCCAAAAGTGCTGGTATAGGCCTTTCAAATTATATTGATTCATGACCTATACCAGCGCTTTTGGAAGCGCTGGCATAGGTAGTACCTATGCCAGCGCTTCCAAAAGCGCTGGTATAGGTCTTAAATCAATATAATTTGAAAGGCCTGTACCAGCACTTTCAAAAGCGCTGGTATAGGTACTACCTATACCAGCGCTTTTGAAAGCGCCGGTATAGATCTTAAATCAATATAATTTGAAAGGCCTGTACCAGCGCTTTCAAAAGCGCTGGTATAGGTACTACCTATACCAGCGCTTTTGAAAGCGTCGGTATAGATCTTAAATTAATATAATTTAAAAGGCCTATACCAGCGCTTTTGAAAGCGCTGGTATAGGGCATGCCTTTCCCAGCGCTTTTGAAAAGCGCCGGTATAGGTCCGGCAACCCTATACCCACGTTCACTGCGCGGCGGTTTGAAGCGCTGGGAAAAAAAACGCCGGGATAGGTCTTTTGACCCTATCCCAGCGCTTTCTGGGGCTTTATGATCATAAACCCCCCCCCCCCCCCCCAAAAAAAAAAAAAATTCATTGGCTATCATTTCCAAACAAGGACTATGGGTCATAAAACCAAAGATAATTGAGTCATAAAGCTCGAAGATGCAAATCCCACCATGCAGTTGAGATGTTGAGCCTAAGTATGCTTTGCATGGTAAAGACACGAGCACACACCTTTCATGTATAGATAAGAGGTTAGGTTTTGTTTCTCAAAAAAAAAAAAAAAAAAAAAAAAAGGTTAGGTTTTCTTCGAGATGAATTTACAGAAGGTTAATTGCACTATTTTACTTTGAGTCATAGAAAGTGATTTTGATTTGTTTTCTATTATGTTTTATGAACTAAAAGTGTTTTTCTAATGGAAAATGGTGAGGTGGATTACTAAAGTCTAATAGAAGACCTTGTGTAGGTAAAATGACATTTTTTAAATAACAAGTAAACAACGTTAAAACAACCAAGATCACAAGTGAGTAAAGTGTAGATATCTCTAAAATAAAATAGTGGCAACCAAGGGTGGAGCCAAGAATTTTTGTTTTTTTTGGGGAGGGAGGGGGGGGGGGGGGAAGTTGTGGCACTAATATATTTATCAAGACAACCTCTACATACACACACACACACACACACACATATATATGTATGTATACACATGTTTTTTTTATTATGTATACATATAGATACATATACACACTTTTTTATTTGATAAGTTATATGTATACACATACACCCAACAACAAAAAAAGAGCTTGGTATCTTCAATCAAAATTGTGGCGGCCAGATACCCTTCAAACAGTAGTATTTGGGACCTAATTAATTTGTATGTGGGCTATATCTTGATCCTACCGGTTTGGCCCCAAGCTTCACTTGGTTCATGTCTCAGCAAGACCTTACTTTCAAGTGTTCCCCTCTTGTTTCCCTTTCTGCACTCTTGTGTTTCCCAGTATTTTCCCCTCGATATCTCTTTCTCCCTTCATATTTTTTCCAACCAACCTCTACAATGTTCACCTCCTCCTCATTTTATAGTCTCTCCTTAGTGAGGTTGTTATCATTACTTTCCTTCTTGACACATACTACCATATCCCTCTGAATCTCCATAGATCCTCACAACTTTAGAGGATTCTCTTAAAACTTGTTCCAGACGTCAATTAGTGTTCAGCAGTGAATTCCCCAAAGTCATTGACAGTGCTTGGTATTGACCTCAATTTGACTGCCTTCTCATGGCCTTTCCTTTGGCTGGTTTGTCAGTATTGGGCCCAATTTGACCCGAGCGTAACTCTATTTCACCGAGGACTCTTGTCCATTTTATCAGTGAGCTAATCTCATCTCATTCGTGTCTGACTTTAACTATATGGGCCAACCCTGGTGTAATGGGCCTTGGCCGCATAGGCCCCTCTCTATGTTGGGCTTTTGGTGACATAGGCCGTTCCCGGTCTTAGAGGTCCAAGCCCCTACAAAAATTATGTTTGATGGTGATCTTTCATAAAATAAAATTCATTTTATCCATTTTCATAGTGAAATTCCTAAAAAATTTCATTTTAAATAGAAATTATCAAAATTTATACTAAAGTAAGTATAAAATCTTTCAATTGAACTAATAAAATTTTTAAAAACATAAATGATCCAAAACTTGGAGGAATAAGTTAAGCTCCAAACATATTTGAAACTATCTTGCTCTAACCTATTATGTGGCAACTAAAGACACATTTCAGGTGTAGTTTTAGTGACAAGGGGGTTGTTTGGTAATATATTTTGAACAACAGTTTTCAATGTTTAAACAATATTATATGTATTTTCATACACTTTTTCACTCACACATATTTTCAAAAAATACAAATAATGTTACTAGAACAACATTACCAAATAGGTCCAAGATTTTTTTAATAAGTCAATGACTTGTTAATCGCCATATAACATGTTAAAAAATGGGTATGGCTTACTTCAAGTACTTTTTAAAAAAGAATATCTTTTTTATTTTAATGAGAGACTGTCATATTATCCACTATTAAATAAAGGTAGAAATTAAAACTCACTATCACTTGTCATTGTATATTTAAAATAAAAGGACATGTCTAGTTAAAAAAGTACTGGAGGTAAGCTAAACTCTTAAAAAAGATAGATTCAAACATGTTTGATACCAAATTTTATCAACTATTTAACAGATATAAGAGCACATTTTACAATAAAAAATAGAACTGCAAAAAATAAAGTTATATCTCTATAGCTATTAGACTAATTATTTTTTGTAAAAGCATCATTGCACTAATTCAACATAGCTCCGCCCCTAGTGGTGACTCATTGTATAACCCTTGGTTCAAGGAGAAGATGTAATCTACTGAATCACAATTTTAAGGACTAACATGATATCACCAAATCACATGAGTTTCACCCAATAAATCAAATGGGTAAATGTTGTTGTCTCTCACATTTTTTGAAACTAGCAATATTGGCTCCTATTTGCTTTGACATCTCTTTATTAGCCATCACATGGGCTATCATTTCAACTAGCCCATCATTATAACTCTCAGACATTTCTACTTGTCCAAGAACTTCGACTTTCTTGGAACTACTAAAAGTCAGGGATCGAACTCAAATGAAGTTAATGGCGTGCTTTCTCTGGGTGGAGTATGATATTCAGCTATTGTGCATGAAACACATGACAAACCAATTTGTTTGTTAAAAGTCTTTTTAATTTTTCTCTTGGTTATTCATGATCTACTTTCCCAAGGTATAGCCTATTTACAAAGATCTTTCCCTTCCTCATATGAGCCTTACCCCTTGTTTTTCACTTCTTTTAAGGTCCGTCTGTTTACATTTCACTCATCTCATTCTCTTGTGATGGGTTTATGTCAATAGTTCATGGATTTTCACCATTTGTTCATTAATGGCTAATTTTGTTCATTGTCTTTCACTTATTCACATTGTCATTCTTTTAATTCATTTTGGGTTTTTAATGGGCCTATCCATACCTTTGGGTTTTAGAGTTACAAAATTTCTAAATTCAAATGGAATGGACAAGTCCAACGATATTTTATAAGACCTATGGCATACCCTTGATCAAGCCCATTGCTTAAAAGAAAGGGTTTTAAATGGGCTAGGACTTAGAGGAAACCATGACTTTGTGGCTCCCCCCCCCCCCCCCCCCCCCGCCCAATTTTCGATCTATTTACTCCTATCCTATTTTAGTACAAAAAATGGTCAAATGTCAAATACATTAAATCAAAGGTTTTATTTTATTTTAAATGTGTTGAGGTTTTAGGGTTGTCTATCTGTGGGTAAGATTAATAGGGTCCCGGTCTCCATTTCCTCCTCCAAAAGGGCGCAAGCTCAGGAGGCCCATTATGTCATCCCGCCATTGACTTATTGGATCTATAGCAATTGTTAGGGAGCCCATAATGGATAATAACAAATGTTGTAGATGCATAATGCCAAAACTAAGGACTAAAACTCCGAGTGGAGTTTAAGCCTTTATTCTAACACCACCAGGGGTTTTATTGGGTAAAGTCAGCCCATTTGTGCAACTTGTTGGCCTAATTTAAATGAGGCCTCATTGAATTATGGACTTACCAATAACTTTTTCAATAAACAAAGTACAGGGAGAATAGACCTATCAAAAAAAAAAAAAAAGTGCAAGGTGAATAGCACCCCAAATATCAGCTAAAACTTTATAGAAAATATATGAAGGATGATGCTGATACAACACAAAAATATCACCGGCTGAATTTACTTCCATAGCCTAAAGATCCGCACATTGATTTTCTCTGTGGTGAATGTGGTGGACTATGTGTTTTTTTTGGGATATCCCATGCTTTATGAAAGCTTATTTGCATAGTATTTATGAAATGATATAGTTTTTCGTTGTTTTATGCAACAAAAAACTAAAAGCTAAGTTATTTCAACAAAAAAAAAAAAAAACTTTTTTATTAAATTTATTTTTAAAAAGCAAAGACAAGAAAAAAGCAAGAGTGTTTGATAAACAAACAGGGAGTGTTTATACACCCAAAAAATAAAGGGGTTCATAGTTCATTCATTTAGGGATTTAGTTTTCCATGCATCCAAAGATAAAGAGAGTTTATTAACATCATTTTTGTGATGGACCTTTTGTCACAACTTTAATATAATTGGTGAAAAAAAAGAGGTGAGTATATAAAAATGATTGACTACACTTAGTCAACCACATTAAAGTTGTGGTCTATTGAAGCTTAAATATGATTTTATCTCTACATAATTTAATTTTAATTATTTCTTATTTGGTAAAATAAGATTTTTTAAATGAAGTTTCACACTAGACAATGGTTTCTTGGAATTTCAAGCATTCTTATCAATCAATAGCCTAATGAACAAAATCTTTCACACTAGCAACCCCAACCTAACAAAGCCTGTTCAAATCTTCCTTTGGAATTGGAAGGGGTAATATTCTTTGTGGTAACGTACATTATAATACAGAATGAGCTGCTTTTACCACACAAACTATTTTACAGAGTATAGCCCAAAAAACCAACTATTATATTTATGAAACAAAGAAACACAAACCACTATTATCTTTCACACTATGACGGCGATATTGTCAGCCACTTCACCCGCAGCATTGGGTAGGTTCTTCATCAGATCAAAATTCACCTTGAGAAAAAATAATGATTTTGTACTTTAATTTCACAAAGAAGTAAAAAAAAAAATTAAAACACACAGACACAAACAAAACCATAAGCCACGCAACATAAATAAAAAGAAGAAAAAGAAAGAGAATTGAAGCCACTCACCATGGCAAGGAATCTAATAAAAGCTGTGAAAAGGAAGAAGCCAGCGCTCATCCATTTGCTATGAAAAGAGAAGCGTAGTTCAGAGCGAGGAAACTCGATCCATAGTGCACACCTCAATCAACTGTATCTTATTATCTTGTGGAGTTATAAATTTCATGAAACAGATAAGTAACAACCATGGAAACCAAACACCAAGTGTGCCAAAATTATATCCTTTGTCCTATAAAGCAGGGCGGACCTAGGTGGGGCCCAAAGGACCCGGGCCCCCTGGCCCCAAAAAAAAACTTTAATAGGTAAATTTTCAGTAAAAAAAAAAAAAAAATTTACTTAGGCCCCTTACTTTGTAGTTTGGGCCTCCAAAATCGTGAACCATTATCTCAGCCTATGTACATCTAAAAAAAAAAAAAAAAGCAAATCCAAATTTTATTAATAAAAAAGAAAACAAAAAAATGAATGAAAAAAGAAAAAGAAAAAGAAAAATAGAGTGTAGTTGAGATAGAAACTAAATTAATTCCTGTAAGATAAACTGAGAGGCATTCACGCCCACGCAGCCATGCGAGACCCTTGCTTCGTTGCTCCAACCTTCACAATTCACGCCGCCACGCGAGACCCATTTTGGCCCGTTTCGTCCATTCCGGTCAATTTCTTCATTTTTCGCATGTAATGAGATTTTGCCTTCTTGAACAAGTCGAAACTTGGGCAAACTTACTATTTACTTATGGCATTCTTTGATCTTTGTCTTACTGTAGCACGGAGGACGTGAAGAAGAGGATGCTGAGAAGGAGAAGAGAGGAGTGCTCAGATTCACGGTCAAGTGATGAAGACTAATTTGAGATATTGGCATTGCTTCCTTGGTGAGAGATTTGATGGTAAAAGTAAAACACGTGTTGAGCATTGGAGAGATGAAGGAAACTTCTAGGAAACTTTCTACTCTTCTTTATTTACAAGATTGCCATAAGTAAATAGTAAGTTAAAAATCTTATATAAAATGTGAATAAGATTATAAATAAATATTTTTTTAAGTCCCACCTTATTTAAGATTTCTAAAAAAAAAAAAAAAAATTAAATTCATTATTTTATATAAAAATAAAAATTATTTTATATATATATATATATATATATATATTTTTAAGAACCTCGAAACATCCTGAAACGGACAATAATAAAGACAAGTAATAGAAAGAGGAACACTGATTCAACTTTCAAGGAGTAAAAATGATAAAGTTAGGAAAAGTGTTTGTTGATAGTGCATAATAAATTCATAGTGTCAAGTTCCATTTTCATAGATAATATATTAAGAAAAAAAAGTGTTTTGTGTCTTTTATTTTTGTTGACAGATGATTACATTTTAATATATTAAGAAACAATAATTTTGTATATTTGTATTGGTTGATAGTTTGTTAATAATATATGGATGCGCATTTGAATTTTTTTTTTTTTTTTGGGACTTACCTCCGGCTCTCTTAACTTGAAATTCTGGGTCCGTCCTTACTATAAAGCACAAACAACTTCATGAGCAAGCATATATGCCATATTGACCAAGAAACCAACCCACAGCCCCGTTGCTTTGTTCAGTACTGATATCAAGATTGCACACAATGAATAGCATATTGCACTTCCAGTAATGAAGAAGCCAAATTGAAGGGAAGCCCATTTCTTCTTATAGGCCATGAATGCAGGTGCAATATCGTTGAAAACTTTTTTGTCCAGTTGGAGAATCAAACAAGCCAAGAAAGCAACGTTGAACACTATTGAAAGTAAAAACCAGTGAAGAGAAGGATTCCTTGGTTGTGCATCGATGGGAGCAGGGCAGACAACCAATTGTGGTGCATTTGTATCTAAGTTTACCTGAGCAGCCGCCACAGCTATTGTGACTTCCTCTATAACTTCAACAGTAGAAGAATTTTCTTCCGAAACTTGGCCATTCAAGTTAGGTGGACTCTAACGATAGAAAGAATGAAACATTTCTACATCAATAATTGAATCTAAAAACGTATTACCAAAATAAGTTTAGTGGAAAAGCAATATTTTCAGTTACTATTTAACAAAAGTTCCCCACAAAATCTCTTTGTCCCTCGTCAGAGAAGTTCTTTGTGGGGTTCAAATAAACTAGTAGAATAGACAAAAAAAATCAGATCAACTAAAATAAACGGAAAGTAATACTTAGTAATGACTGTGATATGCGGAATTATTTTATAGCAATACGCTTGGACTCTAATTTAAGAACTTAGATGCTTGCAGGGAATTGACATTCAAGGTTGGCTATGCATTTTGCCGAGTCTATTACACGACAGGTTCACCCCAATAATTTCGTCAAAAGGTTCAATAGATCATTATATTTATGACATCCATCTTCAAATATGAACAAACAATAATATATATGCTCAAATAGCCAAAATCTCCATTTACTATAAAAGAATACACACAGACACAGTTAACGTGGCAACAAGCTCTTTAAGGCTTGTAACCAATTCTCAGCCCACGTTGGCTAGTTAATCTATGAAGATTTCCTTTTAACCAAAAAATAAAAATAAAAACATGGCAACAAGCTCAACTTCGACTGAGTTTCTTTTTGAATTTATTTTTGATAATTTTGGTAGTTCCAATAACAAAGAATGGGGGATCCAAACCTTCCTTCTCCTTGTAAAATAAAACAGATAATATCACCAAACTATATGGGCTCTTAATTAAGAATTGCTTAAAAAATGCACCCTACTGACACAGTTAGTAATTTTAATTAGTTTCCCTTCAAAAAAAATGAAATTGGTTCCTGTACATGTGTTTGAATTCAGGTTTTGAAAATGAGTTTAGGCATGTGAGTGTTTGGTTGTGACGGTGATGGTTTAAAAAATTGGAATGGTAAAAGAATTGGAAAAGAATCTGGTTTCCAATTTTATACGGTTTAAAACACTTATGTTTAGGAATGGCAACGGGTCAGGTTCGGGCCGGGTTTTTCCATACCCGGACCCGACCCGCGGGCTAAGACCCGCAGTCCGAACCCAACCCGTTTACTTAACGGGTTTTTTTTTTGGGCCCTGAACCCGCACCCGTCGGGCTTTGCGGGCCTCGTCCAACAAGGCCAAATTTGGGCCTAATTTTCGAACCAAATCATGGCCTAATCACAATCAATTTTTTTTTAAGGCCCAAATGCCAAAAATAGGCCCAACCAGCTTAAAATATGAAGAAAAAAATAAAAAAGGAAATGTCTTACACCCGCTTGTGTAAGATCTCGAGTATATGTATTATGCTTAGTGTTAGATTTTTCCTTTTTTTTTTTTTTTAAGAAAAAAAGAGGAAATCAGGAAACAAATTAGTTTTTTTTTTTTTTTTTTCTCTTCTTTGTTAATACAGATTTTTCACCATCAAAAAAATAAAAAATACAAATCACAGATTCACAATCCCAAACAAACAGAAACACAAATCAGCTTGTTTTTTTTGGCTCTTCTCTATTAATACATATTTTTTACTAAAAAAAAAAAACACAAGTCACAAACAGAAAACAAAATCAGTACTCAGTAGATCACTATTTCGATTCTTTCGTCGTTGATGTCGCTGAGCCACATACGCGCCGTGACGGCGTGTGCAGCTGAGGCTAGGTTGCATAGATCGCTAGGCTTTGAAGGATCTGGTGCGATCGGCTATGCCTGGAGAGTGAGAGTGAAGCCGTGAGGGTGGCTAAGAGTGGGTCTGTGAGGGGGGCGACGAGAGGAGCGCAAGACGGAGCGTGAGACGAGGGTGAGGATTGAGGAGGTGTGACCCTCAGTCCCTCACAGACAGCAGGCATCGCCGAGGACAGAGGTGTTCTTATTTTGGAGAAAATCGCTGTGTATGGTACAAAAATAACTCCTAAAAAGGTCAGCCGCACCATGAACAGCGTTTAGAGACAGACACACACACGTAGAGATGTAGAAAGAGGCCTTCCACACTGCTATCCGATGAATCTAGATAGAAAAAGACGATCTAGAGAGAGGAAGAAGGTGCAAGATGTGTTTAGAGAGAAGGAGGCAGAAGGTTGAAGAAGGCTGTGTGTGTGTGTGTGCGAGAGCTGAAATGAGGGAGTGAGGGTGAGGAGGCTGGAGGTGTGAGATAAAAAATGAGGGAGTTAGAGTTTGTGTTTTACCGTGTTTATAGCTATATATATAGGGGAGGTTTTTTTTGTAATTTCATTGAAAACGGGTCTTATCCGGGTCGGGTTTCGGGTTTTTTTTATAAAACCTCGACTCGACCCGGACCCGCTTCGGGTTTTTTTTTTTTATAAAACCCATACCCGACCCTATTCTTTATCGGGCCGGGTAAAATCCGCCCCACTAGGGTCGGGCCGGGCCGGGTATCTGCGGGCCAGATCTAAATTGCCATCCCTAAATGTTTACCAATTTTGGCTGTTTTGACCAAATCAGTTTATAGTCCAGTTTTTAGTTGAGCCTGCTGGTCCGATCCGATTTTTAAAATCATCATGTGACTTGTGAGTGCCTATTGGTAAACTTGGAAGAATGTGTCTTTGATGTGGGCATGGTTTGACTCAAAGGGGTTTATATATATAGGACATATTGACATTGTGGTAATAGATGAAGGTGTAAATAATAAGGTTTGAAAACTAAGAGATTGATTTAGAAATGACCCTAAACTTTAAAGGGTATCAAATGCATTTTATCCTTTGGTCTGTGTCATTTTCTTATGCTAAATAAGAATTGGATAGCCCAGTACATGAACATTAATGATCATGAAACTTAGTTGCTAGCAAATAAAACTGCAAACAACCAAGCATAAAAAGCTGGGTATGCACTCTAATAAAGTTTCTAAGGACCTTTGAAGTACGTATTTATCTATTCATAATCTTAGCAAACAAAGAGATAATTTTTATACTCCAAAGCTATTTAAAGCTAAAAAATAAATTTTAAAAAATTATAGTAATTTATATGCATATCAACCATTCAAGATTCAAGAAAGTAAATTGTAAAACTAAAAAAAATAACGAAAAGAAAAAGAAAAGGCCCTTTGTCAAAAACCCAGAAAATCTCACTATGTCTTAAAATATCAAATTCAAATGCACCCAGCAATAGACGCTTGCATGTTTCATCCAGAGAAGTGTGTGTGAGAGTGGGAGAAAGAAAATGAGAGAAAGAACCTCAGATGCTTCTTCACTATTAACAAACTCTATTTTGAACGACATTTTCTATCAGGACGTCCTCAGGCAGAGAGAGAGAGAAGTTGGAACTAAATTGCACCAAGTGCTTCTGTTAGGTTCTAAGTACTTAGAAACTAATGTATTAGAACTCTAATTTGTATTGTTGGCAAACCTTTATCAAAATAGGTGTTTAGTCTTGTTTTAGACTTGCTCAAAGTATGTTGTTTATGTTAAGTTGGAATCAAGTTAACTGCAGAATTGAGTGTGCAATTTTGACTGGCTCGATCGATCGAAAGTCGGCCATAATGTTTTTCTGCAGAATTTTCCAACTCAGCTCTAAGCTCATATGACGTGTAGGGTTTTATGTTTTGCCCTAGGTATAAAAGGCAAACCCTAGCCACGTTTTTGAGGTTACTCTATTTGCTGTGTGCGTGAATACCTTGTGAGATCTGAGAGGTGGTTGCCTTCACACATGCTTAGGATTATCAAGAAGGAGATCTTATTGAGAGCTTGATAATCATTCAGTTGCTGCATTAAAGAACTTAAAGATACACAAGCGGGAGTGCTTGTACTTGCTAGAGAATCCAAGAAAGAAGGAGTCCGTAGTTTCGGAGCTTGCACGTGGTCGTGTCAGTAAGTTTTCTACTGGTGGGTAGCAATAGGATGTTAGTGGTCTAAATCGCTATTGTAAAACTTCGATTCTTTCATTAGTGGATTCAGGTTTACCTTGAGAATAATTAGGTTAAATCCTCCCCAGGTTTTTTACCGGTTTGGTTTTCCTGGGTCATCATATCGTGTGTTCTTTATTTTCCGCACTTTACATGATATGATTCATATGTGTTAACCTAGAACTTGATAATTTGACTAAGTTAATTACTTGGCTAATTACCTAGGTTAATCTGGTTGTGTTTAAAAGGTCTAAAAACAAACAAGTGGTATCAAAGCAAGTAGCTCTCTTGTTGTAGATCCTTTGATCTCTGAGCTGATCCTTGACCCCTGTTGTCATGGAACATGAATACTATCTCGTTATTCGTCCTCACTTTGATGAGAATAATTATGCTTGTTGGAAAGTAAGGATGAAAGCATTCATGAAATTAATTGATGAGAGAGTCTGGAACTCCATTGAGTACGGATGGGAGAAGCCCACTACTCTTGTGAGTGAGTGGCAAACTTCTCAAAAAGAAGCAGTCGCGTTCAATAGCAAAGCTATGAATGCTATCTTTAGCGCTGTTTCTATGGAGGAATTTAAGAGAATCTCTAATGTTGAGGTTGCTCACACTGCTTGGAATATCCTCCAGACTGTGCATGAAGGCATTAAGGCAGTTAAAATTAATAAGTTGCAGCAATTAACTACTAGATTTAAGAGCATTAGGATGTCTGATGATGAATCCTTTGATGAATTTTATGTTAAACTTAATGACATTGTTAATTCTGCATACAACTTGGGTGAAATTTATGATCAACCTAAAATTGTTAGGAAGATTCTTAGATCTTTGACTGAGGATTTTAGACCCAAAGTGACTGCCATCATTGAGAGCAAGGATATGGACTCTATCCCTGTTGATGAACTTGTAGGATCTCTTCAGTCCTACGAGTTGGACCTACCTAAGACAAACAAATCCAAATCAATGGCTCTTAAGTCAATTGATGATGTTGATGTTGGTGGATTTTATGATGAGTTCTTTGCTACAGAGATTGCTTACCTTGTCAAGAACTTTAGGAATTTCCTTAGAAATAGCAACAGAAGGGCAAGAGGTAAAAACACCGTTGAACCTAGAAACTTTAGGAAGAATGATCCCACTAAGGTTAACAATACTGAGAAACCTAGAGAAAAAGTAGGTCAATCTCCTAATAATTCTACGGGTCCTCAATATTTTGGATGTCAAGGGTATGGTCACATGAAATCTGAATGTCCTACATATTTGAAGTCTAAGGGTAAGGCTATGGCTATAACCCTTAGTGATAATGAAGTTTACGATGATGAGTCTAGTTCTGACGAGAATGGAAACTTTATTGCTTTCACTGCTACTGCTGTAGTCAATGAAAGTGTGTCTGTTGAAGAGAACCCTTTTGACGGGGAACTTTCTGAGGATGCAAACCTTCAAGAAGCCTACAATAAACTTTGCAAAGTTACTGCAAAGGATGCTATGAATATTGATCTTGGCTTGAAGAAAATTGCATCTATTGAACTTGATAAGAAAAATTTGCTTGTGAAACAGTTTAATGCTAATGAACTTTTGAACAATGTGAAAACTGAGAATATGCTTTTGCTTGATAAAGTTAAGAATTTGGAACTTGATTTATCTGTTGCTAGATCTGCTAGTTCTAAACTTGATCATATGCTGAGTGTTCAAAAATCTCCTTCTGACAAATCTGGATTAGGTTTTGTTGAAAGCATCTCTGTGTCTGCACCCTATTCCACAAACTTTATTCCTTCTTCTTCCTCTGAACCCCCCATGAGTGAGGTTGTAAGTGAGACTGTTAAACCTGTAGAGGTCACACCTCCTAGGAAGATTAGGGTTGAACTAAAAGAGTCTAAACCTAAGGAGTCTACCCTTTATAAGGACAAGTTACATGGTAAGCCTGCTTGGGTTTGTCATTTTTGTGGAAAGTTTGGACACATTCGTCCAAACTGTTACAAGCTGCAAGCTGCTAAGAGAGCAAACAAACCAAAAGTACCTGTGCCTCAAGCTAGCACAAGATCCTATGGTACTCATTGGTGAATTGGTAAAAGCACTAAACCTTTATTCCAATCCTGGAGTTGGAAATCATTCCCATGTGAATAAAAACTCTAATACTTGTGGTGCATCTAAAAAACTTTGGATGCAAAAGACTCAATCTAAATGAATCTTTCTGACATGGTTCTTGTGCTTCATTGCTCTACTCTTTGTGACCATTGTTCCTTAGTTTTTGTTTTCTTTTTGTTTCTAGGATTTGTATTGCATAACATTCATGCATTTCATTCTAGGACTATTTTTGTTTCTTCTTTTCAAAATAAAAAAAAAAAGGGAAAAGGGAAGCAAATTGTGTTTTGTATTTATTTTCTTGGTTTTGAAAATAAGGTTGGTCAATTTATTTTCACATAACATGTCTTTGTACCTTGTTTAGCTTGGATGAGCTTATTTGTTGCATTTTACTAGTGGAAGCTTTGTAGTGCATGTTGATGTTGTGTGGGAAAGATGTTTATGGTCTTTGATCACTTTGTCTTGATCTTGAAGTCACATATCTTTGACTGTCGGACTTGAACCTTTTGAGAAAGTCATAAATAACCATCTCACCACTGTTCACTAGCCAATCATGAACACCTTAGTGCATATCATAAAATTTTGTGCTCAAGAAAGTGTAGCACATGCACAAAAAGAACATAAGGTATAGCCTCGATTTAAATGCTTAAAATTGGTGTGTACATTATTGGATTTGAAGTTAAATCAAACAACTAAAATTGATGTGTACATTATCCTGACTATTTTAATAAGTTTCTGCTAAATTAAAATTGGTGTGTACAATATGAGGCAAACCAAGAAACTTACATGATTGCAAGCTTATGATCTAGGAGATGTGGAAGTTATATGATGTAACTCTTTAGGTGATAGTCTCTCTCAAATTCTATGTGATGAATTTTGTAGACTTTGTATTTGATTTCTATTCACATATCACCTCACATGTATCTCAAGTTTTTGCTAGTTGCACACACTATACAAGTTGCTCTTTGTTAAACTTTGTACATGCTATTGTGTGTATCTTTGGTTTGACCAACCAAATTTGCAAATTCCTTGAGTTTTATGCAAAACATATTTGTTGCTTGAGAATTTAAGAGAATTGATTGAAAATCTTAATTTTGGGAAAACTGGGTTCAAAACTTGTGTTTTTGAAAGACTTTTCATCTCATACTCATGCATTTTATTTTGAAATTTCAGTTCTTTGAGGAGTTTCTGCACAAAATTTCTTTGTTTTTCAAAAATTTGTTTTTTCTAGAATTTCGATTAATCGAATCTGTTCTTCGATCAATCGAAATTGTGATTAAAATATTTGGTTAGCCTCTGTCTGTTTCGATCGATGCTCGATTGATATTGGATCAATCGAAAGCATTTTCGATTGATTGAACCTAAATTTCAATCAATCAAAAATCGTAAAGAGTGTTTTTTTTAAGTTGATTTTGATGTGTTCAAACCACTTTTACAAAAAGTTTTCAACTCTTTCTCTCTCTACTCGATCGGTCAAGGCTACCAAAGCAATTTTTTGTCATTTTCCTCCAAATTTCTTGCAAGGTTTTTCTCCTCTAAGGCCAGTATGACCATTGTACCCTTCCTTTTGCATTTATTTTCAAGTTTCATGCATTTTTCTTTGAAAATTTTGAACCTATGCATAATTGGGGTTTTTGATGATTCAAGCTTGTTTTCTTGAAATTGATCAATAGGTTTTTGTTGGGGGATGTTATAAACATGATCTATGATAGTTAATTGGATCAATTTGGTGAATTGTGAGAATTTGAAATTTCTAGGGCTTGAAATATACCTGAATTGGGAATTTTGTTCAAATTGAGTTAAATTGATGAAATTGGCTTGTTGGATTGATTAATTTAATCATTGTTAACTATTTTCTATCTTATGTGATGATCAATTGGTCAATTTAGTAAATATTGAACAAGTGGTTTTTCAAAATTTTGGGGTTTTTGTTATAAACTCTATGCTCAAGCCAATTTTGTGATTCTAAACTGAAATTGAACTTGTTATCACTGCATTAGAGCATGCATCATGCCATTTATCTGTTCATGCATCATATAGATATTTATTTCTATATTGTTTTGTGCTAACTTGCAGTCTGCCCTTGCTTTTTTTTTTTTTTAGTTCTGTCCTTGTGTCTTGTCCTTACCCTAGTACCATGCTTAGGAAGACTAGAACTCATAGGTCTGCTCCCTCACCCCCCCTCTTACCTTTGATAGGGTGAGATTTCCGAGTGCGAAGAATGAGGAAACCTATAAGACATTGAACCTTAAGAGAAAGATATGGGTTGAGTGTAAAGTGTTGTTAGATGAGATTGATCCAGTAGGGCTAATTTTAAGCGTAGGGGCTGGCTACCATTAATGGATATCAGTCATCCACCTCCAGCTACCCTGATTAGAGAGTTCTTCTCGAACCTCTCTGTCCACGTCTATGATTCGAACACTTTAGTAAAGAGTTGGATACGAGGTGTAGAGTTCACCATTACTCCTGATGTAATGGCTGATGCTCTTAGGGTACCATTGGTCCTGTTCCTTGTCTATCCCTATGATGAGTTTTCTCCCTTGGATGATATCATGTCTTATATCACTAGGACACCTATCTAGTGGGGTTCTGATCCTCGGATCACCACTGCTGAGCTTACTAAGGTTCACTACCTTTTCTTTAGGATAGCCTGTCATTCTTTGTGGCCTATCTCTCATCTACACACCATTCTTTTGGAGTGATGTGCATTTTTGTATGCTTTTGTTACAAATGCTCCTATTAGTTTTTCTAATCTGTTTCTTTGTTCTTTGAACGAAGTTCATAGGAGTTCTTCTACCGCTCATGCTCTTATTCATCCTGTTTTCATTCATAGGATTTTGTTGTATCTTGGTTTAGAGGACTTCCCCGCGTCTGAGCTCATACACATAGTTGCTCCCATAGGTGCCTCCTTCCTTAGGCAAAAGACTACTCATTTGAGAGAGAGCTCTAAATGCCCTCGTGTTGAGCCTTCTGGTACCGCACCCCCTCATTCTTCTACAAGTCCTACTGCTGGTGAGGCGTCTGCTGATCCTATTGCTACTGCTCCTGCTACTGTTCCTCCACCATCTACTTCGGATGACTTTGACATTCATCGTACGTTGGAGATTGTCATGACCGTTTAGGTAGCTCATGGTCAGATCTTGGTGGACATGTTTGATGAGCTCCGTGCTTTGTGAGCAGATTTGGCGCATCTTAGACGATTGCCTTCGCCACCTCCTTTTGATGATGGATTCGGATTGCCCTTTGGCATTCTGTCACAAAAAATGGGGAGTACTTTTGGACATTTGTAGAGTTTTTTTTTGTAGTTAGGGGGAGATTTTTTGTTTTATGGAGCTTGTGGAGTTTATTAGATTGTATCTAGGTGCTTCACTGTGTATGTATCATTTTTGGCTCTTGATGCATTGTTATTTGGGCTATTCATGTTAGGGGGAGATACATTGTTTCTTGTTTCACTGTTCATTGATTTATATTTATGAGTTATTCATGATATATGTCTTTGTTTTGTGTTTTGTGAAGTCAAGATTTATTTTTGTTTTACTTTTATTTTCCACACATGCGTTTATGTGTTTTGTTTAAGTGTTTCAGGAAATATATAGGTTGATTCAGTCGTACTGCTGTCTACACTTGTAACTGATGGATAGTAGTTAGGTTGAATTTTTTAATGGACATTATTTTTTTGTAAAGGGCTTTTGCTTGTAACTTTGAGCATTGTGTTTATGTTTTGTCACGGATTGCCAAAAGGAGAGTTTGTTAGGTTCTAAGTATTTAGGAACTAATGTATTAGAACTCTAATTTGTATTGTTGACAAACCATGATCAAAACAGGTGTTTAGTCTTGTTTTAAACTTACTCAAAGTATGTTGTTTATGTAAAGTTGGAATCGAGTTAACTGTAGAATTGAGTGTGCAATTTTGACTGGTTCGATCGATCGAAAGTTAGGCTCGATAAATCAAAAGTCGGTCAGAATGTTTTTTTTGCAGAATTTTCCAACTCAGCCCTAAGCCCATATGACGTGTAGGGTTTTATGTTTTACCCTAGGTATAAAAGGCAAACCCTAGCCACATTTTTTAGGTTGCTTTATTTGTTGTGTGTGTGAATTTCTTGTGAGATCTGAGAGGTGGTTGCCTTCACACATGCTTAGGATTATTAAGAAGGAGATTTCATTGAGAGCTTGATGATCATTCAGTTGCTGTACTAAAGAGCTTAAAGATACACAAGCGGGAGTGCTTGTACTTGCTGGAGAATCTAAGAAAGAAGGAGTCCGTGGTTTCGGAGCTTGCACATGGTCGTGTCAGTAAGTTTTCTACTGGTGGGTAGTAATAGGATGTTAGTGGTCTAAGTTGCTATTATAAAACTTCGATTCTTTCATTAGTGGATTCAGGTTTACCTTGAGGATAGCTAGGTTAAATTCTCCCCAGATTTTTTACCGGTTTGGTTTTCCTGGGTCATCATATCGTGTGTTCTTTATTTTCCGCACTTTGCATGATATCATTCATATGTGTTAACCTAGAACTTGATAATTTGACTAAGTTAATCACTTGGCTAATTAACTAGATTAATCTGGTTGTGTTTAAGAGGTCTAAAAACAAACAGCTTCTATTAGGATGTACACAGACAAAGAGAACTAAACTACATCGAGTGCACTTGTTCGTTTCCTTATATGCACATATATGCAGCTATCAGGACCTCCACAGACAAAGAGAACTAAAGTGCACCAGACGTGTTCATTTCATTCACTACAAAAAAAAAAGGTCCTATAGTCGCATTTTTAAAACGCAGCTATAGCTTATAAAAACGTGGCTATAGGACGATTTGGCCTATAATCGCATTTTTTTAGGCAATGTTTTCAACCGTGGCCTAAAACCTGTGACTATAGGCTAGGACCAATGGCTGCATTTTTATAAACGCGGCTATACGACATACTGTAGCCGCATTTTTCAAACGCGGCCATAGGTGACAACTATAGTTGCGTTTTTTATATGTGGCTATAGGAGACATCTATAGCTACGCTTAAAAACATGGCTATAGGTCACTTGTTTTCGTGTGGAAGACATATTTTAGTCATGTTTAAAAACATGGCTATAGGTGTAAGATATAGCTGCGTTTTAAAAATGCGGCTATAAGTGACAGATATAGCCACATTTAAAACACGGCTATAGCCCCTAAATATTTTTTTGAATTTGTCTATAGCCGCGTTTTAAAAATGCGGCTATAGCCTTTTTTTTTTCTAGGCCAGATGGCGAATGCATTTACAAACGCTACTATAAGTTTTACAAACGCGGCTATAGAAAACTTGTCAAACACTAAATTCCAGCTTGTTATTTGCTACATGCAGCAAATAACAAGCCAAAATTTTGCAGGAATATCAAACTGGAATTTTCTCAAACCTGTCACAATGTTCATTCAGTCAATCTTTAAGGAATACGGGAAATCATCAATCTTTAAGGAATGTGTAGTTCAATACAGCAATAAAATGGAGGAACGTGTAGGGTCCATTTGACACAAAAAGATGCAGCAAGCATCAACACATGATTTTGAGATACCTCAACTACAAACATTTCGCACATAACTGTCTTTAACCTTCCTATGGCTATCCCGAATGCTTCTAGGGGTGCCTTCCCATCTCCAAGCTCTTGTCTACAAGTGAAGCATCAGTTTTGTACCCTTGTTTTACAGGTAGAACACAATGTATGTCCATAATGGCACTGCAAAAATATAAAGGTAGCAGTCAGCTATTTCGAACTAAGTAGAGAACTAAGAAGAACATAAGTTACTTCATATAAAGAAAACCTTGACTTTTCCAAAATTGAATGCTATGATCAGAATATACAGTAGCTAGAGACGCTCTTAAAAACAAGATTAGTGAAGTTAGACAACTTTTCAACACTACCAAATGTGATCTTATATAACTTCTATACTTTCAATTTTAACCAACTTAGCAAACTATTTTCTTTTCTCTTTTATCATTCTAATCACTTAAGAAGACTTGAACTTCACTAGGAAACAAACACATCAAAAGCACCACAAACTCAAAAGCAATGCAAATTCCATAGAATATCCAATTCATGTTTCTTCCTAAACAACTAAGCATACTCGTCTTTTTTTTTTCTTTTTTTTTTTTTATAAATTCTAACCAACTAGGAAGAGTCTATAATTTCACTCAGAAACAAACTCATCAAAAGCAATACAAATTCCATAGAATACCCAATTCATGTAGCTCCCTAAACAATTAAGCAAGCATATATTTCACTCTTCACTAAGAAACAAACCCATGAAAAACATCATACATTCAAAAGCAATATATATTTCATATCATTCCCAATTCATGTCTCTTCCTAGACAACTTAGCAAGTATAAACTCCACTCATCACTCTTAAACAAGCCCACTCGAAAGCAATACAAATTTCATTGAATACCCAATTCATGTTTTTCCTAAACAACAACATAGAACAACTCTTTTAAAAGTGCTGATATACCTGCAACTTGTCAAGGTACTGAGGCTGACCATGTCCTCTCTTAATGGTCTCAGTGCGCTCCAAAATCCTATCAGCAAGTGTAGACTTGCCATAATCAACATGAGCTATAATGGAAAAATTCCTATCCAACAAAATTACACAAATGGAACCAGCAAAAAGTACTAAAATAACAATAAAGAAAAAACCAAAAATTATGAAACAATATTTATATATTTCAAACTTACTGTGAGAACAATGCATGGCTACACTTAGACTCTTCTATGTTGTTAAAGCATCAATGTAACTATCTACATATACAAGAGATTCAACTAAAAAGTTTTTTGTTCACAAAAAAGATTGTCAATCTTTGAATGGCATGATTGACCTGTCTACACATCAACCTGTCTATAATATCAAAATAGTATTCATATCTACAATATTCCTTCATGAACAGCCAAAAAGTAATACAACATACAATCACAAAATATCCACGAAGACTCCTCATTTAGATGCGGTGCTATCCTAAATATATTAAACACATTGTATTAGTAGCACATAACAATGCATTGCAATAAACACGCAATTTTCATTAAATTAAATGCAACATTTTTAGTACCTGAGAAGGCAGTGAAGAATGCAGAAGTGGGCTAAATTGGGCTAACATGTCCCTCATATGCGACATCATTTCTGCCATTTGATTTTGATGCTTTGCATCTGATTGGGCTTGTGCGTCAATAAGTTGCTCCTTATGCTGCGCATCTAATTGGGTTAGTGCTTCGACGAGTTGCTCCTTATACTGCGCATCTAATTGGGCTATTGCTTCGACAAGTTGCTCCTTATGCTTTGCATCTAATTCGGCGAGTTGCTCTTGATGCCTCTCCTCTGACTGGGCAAGTTGGTCCCTCAAAGTCTGGTGCGAAGTTTCCAATTCAGTCATCTGATAGGTCGTTTTGCTTGACGATGGTGGAGTCGATGTATAGCATGAAAGGTTGGAACCACTTCTTCCTGATGGGGTTGGTCCAAAACCCACCCCACATACACGTCCACAGTGTTCTGCACCCATCACTTAAGCATATGCATCATCTTTCGACCATAGGATTCCTTCACCATGCTCTTCTTGTAGTGATCTGCCTCGTTGAGTTAAAATTTCAGTCATCTTAGCTTGTTTTCACACAAGAACCAAATAACATATTACTTGCTATAAACAATTCACGCATGAAATACAAAAGAAATAGGTTACGATATAGGGCTTATCATCTTTTCGCCCACTTTAGGAGTAATATGATGCCCATCTTTGGTGCAGTATACTTTCGCAAAAACAACTGCACACTCCACTGCTGCCCCACTTTCTTTAGCCTACATCATATTCAACAGTCTCATTACAATAGTGAAAATTTAAGTTGGTGATATGAAGCGGCAATCGACAACCAAACATAGCAAACGGAACTTGGGACATAACATGCAATATAATGTAAATTAAAATAAAAAATGTAGATTATTACGTTCAAAAAGACAAGTTTTGTTATCAAGCGATTTTTGGTCCTAACACTCTTAAAATCCATTACAGTTAGTTGTGACAGTGGCTGAAATAGTCCCTAGCTAGCCTCATACCAAAGTTCTATATATTGGCTACTACCCCAATCCAATTTCCTTCACTCAACTTCCTCACATTTCCTCTCTTTCACTTGTCTTTGCTGTCAAAGCTTCATCTTGTCTCTCCTAACTCTTTACTCCATTTCATTTCTAACTAAAAGGCTCATTTCTGCTAAAACAACACACACAAGCAATGTTACAATTTTACAATTTTCTTTTAATATGTTGTTACAAAGAAAGTCAGCACTTAATGGTTCACTTATTCTTACTTTATTTGTAGGAAAATGGTTCACAAACAGATTTTGAAAAAAGTTTGTTGTATCCTTGTGTCAATACTCATATCTTTTAAATGTCCTAAAAGTCGGTGTACTTCAATATTACATTCATGCATTGTTTTTTTTTATTACCATTCACAAGTTAAATGAGCTTAAGTTTAGATGCAAGTATGAGTTTTGTAATCAGTCATGTGATAGGTATGTCTCTGAGTCAAAACCATAAACTAGGCATCCTAAAAAGTAACCTTAAACATAGTCACACATTATCACTATGCATTAATCACTCCTAGGGGTCTTTGTACATTATTGCATATTTTCATGCATTAATTTTGCATGTTTTTTTATTTCATTTTGCATAATGTGTTCTTTTTTTTTTTTTTGGTTCAAAACTATGAACAAAAAAAAAATGAAGAAACATGAAAATCCAATAGCATCACATTTACAATAATGTGTTCTTTTTTTTACCCTTGGTTTTAGTTGCCATTTGGTCATATATTTTTTTCTCATTTGCACTTAGCAGGCATCCTAGGTCATTATTATCGCTAACTTCACATTGAAATATATACACCATTAATTCTACAACATACAATCAATTGGGCCTATGGGCTATGCACTGAGTGATACGCAAGATAAGGTATGTGTTTTATTTATGCGCTTATGTGCATATGCATGCCAATTGTATTGGATCTCTCCACTTTCAACCTATTTAGTTTTCCACAGAGAAGGTAACAAAGGAAAGCACATTCAAAGAACAACCAATTGCTATATACCACATGCTCTCCTCTACAACAACATGAAACCTCACATGCTCCTCTGACATTAGTTTTTATTTCGAAATTTTACTAATGAGGCAAGTGCTAAAAATTTCATACTAATTCACACAAACTGCTTAGATTCATCAGTAAATTAGTTTCATCAAATTCTTTATATTCGTTACATTTGAATCTAAAATAGTGGAATCTTAGAACCCTAACTACTTGTTAGAATAATGCATTTCTTACCATGTTGTCAGTAGTTTGGGCAAAACTTATAGGCCTACACCTTGCTATCTCCATCTGTTTACCACAGCTTACCTTGTTCGTGTTCCATAATGTCTACAAACACATTCCCGCAAACAAAAGAAAAAAAAAATCAATTAAATAAACTCTACTCAGTAAATTCAAATACCCCATCATATGTATATTACTACTAAAAGATAATAGAGCAAGAAAATAGCGATACCTGCGTTTTATCCAAAAACCAATAGTCAACTAGCATCTCGTACTACTCCTTGTCAGCCCAAAAGTGGTTTATTTTTAATGACATCTTCTTTCATCATTTCATCTTTGTAGTATTGCTTTTTCAACTTGTTCCTTCGATTCCTCCTTAATTCCCCTAGTTGGTGCATTGCCCAGTTCATTTGATCAACTGGTCGAATAATAACTGGGTCAATGATCCAACGTTTCTGAAATGCAAAAATTGAGTTACCATAGTACAATAGTCCACCCTACTGAAAATGCCATTTAGCACAGATACAGGTACATAACAATTAAAAGTAGCTTAATTTGATGCTACCTCAATCTCTATCCAGCAATCTACTTTGTGGTGAGTTGGGACACTCGTCCAAGCAGCTGGCACAAGTGGGCACAAGACCCAATTGAGGCAAAAAGTGCCCAACCACCTTTTGAATGTTTGTCCGCTCTCCCCAATCGGTTGGTCGCGTCCATTTAACCCACATTCAATTTTCATGTTCTCTGGAAGACTCCATATTCGCTGCATCAGCAATTTCCCATGCTTTTTACGCCCATTATTGGATATTGGGGTTTCTTGAACTAAATCCTCTGCATATAGTAAACCACCATTAGGAATGAAATTTCAAAGTTCACAATTAGAGAAAAGTTACTGTATATAGCTTAAGTGCTCAACTAACATGAGTATGCTGTTGGTAAATATCGACATTTTGATACTTGCTTTTTAAATAATCTTTCTTTCCCCCATTCGTTTTATTAATTTACTTATTACTCAAGACAATACGTGAATTAACTCATTCATTTTTTCATAAATTTAAAAGAAGCAATGGGTAGCCTATTGTTGTTATCTCAAGAACATAATAAAAAACATGTTTAAAAGAATTATTTTCTATAGTTTGTAAAATCAGTCTAATAAGATAAAAGGAGAATAGTATCTCTTTTCTTTTCTTCTTTTTCTTTTTTTTGAGAATGAGGGAGAATAGATTCTCTATGGTTAGTTAAGAAAAATTCGAGAAATGACTCATCTATAAAATATTCAATTACGATAAAGTTTTTGACATAAACGAACAATGGTAATAATTAATATTAATATTGAAGGAAATTTGTACACTTAAAATTCAAAATGTCCCTAGGCACACATAAGTTATTTTTATATTTATTTATTTTTCACATTATTTCTAAATTAGCCTAACACTTCACACATAGACATCTTTTTGAGTTCTTCTATGGCTATAACACCTCAAAACAATGTTATGAAAATACAGTAAGACTTTGTTGTACCGTAGAAAATGCATTACATGCTATCCTTAGCCCAAATATGTTGATAATTTCCCACAGATGAAACTCTATTAAAGTTTCCAATGGCTCACAAAAATTTTGAATTTGAAGCCTACTTTCATTACATACAATTGTTAGGTTAAA
Organism: Quercus glauca; assembly: GCA_023736055.1. Lineage (NCBI taxonomy): Eukaryota > Viridiplantae > Streptophyta > Magnoliopsida > Fagales > Fagaceae > Quercus > Quercus glauca. The sequence continues at coordinate 86,010,740 of CM043316.1, read as the reverse complement.
TTACAAATTACATCATCTAACTTTGTCATAAATTCAATTTAGTCTTCCAACTTCTATGGTCTTTTTCAGTCAATACGATAACTTTTACTTTTATTCAATGTAATTCTTTTGTTAAGTTTGTCACAATCACATGGTATCATTAGGTGTCCTTAAAAAGACATTATTTTGAAAATGCAAAAATACCAAAATTACATCATTTTGGGACACTTAACGGCTAATCCTGTAATGAGAAGTGGACGAAATGACCACATTTAAAACAAATGGAAGTTATAAGGCTGAAAATTGAAATAAACAAACTAAAAGTTATATGAATGACTTGAATTTAGGGCAAAATTAAAGATGAAATTTTGTCCAAAATTGCCCAACCCCTCCCCTCGGGGTTTGAACCAAAACCCTTAATCCAATCCACCAAACTCACCTAGGGTTACCACCTCAACTATTGAAGTTTTGATTTTAAATATTTAACCTTTTATTTTTGTTTTGTAATAAATCAAATATTTTGTGATACGTCACTAAGGACACGTATGCAGGGATTGTCATGTCTAGTAGATACTTTATTTATCATGAAACTCGTAAGATGGACCTTGTTAGCTTATAATATAAAAGGGGTGGACCCTTGTGCCTGCATCTTCTAAGATAACTTCATAGCAAAGAGAAAGTAATCACCCAATAAACTATTATAGACTAAGAAGTATTTTAATGACTTTCTGTGATTGTAATTTGTTACTTCCTCAAAAACATTGAGATGCTAGCTAATAGATTAATTTCTTTTAAGATTGCAGCTTTACAAAGAAGTTTTTTGTGGATTTGATTTATATCACACCACAGGAAAAATATGCATCTATTATTTATTCTCAAATGTTACATTTCAAGACATGTAAACTACCTGCGGGTTATGTCTCATCATCGTCGCTTGCATCCGCTCTTGCATGCTCAGCCGCAAGGGCGGCCTCCAGCTCCTCCTGCACTCTCTCTCATGAACGTGACGATCCTTTGCCAACTTCAACAACCGTCAATCGACGATTCCTTCCCATTCCTGCGGCCAACAACAGGTAAATTATGCATCTAGTAATAAATATAAAATGTTACATTTCAAAACATGTAAACTACCTGGGGGTTGTGTCCCATCGTCACTTGCATCCGCTTTTGCCTGCTCAACTGTACAGGCGGCCTCCAGCCCCTCCTCCCTCATCTATTGTGAACGTGACGATCCTTTGCCAACTTAACTAGTGGCAATTGACGTTTCCTTCCTATTCCTGCGTCCAACAAATTTACAACACTAAGAAAATGTGTACTATAGACAACAATCAGTTGCATACAATGTAAGTGAAAAAGACAAAGTAAAATAACTCATTTTAATATCTAACAATATATACAAGCATATATCCAAGTTTAAGAGCTTCTCTTTGCCAAACACTACAACAATGACGAAATGAAATACTAACACCACATGAACATATATCCAAGTTCATAGGAAATGAATTTCAAATCCAATAGTGAACAGGGGAAGGAATTGGATGCATAATAAGTAAAAATTAAAGCAATTAACAACACTAAGAGGAATTAACAAATTCATCAAATACTACACAGAGTAATTCCAACAAATTCATGTTAATAACTGTAACATAATTACACATAATACACCACTAAACTATTACACTACTCATTCTCTGTGTACTCGTCCTCGTTGTCATCTTCATTGTTGGACTCATCGTCAAAAACTCACAATCATCTAAGTTGTCCATTTCACGAAGATCTCTTTCAACAATGATAGAGGCATCAATTGTCATTCCCTTTACATCATCCTGAGCCCAACCAAGGTTTTCACTCACGACCTCATTAGTACTTATATTGTACGGAACATTCTTAGAAAAACTATATGTGTCATCCTCGTTACGTTGGGGACCAATACCGGCATCAAACACATCCCTAGCTTTAGTTTTGACAACAATATACCAATCCTTGTGCCTTTTATCTTCCACATAAAAAACTTGTGTAGCTTAAGATGCCAAGACATATGGTTCATCTATCATTTCATCCCCACCATGTATGAAGTGTGTAAAGTTCACCATAGGAAACCCAAATTCATTAGTCTTATATCCTCTCCTATTTTGGTCATCAACCCATTTACACTTGAATAACACATGTTTGATATTGTCAGAATAATTCAGCTCGATTATATCAGTTAAAACATCGTAGTACGTAATGCCACCATCAGTAGCGACACTAACTCCACTATTCTGCGTTTTTCTGTTTGCCTCAGCATTTACATTCCTAAATTTTAAGCCATTTATGACGTAATGCTTCAGGTGCTTTACATAATTATATGGCCATTTGGATAGTGTAGTAAGGGTATCACTAACTCCCTCCTCCCTTCCCCTATCAGTACCAATCAATGACGTTACCTAACATATCCAAACGAAATTATTCTTATCAGTACAAGTAATTATAGTTAGGATAGTGTTACAAGTTTAAGAAGTTGAAAATGTCATACATACATGACACCTAAACCAACTACAAAACTTCTCCATGTGGTGCTTATATGTAATGGCCTGGGATATATGATGGTGGCCCTTTCGGAGTTCATCCTCCATCAATCTTTTGTGCATCCTGTGCAGGCAATTGTATTAGGGTTAATGGATCTAACGTACATTGGATTGACGTGCAATCATATTGGTATACGTAATACTTACTCACGAAAGTGGTTTATGTTTCGGAATTGAATAAAACATAGCGATGGGCTTAGGTCTACTATCTATTGTTTAGTGTCATGATCGAAATCGCCCCTGTTGACTCCTCAATCGTCCTGGTGGGTCGATTGAATATAGTTTCAACTCCTTCCATATACAGTGAAAAAAAATGTTAAGCACTCCTCTACTATGTATCCTTCAGCAATAGACCCTTCTGGAGCAACTCTATTTGGTACGTAAGACTTAAGGCATGAGAGGTACCTATAAAGGAATGATAAGATTAATGATTGTCAATAGTTATTCGAACGCACACATGAAGCTCATAGTTGATCAATAATATTACATACGTCTTACCTCTCAATGGGATACATCCAACGGTAGTGCACTGGACCACCAATCTTGGCTTCAGCAACTAAGTGCATGACCAAATATATCACCATTGTAAAGAAGGATAGAGGAAATATTTTTTCCAATTCACATAGTGTCACTGCAATATCTGCCTCAACAGTCGCAATATCTGAAACCCTAAGGGTTTTGGAACAAATTTCTCTAAAGAAGCAAGCTAACTTTATCAAAGGCCTAGTAACATGAGATGGCAAAGACCTGCGTAATGCTATAGGAAAAAGTTGCTGCAACAAGATGTGATTATCATGACTCTTCAATCCAGAAATCTTGCGTTCTTTCATATTCACACAGCGTGAGATATTGGAAGTGTACCCATTAGGCACTGCTATGTCCTTCAAAACTTGCAAGAAACCATCTCTCTCCGATGAAATCATATGAAAACAAGCGGGCGGTATAGTATACTTGTCATCACTTTTTTGTTGTGGGTGAAGTTCACTTCTTATCCCCATGTCCGCCAAGTCAAAGCGTGCCTTGTAATTATCCTTTGTTTGATCCTTCAAGTTCAACAGTGTTCCAAGAATATTGTCCATCACATTCTTCTCTATATGCATCACATCAAGATTGTGTCGCAACTTGTGATCCTCCCAACAAGGCAAGGTAAAAAATATACTTCTCTTCTTCCAACCACTCTGGTCTGTATCCCTTCTCTTTCTTTTATTGTAAGCAAGTTGACATTTCCTTCCCAGACAACGTCCAACTAAATGTTCAGTTTGTAGAATAATGTTTGACGCGATTGGTGGTATATGAGCCGATTGAGTATCATTAGATCCATCAAATAACATACCTTCTTTTCAAAAATCGTGGTCAACATCCAACCATCGCCTATGTCCCATGTAATAGAATTTGTGGTCATTTTTCAAATATCGAGAGTCGGTCTCCACGGCACAAGAAGGACACACAACCCACCTTTGGTACTTCAACCCGATAAATCTGCGTATGCAGGAAAATCATTTACGATCCACATCAATGCTACACGCAATTGGAATATTTCTTTTGAAGATGCATCGTATGCTTGTACTCCAACATCTCATAACTCCCTTAGTTCTTCTACTAACGGTTACAAGTACACATCTATAGCAATCCCTGGCAAGGTAGGACCAGGAATAACTAATGATAGAATCAAAGATGACCGTTTCATGCACAGCTAAAGTGGGAGATTGTGGGGGACCAACATGACAGGCCATGTATTGTGACTAGTACTTATAATTCCAAAGAGGTTGAACCTATCCACAACTAATCCAAGTCTGACATTACGAGGGTCAGACGAGAACTCTAAATGCTTACTGTCAAACATTTTCCATGCATCTGAGTCAGCAGGATGTCGTATAACCCCATCATCAGTACGACCATTAACATGCCATTTCATAGAACTAGCCAGATCAGGTGAAAGAAATAGTCATTGCAATCTTGACTTTAAAGGGAACCACCGTAGGATCTTCGCAGTTTTCTTTTTTCCCTTAGTGGATGAATCATTTTTACGAGCAACAGATGCCTCATTTGTTTTCCACCATGAAACGTTACAACAAGGACACGCCTTGACGTTAACATTTTCCTTTCAAAACAGCATGCAGTCATTGGGACAAGCATGAATCTTCTCATAACCCAAACCCAAGTCTCAGATTATCTTCTTAGCCTCATAATGGTCTTTTGGCAACTTGGCATCTGAAGGAAGTAAATCCTTCAAAAGTTGAAGCAACATTGTAAATGACTTGTTCGTCCAACCACACAGAGTCTTCAACTGGAACAACAAGACAATGGCTAAGAAAATGCTAAAGTTTGTACAACCTTCATATAAAGGTTTGTTTATATCATCTATCATCTTGTAAAACTTCTTGGCCTCATCATTCGGACCTTCAGCCAGATGTTGTGCAGTTGGACCTTCTTCCATTGGTTTTGGTGCCATTTCATGTGGGGGGCACAAATCGTGCAACATCCCATGAAAATCACCATATAGATTTAGGGTTTCTTACACATGAGAGCTCCCACATTCGGTAGCCATCGTAGTGGCTGCCGATTCCCTATGAAATTTCCAAACTTTGTAATTTTTAAGCATCCTCGAATCCCAAAAATGATCACATGCCACATTTGGCGGTACTAAAATCAAATTCACACATTTCGCGCAAAGACATAAGATCTTCCCATCGCGCGCGAATAGAGAGGTAAATTCCACGAATTTTGCCTTCAAAATATTCCCTTGAACCCCTCCTCTTGTCCATCCAACTTTTATCCATTGCGACACATTATTTTTGGAATTTTACCTACACCAAGATTTGTTACTATGAAGGTAATAATTATTATAATTACATTCATTTGAGATTTGTTAAGAACAGACATACCCAAGTATGCTTAAATTTTCTTAGAACATATAACACTTATCCTAGACTAACTCAGTGTGGTATGTTCTAAAAGTAGTTACCCATAAGTGTTTTAAAAACATATTAACAAATACCCAATTCATGTAATTGTAATAATTATTAAGTCCGTAATACCATGATGCTCAATTACTTAGGTCATTGGTCAAAAGTGAGTTAAAATAAGTTTGGTTGACAATTTAAACTGTAATGATGTTGTTTGAATATGTGCCGAGTAACCAGTGTGGATGCAAGAGTGTGATGTTGGTTTCATACCAAACATGTGCTTCAACATGACCTATATGAACGTAATCCATCAACAATGCCTAAATAAAGGACTCATTTTCTTTGCTTTCTGTTTTACACAGTGTCATCACAGAAGTAAATAACGCAGTGATACCCAATTAATGACAAAATGTTGGCAGGTTTTGAAAAGGAAAGTAGTTCATACCATTTGGTTGTTCTCGTCAAACTCAAAGGAAAAAGCTCTTCCCCAACCTGCAATCCACAAAATTTCCATCACACATATTACTGTTAGCAAGGGTTCATCCAATTCAAGCACTAACTTTATTTTTTAATTTATTTTTTTTAAGATTGGGTTGACTCCCACCATCTATTATAAATTGAAGAATTCAAAGCATACTTTTCTTTTTGCATTTTCCCTAATATTTAGTTATTTACCCTTACATTAATGGTTGTGATTTGTTTCCCTTCATTTGTAATTAAGACTATATAATAAGATAATTGGACCCATGTTAGGGAAATTCATTATGTTTGCCTTTATGCAATGAAAGACATAATGAGAAATAAGGAAGACTTAAGCAATGTACATCCAAAGTTTAGCCAAAAAAGTCACTAGAACATAATTTTTTTTGTGTGTAGGACCCTAAGCATGTACATTGGTGGTTGGAATTTGGATCAGGACTACTGGTTGGTTATTTGATGAAATGTATTACTATATATCTTTCTCTCACATAAGAGTGTGGTTTCTACAGACTCATAAGTTTGTATATGAATTCCACTTTTATATGAGAAGGAAACATAGAACACTAGGTGTATACATAGTTATATTTCTCCATCATTAATAAAGGGGGAGGGGGTTCAATTTTGAAGTTTCGTGCATGCTAAATAATCTAAGCAATAGGCACCACAAGGAGAAACAAGCATTCCATTTAGTACGATAATTTCCATGACTAAGAAGAGAAAATTACAATTGCTTTAGAAATATACTCATTTCCCACCAATTTGGTGAGAGCTAGCTTGGGGGGAAAACATTCCATCAGAGACAATGTGACAAAAAACAGGGATGGACCCAAGATTTCAAGTCCAGGGGGGCAGGAGTATAAGCGAAAAAAAAAAAAAAAAAAAAAAAAAAAAAAAAAAACAACAACAACAACAACAACAACAACAACAACAACAATCCAAATAACCATCTATATAGCTAGTGACGATTCTAGAAACATTTTTAAGGTGGTCATTAAGAAATTTAAGTTATGTGAATGAAATCGTAGCAATGACGTAACTTGGAACTTGTCTTTGGGTGCGCCAAATGAAAACGAGATTTGTATATATATGTTATATTCATAATTTATATAATAGTCGAAAGTATAATGTAAACACCATTCAATATATAAGTTAATTATTTTATAACTCAACATTAGATCCAAAAATATAGTATTATTTTTAGAAATATCATCATGAATAGATCAAATAGTTTTTAACTTGCTTATGGGATTAGATTCAAAACTAAATTATTATCCATTAAGTACTTAATGACTAACATATAAAAAAAATACTAATAAGTTAAATTTGCAAAGTAGACAAACAATTCTTGAAATTAAATGGATTAAAAAAATCTAATCAAATAATGATTTGCACATTTTACTGTTTTATTTTTTACATAATATATTTTTATCTATTTTAAAAGTAGCTTATTATTATTGTGGGGCCCCAAATATTTAGCAACCTTGGCCCACTCCACATCGAGCCCAAGGTCCACGCCGAGGAGAGGGCAGAATCTGAGGATAAGCGGACAAGGCCCAAGTCATCAAGGGGTCACGTCCTCGGCAAGCCGACGTTGAAGGAAAGAAGCTGTCACTCACTCATTAAATGCATGCCACCAACATTCTGGCCGCATTAATAGTGAATTGACCAGTGAACAGTGTAGCCTCGATTACTCCACCTAACAGAAAGTCTGCAAAGGTGACTAATAGGACGGGCTCTCAAACATAAGTTCAGATGACCGACAAGTGGACGGCAGAGATCAACTAAATAAGACTATATAATAGATAGAACCCCAGCATGGGGAAAAGGACCCCCAGGGAAAAGAAATAAAAAGGGAGTCTTAGGAATGTCCGAGGAGAACCCTTGTATTTGTCAGTTCTAAGGAAAGAGGTCCTCGGACAGGGGCTGAGGACGAACTTTATTCACAAACACTTAGCCAAAGCCATTGTTATTATCCTCACAAACACTTAGTCAAATTCCTTGATTATTAGTCCTATGAACCTCACGTCGACCACTGTTTACCTTACTGATGCTTAGCCCTTCTACCCATGCTTTAAAAATCTTATTGTTTGGGTCCAATTCAATTTGAGTCCTTACAATTGGCGCCATCTGTGGGAAGGACTTGTGCACTAGCAAGTGCGATGGTTGGTGTGAAAAGATCAAGAGCAACACTTCAAAAAAAAAACAATACAGCGTGCAGTAATAACATTTACTCAGAAGGCAACGATCACAAGAAACGAAAAGATGCGAAAAATAAAAGAGATGAAATGAGTACTTCTTTATTAATATATGAAGAAAAAGCTACATCTTACAATTGATGCCCATGTAGGCTTGTTTTAAAGCTAACTACAAAGAAAAACGCCTGACAAGGCTGGTGGAGAAGCAAGAGAAGAGGAAAGGAAGGAAGGAAGGTAACGTTGAAGGAAGAAGAAGCCGTGGCGCCTGACGGCTCCACCTCTCGGTTCCGCCTGGTTCCCTCCCAACCCCATCACTGCTAGCTTGGGGGGCTAACAAATCAGAACCTAGGGGAGGGAGGTTACGTTCTTTCTGGATCTCCCTCCAAATAGCAAGGAGGGTCCCACCTCTGGCTAGGTTGAAAAAAAGAAGAATCTTCGGCCCCCTCCTATCCCAACCCCAGCATGACGTCCAGGGTCGAGGTGCCATCCTCGGCTCCTGAAGACCAAGCTTAGCAAGTTAGGAGACTTAGGATGCCAGAGATTAAGACATAAGGGAGACGAACAGATAGAGAAAAAAATTAGAAGAGTCAAAGGCTCACAAATGCAGATCTTTAATCTGTTGAAGGTTGGTAATATCCTTCTACAGTCATCTCCAAAGTAAGCTAAAGATAAGTTTTTTCCCAAGATGTTCAACGTAGGGTGTTCAAAATTTTTTTAGGAAGTCAAGATAAAATATTTAATAAATTTATTATTTTTTAAGTTGAGGATTTACATGAGTTGGCTGGACTAGGCTGTCTTTATTCTCTCCAATTTCTGTCTCTCGATCTCTCTCTTGACTTCTCTATTTTTTTTTTTCCTGAATTCAGTTTGTATATAATCTGGGTAAATGGGTTTTTAATTTTTTTTAGGTTGGACTGGGTTTGGGTTGTCTGGGCGGGGTTGGCTAACGGAGGGCCAAGGTTTTGGGAGAGAGGGGCCCAACAATTAAAAACATAAAATATACCTAGTAAAATATATATATATATATATTGGGCCAAGGGGAGCCTGGCCCCCTTGGGCCCCCTACTAGGTCTGTCCCTGGTAGAAAATCATATCCTTTGAGAGAAACACGACAAAAGACAACTAAATATCCAGAGAAAACTCAAAACTCCTAAACAAAATAAAAACCATTCCATCATCATGCATTTAGTGACATGAAGTTGCTAAAAATTTCTCTTTGAACGGGAAATAAGCTTAAATTTTTCTTCAGCTTCAACTTGCTTTTTTGATGCCCAGTCTGGATGAAATTGTTTGTAAGCTGTTTGCACCTGAAATTAAGAAATAATTAATATTAAAGAACAGGAAAAGTTTTATGTAATAAGTTGTAGTTGTGGCATATATAAAGAGAATTAAACAAAACTCAAACCCATACAATTTACTATAATAAAATAGGGAATGCAATGCTTAAGTTTCATTCCTATTTTGCAGAATAAAATAGAGTATCAAGATTCTCAAAAAAAATAAAAATAAATAGAGTACCAACCTAATTATCTCACAAACTTACATGCACTTTTAATGGAAATTTTATCATCAATAATATTTCTTCATAAAATTATAACCTTATTTTATCATCAATAATATTTCTTCACCAAAACTTTCTACCAAATTCACCGCTTTTCCAACCGACCCATCAACCCACTCATCCACATATTCAGTCCTTTACATAATGCTTCACATACACACAAATATATACGTACTTTCAACCAGTACAAACAAACAAAAAAAAAAATAACAACTTCATACAAATTCACCATTTTTACAACAGACCCATCACCCCGTATTACCAAATACAAAGTCCTATACATATATCATTAAACACCTTCAATCCCACACAGAGATATATAAACTATCAACCCGAACAAACAGGAAGAAAAAATCACAACTTTTTACAATTTCAGCATTTCACATCAAGCCCAACATCCATATAAACAGTCCTATACATATAGCTATACATAGCTTCACACACACAAACACACACAGAGATACATACTCTCAAGTTTCAACCAGAACAAACAAGAAACGTGTATTTAAAACAGACCCATCAACGTAAACATCCAAATACACCTCCCTATACATACATAACATCACACAGAAACATATACACACAGAGAGAAACAGTGAGAGAGGGAGGGAGAGAGAGAGAGAGAGAGAGAGACCTGAAAGTGTTGAATACAAGTAGAGTAAAAGATTATTGAAAGAGGTTTGAAGAGAGAGCTAGGGTTTTTCCAAACTCCTCAGATCTGCGTCATGGAGTTTGAATGGAAAGTTAAAGAGGAGGCGAAAGGTGAAAACAATGAGCCTTTTATATATATTCCTATGTCTCTCTCCGTGTTTGTGTGTGTTTCTATTTGTGTTGTTAGGTTAGGTTAGGATTTTATTTTTTGGTTTCTGGATTTACCCCTGGGGGTTTTGATTTATTACTTGAAGTCTGTTTGTTTGCTGAGAAAATTATGTGGAAAATGTTGTTTTTTTTTTTGTTAGTTTAATAATAGAAACTGAAAGGGCTATGAGTACTTGGTTTGTTACAAGTTTGGGGAGAGGGAATTTGAACCTTGCACCTCTCCGTTACACCGTTTTAGATTTTGTATGAACAAATTTTAGATTTTTTATTCTCATCAATTTCGGCCTTTCAGTTCAATGAATGAGTTGTTTTAGTTGAATGCTGCCAATGTGATTATGACATACTGTTGTGGAAAAGTTTTAAATGGAGGTATGCAAATTCAAATTATCCTTTCAAAGGATGACTTACTTGTTTTTACAAAGTTTTTTTATTTGGAAATTGCACACATGCCGGGTTGGTTTTGAATCTATGATCTCTCCCTTTACATTGCCCTTACGAGGTGTGTCATTTGAGCAGTAACTAATTGGCTTATTTAACAAGTTAGATGTCTTGCAAATGTAGATTGAAACCCATCATATGATTTAGTTCATATCTTACAGTTGTAGGTGACTGGAGACATGTATATATATATATATATATATATCTTGTCACTTTTTTTTGCACTCAGAACACGTTACTAAGGAACAGAAAACAAATTACATAGTACCATAAAATTAAACGATTGCAAAATGTTTAATTTTATGACAGCCCAAAAGAAATGAAAAACGAAATGAAAAACAAAAGCACAAGATGTAGAAGTAAAACAATAAAAGGGGTGGAGAGTGGCTCAAACGTCAGTGAGTGGTTCACTCCATTTTTTCCAGTACACTCAGCCAAGTGATAAAACAGATCGTGTGAAACACACAGGCCAAAGCATAAGCAGCAGCCGAACTGAGCAGAACACAGTGTGCCAAATACAACGGCTCGTGCAGTTGGGACGGGGTCACCAAGTACATAGAGGAAGAGTATCCAAGAATAATGGATAAAAGAGTAATAGGTACAACTATACTCACCACTATATTTTATCATCAACTCTAACAATTGCATCAAATGAAATTGTTGCCAGATGTGTATATGAGTAAGAGGAAGTTATTATTCTGCAAGTTCTGCACCTAGTCATCATCTTTTCAGATATGAACCTATAAGCATGGCTAGAATAACAATTAAAAGAAAGCAATGCAAAATTCAGCTTATATGAACAAAACATGCATAGATGAAATGCATAACAAAAAGAAATCAATTGATTAAATTTTAAGTTACAGAATAAGCTTTTTAATAAGGAGACAAAGATAAAAGAAACAAAGGTTAATGCCCAAATAGTTGCGATTGAAATCTAATTGACTGAGTGGATCCAAGAGAAATAGCATGCTTTACTTCCACATTAACTAACAAACCAAACCATATTTCATTCCTAGCAAGTAAAATATTATATAAAATTTTTTAAGAAAGAAGTAGAAAAACCTTAAGAATTTTTATCCTCTCCCCCAGAGCAAAAACAACAAAGCGGTTCTTCAGCGGTTCCCTTCCTCTTAAAAAAAGGCCAGTGCTTCTTATCTCAACCCCAATCAAATCACTAGATGTTGCTATATCCAACTGTAGTTTCTCAAGGGCTAGAATATAAGCCAGGAAATGTGCACTTAGGACCTGAAAAACATGCAGCTGCACTTCAATGCTCTTTAAGATGCACAAAACTAGATATTTGTTACAATGTAATGTGATAGAAACAAATTGACCTGGCTATTAGCACAGCTCAAGTGTAAGACATCTTAAACGACATATGAGAAGTTGAATCTTCCAAAACAAATTCACCATTAAGAATGTCCACGGTAGCAAAAGGATACTAGGTGTAGCATTACCCCCAATATTTCATATTCATTTTTTTTTTTTTTTTTTTTTTTTTTTGATAACTCAATAGTTATAATGAGAGAGCAGGAATTTGAACCTAGAAGCCTCTTGGCCCATTGACTAATTGAGCTACAAGCCTCTTGGCCAATATTTCATATTCTAACTATTCATAATTTCTAATGTTTCATAATGTTTTAAGAACTAACTCTGTTCCATAGGATAGTGAATATTTTCTAATATTTGTTAGTTCCTAATTTTTTGAGAAATTTTCTTTGTAGTATGAAGTATTAGAACTTTAAGATACCTATAAAAAATTATAGTACATACTACCTATCAAAAATTAATTATTACAATGTATTAATTTTATCTCTTTCGCATTATACTAACAGATATTGCCAAATATAATACTAATGACCCACATCTTTTTTCCAGTTTTTATTTTTTTTATTTTTTTTTTAAGTACTAGTGGTAATGACCCACACTTTTTTTTATTCAGTTTGATAAGTACTAATGAGTAATGACCCACACTTAGCTTATGGTATAGCATGCACACTATAATAAATATGAATATATTTTTTTTGGATCTGAATTGGTATCTGCTTATAAATAAGACTCCTTAATAATTAAATTATGTTCCACCATGGATATAAACTATTGCAGGCCTAACTACTTCCAATACCAAATACAGAAATGTGATGCATTCACTGTCAAGAGAGAGAATTTTAATTATCTAGTAAGAAATTTGGGATTTCTAGGACAAGAGTTCAAGAAACTAATATTTGGTGCAAGCTTGCAAGCTTAATGGATAAAAAAAGATTTCATCTATCGCTATAATGCAGATATGAAGAAGGGGTTTAATCACTAATTTTTGAGTAAATTTAATTTTCAGCAACTTGGGTTTTTTGTGGGTTCATATGCTACATTCAATGTGAGCTAGGTCTCCATGGCTTTTAAGATAATGTCACAAAGATTCTAGGGTTAAAATTATAAAATAAAAAAATAAAAAAAATCCTTTTTTGTTTGTTAGCCTAAATTTTTTAGGTCTTAAGAAGGCTTCCTTGCATCTTAAGATAGTTGGGTTATCAGGTAATTTTCAAGTTTACGAGTCCTCAAGTATAAAGCAACAAACTTGAACAGAACTGGGGTTACATTGATGGTAGTCAAATGCTTTGAAAATATAGCAAGGATGTACAGTTTTCTCTTCTGTGTCTTTCCTGTCATCTTCCTCTTGATCTTTACCTTTCTACAAAACAACCCCCCGCCCTCTCTCAAAAAAACCTGCCCCCCAACCTTTACTTCTGAACAAGTGCTCCTTGATTTATCTAGGGTGCATTCCTTCAAACTATAATTAGAAATAACAAAAAGATACAACAATAGATTATCTAAAGAACCAAAACAAAGGAAGAAAAGCAGGGAATGAAATTGATGCTAATGGTTTAAAGATCAAGTGACCATTCCCAAGTCCTCATAAAAATATAAATATACTGGTGGACACTTCAGTCCTACTACCAAAACTAAGTTCTGCAATAGATAATTGATTCGTCAGTATTTACCTTAGGAATTATGTCGATGTACCCTGCACGGACCTCAATATATACCTCATTGCCGTGTTCTTTGAGGAAGGAAATAACATACCTACATGTTCATGTTACCATATACTATATTATAATAAGCCCACACTTGACCAGGGAAACAAGAACCAGAACTATTATATGATATAGCGCTACTTCTCATTTTTTATGAGTTAAAAAAATTCTTATGGACAAAGAATTAAGAAATGAGTTTACACATGATGGCAACATAAAAATATCAAAAACAAGTCATGTAAAACCAAAAACACAGTCCTACTTGGATCAGTTGCTCTCTTTACAAATATAGATGCTGCTGTCTTTGCTAGTATCATAGACAGTCACCTGAATATATGCTAGGGATGTACAAAAGATTGTGTAACCATCAAAAACTTGTAACCATCAAAATCTTTTTCAAAACAGTTCGACAATTATGACTCAATAATAATGGCATTTGATTAGCTCTCCGACTCATGATCAAGGGAAAATGATAAACACATAAAATTGGGACACATACAAGTGAAGTTATCCAATCAACAACTCAAAAAAACAATCAAGATAATGCGCAGTTTCCCCCAAAAAACAAACAAGGTTCAAAAAGGAAAACCATACGGATGTGTGAGAGAGTAGAATTCATACTCCCTCCATCCCATATTGTTGGTCTTTTATTCCATTTTGAGATGTCCCAAAATATAATCATCTTTGAAAAATCTATGGACACTTTCCCTTAATTTCCTCACTTCACCTTACTTTATTTAAAAAATCAATATCCCTCTTTCGCTAGAGTTCAAATTAAGAGAGTGGTTGGAAACATGCACTTTTTATTTGAAAGACAATGCATTAAACGAGGTTCTTTAAAAAGTTGGAGTTTCTACACAAGACCAATAATATGGGATGGAGAGAGTATTGTTTTGAATTGACAACAATCAATAGAAAATGATGTATCACAAGAAGCACCTTAGTATAATATTAAACAAAATAAGAAACTTTAAGTAATAAAAAGATGTTCCAGTCATAAGTCAAACAAAATAAAAAAATATAACCATTGGATTATGGCGAACTCACAAGCTAGATACTAATCAGACCATGGAAAGATCAAATCAACCCATCACCATCTCCTTCAGAAAGAAAGGAAAAATCAAGCAGCTCTCACATCAATTAACAAATCATCCATATAAATAGCAACACAGGGAGGAAGAACAAAAAAAAAAAGTAACTATGATTTTTTTTTTTTTTGATAAATGCTGAAAGTAAATATGATAAAACCATATAAAATTTTAATGTCCCATAAGACCTATTTAGCACTGTATTTAGATTCTACTCACTTGTACTTTAAAAGAACACTCTGTTGATCTAGATATTTGTTTTGGGTTTTCTCAATGCATAAAGCTTCAGAACAATGAAGTCAAACACCTGCAAAAAGATAATATAGTTGGAAAGAGCCTATTTGTACTCATTAATCGACAGGTAAAGCAATAGAAAAACAATTAGAAAGAGCTTATATGTACTAATTAATTAACAGGTAATGCAGTAGAAAAACAATTAGTAAGAGCTTATATGTACTAATTAATCAACATGTAAAGCAGTAGAAAAACACTTAGAAAGAGCTTATATGTACTCATTAATCAACAGGTAAAGCAGTAAAACAAGTTCAAAAGTGTGATATCATTACATGAGCAATAGATATTATTCAATATCCAAATCAAAACATTTTTGAAGTTTATATTCACCATATTTTTTGTCCAAACTATGAGATAAAACATGGAATATTATTATTGTCCTCAAGAGATTCTGACTCAATTAAATCCACTGAGGTTGGGGAGAAGGCATAGGTGATATTAAGTTGAAATGTATTGACTTGCACTGTAATTCCAAAAGGTTCTCAGTACAAAATGGTCACTGTTCAAATTTTGACTAATACGACATTCTGTCCTTAATACTATACAATGTACATGTTGAATCCTTATCAAATGAATGAAATTTGGATTGGCTACCTGCTGTTGAAGCTAATTAAGAAAAGAATTGTTGAAAAAAAGCTTTTATCCCTATCCCTGGCCTTGAGGAAATCTTTGGCCTTATCAATTACCTCAAAACTCTAACTTCAATTGTAGAAGCAAACTAAAAACATCTGATTATCAGTAAATATAGATTAAAATGTTGACCAAAACTAATATTCAGTCAACAAAATTATGTTCAAGTATCAAACCTGAGTACTAATAACCAACTCTATTCAAGTTACAGATGTCAAATTGTAGTCCTTTCTAACATATATGATTGAATTGGTCACAAGAGTGTTAACTCCTCAAGTCACAAGCTTGGGACTCTTCTTGTGCGAATAAGGATTGCTATTACTAATTGATAATTAAACAATCCATACAAACAAAATTGTATCCAAATATGTACATGGGCAGATTAGTGTATATGATTTGCATGATATTGTAGAAGGGCTCTCACATTAATATTTTCGTAGGTTTAAAACATACAATAACACAAGAAATTGAATAATCATCATCAACCAAACAGTGTCTATGAGTCAAAATTAGCTGGACCACACTTCCGTACCTGATTTTGATCGAAGAAGAAGAGCAGCTTGAATCCGCTATAAAGATTTTTCTGCAACAAATTACAAACAGGACAAAAATCACAAACAGATCAAAAACACACAAACAAATTATTATTATTATTATTATTTTTATAGGTAATAAAAATTTATATTCAAGAACACCACCTTATGCAGAAAAACATAAGGTAGAGAGAAAAATACAAAAGGAAGAGAAAGAGAGTAATAGGGATAGAAAGAAAAGAAACTAAGTACACAAAAAAGAGCTAAGAAACATAGGGAGAGAATCACTAGAGGTGAGTCTCCAACCCCTAGACCAATCAAACAAAGTGCCACTGAAAGAGGCTAAAAGCTGGTCATCCGAACTATCCATGTCCTCAAACGTCCTCCTGTTTCGCTCCTTCCAAAGACACCACATCAAGCATAAAGGAGCTAAATTCCAAATGCTAGACAAATGCTTTCCAGGCCAATTCCACCAACCGAATAGAGTATCCGCAACTGATCTTGGCAAGACCCAAGAAAACCCAAAAGATCTAAACACCAAACTCCACAGCTGATAAGCCTTACCACAATGAAGTAACAGATGATCCATCGTCTCCTCATTATTGCGGCACATGATACACCAGTCAACAAAATCACATCTACCCCTCAAATTATCACCAGTAAGGATCCTATCCCATACAGCAGTCCACACAAAGAAGGAGACACGCCGAGAAGCCTTAACCTTCCAAACACCTTTCCAAGGGAAAGTAATGGGCAAAAGACTTCTTAACTTATTGTAGAATGATCGAATATCAAAGTCCCCATTCTTTGTCAGCTTCCATCGAATACGATCTCCGTTTTCAGAAGGAGGTAGATTTAAGCCCAAGGTACGGAGAAAATCATCCACCTCACCCATTTCCCAATCATTAGGTCTCCGAGTAAAATGAACATCCCAACTTCTCTGCTCCTCAATCCCCAATCGATCGAGAGAAGAGGATACTGATGCCCCTTTATTAAAGGCAATCCCATACACCCTCGGATAAGTCAACAAAAATGGAGAATCCCCACACCATTGATCCATCCAAAGCTTCACTCTAACCCCCACCCCTACCTCAAAGCGAATATTCTTGCTAAAATCCCCCCATCCCATATGGATACTTCTCCATAAACCACACCCATGAACCCCTCTACCTAGCTTGGAAGTCCATCCCCCCCAGTCTTCCCCAAACTTGAGGGCTACAACCCTTCTCCAAAGCCTTGTCTCCTCATTTCCAAACCTCCATAACCACTTCCCAAGTAAATTTTTATTGAAAGTAGTTAATTTCCTTACTCCTAACCCACCATTTTGCAAAGGTGCACACACCTTATCCCATCCCACTAAGTGTAACTTGGAGTCCCCTCACAAGAAATCCCTTTGTAACCTCTCAATTTTATTGGCCACATGCGAAGGAATGGTGAAAAGAGACAAATAATAAGTGGGGAGACTAGATAATGTGCTTTTAGGCAATGTTAGTCTTCTACCTTTTGACAAATACAACTTCTTCCAACCAGCCAACTTACGCTCAAATTTCTCCAAGACAGAATTCCAAACAGTAGGGGACTTATGGGATGCCCCCAAAGGCATACCAAGATAGGTCATAGGCAAAGTCCCAATCCTGCAACCCAAAATCTCTGCCAAGACATAGACATTAGGAACCTCCCCAATAGGAACCATCTCACTCTTCTGCACATTAACCTTTAAACCTGTCACTGCTTGGAAACAAAGAAGAAGCATCTGAACATGTATAATCTGCTCCTCATTAGCGTCGCAAAACAGAATCGTATCATCCGCAAACAAAAGATGCGAGACACATACCCCTCCACCCCGTCTACCGTCCGCCCTAAAGCCTCGAAACAAACCTGCCCCTTCAATTCTTTTCATCATCTTACTAAAGACCTCCATCATAATCAGAAACAACATGAGGGATAGCAAATCCCCTTGTCTTAATCCCCTCGAGCTCCCAAAGAAATCAGCTAGAGACCTATTAAACAAGACAGAGAAATGGGCTGTAGAAATACAAGTGCAGATCCACTTACACCACCTCACCCGAAAACCCATTCTCTTCAACAAATTAAGAAGAGCCCCTCAGTTCACATGATCGTAAGCTTTCTCAATATCTAATTTACAAATAACCCCCGGAGTCTTACTCTTCACTCTACTATCAACACACTCATTGGCAATAAAGACTGAATCAAGTATCTGTCTACCACCCACAAAACTGTTCTGAGACTCCAATATCAGCTGATCTAAAACCTCTTTCAGGTGATTTGCCAACACCTTAGCCAAAATCTTATAAACACTCCCCACCAAACTAATAGGTCTAAAATCTTGAATATTCGAAGCACCATTCTTCTTAGGGATTAAGGCTATGAAAGTTGCATTAAGAGATTTTTTAAACTTACTGTGTTGATAAAACTCTTCAAACACGGCTAAGACATCTCTTTCCACAACTTCCCAGCAATGGTGATAGAAAACCAAAGAGAGACCATCAGGACCTAGAGCTTTATCTCCTTCCATCTCTTTGACAACTCGAAAAACCTCTTCCCGTTCAAACCTTCGTTCAAGCCAGTCCCTTTCCAACCCCTCTATCTGATCAAACTCCAAACCTTCTACACAAGGCCTTCATTCCTCAGTCTCCGTGTACAATTTTTTATAAAACTGAACAGCTTGGTTGGCCATCTCGGATTCGTCCTCATAGATAACTCCATCCACCTCCAACATGCTAATATGGTTATGCCTTCTTCAAGAATTGGCCATCTTGTGGAAAATTTTGGTATTGCTGTCGCCTTCCTTAATGCAAAGCATCCTCGACTTCTGTATCTATGAGACTTCTTCCAAAGAGAGAAGGTTCTGAATCTGAGATCTCAACACCGCCTTCTCACCTAATTCCACTTCAGAAAGGCCGTGCTCCCTTTCCTTAACATCCAATAATTTCAGAGCCTCCAGCAATTCTTTTTTCTGACGCTCTACATTTCCAAACTCATTTCGGTTCCACTGAACAATATCTTCCTTTAATGCCTTCAGCTTCTTGGCAAGTACGAAACTGGGGGTACCTGTGAAAGAATAACGATTCCACTAAGAATGAACCCTATCTTTGAATCTGACTTTAGCCACATGTTCTCGAACCTAAAAGGGCTTTTCCCCCTTAAAATCCCTCCTGCCTCCACTAGTATGGGGAAGTGGTCGAAAATAGGACGAGGTAGAACTCGTTGGGTCCCATCCGGATAGTGGTCCTCCTAATCATGAGACACCAGAGCCCTATCTATCCTAGACATCGAAGGCTGGTCCGAACCACTCGACTAAGTATAACTCCCTCCTTCCAAAGGCAAATCTATCAAGCTAAGCTCCTCAATAAACTCAGAAAAATTCTCCATAGCCGGGGTAAGTCGTGATCCCCCTAACTGTTCACTTGGGAACCGAACAATGTTGAAATCCCCAATGAAACACCGAGGAACTTCCCAAAGATGCTGAATACCAATCAGCTCATCCCACATTTACCCCCTCAAGAGGTTATCGTTTGGGTCATAAACCCCTGAACATGCCTAAATAAAACCATCCCCCAAACCCTGCCACCGAATAGAAACGGAAAAAAGACCCACCATTACCTCCAACTTTTCTAGAACCCTCTTATCCCACATCATCAAAACCCCACCCGCTGTTTGATCCGCATCCAAGGCTACCCAGTCTACATAGGGGCAACTCCACAGGCTGCAAATCAACTGTCTATCTAAGCCTGCAAGCTTAGTTTCTTGAAGGCAAACTACATCACAACTCCATTCCCATAATAAATTTCTAACTACCAAGCGTTTCCGCGGATCATTCAAACCTCGAACATTCCATGACACCATTCTTAACTTCATTGAAACTGTAAACTCCCTACTACACCTCAATCAAGCAACCAAAGAAAAGAAAACTATCTACTATCATAATTAACCGAGGAAATCAACATCCTCAACTCCCTCTTCCCTTTGTCTTTGGAGATAGCTTTTCGGTGGGCAGCAACTTTCTTGTGCACCAGCTTGTCTGCCTCAATCTCCGTCTCAAAAGTCTTTGTAATAGCATAATACATCTCTTCTCATGCTGACCCAAAGAAAGCCCCATCATCTTACTAAAACCTGGGAGTCTATATTTCACCCAATTAGACACCTTTGAAGTATTATCAAACCTCCTCATCCCAGTATTACCATTCAGTTCAGTCGTCACCACCAGCCCCATAGGATTAATAGACATCAAAGGGGAAGAACTCACCACCTCGTCTAGGACCTCAACTGCCAAATCTGTTTCGACCTCAGTCAATGCCAGCACCGACTAGTTAGCCTCATGGGAGGTGTCTGTCCCCTAAATAACACTTGCACCCTCAACCCGATCTCCCACCTCTCCACCTGGAGCACCCCATTCCTCAATCTCAACTCCTGGAGGACACAGAACATAATTGGATAGCTCAAGGCCTTTTAAAGCCCTTTCACCCTCTGTTACTACCTTACCCAGTGAGAACGGAGGCTCAACGGCGCAAAGCCCACCTGATAAAAGGCTTTCATCCTCTGCCGGCATCTCCACATGGCAACCCAAAAGCTCGGTTGGAGGAATAGACACCAAATCTGTCCTTAAAGGAGCTGAAACAACCCTATCTGGTGTCGCCGGTGAAGCCCCGTCGTGAAAACCATTGAGAAAGGGACCTTCCATCACCGATGCCTTCGCCGGACAAACCCTCATCTCGATCTGGGTCGCTGAGCTCGCCGTCGTCGTCATCGGAGCTTGTTGACGCGCCGTGTCGTCCTTCTCCGGTGGCGCCGGTGACTCCTCAGCGATATCCTAAGCAACCGAGGCAACTGAAGCTTCGTGGGGATTATTAGGCAACACCAAAGCCTAGGCTTCCAGACTTAAAGCTTTCGGGTCCCCCATAGTTGGGCTATCACCCACTTTTATCCAACTTGGGCCAGTGGGCTTTGGAAAAGGAATCTCTAGAAGGCCCACTACAGGACCAACTTAGACAAAGCCCACCCCAGGGAATTTGTGAACCCGTGAACCTTTAGGCACGTACTCCCTCTGATCCCTTAACACCCATAAGGAACTCTTCAGATCACCTTTATTCCATGCCACCCTCCTTTTTCCTTCCTCATTCACTTCTATAGTCAAGCTATGACCTACCCAGTCAGAATTCCCCAGTTCACTTTTTTTTCCATAAGCATGTTCAGTCCAATTTGATTTGAAATGCAATAGAGATCTCCTTTTATTTCCTACCAGATTTGTCATTCCAATATTCAACCCCTCTGTACTGCGCCTGGCACCCACAACTCTTCCTTCTAGGTTCATCGAACCTGGTAAGCACTCCGGTGCTTCTTTCAGCATTTTTTGTTTAAATCCTGGGTTTTGCTCCACTGACTGGTTTCTGCCCCTAACCTGCACCTCATGCCCACGTACTGTATCTGCGAAGGATTTAAAGGGTTGAACCCTAGAGTTAACCTTATGAGGCTGAACCACAAATTTCAGCTGCCCAGTCCCACCGTGCACATAGTTTTCAGGTTCCAACATCTTCCTTAAATCTAACCCAAAAGCCCTCCATCCATTCTTCGCTCTACCTACTGGAATAATAATGGACCTCCTAGACCCGCCAACTTTAAGTTCCGTCAACAGTAGGAACAAGCCAAAAGAATTGGAGTTCCGTTGGAGAATGTAGGCTAAATCACCTTCCCTAAACGAAAAAAAATACTTCGGGCTGATCCCAACGACTGTCTGTTCAATACTCTTCATCAGCCAAAGTGCCACATTCTTACCCATGAAAACTGACTTCATGAAGTACCTACTCCGCTCAAAAATCCTCAAAGAAAAGAACTGTCCCCCTTCCTCTACCACCAGTTGAAAAAATTTGGATTCAATAAAAAACCTACGAACACCACCCATAATGAAGCAAAGCAAATCCTAATGACAATAAGAATCTAGACTGCTAACACTCACTCCAACACCAGGAAAAACAAAAGAAAAACAAAAATTTGGTGACTAATCCGAGGTAGCTAGGCCTCTGCAATCATTTTTTGAAATGATGGACATCAAGTAGCACAAGTTCTATCACCTTTCCACCATGAATAGTTGTAGCTTTCTTGCAATTTTTTTCTCTTGAAACATAGAGCCCAAATTATTATCCACACAAGTAATTAACTCAAACTCAAATAGAACCTTCTTACTTAAGTTCTTGAAAATTTTTCGTTTTCTTTTACTTTCATCTTAATTATTCCTAACAAGTACACGATTTTAGCAAGAGCATTAAACAAACAATTAAAATCAAACACAAATTTCCTTCAGTTTTGAAATTTCTTTCTTTCTTTTTCCTTCCATTTTTTTCCCCTAAATTTTTTTTCCCAATAATCAACAAAGTATTAGAGAAACAGCGAGTAACTAAAACAATTACTCACTAAGTTTCTTTTTTTTTTCCCCAAGATTTGGTTGATTTTTATTGTTGTTGATAGATTTTCTTAGGAAACAAACAGAGCTTAAAAATTGAAAGTTTAAGAGAGAGAGAGAGAGAGAAACCCGGCGCTAGCTCCGTCGAAAGAGCGAGAGTGAGACTTGTTGTTGATGATGTTGTCGTCTTCTCTGAGGTCAGAAGACTTAACGTCGTGCGTGTAGGGACACGTTGAAGAAGAGAAAGCCTGCGAGAAACGAAAAAATGGAGGAAGTTAGGAAGTGATCTGAAAAATTGGGTTTAAATTTACTTGTGGGGTGTGAGGGCTTGCGATCAGAGAGATGGAAGGTGAGGGCTTGAGATCGGAGAGATGGAGAGTGAGGGCTTGAGATCAAAGATGGAGGGTGAGGGATTGAGAGTGACAGATGGATGGTGAGGGCTTGAGATCGGAGAGATGGAGGGTGAGGGTTGAGATCGAAGATGTAGGGTGAGGGCTTGAGATCCGAGAGATGGAGGGTGAGGGCTAGCTTGAGAGATGGAGGTTGATGTGTGCGATGGTAGATAGAGGGTTGAAATTTTTTTCAGTATACTATTTATACAAAGCCTAAAGCCGCGTTTTTAACCTGCACCTATAGGCAAAATCTGAAGCTGCGTTTAAGAAATGCGGCCCCATCCCAAACTAAAGCCACGTTTTAAACATGCAGCTTCAGACCAAATTTAAAGCCACGTCTATAAAACGCGGCTTTAGGCAAGCTAGAGCCGCATTTTATAAACGCAGCCATAGTTAAGATTAAAAAAAAAAAAAATGAAATAGGAAGGTCCTATAGCCGCGTTTTTTAAACACAGCAATAGCTCCACCCCAAAAAATGCGGCTATAAACACAAAAAACGTGGCTATAGACATATATTATAGCCGCATGTTTAAAACGCGGCTTCTTTTGCCTACTTTAAGCTGCGTTTTTTAAAAACGCGGCTTTATTCCGTCTGTAGCCGTGTTTTTACAAACGCGGCTGGAAAAAACGCGGCCTAAGACCCTCATGTTTTGTAGTGCTTATGTGTATTTATATGCATTACCCTATTAGTTTGTATATAAAAATTTAAGAGAGCTTTTCCTAGTAGTTTATCAAAAAGTTTGTCAAAAATAGTGTTTTTAATTTTAAGAGAGCTTTTCCTAGTAGTTTGTCAAAAAGTTTGATATATATATATATATATTTAAAGAGAGCCTTTCCTAGTAGTTTATCAAAAAGTTTGTCAAATATAGTGGACACGTCGGAAAATAATGGATATGTCAATTAACTAGTAGTTTGTGTATGCTTTTCCTAGTAGTTTGTCAAAAATCCTTAAGAGAAAACGTCAGAAAATAATGGATATACGTCAATTCACTAGAGTTTGTCAAAAATAATGGATACGTCAATCGTGTAAGTGAGCATTTTCCTGGTAGTTTGTCGAAAATGATTGAAAGCAACCTCAATTCTCTGTAGGTGAGCCATTTGCAAATGATCAAATTTATGGTAGAACGTAGAACTTATTTTTGAGACAAAAGAAGGATAGTGACATCAAGTGTAAAGAGCATTGCACATTTAACAGAGTCCAAATCTTCTGTACCACTCTCTCTGCTCCACTCTATACTCCACAAATAAAAATTTGACACATGCCCACCTATTTAATTAGATGCTAATTTTTTGCCTTTTTATATTCCAAACGTTCAGTTTCCTAAAAAATTAGAACAAAAAACCAACACATGTTCACCGGCCACCATCACCGGTCCACCACCAACTTCACTGGCTCCACTAAAAAAAGATCACCAACATTGTCATCGGCCATCCACTACTACCACCAGGTCCACACCTCAGCCGGCTAGCCAGTTACCCAAAAAAAAAAAAAAAAAAAAAAAAGACACCAACACATCTTCACCGGTCACCACCAACAAACAATCCATAAAAAATTTACCAGATACTCAACCCCAAATTGGTACAAGTCTGTGCGTAACCTTTTGTCCGTACTTTGATTACCACAATTAATCAATCAGCACACAGAAACTGAAAACTTTCAAGAATAGAAAGCCACGAAGCACCGTGCCACACAACAGAATAAACACAACAAAACCATGTGTTGGTGTGGACCTGGCGGCTGAGGTGTGGACCTAAGGTAGCCACTAAGGTGGACCTAAGTTAGCCACTAAGGTAAATGCTCTAAGCAGCATACAAAACATGGCAGCCACTAAGGTAAGCCTGAAGCTTTTGATTGACAAAAAGAGACACCAAGTGCTCTTCGCTGAAGCAGGCAAGGAATTGATTTATTTCCTTATTACTATTCTCGCTCTGCTGGTTCGACCGGTGATGGTGGCCGGTGAACATGTGTTGGTTTTTTGTTTTAATTTTTTTAGGAAACTGAAAATTTGGAATATAAAAAGGCAAAAAATTAGTATCTAATTAAATAGGTGGACATGTGTCAAATTTTTATTTGTGGAGCATAGAATGGAGTAGAGAGAGTGGTACAGAAGATTTGGACTCCATTTAACATTGTTAAAAATATATAGTTAAATGATTAAATTTATTATATTCTAATAATTTAAAATTTTGAGAAAATGATAATTTAAGACAAAGTAATATTTGAAGGAGGATAGTCACATCAATTCTACTTCGTGCACAAACTTTGTGCATTTGAGGAACAAAGTTTAAAGATTGCCAGAACCCAGATGAATCAAAAACTGCTAATCCGTATATAGCCATTGAGCTCATTGGATAAGAATTGCTGAATCAATATTTGTTATATCCCTTTTATTGATAATAGAAGAATTGAAAGAATTAAGTTTGTTCTATTAGTTCTTATAGAAGCAACTAGGCCAAAATGAGCATTTGCCCCTTTCGCTCAAAACAAGTAGCAAAATGCCCCTGTTCTGATACTATTTAGCAAAATGCCACTGTTTTGAAACTCGATTTTTAAAAAATTGAATTTCGATGAAAAACTCGATTTAAAGAAAATCGAGTTACCTGCAAAATGTTACATGGAACTTGAGTTCCATGTATTTTTTTTTTTTTTAAAGTTTTTTGCCTATAATTCGATTTTCTAAAAATCAAGTTTTTCATTGAAACTCGATTTTCTAAAAATCAAGTTTAAAACAGGGGCATATGGCTAAATAGTTTTAAAACATGGCCATTTTACTACTTGTTTTGGCCGAAAGGGGTAAATACCAATTTTTGCCGAAGCAACTAGAATTAATAATATTTGTTCCTTTCTTTCTGGTGTCAACTACTAAGCCAAACTTTTCTACATTTAAGAGAAAAACAAAACTACTAAGCCAAACTGAAAAGGTAGTTATAAACGCATTAACTCTCATTCATCCCTTATCAATGTGGCTCAGGTAATTGTGGTAAAAGTAAAACCATGTACATATCACTTGATAGATCTACTAATTTTTTATGGAAAATAATAAGAAAAATATTTGATTTGTTATTGTGGGGCCCCAAATATTAACCACTCTGACCCACTCTGTACCTGGCCCAAGGCCCACGCCGAGGATAATATAAACGCCGAAGATAATGGGAAATGGCCCAAGTCATCCAAGGGCCTCACCGAGGATGCACACATCCTCGGCAAACCGACTTTGGTGAAGGGAAAATATCCTTCATCCATTAAATGAATGCTACCAACATTCTGGCCGCCTTAATGGTGAGGTGACCTGCAAACCCTAATGCTTCGGTCACTTCAACTATTAGAAAGTCTGCAAAGGCGGCTAGGAACTAACATAAAGCCTGCAATCGCAAATGATGGGACAAACCCCTGTACATAGAGTTCAGATAATTGACAAATGGATGGCTAAGATTAACTAAAATGAGACTATATAACCAATAAGACTTCGAGCACCGAAAGAGGGCGGAGGGGGGAAGTCCTAAAGAAAAAGGATATGATTAAGATCAGCTCTAAGAAAAAGAGATCCTCAGCCTGAGCCGAGGACAAATATGCTTCGCAAACACTTAACCAAAGTGATGATCATTCTTTACAAAAACACTTAGCCAAACTTCTTTGATGAGATTCCTACGAATTTCATGTCATCTATCATTTATTGTAAATTTCATATCAACCGTTGTTTACTTCGATGATGCCAAGCCCTTTTTACCCACACTCTACAAATTTTTATTGTGAAGGGTCCATTACAAATTGAGTCCCTACAATTGGCGCCCACCGTGGGGCGGACTTGTGCACTAGCAAGTGCGACGGTTGGTGTAAAAAAATCAAGAGTAATACAGAACAATACAGTTTACAGCAGCAACATTCATTCAGAAGTCTACAACAATAAGAAATAAGAGTATACGAAAAAAAAAAGAGACAATACACAAAGCAAGTCTACTTCTTTATTAATATATGAAGAAAAAGTTACATCTCTTACAAGTGATGCCCGTGGGGCTTGTTCTAAAGCTACCTACAAAGACAGACGCCTAACAAAGCTGGCAGAGGAACAAAAGATAGAAAAGAAGGCTGGATGAGAAGTAAGAGAAGAGGAAATGAAGAGAGGGAGACTGGTTGAGGAGAGGAAATAGAAGAGATAAAAGGGAAAGGGGAGAAGCAAGGCAACATGGAAGGCGGAAGAGGTCGCGGCACAGGACGGCTCCACTTCTGGGTTCCGCCTGGGTTCCCTCCCATCCTCATCGCTGCCGGCTTGGGGGGTCACAGACCCATACCCAAGGGAAGGAGGTTACGTTTTTTCTGAATCCTCCTCCAAACGGCAAGGAGGGTTCCACCTCTGGTTAGGTTGAAAAGAAGAGGAATCTTTGAACTTCTCCTACCCCAACCCCACTGTGACGTTCAAGGTCGGGGTGCCATCCTCGGCTCCTAGTAGGGGCTCAGCATCCTCGGGAACGCCCTTTTCAAGGGCCAATGCATTAGAAGGGGCTCAAGCTACTATTTCTTGCAGAATCTCTAGGCAATATTTCTGGGAGAAGTTTAAGACGGATGTTTGTCAAGTGTGAAGAAAAAGGTTGCTCCAAGAACGCCTTTTATAGAGGGCGAAGAGTTGGTGAGAGCCAATCCACATTAATTCCTAGGGAGAGATTTTCGGAGACAATAATTCCGCCCAAATTCCCAGGGGGCTTATCCACCGTTAGATCCTCGTGGATTCATGATTTACATTAATGGGGAGACGCCTCATTAACGAGGAGGCACTGAAGCGTCAGAACGCGTTACTCAATCGACCTAAGAGACGCCTCGTAATCAGAAAAGTCACGTCAAACGAAGAGACAGAACAGGACAAGGTCTTATCTTACCCCAACTCCAGCTTGCGTGTGCTATCATGTTGTGTGAAAAGTGTATTTGTTTAATGTTTATTATAGATTATAGCGATGTATAATTAAATGGCAGCGGATAAATAGATAAGATAATAAATAAATGAGAAAACTAGGTACTAGACAGAACCGAGGCATTGCATGGTCCTCGGACCCAAGCCTCTGGGGAAACCAGATACTTCAGACGAAAATGAGAAAACTAGGTACTGGATAGAACCAAGGCATTGCATGGTTTTCGGACCCAAGCCTCTAAGGAAACCAGATACTTCAGACGAAAATGAGAAAACTAGGTACTGGACAGAACCAAGGCATTGCATGGTCCTCGGACCCTAGCCTCTGGGGAAATCAGATACTTCAGAATAAAAGCCAAGCGTTAGACGAAACTTAAATATTGCATGGTCTTCAGACCCAAACCTATGTGGAAACCGGTCACTATGGGACAATATAAGTGCCGAACGGAACCAGGGTCTTTGTACTAACCACGGGCCTAAATCTTCGGCAAAACCAATCCTTGGGTAGTAAACGATGAACCTTACTAGGGACGAAAACCAAGCAAGGACGAGCACTAAAAGCATAACAGAACTTAAGCCTACCTCTCCTGGAGGAACTAACAAGGAAATACTCCTCGAACAGGCCCTTTGCGCCAAAAGAAAGTTGCAAAAACAGCTGAAATAACGATAACACTGACAAAGAGGCAAGACTCAACAGGGCGCGAAAATACGCCGAGGAAGTCAAAATCCTCATCCCCGCCCAAGGGGACATGCAGCAGAATTTTGAGGGACTATTGTGGGGCCCCAAATATTAACCACTCGGGCCCACTCTGTACCTGGCCCAAAGCCCACGCCGAGGATAATATAAACGGTGAAGATAATGGGAAATGGTCCAAGTCATCCAAGGGCCTCGCCGAGGATGCACACATCCTCGGCAAACCGACTTTGGTGAAGGAAAAATATCCTTCATCCATTAAATGAACGCTACTAACATTCTGGCTGTCTTAATGGTAAGGTGACCTGCAAACCCTAATGCTTCGGTCACTTCAACTATTAGAAAGTCTGCAAAGGTGGCTAGGAACTAACATAAAGCCTGCAATCGCAGATGATGGGACAAACTCCTGTACATAGAGTTCAGATAATTTACAAATGGATGGCTAAGATTAACTAAAATGAGACTATATAACCAATAAGACTTCGAGCACCGAAAGAGGGCGGAGGGGGGAAGTCCTAAAGAAAAAGGATATGATTAAGATCAGCTCTAAGAAAAAGAGATCCTCAGCCTGAGCCGAGGACAAATATGCTTCGCAAACACTTAACCAAAGTGATAATCATTCTTTACAAAAACACTTAGCCAAACTTCTTTGATGAGATTCCTACGAATTTCATGTCATCTATCATTTATTGTAAACTTCATATTAACCGTTGTTTACTTCGATGATGCCAAGCCCATTTTACCCACACTCTACAAATTTTTATTGTGAAGGGTTCATTACAAATTGAGTCCCTACAGTTATAAATTTAGAATCAAATGAGTTAATTTTTTAATTCAAAAGTGCAAGTATCAAAATTGACACCATAAGGTACATACTTGACATCGTACGAAATAAATTGATTTTTATATCATATATTTATTTGCCGTAAAATTGTTACTCATTAGAGTTATTTTATAGTGACAATAAAATGTTACAATATTTTTATGATAGTTAAGGTGTTAGTCCATAATATATCAAAATAAAATAAAATATTATACTAAGATTCACCGCAACTAAAATAAAGGTATTGTGAAAAGTTATATCCCTAAGCTTTCTCTTCTTAATTATCATGCCTTTATGCAATTCAATTAAACTAAAAAAAAATTACAAAAAAAGAAAAACCGTTGAAAAGCCCATTTGGAGATTGTAGACCAAGGAGGAAAAGCAGAAGCCATTGACAAGCCCAACACAAATAAGCTCCGTTTGGTTTAATGGAAATTAATTTTTGAAAAATATTTTCCCCATTTACAAGTGTTTGGGATGATGAAAAATATTGGTTAACTGGAAATGGCTTTCCACTTGTCCGTAAAATAAAGACATTTATGATGGAAATTGGTTTACATTTTCATTTTTTGTGAACCATTTTCCACATCAATCAAAACTTATTAACATAACCTCCACCTCCACCCCTCATTGTTAGCCACCCAACTACCACCCCCACTAAACCATTTTTCCACCACCCACACAATAGTTGAAAAGTATTTTCCATCGAACCAAACACGCTATAAAAACAATACAACCTTCTTCACATGAGGACTTGTTCAAAAGAAAAAAGAAAAAATGGTATGAAGCCCATTGACAATATTTTAAAGCTCCTAAATAATATTTTGGCTAAAATGCAAAATCCTTCTTTTAAGTTTTAATATAATTTATTTCAGTTATCTAAGTTTCAGGATTATTGGTTTATTCAAGCAATGACTCTCTCACTCTTAGTCAATTTATGTTAATTTTTTTTTAAATTAGAATATATTTTGCAATAATTGTTTGACTTTTTTAAATTAAAAAAATTATGAAGAACAAAATTAAAAATTTAGACAATTAACCTCAACATTAACAAAAAGTTGATGAAGATATCTTTTTGTTGAGCAAATTGATAAAGATATCTTAATTAAATAAACTTAAAACCAGTGCCGGCTCTACAGTATGTGTAGTTGATGCAGTCGCCTAAGGCCCTAAGTAGAAAAAAGACCCCCAAATTTTTACCAATAGGATTATTTTTTTAATTAATTAAGCCCAAATATTAGCTAACAAATGAAATAAATTTTTTTATCAAATGAAAGACAAGAAAAAAAGAGAGAAAAATGTTATGTCCACAACATTTTTCACAACATTTTTATAAAAAATTCTAAATAGCAAGTTGTTACATGCAGTTATTGATGACAAAAAAAAATTCTAGTAGTAGGTTCAAATTAGAATCAGTAACAATTTAACATCTAAGATTTGTTGTGAAAAATATTATGAAGGTAGATCTAGCTGCCCTTACTTGAAACTTAAAATTTATTTTTTTTGATGGGACTTGAAACTTAAATTAATAAAACATACTAAACTAAACTAAAGTTTTTTTGATATAAACTAAACTAAACTAAAGTTTTTTTTTTTTTTTTTTGATAAGTAAACTAAACTAAAGTTAGAGATATAAAATAAATGAAATTTGATTTTAGCTAAATACTTTTGTGGAAAGGGTAGCAAAGCTCCCAAATAATAAATTGCAAAATTTTGTGCATTTTTTCTTCATAACATATGCCACCCTTGTTCTCAGACCGTCATAGCTTTCGAAGGACTTTTCATGGCGTTTCAATCCCGACGATTTATCGGGTTTCTCGAGCGCTTCAACAGAACCAGGTACCATTCCCACTACCTCTCTTCACCTGCTTCATTTTTTCCATTTTCATTTCCATTTTCAACTCTAGATGACCAGCCATCACCGATTCACATCAAGAACGAAATAAATCCCAAGGAACGTTTCGTTCTTGACCAGCTCTCTGAGCTTTTACCAATCCCTCGTAACTCTTCAGCACCAAACCCATTTAGATATTCTGAAAATCCCACAAAACAAGTAGCTGAATTTAGAGCAGTCGATGGTTTTTTATTGCCCGAAGAGAAATTACGAGGGGTTTTCCTTCAGAAACTGAAAGGTAAAACTGCAATCGAGCAGGCTTTAACGAATGTTGGTATTGAATTGAGTCTTGACATTGTTGCTAGAGTAGTGAACACAGGGAATTTAGGTGGTGAAGCAATGGTTATGTTTTTCAATTGGGCGATTAAGAACCCGGCTATAACTAAGGACATTAATAGTTACCGTGTGATTATCAAAGCATTAGGAAGAAGAAAATTTTTTAAGTTTGTGATGGAAATATTGCGTGACATGAGGACGGAAGGCGTGAGCCTTGATTTAGAGACTCTATCAATTGTATTGGACAGTTTTGTTAGAGCTCATAGAGTGTCGAAAGCAATACAAATGTTTGGAAATGTAGAAGAGTTTGGGTTGAAATGTAATACCGAGTGTTTGAATGTGCTTTTACAATGTATGTGTCATAGATCCCATGTCGGTGCTGCAAATTCGTTTTTGAATTCAGTTAAAGGGAAGATACCGTTTGATGTTATGACATATAATATTGTTATTGGTGGGTGGTCAAAATTGGGTAGAGTTAGTGAAGTTGAGATTGTTTTGAAAGCAATGTTAGTGGATGGATTTAGTCCTGATTGCTTGACTTTCAGTTACCTTATTGAGGGTTTAGGGAGGGCTGGTCGGATTGATGATGCAGTTGAGATTTTTGAGCACATGAAGGATAAAGGTTGTGTGCCAGATACTGGAACCTACAATGCAATGATATTTAACTCTATATCCGTTGGAGATTTTGAGGGGTGTATGAAGTATTATAAGAGTATGTTGAGTAATAACTCTGACCCGGATGTTATTACTTATACCAAATTAATTTCTGCCTTGCTTAAAGCTCGTAAAGTGGCTGATGCACTTGAGTTGTTTGATGAGATGTTGAGTCGTGGTCTTATTCCCTGCACTGGAACTGTAACCTCCTTCCTTGAACCCTTGTGTAGCTATGGTCCTCCCCATGCTGCTATGATGATTTACAAAAAAGCAAGAAAAGTTGGATGTAGAATATCGTTGATTGCTTATAAGCTATTGCTTATGCGGCTTTCTAGGTTTGGTAAATGCGGAATGTTGTTAAACATGTGGGATGAGATGCAAGAATGCGGTTATTCTTCAGATATGGAAGTTTATGAGTATGTCATCAACGGACTTTGCAACATAGGGCAGCTTGAAAATGCAGTACTTGTTATGGAAGAGTCTTTGCGGAAGGGTTTCTGCCCTAGCAGGCTTATATATAGCAAACTAAATAACAAATTATTGGCTTTGAATAAAGTAGAAAGGGCTTACAAGCTATATTTGAAGATCAAAGATGCTCGTCGTGATGAAAATGCTAGGAGATATTGGCGTGCTAATGGGTGGCACTTCTGAAATGGCAAGCTTATCAGCAGCAACTGCAGTTTTTTTATCCTTGCTATGCAATTCCTGTAGCAAGTTTCAAACTTGCTTGCAGTATGAAATGATTCTTCTTGTAAGTTCTTTTAATTGTCTATAGTAGCACCTGGTGCATACTTTAAACAAATCTTTCATGCAATCACTTTAGGTATTTTGAGAAAATGTTTTCTGGTATAGTATCATTCTTTTCTTTGTTTGTTCATTTATATTTGTGTTGCTACAATAGCTGTTGTAGTGTTATGTTTATTGTCATCATATAAGGTTGGCTTATACTGTTTTATTATGTGCGGGTGCTTCCTTTGGTTGGACCATATGAGCATATGCAGATCATCTTAATAAGTTGTCAGCTTGAAGCTCAAAATGACTAAAATCCAACTTGCTAATTCGCAATATTTGTATAAGCATGATGACTGTGAAGGGCCTCATCCACTGGACACTCACCATATTGTCATCCAACGGAATTCTGCACGGGTTTTCCTTGTCCACCTCTTTGCTCTTTTGCTGTTCATAAACGCCATCTATCTCTGCTTATTAAATGTAATATCTTTTACTTTGTTTCATTTTAATTCTTTTGCATTCTATGCTTTTCCCTTGGTTTTGCTGCTTGGTTAGAACTAGGAAAAATTGCAGCTTACTTTAGATTTCAGAATATCAGTTGTTCATCATATAGTATATTAGTAACTATTAACTGCCGATGAGTTATTGGCATTATGATTTATCAGGTTACTGCAAACAGTAGCAGTAGATCCTCCAAGTGGTTGGTATGTAAACCGTTGACAGGTGGGCTTTGAATGGTCTACCTTTAGCTACCTGTGTTAGAAAGGATCTAATCAAATTTGTATCTCATGTATCTGATGTGTATGTGTGTGATACTTTCAAATTTCAACCTTCTGTTATCCCTGGTCTGCATGTTTGATTTGTGTTGTACTTTTTAATATCTAGGAATTTCTCAAAGAATATAATACACACGCATATATATTTTAATAACACCTATACTTAATCGTGATTTAAAATTTTTTTTTTTTGTGTTTGATGTTGGGGGGATCAGTTGCAATTTAATGCTTTCATAACAAACAGAATTTGTTGTAACAGTTTAGATAGATAAATACGAATTTAACTTGATGGCATATCTGGTGACACGGAACATTAGGTACCATTTTCCTTCTGAGCATGCTTTCCAGTGCTTGCCTTGTCAAATCATATTATGGGACACTTGTTGAGAAAGGTGAAAAGCTAAAGACTGCTCTTTTACATATACTTAGTTCTTATTTTCAGGAATATAATATAAAGTGAGGAGTAGAACCTCGAGTTTTAGAATAACAATTACTGCATATCTGCCTGCTTTGAATAAATTATTTTAGAGAATATTAACTTATATCTCTGATTGATTTCTTGAACTTGTTTAAGTTTTCTATGGTGACATATGACCATTTGAAATTAATGTAAGGAGGACGGGGAGACAGTGAATCACTTGCTTATGCATTGTCTTGTAGCTAGAGATTTATGGGATATGGTTTTTGCTCTCTTTGGAGTACAATGACCATTTGAAATTAATGTAAGGAGGACAGGGAGACAGTGAATCACTTGCTTATGCATTGTCTTGTAGCTAGAGATATATGGGATATGGTTTTTGCTCTCTTTGGAGTACAATGGGTGATGCCTAAAGGGTTTAGAATTGCTAGCTCCTTGGCAGGGATGATTTGGCCCATTTGGGAGACATAGAAACATTTCAATATGGAAGGCTGTTCCACATTGTTTGATGTGGTGTCTTTGGCAAGAAAGAAATGCTAGAACTTTTGAGGGGTGTGAACTTTTGATTTGAAGATGCAATTTTTCAAAATGTTGTTTGGGTAGATGCTGGCTTCAGGGACGTATCCTTTCTCTAAATTCTTAGGAGTCAAGAATCATTGTACTTGATGCATTATTTTTGTTGATCAATAAAACTTTATATATATATATATATATATTTTTTTTTTTCCCCCATGTACTCGTTGCTTATTTTTTGTTCAAATGCAGAGTCTGTTGTAATTATACCTTCATTCGGAGTGCAACTTGAAGCTCATTATTGGAGGTAATTCTTTCATCTCACATGATTACAATTGGCATTATAACATTAATCCATTGATGTTATCAATGCATGATTTCCATTACATCATCAAAGAAACATAAATAGATAGTGGCATAGCTTATTCCTTCTTAATTGATAAATTTTCATTCTGCATTTTTATACAGTGGGAGAGTTGTTCGTAGCTTTATTCCTATTGACAAAATACTGATGCCAGTCCTGAATGAGAATTTGACTCCATTTACTTGTTAGTAGGAAGCACGGGTGCGTTTTGGGACTCGGGTGCGGGTGCGGGTGCGGGTGCGGGACTCGGCAATTTTTGAAAAAGTAGGGTGCGGGTGCGGCGGGACTCGGCGATTAAAAAATTATTAAAATTATTTTTATTTATATTTTCTATATATTTTTACTATTAAAATATTCTTAAAAAACATATTTCTATGCCTTGATTCACAAAACAAAGAAAGAAGAAGGCAAGAAACACATTACTATGCCTCTGAGGTCAGAATTTCGGCTTTTCCGGCGAGTTTAAAGGCCGATATCGGCCTGTTTCGGCCGTTTCCGGCATGTTTCGGCCATATCGGAAGTATCGGTCGCCGGCCGATACGACCCGATATGGCCGATATGGCCCGATTCTGGCCGAATCGAAGCCGATTCTGGCCGAATCGAGCTGCGTCGGCGCGAATCGAGCCGCGTCGGCTCGAATCTGAGGAAAAAAAAAAAAAAAAACTCAGACACGGCACCGACGCGCGGTCAACCGCGTCGGACGCCGCGTCCCGCGTCCGGCCGCGTCGGACTCGGGTGCGGCACCCTCCCAGCCGCGTCCGTGCTTTCCAGCTACTGGAGCTTGGTTTTGCTTGTCCGTGGCAAAAAAGAACTAAATTTGGCATTCAAGGTAAGACATGTTGGTGCATGTCCATTATATGTTGCCACTGGATATAATTATCGTTGAACTTAACTAAAATGAGCACAAGATATCTCATGTTAAGAAATTGAAGAACTTGTGATTCCCCTCGGGCAGCTGAATCAACAAGGAGCCAGTTGCGATGAGAAATTTGGGTAGAATTGTTAAGGAGAAATACATAATGGGTAAAAGTAGTAGGGTGTGGGTTTGGTTGTTGGTCTTGAATTAGTTGGGCACTAATGATTTGTTAAATATTTGGCTTACATGCCCATCCAAAAGATCACAAAGAATAATTAGGATTAAAAGTCTTACATATTCTTCGTTTGATTTTGTTTTAATTTGGTAAATTTTGTCACAATATTACCTTACTGGATCTTGAAAAGTTGTTCTGCAGGTAGTAAAACCGCCAGTGAAACTGTTGGTTCCCATCTGGAAGGCTTTGTGTGCTGCTACTTATAGTGGAGAAACCACAGATTCTCCTGCAGAAGATAAATAAGCATGCCTGTTTTTTGCTTTCTGATCTGTACCTCACTGTAAACGGAAGCTGTTCACTGCTGTTTTAATTTCAAGGTCACGATGGCAAGCTCATAATTAGTCAGACAATGTGAATCGAATAATGAGGGTTTCCTAGTGGCAATAATTGTCAAATGTGAATCATCTGCAAATCATTGTAGCTTAGTGGGAGTTGATAGGTTTACAATAGGTGCTTGGTCTGTATAATTTTTCCCTGATGTCTTATCCATGTTTTTCCTATTTAATCTTAATCAGCCTGTAATATCAGGAATCTCACGCTGTTATCTTGCCACAAATTTCTTTGCATTACTTTTTTTCTTTTTTGATGGAACAGCCGACTGTATGTTAAGGCTTCATGACATGATGATTATTATAGCGACCTTGAAGAGTTTATTAATTCGATTTGTGACCCAAAAAAGTCTTTTTTTCTGTCGGTGTTGTACATCTTTGAATTCACCGAATCCACCTCCTAAAAAAAATGAAAAGAAAATCAAAATCTACACCAATTAACATTAAAAAGTAAAAAAATTACTTGACTCAAATAATAAACTCATATAATAGAATAGAATAGAAGTACTTATCCTAATAACTCCTAGTTCCTGGCCCACGGCGTTACCCACACCCAAAATGTACTACTATTGGTTGTTGGGCCCGTTAATAATAAAAAGTAAAACTACTTCTGTATTTCCCGTTACAATCTCCGTTTCTGTCGATGGAGAGATAGGCAGAGAGACAATACGCCATATCCTTTAAGCACATTTTGCAAGAAAGACACAAGGCTGTCTCTCACTTTTCATTATTTTTCACGCTTCAATTCTCCAAAAATTTCATTCTAATTTAACTTAACACACTCGTCTTTCTCTATCCCTCTCTCTCTCTCTTCTATACCTAACCAATCCCTCGATCCCACGAACACGAATCCCCCAATTCTTTTTTTTTTTTTTTCCCGTACACTCATTCCGTTTTTTCACCATTCGATTTTGGCGTAGTTTCTGATTTGTTGATTGAATTTCGAAAAATTTGATTTTGATTCGGCGGTTTTGATCTGTGGGGGGATTTGAATTGAAAAAGCGTCGGAGACGAATCGTAATGAGATAAGAAGGAAATGGCGGGGCAAAATCCAATGGATCAGTTCGAAGCGTACTTTCGGAGAGCCGATTTGGATGGCGATGGCAGGATCAGCGGAGTTGAGGCTGTTTCTTTCTTTCAAGGATCCAATTTGACCAAACAAGTCCTTGCTCAGGTTCTTAATTTTTTTCATTTTTAACCACAAATTCTCCATTTTTATAATTCATCTTTGTTTCTTAGTCCTAATATGTTTCATTATAATGAATTTAATCAAGCTGCCTCTTGTTGATGAAATTTTGGTTCTGAATTTGGTCAATGCTCTA
The DNA here is from genome assembly GCA_023736055.1 of Quercus glauca. NCBI lineage: Eukaryota > Viridiplantae > Streptophyta > Magnoliopsida > Fagales > Fagaceae > Quercus > Quercus glauca. Next base: position 85,972,621 of record CM043316.1, on the reverse strand, counting down.
TTTCTTATGATATAATTGAGGAATTCCGGTCTGTCATAGTGAGATTTGTCGGTGTTAATTATTGTTGTGTCAAGGTAAGCAAAGAAAGAAATTTGAAAAAAAAAAAGTGTCAACTTTATGATCTGAGATTTTTCATAAAGGTTATTACTTGCTGAGAGAGTGCAATGGATTACTGTTTTGTACTCTCCATTTATAATGGTCTGGCTAATACATGTTCGGAAATAGAAGAGGGGATCAGAGAGTTTGAGATTTTTTGATAGGATTCTTAAGTCAAAATTTGGGTTTTTGTGTAAGTTTAAACAATATACCCTAAATTTAATCATGAAGAGGTTGGACCTTGGTATGAAGCAATGTGTCGTGGGTTCAAGTATGAGAATCCTGTTGATGCAGGAATATTTGGAATTTCATTTATTTGTTTAGTTTGAGTTGTGATAGGGATTAAATTTCATGTTCTTAAACAGGTATTAGTTTCCTATTTGGATCAGTTAGGATTAGTATTTGAGTTCAAATTAGGATTCGTTTCAGGGATGTTTATCTTCTTCATCTCTTATTTTCTTGGAAGCTCTATAAAAGTTTCAGATGGTTTCTTTTGTATTCAAACTATTAGACTATTATTATTATTATCAATCAAAGATTATTCAACTGTCTAGCGGGGGCCTTGTGCGTTCCCCATTTGACTGGCAAGTTTGGCAATGTAATGTATTAAAAATAAAAACATAAAAGGATTTATATTATGTACTTTGTGAATATGTTTTTGCACAGCATAGAAGTTGTATTCTAGTGAATGTATCTTTTATAGTAATTTATCTATTTATCTGTTTTTTATTTTAAATTTTAAGGCTGATATATACTGATTTGGCTGCATGGTGAATCGGTGATCAAAATGTTCTATATAACTTGCAGATTTGGATGCATGCTGATCAGAGCAAAACTGGTTTCCTTGGTCGTGCGGAATTTTATAATGCTCTTAGACTTGTAACTGTGGCACAAAGTAAGCGAGAATTAACGCCAGATATTGTCAAGGCAGCCCTATATGGTCCAGCTGCTGCAAAAATTCCTCCGCCAAAAATCAGTCTTCCAGCCACACCTACACCCCAAATGAATTCAATGGTTGCTGCGCCTGCTCCACAGATGGGTCCAGTTGCACCAACATCCTCTCAAAATCTTGGCTTTAGAGCACAAGGAGTTCCAAACCCAAGTATGAACCAGCATTACTTTCCTCAGCAAAATCAGGCCATTAGACCACCTCAAGTCATGCCTCCTGGTACCGCTTCCCTTCCACCACAGAGTATTGCTGGTCTGGAACCAAATAGGGGAGGCAATATGTTAGGTACCAATGTTCCCAACTCAAACATCTCGAACAATTGGCTTGGTGGAAGAACAGGTGCAGTTCCTAATGGGCCTAGAGGGGTTAGCCCGTCAATGCCCTTGCCTACTTCACAGCTGCAAGCTCCTGTCTCTATGGCTTCCCCAGTCTCCATGGGTTCCCAGCCTACAGCTAATGCCTCTAAAGCATTAGCTGTTACAGGAAATGGGTTTGCTTCTGTCCCCATTTCTGGAGTTGATATGTTTTCTGCAATCTCATCTGGAACAAAAAAAGAACCTTCTGGGCCAAGTTACTCTTCTAGTGGTGCTCCTGCCTCTTCAGCCATCTCTCCTGTTTCTAGTGGTCCTCAACCTTTGGCTAAACAGAGCTCACTTGATTCATTGCAAAGTGCATTCTCAATGCAACCTGCTGGCGGTCAGATTCCGCGGACCCAGTCATCATTCAGCCCAAGTCAACAGGTTTCAGCTCAAGGTTCTTCACCACTTGCATCTTCTGGGATTTCAGTTGGACCTGGAAATTCTACTCCTGATAATTCACAGCTTTCTTGGCCAAAGATGAAACCATCTGATGTTCAGAAGTATACGAAAGTGTTTATGGAAGTAGACACTGACAGAGATGGGAAAATCACTGGTGAGGAGGCACGGAATCTCTTCTTGAGTTGGAGATTACCAAGAGGTAAGGGGTCTTCTGTATGGGTGTTTACCTGTAAACTTATGCATTTTATGTATGCTAGGTTGGCTGATTCTGAAACTGCACTCTCAAGCTTTCTTTTTTTTGGTTGAAGCATTTTTCATTATGCATGGTGAAGTCAACCATATTCAATGTTGCAGATGCACTCTATGCCTTTTTGGTTTTATCAGAAAAGGAAGGGGGAACCCTGAACACGAAAGAGCTATATAATTTTTTAACAAGACCCACTATTTAATCAAGATGACACCTAATGCATGGAGTCCAGAATATAAATGAGTTGAAAAACAACATGCCTACAACCACAAATATGTAGATGTTATAAGAACATTCTTCCAACTCTAACAAGCTGCTCTTAACTCTTAAGTGTCTATAATCCTTAAATTCTGTTCCAAACATACTTTACTTGTTGAACCATATTTTTTTTCACCCCATTGCCCTGGTCATAATGCTTTTTTTACAAATAGTGATTTTTTTGGATAGTTAAATAATGAAGTAAAATGGTGTTCTTGTTTGGAATATAGCATCCAAAGTGATAAATACAACAACCACAAAGCCTTACTCCCAAGGTCAGCCATACCATATGTATTCTTTTCCATTCTTTTCTATATGAAGTCATACTCTCTGTTACTTTCTCAATTGGCTTTTTTCTTTTTCTTTTTTTTTTTTTAACTTCTATTAATGTTATTTTTGGTCTTCATCCACCTTTTTTTGTCTTCAATTTGAATCAGCTCACTATTTCTCACCGGTGCATTAATCGCTTTCCTTTGGACATGACCAAACCATCTCAATCGACTCCCTCATCTTTTCACCAATAGGAGCCACCTCTACCTTTAATTGATTTTCCTTATTTCTAATTTTTCCTTGTATTTATACTTATCTATCTTAACATTCTTATTTAAGCTATACTCATTATATGAATATATTGCTTCTTAAAAATTCAACATTCAGTACCATAAAGCATAGCTAGTCTTATAAGATTAAGCTTTCCCCATATAGGTATTCTATGATCATCTAACTTTAGATGCGTTGCTCTACTTTAGCTACCCGGCTCTTATCCTATGATTCATATCCTATTCAATCTCTCTATCCTTATGAATTATTGATTCAAGATATCAAAATCTCTTAGCGTGTGGTATCTCTTGATCATTTAGTCTTACAACCTCTCCATCTTTGTTTATACTTTTCTTTAACTAAACTTACATTCCTTATAGTCTGTTTTAGTCCTACTTAGCCAAAAGCCTTTAGACCCTAAAGCATCTCTCTAAATTTCTTACTTGAAATTAACTCCATATCTACTTTTATCCACTAAAACTATATTATCTACAAAAAGCATAAACTAAGGGACTTCATTTTGAATCAATCTAGTGAGTTCATCATCAGTAGTGCAAAGATATATGGATTTGATGTTCATCCCTAGCCTCCATGAACTCTTTCAAATCACCTACTATCTTTTCCAACATGACCATTCAGGTTTCCTTCAATAAAAATCATTCTCCATTTGATAACTCATGAATTAATTCATCCATGTCCTACTTATCAAAAAAAAAAAATCATCCATTTCCTCCCAAAATTTTTACGTAATAGATTCTTCCAATCCTATTTAATGGTCTCTTCTCCCAAGACAAGTTTTATTAACATACTTCAATCCTCCATTCTCCTAACTTCAACAACCTCTTTTCTAACACTAATAGCTATTATTATCTCTACCCATTTTTATATTAATCTTATCCTGTATACCATTGCTTATGTATGAATGTTAATAAATTATAAGTACTTTTCAAGGGAAAAAATTTATGTTATGAATGTTCAATTTCTCTAGATTTCTCACCTACTCACTCAGTCCTCTAAAGACATATTATGTTTATTTTCCTTCTAGTCATTGTATCTACTAGTTCTATTAGTTTTCCTGTTAAAGACCCTATATTCCAAGTGCCTATGTGAACCTATTTTCTTGGATTAACTTTGTTCCCCATACACCCATCCATCAAAGTGCCAGAAATCTTGCTCATTTTTCAGTACACCTGAGTGCTAATGAAGTGTGTTGCTTATAGGGAATGCGCTAGCTAACAGTTGCCCACTTTCACTATATCCAGGGTTCAATGCAGTGCGTTGCTAGTAGGGACTCCCCACCTTGTATGCATAGTGGAGTTATATTGTGTCCCAGTTTTACAGTAGGATAATCTTACTTGATTGATCTGCCTTTGTGGTTAATATCTCTTTATTTAACAGAAGGCTATTGGGCTTTGTCACTGTGTTCACAGCATTCAGGTCCAGGATAAGCATTGGTTTCCGTGGACCTAGTTGTGTCACTCCAAACTTTCTTTAGTCCACCTTAAGGTCATGGTGTAAGAGAATCTGAAGCACTAAAATGTATGTGAAAAATCCTTGAAAAAAGTGATTTGGATGAAATTATAATAGACAAATAATAACTTTTTCTTGAGTAATCCCTGAAGTAATAATTGCATCAAATTGTATTGTTAGATTTCTTACATTTGAAAGTGGAGAGAATTTGTGAATATCTATGGAGATTTAGTTTCCATTTTCCTGGGATTTGGTTAGCAAAATTCACTTCCCTATTATCTTTTGGCAATTAAATACTGCAGTTTCATCAATATATAGCTTGGAAATGAAACATTTCCTTTATGAAGTTATAATTTTTTATTGTGAAGGGAGATTTAGGAATGACCAAATACCATCTTTTTGCTAAGAGATCTGTTACTCGTTCAGGATGATGGTAATTAGAACGTATTCTTTATGATTTTTTTTTAATAATTTTTTTCTTTAATCTTTATGATTTTATTAGATGAATTCTTCTTTGCTGTGCTTTGTGTGTTATGTTATTGTTATGGATGTACTGTGTGCTCCTGTGTTTCTGGAGTATTTTTTTTCATCCTTTTTGGACAAGCTTCCTGGGGGCTTTTGTCTTGTTCTAGGATTACATGTGCCAAATAATGTCATTGTTGGACCTTTTTTCAGAGGTTTTAAAGCAGGTGTGGGACTTATCTGACCAGGATAATGATAGTATGCTTTCTTTGAGGGAATTTTGCTGTGCTCTCTATATGATGGAAAGATACAGGGAAGGTCGCCCGCTTCCAACTGCGTTACCAAGTAATATCATGTATGATGAGACGCTGCTCTCTTTGACTGGTCAACCCAAAGTGACTTATGCAAATGCAGCTTGGGGCCCCGGTCCTGGTATTGATTTGAATTTATTTTAATATCTTTAATTTCCTTCCTCTTTCCATCTAGATGTTTCCTGATGAAGCGTTTGATCTCTCTTTATGATTAGGCTTTGGACAGCAGCAAGCGATGCCAGGTGCTGGACCAATGGCGCCTGGAACTAATTTGAGGCCACCAATGCAGGTAAGTGGCCCCCATGCAATCCAACTTAATCAGCAAAAGCCGGGAGCGCCTGCATTGGAGGATTCCTTTCTAAACCAACATGATACTGGAGGACAGAATGCTGCAAATTCAAAGCCTCGAGAGGCAACAACTGCTGGGGAAAAGGCATTTTCTTTGTCCTTTTGTTTCACTTAACATAGTATTGATTGAACTGTGAATAAATTTTTGGTAAAAGATTATTCTTAACTTAGCTAATCAGCTTTAGCTCAAATGGCTTCTGCTCCCCTTGTAAGAGTAGGATCTAGGGTGAGGTTGTGGTTCAAAACCCACCAGGTGCATGGGTAACTTAATAATTAAAAAATGAAAAATGAAAATCCTTACCTTATAGGAATATCCTTTGTTGAAATAAATAATGATTGTACCTTCTAAGTGTTGGAAAAACATGATGTGGAAGCGTGTGTGTATAATTGATTAATTCGTATTTTGGTATACACCCTGTTTTATCAGTTTATCTCAAAAAAATTTCTCTAACTTTCTTCCTTGTTCCCAATTTTAACACAAAATTTGTCAAAAAGATGTCTATAGATTTTCTTTAAAGTTTTTAAGACAGTTGCAATATCTCACTATTCTGGCCTATTAAGAGCTAATGTTGTATATCACTAATCTTTATTTTATTCGTTTCTTAATATAAATATGTCAACCCTATTTTATATATATATATATATATATATATATATAAAACAGGGTTGAAAACACTTATATATATATACACACACACACACACTACACACACTTGGTGTAAATGTTTTCAACGATACACAAGTTAATAACTTTTTATTGGAAGAATTTTTTTGACAAATCAACCGTTGGATTACATTGTCTCTTTATACCCTTCATGCTTGCAAAATATCAAGGTGATTAGAGATTAATAACTATTTCATCTATAAAATTTTCAAATTTCAAGTTCTTTTAAAAAAAAATTATTTATAAAACTTGAGTTTATGGATCAAATTGTAAAAATGAATTTGGTTGGTACAAAATTTGGCCCTCAAATATCTAGGAATTAGGCTGCACATTGTGGAATTAAGAAACAAAACAACAATATTGGAGAATTAATTTGGTTTCATCACTTTCATGTCAAGGTGATTCACCATGGAAGCTATTTTCTTTTTTAGATGTCTAATGGAAAAATATAGTGAAGCCCGTAAAGATCTCCATATGATTTTTTTTATTGACCTAGAGCATATGGTAGGGTACCTATAGAGATTATGTGGTAGGTTTTAGAACAGAAATAAGTTCTTATAAATTATGTTAAGTTGATTAAGGATATGTATGATAGAGTTGTAATAAGTGGGAGAACAAATGGATGCACATGTGAGTTTCCTATCGCTATAGGTTTGCATCAAGTCCATATCTCTTTGCCATAGGGATGGCTGAGTTTATTGGATCGATTCAAAATGAAGTTCCTTAGTGTATAATTTTTTGTGGATGATATAGTTTTGAATCTCCTTAGTGTATGATTTTTGTGGATGATATAGTTTTAGTGGATTCTTATAAAAAAAAAATATAGTTTTAGTGGATGAAATTAGACGTGGAGTCAATTTTGGAGAGATGTGCCAATGAGACATAGCTCAACTGGCACTTTTTCTTTCTATAATAATCGGATGGAGGTTGTGGTCGTGGGTTCAAGACCCACTAGGTGTGTGTATCCTATGAATCAAAAAAAAGAAATTTGGAGAGATGCTTTAAGGTCTAAAGGCTTTCAGCTAAATATAACAGATTATATGGAAGTGTGTTTAGTTAAATCAGAAACAAAGAGGAATGGGTTGTAAGATTTGATGGTTAGGGGTGATAGCCATTGGACCTTGCAACTGGTTTTGGAGGGTGTGGTTAGTTGCCCATAGGTTTTATTGGCTAGAGGCTAGCCCAAAACACTTTTCTTTGGAAAGGTTTTCTATGTTATCAAAAAATAAAAAATAAAAAGACTTAATGGTCAAGAGATCATAAAGAGTAAGAGCTTTAGGTATATTGGGTCAATAATTCATAAGGATGGAGAGATTGACAAGGATGTGAATTATAGGATAAGAGTAGGATGGATAAAGTGAAGGAGCGCATCTAGAGTATGTGTGATTTTGTAGAATAAATTTTATAAGACTGCTATAAGATTAACTATAAGAGGTCAGGCCTTGGTATGAGGGCAAGTGTCTTATACTAAAAGCGAAAAGTTGAAAATACTAATCCTATAAAAATTTATTAAGTGGTGTAACATTGACAAAAATTATACCAAATGTAACTTGAACCCAACTCATATATCTATATGTGTGTGTTTACATTTTATTCTCTAATTTAGAGTCTTAATTTAGCTTTTGTATAGCAATTAGTTTTGATTTATCCAATTGAAGAGTGACATTTCTTTGGCTGAAAGAGAACAAAAATGAGAAGGTTCAGTTCGTTTCGTATTAGAATTTTTTTTACTATTATCCTTTCTAACTTTCTAGCAAGATGGTTGAGATCTAGATAATCATTTAGGGAGTAAATGTGATTTTTATTGCCATTCTTTTGTCTTTTATGTTTCTGAGGGCTGTTAATATCAAGTTTTTATATGCAGTGTTCTTGTACTCTTCTGAGGGATATAGAAGTATATATTTTCTTTTTTTTTCATGGTAGGTTCAACAAACTGAAATACTGGATTCTAAAGAGAAGCTTGAGTTCTACCGCACAAAAATGCAGGAACTTGTGAGTAGTTTCTTTCTCCTATTCTTTTGCTTCTAGTTTTTTCATAATATTCAACCTTGTTAAGATTTTGTACTATACAGGGTCATAGCTGGTTTTGTCAGGCCTGCATTGTATTGGAAAGGCATGTTGCTTTCGTTTTTGTGGGGTGATTAGTGATGCTACAATGTTGGTTTAGGGTAAATGCAGAAGTTCATTGATGATCACTCAACCAATTTACAGCCCATGGGTTCTGTACCGAATTGGAGTATTTATTTTGAATTCAATGGGGATAATGAAAACAAAATGATCTGATAATAAATAAAGGAATTAATCAACCAGCCTAGTTTGCTTAGGGCTTTGAGTTGCTCCAGGTTCCAAAGACTGCATGTATTACAGAGTGATTTTGATGATTGCACTATGACTACCTTCTGCTAACCTTTGTAGAAACTTGAGTCTGCGCAGTAGCATATTCGCTAAACAGGCTAGTTGGGCGCAATAACCCATTTGCTAAAATAATCAGTTAATAATGAAATGGCTACTCTGTCATGAAAGCATTATTGGGTGTGTCAATATGTTCATCTAATTTGATCTTGTATCGTAACTAACTACAGTTAGGTTTTCTTTTTAACCAGTGTAACCTTGAAGCTCAAAGTGAATCTTATGCAGGTCATTGTTCATTTTTATTCACTGCCTTAGTTGTCATTGTTCATTTTTATTCTCTGGTTATTAGGTTCTCTATAAAAGAAGATGTGATAATAAACTCAACGAGATCACAGAAAGGGCATCTGCTGATAAGCGTGAGGTATTTCCTAAGATGTAAAGAATTGTGTTACTGTCGGTTGTAAGAAATAGAATTTCATTGTATTTACATTCACATTTTGGATTTCAGGCAGAGTCGTTGATTAAGAAATATGAGGAGAAGCACAAGCAAGTGGCAGAAATTGCATCTAAATTAACTATTGAAGAGGCTAGATTTCGTGATATTCAGGTACTAGGTGTTCTTTATTTTCATGTAATAATGGCCTGGAGTTGCTTTCAAGAGGGTGAGGCTGTGAGCTTGTAGAACATCCAGCAAAATTGTACTCCTTACATTTGAGATTTGGTGGATCCAACAGTAAAGTGTAGTTACGAACTTATGGGACACAACACTGCTTCTTTTTTTCCTCATTGCTCAATTGGAGCCATGGCTTGTTATACATCAATGGTTCTCGTAGTTTTTCCTCCACCCATGGCCTTTTAGGCCCTCCACTTGTTATCATAGTTTCTTCAATTAGCATGAACTGTCTTTCAATTTCCTCTAATTTTGTTTTGGAGTGTTTTTCTAGTGGTAGTCAAGACATTAATATCTTGCCAAAATGGAAGTCAACTCATTTTTCAATATCAATCATTGATGTGATGATTTTTTGTTTGACTTTCTTCTTTCTCTTGCTGCTGATTCATCACAGCATCTTTTTTTTCTTACTCGTTCCTTTTTTTTTTTTTTTTTTGGGGGGGGGGGGGGGGATGTGTTTCTCATCATCATATCATTTATTATGCTCTTTTTCTTTTTTGGGCACATTTCTTTAAGTTTACTTGATTATATTTTTAGGAGAGGAAAAAGGAGTTGCATCAAGCAATTGTTAACATGGAACATGGAGGCAGTTCAGATGGTATTCTTCAGGTACATCTAACTAATTTTTGATGATGAATCAATGGAGATTCCATGTAATATTTCTAACACTGTTGCATTGCTGCTTCTATAGGTTCGAGCTGATCGTCTTCAATCAGATCTTGAGGAGCTACTGAAGGCTTTAACTGAACGTTGCAAGAAACATGGATTAGATATTAAGTCAACTGCATTAATTGAGCTTCCAATTGGTACCTTGTTGACCCTTTGTTCAATTCTTCCATGTGGCTTACTATTAGATACACTTCCATGTCCTTTTCAATGTCTTGCTTTATGATTTTCTAACACACACATGCTGTGTTGGGATATGCAATTCTTTTTTTATGTAAAAGTATTGTGATCAAGTTTCTGCAAATCAATTATGTCACTCATGTTTCATTTTCAAGCTAATTCTTTTCCAAATAAAAGTATTGGATGGGTTGTGGCGTGCTACAACTGTCATTTATGGTCAAACTTGACAGACCTTGAAGGAGACCATGTCACTCAAAAGTGGTTATTAATAATCAGCAACTGTAAACTGGGGTGGAGCATTTTTTTTTTTTTTAAGAGTGAAAATGTGATTTCGTTGTTGTGGAATAAGAAGCCTTCATATCTTAATGCATGCATTTAATTTAATCAGACCCAGTTGAGCGGTATCTACTTTTTAGGGAATATGAGTTGAAGCACTAACAAGAATATTTCTAGCGGAACGTCTTTGACAATCCTTGGAGAGATAGTTCATTAATAGAGGTCTCAATTCACATTTGCTTTTATTTTTTGGTAAAATACTATTTTGGTCCCTAAACTTTAAAAGTTTTTTTTTTCATCCCTAAACTTTAAAACGTCCATTATTTGTCCATAAACAATTGAAAAGTTTGTGTTTTGTTCCTAAATTATTGAACATGTTTTACTTTATGTCCTTAAACTTTAAAAAATATTTTTTTTTCATCCCTGAACTATTGAAGAAGTTCTTTTTTCATTCTTAATTTTGTCTCTAAATTATTAGAAAAAAAAAAAAAAAAAAAAAAAAAAAAAAACTCTTTACAAAGTTTAAGGATGAAAAAATAACTTTTTGAAGTTTAGGGACGAAAAACAAAATTTTGGTAAAGTTTAGGGACCAAAATGGTACTTTACCTTTTTTTTTTTTGTACTAGTCAGATTTCCTTATCATCATATTGGAAATACTTATTATTATTATTATTATTATTTATAAACTACCAAATATATATGATCATTTTTCACGATTGATTTTAAAGGTTGGGAACCTGGAATTCAAGAGGGAGCGGCTGTTTGGGATGAAGAGTGGGATAAGTTTGAAGATGAAGGTATGCCCTATGGTTCCTAGCCTTTCTTTTCCCCCCTCCGCTTTTGAATGTTTAATGCTTCTTTTGGTTATCTTCTCCACTTACTGTTGTCAGTCAAAATATGCATCTAAAGAAATAGAGTAATCTGACAGTCATTGAAAATTTTAGTTAATTATTTATGTGGATATGCTTTTTGAACTTTCAGGTTTTGCTAATGATCTCACTCTTGATGCAAAAAATGTTTCTGGCCCTTCAAAACCACAATCTGCATCTGTTCACAAAGAAAAAGTTTCTGGAAATGGTAGTTCAACCCCCAATTTCTATGCTAATGGAAAGGCAGGGAATCTACCAGGTATTAGTGAACATGGCTTTGAGAGTGAATCTGCATATTCCCACAGTGAAGATGAATTGGCAAGAAGCCCTCGTGACAGTCCTGCTGGAAGGACTGCTTTGGAGAGTCCATCTCAAGAATTTTCAGATACTCCGTTTGGAAAAGGTTCTGAAGCAGATGCAGAAACGCATAGGTACAGGGGTTGATTTGTGTCATTGTTTAGCCTACTTTGCAGTTTCCCCTCTCTCTCTCTCTCTCTCTCTTGTACTAATCGTGTTCTACTTCATGATGGCGCTGAAATTATTTATTTATGGTAACAGAAGTTTTGATGAATCAACTTGGGGTGCCTTCGACAATAATGATGATGTGGACTCAGTGTGGGGATTTAACCCTAACCATACCAAGGTGAGCCAAAGCTTCCTTAAGCACATGGAATGTGTTGGACATTTAACCAGTAATTGTAATAGAAACAAAAGTTGAAAATATGTTTATTGAACATAAGTTCCCTAGGACTTGTATTTAATGGTATATCAGGATGTTTATATGCAATTTGAGATGGGTAGAAAATTATACCTTGCTGTATACTGTTACCATGGGATTCAACCTGACTTATAAGAGTTTTATTTTTTTGGCTGAATTCTTAGAATTTGAATTCGGTTGTGTTCATGATTTGACCAAACTTATAGGCTGATTAAGATCAAGATTCCACTGAGGGAAATGGTTTGCGCTTGATGAAAACTAACCATTTGATATGTGCATTTGACTGAGCCTTTTTATTGGTGTAACCTGTAGAATTGTTTCAAGGTTTTTGATTCCTTTTGATTAGGGAGAGAAGATGCTTCTTTTATCATGACCATCAGAGATTAAGAAAATATTTGTTGAATGTTTTTTTCCCCAAAGATTTATGATGCTGGGCTAAGTTATCTGTGATCCTGTTGTTTATATAATGCTTCATTGCGCATGGCATCTTGTTACTGCGTTGTGTCTAATTTTGTGTCCACGATGTCATCTGCAGGACTCAGATACTCAGAAGCACAAAGATATCTTTGGATCTAGTGACTTTGGTGTAAGCCCAGTAAGAACAGGATTTTCACATACAGAAAGTACCTTTCAGACGAAGAGCCCTTTTAGTTTTGAAGATTCTGTACCTGGCACTCCAATGTCCAAGTTTAGCAATTCCCCAAGGTACAGTGACGTAGGGGATCACTTCTTTGACAACTCCTCAAGGTTTGATTCCTTCAGCATGCACGATGGAGGATTTTCCCCACGGGATAAGCTTACAAGGTTTGATTCCATGAACAGCACCAAAGATTTTGGAAGGTTCGATTCCATGAACACCTCTAAAGACTATGGCAGGTTCGATTACACGAACACCTCTAAAGACTTTAGCAGGTTCGATTCCATGAACTCCTCTAAGGACTTTGGCAGGTTTGATTCCACGAACACCTCCAAAGACTTCAGCAGGTTTGATTCCATGAATACCTCCAAGGAATTTGGCTACGGTGGTAAGCATACAAGGTTTGATTCCATGAGCAGCACGCAAGACTTTGGCTACAGTGGTGAGAAGCATACAAGGTTTGATTCCATGAGCAGCACGAAAGACTTTGGCCACAGTAGTGCATTTTCTTTTGATGAAGCAGACCCCTTCGGCTCCTCTGGCCCATTTAAGGTCTCATCAGAAAGTCAAACTCAAAAGAGAGGTTCAGATAATTGGAGTGCTTTCTAGCTTGGCAGTTTACCTTGTGTTTCTACTCCACACTTCCTTTTCCCCCATTTTCTTCCGGGGTCGATAATGGTAGCCATTTTTTTATTGTGCTGTATAGCTTGTAACAAAATCTCGATGATTGTATTGTTGTATGGTATGGCCTTGTATTATTTTGAGGATAATCTGCTTTTGTCTTTTGGGAACATGCGGCTGAAATGGTAACAGAAGTAAAAGGGGTTAAAAAGCAGAAGAAGAAGAAGGTTGATCTTTAAATAAAAAACCCCGAATTTTTTGTATTATTCTGACCAGCACTATTATGCTGTGCCAGTCAACTTTGCTTGTTTGTGGCAGTTATTTAAGTTGTTTCAGTTTTAACTATTTCTATGTACATGCTTCCTTTCAAGTTTTGGTGAGTGGAGTCCGCACTTGATTGTTTCCAAAATTTGGCTCAACCTGTAGACTTAGAAATGGTATCTCGGTGGCCAATATATTCAGATGTGTGGATTTTTGTTGTTTGTATGATGCCTACCATTGTAATTGAGATATTTCTTGCTTAACATGCTTATCTTACGAGGAACATGAAATAAGCATTAAAAGCATCCCCCACAATGTTGTTTGTAGACCATAAAAGCGCTTAAACGGGATAATCCTCTCAAACTTTTCTTCCCTCAATCAATATAAGGCTTCATTGCAAGGCCAACGTCTCAAAATAAAGCTGCAAATTTGCTCAGCTTGAAAAAATAAAAATAAAAACCACTACATTGAATGTGTATGGTAGCAAGGATATATACATATGAGTAAGACTTAGGTACAGTACTAAAGTGCTGTTCCTTAGGTTCACTTTTTAAGATTTTGCCATACGGATTTTTTTTCATAAGATGGAAATGTATTTTTTAGTTAAATAGCCATATGATTAAATTTTAAGAGAGGAATCTAAGGAACAACACTTAAGGAACTATATCTAAGTTTTGTCCTATATATATATATATATATATAGAGGAGACTCAAAGGCATCAATTCTATCCCATTTTTGGACCCTTGTAAATACTGACAAGTTGATTCCTTAATGTCACTTTTTCTTTTTCAATTATCCTTATTTATCCAAATAAAGACAAATGACAAGATGCATATAGCCATATAGGGTAAATATATGGTTGCTGCCTTGCTGGTAACACGAGCAAGTCCACTTTAGTCCTATTGGTTTATTTTGGCCCAGTTCAGTCATTTAGGTCCATTTCAGTCCAAATCTTTCATATTGTTATACAGATTAATAAATATATGTGAATATATATATATATATATATATGGACTAAAAAAGTGACATCGATAAACCTATATTAGAATTAATAACAACTTGTCAACTAAGATTTTTTTGATACTCTTTTGCCTCTTTTGTAATCCCCCTTTTTTTTTCCCAATTTGAGTAGTCTTAGAGTTGGGTATATGTTTTGGGTTGGGTATACTTTGATTATATTTTATATTCAATTGAATGAAATCACTTGATTAAAACTATTTTGGGCTAAACTGATTATGAAATTAATTAAGTGTTTTTTGTCGTGAATGTATCAGCTTTTCAATTTAGGCATGATTATGGAGTTTGTCGTGAATGTATTACTTTTTCAATTTAGGCATGATTTTGGGCTAAACACCAACCATTGGTAACATAGCAATGACTAAGAGGTTCATTGGTAGCATAAGGAGCAATAACATCCATGTCATTATAGAGAATGACAATCATGTATTCTCTTCGATCCATTTTATTTTCTAGCCTTCAGGTTCCAAAGTTTGTATTGGTAGAAAGTTTAAGTCTATTAACTCATCATCTGTTGTAGATTATGAAATGTATTTATATGACTAACCATCAAACTATTATAAGGTTTATCTTTGCCTCCAATTAGAATTAATGCATTTTTACATAACCATAGGAACCTACCAATCAAGGAGTCGCATTCACTGATGGAGACCCCTAAAAAAGACTCTGATCCACAAATGAACAATTCTTTGGGGCCTTTCCTAATCAAGGATTCTCCGTCTAAGACATTGCCTTTTGCCAAGGATGGATTCACCATTCACCAACAAGAAAACTAACACTCTCAAGTAATGACAAATATAGTAGAGACAAGTGGTAGTTTTAGATTTCAAAGAGAAAATTGTAGCAATTATCGGATATGCTCACATTGAGAGCTAATTATAAAGTTTACTCCATGTATAGATTTGAGATCCATGGTATGATTATTTTTTTTATTTTTTTTTATTTTAAATTTGCTCTAGAACAAATTGGGTGTCTTGTTCTAAATGGATTTTTACCTTGTAATAATAGATCTTTTTTGTATTCATTCATAACATCTTTTTGGATTTCTAATAATTTGGATAGTGAAAAAAATGTTATTTAATTATAGTGTATATGTATTATTACATTAATGCAAAACTCCTACTTGTTGCGCAGGTTAGCGACTAGTTAGTAGTTACTACTAATAACTCACACTCCTCGAAAGTGCACACATTCTTTTCTATCCAAACTCTCTGAATGCTCTTTAGTGTTGACAATATGGGAAGAATTAAGCTGAGATGTCAGAACAAGATCAAGCATTGTAATTAATCAAAAATGAGCTAGTGTTACTATGCATAAAATAGATAGTTCAATGAGCTAGTCGAAGTGGCAGAGGAAAAGACAAAATAATATTTTTCATTCAGTTAGAAGACGGGTTCAATTTTACTAGTAAAAACTAATGTTTTAATACATAGAGACTACACAATATTAAATAACTAACCACCAAAAATGGGAGTGCAAAAAGATAATTTTTACATCACAATTGGAGGAAGAGAGCACTATAAGGAACCCTGCACTGCTATTTAGTAAAAACTCATATGGAATCTTGAGACTGCACCAAATTGATCGAATGAAACCTTCAGTCACAAACCTCTTCAGCAATACAATACCTGTTGGCACCAAATAACTAAAAATTATACAAATTGCCCAATCTCTTGACTGGGAGAAGCACTATAATTGATCTTTTATCTAATTTTATACCATGGACTGTAATGAACCAAAGAAACAAAGAACAATATAATATAAGGCAAAACCTCCCCACAGCTGAAAAAGTCAATTTATTCTTCTTTTCAATTTTCGTATTTGAGCTCCAAGGCTTGATCCAAAGATTTAAAGTAAGCACAATAATCATGTTATAGGGTTCGCTTATAACCACTCTGATTCACTGCTCATTGGGTAAAATATTACCATTTTATGTGTCATTCACAGTTATGGCCTAGCTAGGTCTTTTTGAAGAGTTTTCTTTTTTTTTTTTTGGTTGGCATCTGACTTTCAAGCAAGAGGGTTATATATACCTTTTGTTGTCATCCCTTGGTGCCCGCCATTTCTTTTCGGATTTGATCAGAAGTAGAAAACATTGTTGAACGCATATTTGCTATTTCTACAAGTGTCTCCAGGGCTGCATGATAGCAATTTTTGGAATGAGTCATTTCTTTCCCTCTAGACAAATTGAAATCAAAACCCAAACTGGTATATAAGTAGCATAAATACAATAGGGTTAACACATGGTTATTGCACACACAAACACACGAAGAGAGAGAGAGAGAGAGAGAGAGAGAGAGAGAGATTTGTTTATCTTGATGAGAAACTGTGTCGGGCTATGCACCTGTCTCAAATGAAAGTTGGGCAGATCGAAGCTTTGGGGAAACTAAAGTCCCGAACATTGATAGTGATTTAGATCGCTCCTTTTGAACCTAGATGGCATGGATAAGATTTAGACAGTTACTCCATTTTACGTTTCCTTTATTAGAATTTCATATATTGCACATTTGAAGATTTTACAGAGAATCATTCTAAATTCAGTTGCTTAAAATTTATTCCCCAACCGAACTTAATACAATGTGGTTCACAATAAGGTTTCTAGTGCATGAAAACAAATGCTAGAATACAAATCTCTTTGTTATAAGAAAACATTAATGCTTGTGATACACTTACTTGATCAACAACTATAAGAGGAGCTCCATTTGTTGCTGGAGTTTCTTCACAAAAAAACAAATGGCAAAAGTTAAAACAGCATACACTCCATTCATAATCAATCAAGACAGAAGTAGATGACTAATGCAAAATTTTTCAGTTTTTAAGGTCAAATAATTACTGTATCTTCCTTGTACAGGGGCAAAAAAACTATACCAGAAAACTGGGAGCGGTGTCTTAGCTGTGGACTATCAGATTTTGTCTGCAACTTGTCCTCCCTAATTTTTTCTTCTCCAGAGCGGCAGTTTTCATTATTAGAGGATGCCCATTTGCTCAATTTAAAATGCGGTTGTCCCACCACGTAGTCAACTACAACAGATCATATATTACAAAAGTTACTTTGGCATGACTACAAAGCAATGCAAATAAGTCAAGCATTCATATGTCTGTGTGAGTGCGTGCATGTATAAATGAAAACTCATAAAAGTTGGGGCTGTTGTAAACCTAGAATTTTCTGTTGGTATTCTATCTTAAACCCATTTGGATGATGTAAAATGCAGTTGCCTCACCATGTGATTTCAAACAAAGTACAGATTTTTAAGCTTCCCTTTTATCTAGGTATAGCTCTTTGAAACAACCCCCATTTTCAAAAAGCTGAAAAATAAGTTGTAGCAAGCAGGTACACTGTTACATGCAAGAATATCTTCCTTGACATTTTGAATACTAGTGTAAAATTTTAAGATTCCATGTCCTTTCTCATTCTTTGCTTAGAGTTTGGCATCCATGAGTAAATACTAAATATTGGTAGAAGTTCAACTAAAACTAGAAATGTGTCTTGGTTCGGTTTATGGATGACTTGAATAGCAGGAATTTCTCACTTGGTTATAGATGTTAGGATTATGGTTAAATGATTAAATTCACAATTTCCTAATAACTTAAGCTTTTGGGAAAATCACTAATTTATCATATAGAAATGATCTTAATGAACAAAAGTGTAGAAAAAAAAAATTACCATCAGGTTCAGATACTTGCAATGTTGTAGCAGCAGAATGGGGTTTCAGGTCCAGCAAAGTACCGTTAATTCGTGACACACCCATGGAATGTCGAGCACTCGCCAATTCCAGCCATCCCTATCAAAATTCAAGAAAAAAAAAATGTCACAACAACAACAACCCTATACCTGATAGAACAAAAGTGAATCAACAGGCTTCTTAATTAGCAATTCAGAAGGCTAATTAATTAGGAATAAAACAAATAACAGTATCTAAGAAACACATTCTGTGCTTTCCAAAAAAATATATATATATATATGATCCAAAAATTTTCCATTGGAAAATTAAATTCCCAAACAATTATGGAAGTGAATTTTTTTCAATCTCATAAATTTTTATCAATTCCAACCATTCTAAACTACTATTTTATTTAAACTTAAAAAAAAAAATAATAATAATAATTGGAATGGAAGTGAGTTAGAGTGAGGTGACCTGGCGCAGTGTCGAAGACAAAGAATCGAATAAGGTTAAATAGGAATCCAAGGAATCGAGAAATTGCACAACATTCTCTTCCTCGGATTCTCGTTGTTCTTCAACTACTTCAGAGAAGCTTAAAGTTTGGTCGTCTTCTTCTTCCATCACGCACTCACGCTACAGATTCATCATTCACTTCTCTTCTCTACAACACAATTAAATTAAATTTGCCTTTTTTAACCACCCCAAATACCTAAAATACCCTCATCTTTTTTCCTTATTCACGAAAATATCAACCCCTCACATTTTTCTTTCATATTCGAATTTTTTTTTTTTTCTGGTTCTACAGAACTTCTAGGCTATTATTGCCTCTGCCTCCCAACCCATTCTCTCAGTCTCAGGTACGGTTTCTTCTCATGGGTTTTGATTTTTGGGCTTGTTTGTTTGTTTAATTGTAAGAATCTTCACGGTTTTTGTGGACACAATTAGGAGGGTTTAAGAGAAAATAGAAACAATTAAAATTAATTATTGTGCTAATTAATTAGTCAATTTCAACTTCATGAATTTTGTTGTGGCTCAAGGAAGGAAGCTTCAGTTATTACTGTCGTACTGCCCATGATTATACGACTAGTCGTTTAAGAACCGCCAATAATACAACATAGTTGTTTTGTTCATATATACTAGTAATCATAAAGGGGCTGAGTGACTCTGATTCTTTTTGTGTTATAGTGATGGAGGCAATGGTGAAGAAATATCAGCAAAAGTTCAGAAAAGTTAGGGACGAAATGAGCCGTTGGGACGAGCTTCAGTCTCGCTTAATTTCACAGTTCAATGGTGCCTCTTCTATCATCCAGAGGTTGCAGGTACCTCATTTCTAACTCATATTTCTTTCACATTTTATAAAACCCAATTTTGTTTTCTTCTTATATTTTTATTTATTTGTTTATATTGTATTGTACATGTAGCCGAACCTAAAATTTTGGGACTAGGGCTTGATTGTTGTTGTATTTATTTGTTTGTATTGGATTTGGCATTGTGGGTTGTGTACAGGTACTTCAAGACTCCAAAAATTATGGTTCTTTGAATTGTGTTGCTGGAATTGGAGATGGTTTGCTGAGAAAGCAATTGGAGTCTTTGGAGGTTATTTTCCTTTCTTTGAAAAGAACCATGTAAGTAAAAGATGCATATTTGTTGTTTGATAAATGTATTGTGAGAGCATAGGAATTGAGTTCAAGTTGTCACTATATATGTTGTTCAATGATTGTTGCAGGGATGAATTTCATGGTATTGTTTTTTCGATTGAGAAGATTCATCGAGATGGTAGACAACAAGTTAAAGGTGGGTCTAATCAGCCTAGTGCAAAACAACTGCAGCTACGAGTTGGCGTAAAACCCACTCTTGCTGATTGCTTGGATGGGCTTATGGTTCTTTATGACATGCACCACTCAGAGTATGGAGCTTTTTCTATGTCTGAAAAATCTACGATATTTCCTTATGCTTGTGTTTTTGTAGTTTTCTATAACCATCAGAGAAGATAGATTATAAGCTACTCCAGAGTCTGATGTCTGAGGCATTGTGAGTGCTTAAATGCTCCCCAATTAATACACACAAATAAGGGCATACCCTATATTATGTCATAGTCATTGAGTTTGATAATGATATCAATTAGATTATTAATGACTTTGCTACCTTTTTGCTTGT
Source organism: Quercus glauca (assembly GCA_023736055.1). Taxonomy (NCBI): domain Eukaryota; kingdom Viridiplantae; phylum Streptophyta; class Magnoliopsida; order Fagales; family Fagaceae; genus Quercus; species Quercus glauca. The sequence continues at coordinate 85,952,431 of CM043316.1, read as the reverse complement.
TAGGTACCTTCTTAAAGCATCAGTGGTTTCAGCGCTATCAATGCTTACATTAAAACCCAGGTGTGCGAGATTTTGAAAAATAAAAATTAAATGTGATGCATCTGTTTCATTTGCATAGAAACTCCGTTGTTCAAATCCAATCCAAGTATAAGTGGGGCTGTTATTTGTGGTCATCCATCTCCTTCATGCATCTCTGAAGTATTTTATGCTACAAAATCTGATTTTTTGCATATTCATTGAAGTTGATTAAGCTTGTGCTTAGGATTTTGAAATCAAAGCCAGAAGAAAAGGGGTTTCTGACATTCTCTCTCTTTAAACATTTTCTTTTTTTGGGGGGTGGGGGGTTGTGAGTGTTTATTTGTCTTTCATGATTTCAATTAATTTAAGGGTAAAAAAACCTACTTGTTTGAGTACTCTGCTGAGTTATACCCATTCAAATGTCACCTGATCTCAATAACTAGATCTGCAATATATTTTCTCAACTCTTCTTTTTTGCAATTTTGTCTTTGTGTTTCTGTCAGCTTGTAACTTGACTCCTATTTTGTTCCATGCTTATCTTGGATTATCTACATTGCAGTGCCAGTGACCTATGTGCTCTCCAGCAGCTCTTAATTGATCAACCTAACATCCCCAAAGACGAAGGTAGGCAAATGACAAAAGAGGACGATAACAAAGATAAAGAGCAAATTTCTTCTTGCTTAATGTGCCAAATAACATGCAAATTTGGTAAAATTTTAAATAAATCAAAGAAATATATGGACAACATAGATGGGAAAAGAGAAAATACTGGTTTTTGGCCATTGATGGGTTCTGCAAATGGGGTTGTTAGGTTGTTGACATTGATTTATACAATTTTCCGTATAGTTGAAGGCTACATTTGCTCAGGGTAAAGAGTATAGTTATGCTTTTACTTCACCAAATTTTGTAGTTTATTTGTATTGTCTTTGCTTTTATTTAATTATAAATATTTGTTGACTATATACATTTATCATCTGATTGTGGCATTTCCCTTGCAGTTCAATCCATCTTTGATATCATATTTGCAGAAGAAATCTGTTGATTTCACCATATGGTTGAGTACAAAACTTTGTATTTTGGATACTTGGAGCAGTGTGCAAAATGGAACAGTGGTGGCTTTTATGAGAGTCATCATCCAGCTTGCTTGTTGGCTAGTGAGGAGCCACCATAAGCTGCCTACAGAGTGAGTGTTTGAAAATTTGATGTTCGCCAGCTCTTGAGGCCTTCAAAATGTGCTTTCCATGGATGGGCAAATTTGTTTCTGTCAAAACGTGCATTGACCTTTCAGAAGATTTGTGCCGAGCTTGGCGAATGGAATATGCTTTTACTGTACTTCTAGAATATTTTACGACTATCCAAGAGGGAGACAATTTCAAAGTGCTCTGTCCTGTTACTGTATATTTCATGTCTTTATTCTTAGACTTTTAGTCTATATTTGCTTTCTGGTTTTCTTAAATTCGATTACTTAGCTGCATCTTTTCTTTGCCTTCTTGTCTTTTGGGGCTGAACGCGGCGTCATGGCCGCCTTCTTTGTTGCAAGCTTAACCCTTCAAACGATCATATGCATCAACTTGGACCAACTGGTAGAACCGTGGCTGGTTTAGCGTGGTGTTTGACAGGTTTGAACTCAGAGCAGCATGTACGACCAGCCGAAATAAAGATTGAAACTTTTGACTTTCAAAATTGGGTTTTTAGTATTGTATTTTTATAATGTTAAGTTGCATACACCTGTGCATCTTATAGAATCTACCTCATCTTCATCCAACTCAACTCGAAAGTTTTATAAGGAGTTTGGATGCTGATCAAGACACCATAATTCAAAAAGACTTTTCTGTACCTCTTTTATGAAAAAGGACTTTTCCTTTACGCTTCTGATCAAGACACCACAATTCAACGCCATGTATCTGGCTATTCAAAATGAACCATCTTAAAAAAATTTTCTGTTTGCCAAAGGACTAGGTAGTGATCCATCTGTACAATTTCAAGATGTGGTAAAGGTATGGAATTAAGCCTCCTCTCTCTCTCTCTCTCTCTCTCTCTCTGAGGTTTGGATTTTAGTAGGCATCAATTGGTCACATGGAAAAATAAAAAAAGACAATTTTTTTTTTTTTGTGTTGTTGTTGTTAAGGAAACTGTAATACTTATTAAAACACACTAACACGAAAATAGTATATAGAATTTTTTAAATAAACAGTTTTGGTTGTAGTTGGCTGTAGCCTATTACTATAATTGACACTAAAAAAAATTAAAATGACAAGATAATTTGAAAATTTTAACCACTGGATTGAATTTTTTTATATCTTTTGAATACGTATGTTAATTTTGTGATAATCGGATGTTACTTATTATTTTAACATAAATTTATTTTGTATATATAATTTTAAATATTTGATTGATGAAAAATTTATGATCAAATGATATATATTTCCTGTTACCATTTTATTAATAAAAAATATATAATACAAATCAATAAATTACCTGTTATCATTTTTACAGTTACTTCTTTCTCTCACTCATAAAGATCTCTCTCTCACCTATGAAAAAAATGCTTTCCATCCCTAAAAGTGATAAAGTAGTAAAGTACCTACGATTCTTTTTTCCTTTTTTTTTTTTTTTTTTTGGGATAGAATACAGCAATATACCTATGATTCATTGATATATAGGTCCTACTTCCTCCCACTTCGTTATTATCCCTAATTCGTAGTGTCCACTTAACAAAAGAAACATGATGTTTTAAGGTTTCATCTCCATATGAGAACATGCCTGTGACCTTTGCATACAAATTCAACCCAGTTTAATAATGAGCATTCAAATATACTACAGTCTTTTAGAATCTTTTATACAGTCAATTCAATCTGTACTTCAAGCATCTACTACAATATTATAAAACATAACAGTTTTGGTAGAAGATCAATTATCCAACCATCCCATCATCATCTTTAAGCGTAATGATGATCACACAATTATAGATTTGTATAATTTGTTAGAATAGAAAAAATATTGTATATACACAATAATATAAGACACACTAATAAAAAAATATCTAAAGCTATATTAATAAAAACTCTATTAGTCATCAAAAAGTTATTCTAATAAAATTCTATTGGCTACAAGAAAAAGAAAGATAAAAAAAAACATCCAACTACCCTGATAGAGTGACCCAGCTCAAGAAAGACAACAAGTGTTTTTGTTTCTCACTCTTTTCTTACAGCGAAGAAGAACCGGTGGTTGGTAGTACTTGACTACTTTGGTACACGGCTACGTGGAACTATCAACTATGTTTGTTCCCACCATGTCTCTGTTTCCATATGATACTTTTGTTGAAAAGCAATATAGCCAAAACCAAACCAAACCAAAGCCAGCCAGTGAGCCAACCAAGCCAGCCTGGTTTTTTTTTTGAAGCTTTTTGTGGGGTCAACGGATGGTGAAGCTGCTCTCTCTTTCTTCACTCTCTCTCTCTCTCTCTCTGAGATATTTGATTTGTGAACTGTGATGGGTTTGCTTGGCTTTGTTAGATAGATGACTATTCTCGTTGAGTCAACATTTTCTTTCTTCCACGATATTTACCTCTTACTATTAGTACTACTTTCTTCTTTTGTTTTTTTCTGCTTGTTCCTTTTCTCAACCACATAAAGCCCTCTCCTTTTTTTTCTTCTTCTTTATATTTTTATTTTTTTCTATCTATATCTCAAAACTAAAAGTTTCCCACTTCCTCATACTCGGAAAAAGCCTTTTATAAATTCTAATTATTATTCTTCATTGAGTTTAATTCATTATCCATGGAACAACAGCTTTGTACTACAATATTATCTGCCTCAAGAGTCCACCTTGATTTTATTGCCAAGCTGTCAAATTAACTACAATTAGGGTTTTCTTCAAGGTCTTCCAAGAATTAAGAGACAGGTAATGGTTCTTGATGATCCCTTCTTATTGGTGTTTTGTTTTGTAATACTCTCTGTATTTTGCTCAGGTTGTTCATGATCACTTTGAAAGCATTGGGGCTTTTGGGATTGTTTGAGATTAGTAAGATGCTATTTGGGATTAACTAAATTTGGAAATTTTTGAATTTTTTTTGCAAGGACTAAAATTGGGTCATCATTTTGATGATGAATTTTTTGAGGGGGGTTGATTAAATTTTGAAAATTTTTGGATTTAGTTTAGAATGGGTTTTTAAGGGTGTGGTTGAATATGTCATTTTGATGGACGATTAATGAAGGTTGAGTATCACTTTGAAAGCATTGGGGCTTTTGGGATTGTTTGAGATTAGTAAGATGCTATTTGGGATTAACTAAATTTGGAAAATTTTGAATTTTTTTTGTAAGGACTAAAATGGGGTCATCATTTTGATGATGAATTTTTTGAGGGGGGGTTAATTAAATTTTGAAAATTTTGGATTTAGTTTAGAATGGGTTTTTAACGGTGTGGTTGAATGTGTCATTTTGATGGACGATTAATGAAGGTTGAGTATCACTTTGAAAGCATTGGGGCTTTTGGGATTGTTTGAGATTAGTAAGATGCTATTTGGGATTAACTAAATTTGGAAAATTTTGAATTTTTTTTGTAAGGACTAAAATTGGGTTATCATTTTGATGATGAATTTTTTGAGGGGGGTTTAATTAAATTTTGAAAATTTTGGATTTAGTTTAGAATGGGTTTTTAAGGGTGTGGTTGAATGTGTCATTTTGATAAACGATTAATGAAGGTTGAGTTGGTGTAATAACTCGGACAGATTTTGGCTCACTTTTAGTAATGTTCATAGAGTTGAATTGATTCTTACAATTAATTCAGGGTTCTATAAGATTTGTTTTCAGTTTGAATCATTTGCCACTTATATCTCTTATAATTCAGTGCAGATTTGGATTGGTTGATTGCAAGTTTCCAATTTTGGGTTCAAAGTGGTTTTAGTGCCCATCTAAAAGAACATTGACCCTTCCATATATGCCTTTGTCTACAAAGTTTTTCTTTTTGTGACATGCTGCAGCATTAGAACAATCTACAACTAATACTTGTCATTATATCTAAAAATTCTGTGTCTCCCCTCGATCCCCTCAACAATGAGAGGGAGTTTGAACACTGTTATTTTTTCACATGCACTGATGCTTTGGTAAACACTAAACAATTAAGCATGCTCTTTTTATTATTGCCAAGCACCTTCATCTTTTATTTATTTATTTTTATCTCTGATTGATTTAGTTTTTATCTTTTTGTATTACTTCCCTGACCACTGTAAAGCTATTGGCATAATGGTTTATCTTTTCTGAAATACTAATTTGTTGCAGGGAGTAATTTAAATCAGATGGCTGATAGCTGGGATGGGAGTTCTGAAATTGGCAGCCAGTCAGATGAGAGCTTTCATTTTGAAAGAGTGCACCTTGAGCCTATATATGATGCATTTGTCTGCCCATTGACAAAGCAAGTTATGTCTGATCCTGTTACCTTAGAAAATGGGCAAACTTTCGAACGTGAAGCAATTGAAAAGTGGTTCAGGGAATGCAAGGAGAGTGGAAGAAAGATGGTATGTCCTTTAACGCTTAAAGAATTAAAAAGCACAGATATGAACCCTAGCATAGCTTTGCGGAACACCATTGAAGAGTGGACTGCTAGGAATGAAGCAGTTCAGCTTGATCTGGCTCGTAGGTCATTGAATCTGGGCAGCTCAGAAACTGAAATTCTGCATGCTTTAAGGTATGTTGAGCACATCTGCCAAAAGAGTCGATCAAACAAGCATATTGCACGTAGTGCAGGGTTGATACCCTTGATTGTTGACATGTTGAAGAGCGGCAGCCGTAGAGTTCGATGTAAAGCTTTGGAAACTCTCCGAATTGTGGTGGAGGAAGATGCTGAGAATAAGGTAGGATGTCACAGGTTTTGTGATTCTTTATAGCTTCTATGGAATCACTGGCGTGATTGGGCTTAGCACTTCTTTTTAATGGTTTCATTTTGTTTTGTAGGAAATGTTGGCTGAGGGGGACATTGTGCGCACTATAGTAAAGTTCTTATCTCATGAGCTCTCCAAAGAGAGGGAGGAAGCTGTCTCTTTGCTGTATGAGCTCTCCAAATCTGAAACATTGTGTGAGAAGATTGGTTCAGTCAATGGAGCAATTCTTATATTGGTTGGGATGACAAGCAGTAAATCCGAAAATCTTCTTACTGTTGAGAAGGCTGAGAAAACATTGGAGAATCTGGAGAAGTGTGAGAACAATGTGCGGCAGATGGCTGAAAATGGAAGATTGCAGCCTCTTCTGACACAAATCCTCGAAGGTGCTTGCACTCACTTCTAATTTATCCTTGCTTAATTTGTTGCAAACATAACTGAACTCCTTGGCCAATTTCTTTCTCATCAAAACATGGTTGCAAAAATTATTCTCGTTATGTTTGTTTGAATTTGAAGTTATATTGAACCATGTTGAAAGTCATACTGCCAATGTATTTATCACTGTGCTCCCTTATTTCTCTGAAATCTAGTTATATCTGGAACTTTTGTTACAAATTATGGTAGTTTGATTTGTGCAATATCTATATTTTGGTCCTGAGATTTCATAACTTTAAGAGATTGAGAAGTACAGTTTTTGTTCTGCCTTTTCCTTGGCCATCATAAGCTGGTATTCCCTGTGGTCTTACTACTATGTAGGTCACATTTTCATTCTGAAGTGTGCTGCTTCTGGCAGGGGTGCAACAAGACACATAATGTTTTGCTTGCTAAAGTTAATTGTCAAGACTGTGCATTGGAAGTGTAAGTTAATAATAACTTGATTTATATAAGTCAAACTTGTATGCATTGCCCAGTCAATAGCTAAATTAGAAAGCACAAGTTTTTAACTTCTCAATTTGCTATTTTCAACCCAAGATGGATTAGTGCCTATTTGGTACCACTTATTTTTACATTTAAAAAAAAAAAAAATAGGCACAAAGAAAGGCTCTACTTAGAAAAATGTGGGAATTTATAAAGCTATACTTTGAAAAAATACAGTTTTAAACCATCCTCCCAAATGGACACTTATTTCATTGGTTTTATTTACTTTAAAAAAAAAATCTAGGTAAAAAAGTACAGATGTATCAATAAAAAGTAAGACTTTGAAAATCTGTGACAATGAAGATAAGCTGGATTTTACATTCAATTTTGTTGTAGAAAATATTCTATCAATACACAAGGGTCTTGCATTTTGCAGGTGAGGAAAAAACATCTCATGAAACCTCTCTCTCACAACATGTGTGGGTCCCACATGAGGTGAGAGGGTGGTCTCATAAGATACCCTCTCCTAGGTGAGATGGTTTGTTGTATCACATTATAAAACATAATTTCTTTTGTCTTTCTGTCGTTTTCTTTTAATATTTTTTATGTAGAGATTTTTAATATATGGTTTGAAAACTTTGGCACACATTCCAAATGAAAAGATGATGTTCTAAAAGACAATTTAAGGTTTTCTTGTATGAGATCTATGGTACCTATTCCTATAATCATCATTGGTCATCACTGATTGATGAGTTTTTATAGACATAACTTTCTGTTTTCTTAGGGAATAAAAGGGGAATTGGGGGCTGGGGAAAGAAAGCATTTCGTAGAGGCATGGGCCCTCCTTAACAATGTTAGGATTTGAAAATAGTAAAACTATGTGTAATAATTTAGAAGATTAGCTACTTCTGCAATGAGTTCTTACTTTAATGGAGCCCTCATAAGAATGGGCAGACAGTGAAGTTGGGTTCAAGACCCATAGGGTCAAAGTAAAATGTGAATGTGTCACTGGGTTTGTTATATAGGTTTGAGCTGTACTTCTCTATGATTTTGTTTTCTTTCATATTTAAATGTAGATATTGTTGTTCTCACTCCTTGAAGAAAAGCTATATTCCTCCCATGAATGTCATGCAATTAACTCTGTTCCCTTAATGTGATGGTTGCAGGCCGACCAGAAACCAAACTTTCCATGGCTTCATACCTTGGCGAGCTGGTCTTGAACAATGATGTAAAAGTCATTGTGGCTAAAACTGTGGGTTCATCTTTGATTAATATCATGAGAAGTGGTACTATGGAGTCCAGAGAATCTGCTTTAAAAGCTCTAAACCAGATCTCTTCTTATGAAGCAAGTGCCAAAGTGCTGATAGAGGCTGGAATACTTCCCCCCCTTGTGAAGGACCTTTTCACTGTCGGTTCCAATCAGCTTCCCATGAGACTAAAAGAGGTCTCTGCAACAATTCTTGCTAATGTTGTGAACTCAGGTTATGACTTCGATTCTATCCTAGTTGGATCTGACGACCAGACACTGGTCTCAGAAGACATAGTCCATAACCTACTACATCTTATTAGCAACACAGGTCCAGCAATTGAGTGCAAGCTTCTCCAGGTTCTTGTTGGACTCACCAATTCTAAAACGACAGTTCTTAATGTTGTTGCTGCCATCAAAAGCTCTGGTGCTACTATTAGTTTGGTTCAGTTTATTGAGGCTCCACAGAAAGATTTGCGTGTAGCTTCCATCAAACTTCTCCAGAACCTCTCCCCACTCATGGGCCAGGAACTGGCTGATGCCCTACGTGGCTCAGTTGGCCAGCTCAGCAGCCTAATTAAAGTCATATCAGAAAATATAGGAATCACTGAAGAGCAGGCTGCAGCTGTTGGCCTTTTAGCTGATCTCCCTGAGAGGGACTTGGGCCTTACCAGGCAGATGCTAGATGAGTCTGCCTTTCAGATGATCATCTCTAGAGTGGCTAGGATCCGGCAAGGGGAGACAAGGGGCACTCGCTTTGTCACACCATTTTTAGAAGGGCTCGTACGAGTCCTTGCAAGGGTTACATTTGTCTTAGCTGATGAACCTGATTGCATTGCACTGTGCCGTGAGAACAATCTTGCTCAATTGTTTACTGACATGCTTCAGGCGAATGGACTAGACAATGTACAGATGGTCTCTGCCACAGCATTGGAGAACTTATCACTAGAATCTAAAAATTTGACAAGATTGCCTGAGTTGCCACCACCTGGTCTTTGTGGCTCAATCTTTCCATGTTTTAGCAAACCGCCTACTATATCTGGATTGTGTAAGCTTCACCGGGGTACATGTACACAGAGGGAATCCTTTTGTCTTCTAGAAGGACAGGCCGTGGAGAAGTTAGTAGCACTTTTAGACCACACAAATGAGAGGGTGGTTGAGGCCGCACTTGCTGCACTATCTACTTTGTTGGATGATGGGGTTGATATCGAACAAGGGGTAACAGTGCTGTGTGAGGCAGAGGGAATCAAACCTATACTTGACGTTTTACTTGAGAAACGGACAGACAATCTGAGGAGGAGGGCAGTTTGGGTTGTTGAGAGAATTTTGCGTACAGATGATATAGCCTATGAAGTTTCAGGAGATCCAAACGTGAGTACAGCACTTGTTGATGCTTTTCAGCATGGTGACTATCGAACCAGGCAGATTGCTGAGCGTGCCTTGAAGCATGTTGATAAAATACCAAACTTTTCTGGAATCTTTCCAAACATGGGGTAGGCCTCTTCTCAATGATTATTTGCTCCTTAAGTTGTCTAGTGCAAGGACCTGTATGTAATCCTTCTTTTGTCCCCAATCTGTTCGTAGCATCAAGTTGAAAGTAGATATTGTTGTATACAGATTTTCCATTTGTAGAGGGTTTTGAAAGCTGTTGATTTGTTTTTAATAATTCTGTTTCAATCGATTTTCATTTCTTTACTTGAAAGTCTTAAACTGCAAATCCAGTATTTATTCATTGAAGGGCGGGAAATTGTTAGATTTTCTATTGCTCAATCCTGGTAGAAGATCTTGGGTTCTTTCTATACAGGTTTGTTTTCCTAATGATCTAGCATGCAGTTAATTTATTCTGATGCAGCCTGTGCCTCTGCACAATGTATGTACATCTTCAACCACGTTACATACTTACATTAGCAATGAAACATCAGCCGAAAAACATCAATTGTAACCTTGTGAACACCTAGGAACCAAAATACTGAATTATTCAATAAAAGATTCATTATGCCATCTTCATACTCAGTACTACTAGGCCTTGTTGCAAAAAAAAAAAAAAAAAAAAAATGCCGAATGACTCATTTTAAAAGAATTGTCCGCCGGATCTGAGATTTAACATTTTTTTGGCGTTAAAATTACCAATATTTTGTTGTAAAGAGTTTCTTCTATAATTTTCCTTGATGAGATTCTTTTGTTGTCCTTCATTTTCGTTGTAATTCAAAAAATGTGATCATTTTATAATTTAAGAGTGGTGTGGCATATCCTTAAAACTCACATTTATATTTCTCACTTTCACATCTTGAAAATAAATATACTCCTTTAGAGGTAAACAAATAGGAAAAAAGTGTAAATGAGCTCTAATTCAAATAGTATTACGTTTCATTTGCTAGAGTGTGAGATCATGTGTTCAAATCCCACCATGTGTGCAATTTACCAATAGAGGACACAAATAATTGGTCATTAGTCATGACGCATCTCCATAAACCATGATCCTTCTCTAATGAAGTAACTGGATATAACTATATAAGATTAGTGGCTGTGCCCTAAAACTAGTTATAGGTTTAAAAATTTGGGTTTGAGAGTTTCATATGAGGTTTTGAAGTTGAGCATGGGTTGATTTATAATAAAGGGACAAGTATGAATTTGGATCATGAAAGAAAATGTTGTTTGTAACTATACTTAACTAAATACACTACAGGTCTATTTGGATACCACTTATTTGCTGAAAATTGAAAATTGAAAATACTCTAGTAAAATAATTTTTAAAGATGTGAATAATGCTATGGGACTCAAATTTACCTAGAAATATGTGTTTTTCAGTTCTTGGTGGTCCGTAAACAGTACCCATAAGACCCACTAAAAAAACGTAAAACCCATGGCTGAAATGTGCAATGTAGCCATGGGTCCCATTTTTTCAAACGTCAAACACAAAAACGCACACTGAACGTGCAATCCAAACGCACACTACATATTTCACATCAGTATGTAATCAATTTCTTGATTGTTAGGAAATTTTTTGGGGAAATTTTTTTTTTTTTTTTTTTCCTCTTCCTTCAACTTTGAAGGAGAAAAAAAAATTCTAGCCTACTAGAGTTTTTTCTTTTTTTTGGGGGGGGGGGGGTTTCATCTTTCTTTTTTTTGTTTGATTACTTGGAAAATTAAGAGATGTTTGGTACATGCACTTAAAAACTAAAACATGTGTTTGAAAACGTGTGTGAAATTTCTTGTAAATGAAAAAAGTGTGAAAATACGTGTAATATTGTTTAAAAACTGAAAACATACGTTTGAATGGATGTACTAAACGGAGCCTAATTGTTCCAGAAAGCTTGCTGAATATATATATTCTACCCTTCATGGGAAAAAAAGAAAAAAAAAGTTAATATTTAATTTTTGGGTTTTTTTTTAACGCGAGAAACTCATAGATACCCAAAACAACGTTGTTTTGGGGACATAACGGCCCTTTTGGCAGTTATTTAAGGACTATATTAAATAGCATTTAATGTTTGAAGATTTTTTTTTTTTTTTTGAAAAGAAAGTTTGAAGACTTAAATGATTAAACCGAATATTATAGGACTAAATTGAATTTTGATCAAAGTTAAATAGTGAAACTTGTAATTTAGATTTTTTTTTTTTTTACAAAAAATTAATGAAAGAGTATTGAACATAAATATTTTCATCATATCATTCCCATTTGCAATTTACTACCCGTTTGTCTGGTCCATTGAATTTTGATCTAATGGAGTTTTGTACTAATTTACTACTTTCCTTAAACATGTGCTCAAAAAAATAAAAAAAAAACAAGTCGCGTGTATTGTAATGCGTCAACCAAGAAAGATAATATTGTTTGTGATTACCAATTAGGATCAAGAAAGTAAATAAGATTAGAAATCATTTAAAAAAGGAGGGGGAGGGGGGTTGGGTTTGCACTTGCATCAACCAACCCATGTTTAAGAGAGAGAGAGAGAGAGAGAGAGAGAGAAGAAGAAGAAGAAGAAGAAGAAGAAAACAAGATAAAATGTATTCACAATTAGTCAATTAAATGCTTTTTTTTTTTTTTGGGATGAATTTAGTTAAATGTCCTTGAAACTGATTGGCCATATACGTAATGCGTTTATATGAGCCAAAAACAGTTAACGAGTCTATGACTGCTTCACACAATGATTGATTCACAAACACAAAAAATGATACATTCTAGTTATCTCTCCTATAGCAATTGTTTTGTGACCGAATGAGATATCAATTTAATACATTTTCTAATTTCTTCACAAAATCACAACCGAAAAAAAAAAAGCTAATTCAATGCATAGGAAGATAATAAATTCTAAAATTTTAACAAAACATCAACTTCTAGAGATCTCAGAAGAGTCAAATTAAGAACTAATCAGAGGCATAGCGTATTTTGTGGGGACTTGAAATGTGCCTAACGAGGCGACCAAGTCTTATATTCAAGAAAGCTTGAGTTTAAAGTCAAACATTCAAAAAGAGAGGCTGTAAAACAGTCCAAAATTTATGCAACTATGTTCCTTATTCAATATCAGCTCAAAAGAACCCACATGAGGAACGGGTGTGATGGGTTACAACTCAAGCTAATAACAAAAGCCACAAATTGGTCGTTTAAACAAGAAAGAGGATATTGGTGCAAAATATGCGAAAGTAGTACAGAATCAATTTTATGAATGGTGGTGAATAAATTACATCAAAAGATACATGAACCAACCTTACCTTTAATAGCACTGGGAATAATAAACCGAAATCAGAGGTAGTCGCCAGGATACAATTTGTTTTTTTGTCCAACTAATAGAGAACAGAATTTTGCCAGCCGCGAAAATCTGCTCCAAATGATGAGGGAGAAATGAATGTGTCTGATTTTCTGCATGAGAGTTGGTCTGCAATGTACTTCACAGATGTAGCACTGCCAGTGTTTTAGTCATGCACGAAGAAGCATCCAGTTCATGAGTTATATGATTCCTAGAAATATGCCTCCAGCTAGCCCCCAGATCAGATACATCACAGACAGTCAAGAAATCCAGTATCTGACCAAATATTTTAAACATTTCAACCCCAAATATCAGGTTTCTATCACCAACAAATGCGGCATTCCAGTCCATTGGAGCATCAGGATGTATAGAAGCCTCAGACCACGTAAGATACATGAGATCTAGCTCCCACAGCTTTCTCACAGCCTTGTTTCTCCGGCCTATTTGACCATCTCCTTCACACCAGGAGACAGAAAGCATGAACAGCCGGCCATTACAACATACAAGTTTCGGGTGATACTCATGAACACGGGATGGGAATGGGGTTGTTTGGATTCCAATCCAGTATCCCCTTTCTATGTCATATCCTGCAAGTCTGTCGGTCTCAGAATATACATAAAACATTCCATTACAAACAACACCAGAACAAACAATTCCAAAATCTACAGGCATCTTCTGGATTTCTGACCATTTATTTGATGCTGAGTCATAGATTTCTCCAGAATCCAAGGGCTCGTCCCAAGATCCAAGACCTCCTACAGAAATCAGCACAAACCTTCTACAGCCTTTTGCGCTTGACTGATCACTTTTTTGTCTCGTAAATTTGTACGACTTTCTATTGGGCAATAATGAAGCCTCATTTTCGTCAAATGCGTTTCTGTATTGTCGTCTTAGTGAAAGCCTGTGAGGATCCTCGTAAACATCTGACACCCCACCAACCCGAGATCTGTAAAAGCGTCTATCTAGACGATTTTGATTCAATGTAAAATCTGAACTGACCTCAGAAACCCCTAAAATAGGCATCGACCGTGCATGCTTCATAGATGAGACTTTACGCCAAGATTTAGTCAATGGACTAAACACTAACACCCCCTTGTGCGTCTTATATGAGCTCCTATCCACCCTCCCGAAGCTGGTCAAGCTAGAACAACCTCCAACAACATATATATCATCCTGGATACTGGCAATAGAGAACATGAACCTTCCTTTGAGAATATCAGCATTTATCCTATGCCATTGGCCTTGAGAAACATCTAATGCATGTATCTCACCAGAACAAAAGCCACCTTTAACAACACCAAACAGAAACGCCCATGGTTTCTGATGTGGACCATCCCGTCTCATCTGTAGAAACCGAGGAGTGGTAGTCAAGTGTCGCCATTTCTTGCAGACAAGCCGGGCGGTCATAAGACTAGTCATCGGGAGTTTCACCAAGCACATTTCCAGAATGTCATCCGGAAGAAATATGTGCATTCTACTGTTTCTTACTGATTCTTCAAGCTCAAAATCCTTCCTATTATGTTTCCTCCAAAACCTCTCCTTCACCCCATGTGAGAAGCAATCCACCGCAGTTTCTTCAGTGCCACAAATCATTTTGTACCCTTTGCCTTCTTCGCTGGAACTCGATCTCCTTCTACTACTTGTATCCCCAAATTCATCACTAGTATCAGCACCCACTTTGCAACCTCCGCCTCTACCATACAAAGTAAGACACCTCAGAGAAACCCCTCGTGTATCATCCACTTCCTCTCCCCTGCCACCTTTGTACTTCTTCTTCAACTTCTGGCTCACACTTCTGACGAGACGTTTCGACACACTCAAAGCCTCGAAATCTTGACCAAGTGATTGTTCTCCAGTCAGTCTCTCAGAAAACATTCTGTGTTCTCTACTTTTTCACCAGCAAGGTCACGTACCTAATCACAATCGCGCAAATCACACTAATCCTCATCCCCAAAACTCCTCTTCCATCATTCATCTAAAAAAACAAAACAACCAAAACACATTAAACCCCGAACGACCAAACACAAAACAAACATAGCCAAAAATATATATATATATATATATATATATATATATATATATAAACATGAAACTACTTATTGAAATCATTACCTAAAAATTAACAACTTCACGTATACCATACCGCATTTCTACTTTATGCTAAAATGCAAGTAAAGTCAAAACCTTGTCTTCGAAGCCAAACTAACCAGTCCAAATTGAATTGAAATTCATTCATAATTTATCATTTTCTATTCACAATTTTCACCAAAACCACGCAAACATAGAGTCAACAATTTCACCAAATTTCAAGAAACCTCAAGCCAAAAAAAAAAAAAAAAAAATGTTACAAAAACGAAAGTCTGTTACAACAATTTACTAGCAGAATGGACCATTGAATTATATATATATTTACAAAGCTAATTAAAAAAACGGAAAGCTTTATCAAATTAATTACTTTTACCATTCACCAGATCCACAAAAATTAAGTTATAGTTAAAGCGCAAAATCCGTTATTTAAGAGACACTCTTGACCGTTTATATTACACTACTAATCCTAAATCACTCAATTTTCAATACAGTTGAAAAAAAAAATTTAAAAAGCAATATTCAAGAATATAAATATAGAAAATAAAGCTTAGAAATCGATTTCTCCTATATATATATCAATCTAACGCGCCGTTTGGTTTGTTGAGAAATCAAGGAAAACGAGCTCCAACTAGAAATCCTCAGTAAAGAAACACAAAATTAACAGGAAAAAAATGGAAAAAGGTAAAAAGAGCTTACAAGTTAGGAAAATGTGAAGCTGAGCTGAGAAAATCCATAATGTGTGCAAATCTGAGATGAGATTTGATCATTTTGAGCTGAGAAGAACAATGGATGAATGCTTGTGTTTTTTTTTTTTCTGGGATTAAATTAAATATGGAAAGCCAAACATAGATCGAACATAAAGACCTGAAAGTTCTTTTTAAATTTATTTTATAAATAAAATAAATACAAAAAATTTGTGGGTTTGGTTGGCCTCTCACTTAGCTTGTATCTCGAGGCTGGAATTTTTAGTAAAGCGATTGAAGCACTGATTAAAAAGCGACCCATCAGCTTCACTTACTTTTCTTTTTTCCATTTTTAAAAAAACATTTGGGCATTATTGTTTGTTTTTTCTCACTTTGCGTTTTTTTTTTCCACTGGGTTTTTATTTGATGCGAGCGTGATCTTAAAGCTTAATTTGGTATCTTTGATTTGTAGCCGTTGGATTTTTATTTATGATCTCGAGGGTGTGGTCACGTTTTTCAAATGGTGGGGCTCAGGTCTGGACGAACTTTTTGTTTCTTTTTTGCATAAATTTAGTGCTTTACTTGGCACGAGTGGGGTACACGTGTGAAGATTGCCGGAGGAGTGAGGGCAGTGAGTGATGGGGATGAGAAATGAATCCGAAATAGTTGGCAATGGCAATAGTGGCGGTGAAATTTTCTTTGGGGGTAGTTAAGGAATGGTTGGGGGGTGGGACCATCAGCTGTGTTCGAGTCCAGGGGTACGACTGTGCAATCCAACTACTTTATTTCAGATTGACTAACTGTTTCCACAGTCTTTTGCGGTGAAGTACTTCTCGCCCGTGTTTGTTTTAAGACCGCGACAAAACTTTACAACTTTTACTACCATTTGTTCCTCACACACACATGACTAATTGTACACATATAAAAGTTCTAAATTTTTTTTATGGTATTACTATTATTCCAACCAT
Source organism: Quercus glauca (assembly GCA_023736055.1). Classification (NCBI taxonomy): domain Eukaryota; kingdom Viridiplantae; phylum Streptophyta; class Magnoliopsida; order Fagales; family Fagaceae; genus Quercus; species Quercus glauca. The sequence goes on along the minus strand of CM043316.1, from coordinate 85,935,950 downwards.
TATCACAAATATTCTATGTGGATGAGATTGAAATTGACTACTTGTTACTTTCACATAAAATAGAGTAGATTTAGAATTATTGCTTTTTTTTTTTAACAAGTGTTATTTTTATTTGTATTTTTTTATGGGTATTTGTTTTTTTTTAATTAGACTAATAACATAAAGAATCTCTTTAACAATGATTTTCAAATTTATAAACTACTGTGAAAGTTACAAAGTTGATGTGTTAAAAGTATTGATGGACAACAATAGGCCAAACATTTTTGGTTTTATATATATTATTAATATTATAGATAACTTCTTTGACCCTTCCTTATCTTTCTTTCATTTGGGTTTAAGTAAAAAATATTTAGGGTATGTTTAGGGTTTAAGTAAAAAACTTTTTTTTTTTTAGGAAACAGCAATACTTATTAGAATATAAAGTTTTTTAAACAAACGTATAATACATTACATAACAAGAAATAGTTATTTAAAATAGTTATTATATAGAAATAATTATTCATTAAATTGAGGGATTAATATGCCTCTTTAAAATTGTTGTAATAGATATTCTTTGATGCCTGTAATTTTTCTTTTAAATTAATATATTTCTAACAAAAAGAAATTCTTGTGCATAATCTATTACAAACTTTTCATATGTAACAACCAAATTTGTTGAATAGTAATAATAATTCCATTACAACATGTTTTATTTTCAGTAATAAAGAATAATTTTTCTAATGTAATCTTCATTTCATATATCAAACGTGCCTTCAGAAAAGTTTATAATAACAATTATAAATAGAAAATAAAAATAGATATTCCTAACTAGTACTACATACATTTCACCTAAGATTGTATAAATTGATTTCGATTAAGTTTGAGGTATTTTTGGATTGTTGGGTTTTATCAACCCTAATTAAAAAATTGAGTTTTGACTCAACTGTCTAAACTCATTATTCAATGAATATTACAATTTACATAATTGGGTCTAATATTTTAATTTTATCAAAACTAAATCTCAAAATATTATAATGAATCAAACAAAAAAAAAAATTAAACTAAATCTAAAACCCCAAAAAGATGTCAACCGCATTTCATGGGATTGGTGGAACACCCGAATAACACTCTATATACCTGTAGCCGTTGAAGTACATAATGGAAATTAATAAGGCATGTGAATACATGATCAATTTTGGACACACACACATATCAAACAAGAGCAAAAAATGTTTCCCTTAGGTTAAGGAATGGACCACATCACCTTTAATTATGGGCCTATATGGGATAGTCGTGGTCCTAAAACCATTAATGCATGCTAGACTAGATAATAGATATAACTAACTTTTTGTGCCGAATTTCTTTCAACTTCAACAACTAAAGCTTACTCGTTTTTGTTTGACTCCATCTATTCCAAAGAATTCATAAATCTTCTTAGAAAATTTGGAAATAGACCTTCAACTTCAACACCTTGGAAATTGTACACAAATCATTATCCAAGAGACGTAGAAATTGGAGGGGTTGTCACAGTAGTTCAAATTCTTCAAGTTTAGTACTATATATGTACTATGTACTAACAGTTTGGAGTTTGGACATAAAACCCGTGCAGTTGCATAAAAAAATTTTCCCCCTAGCAAAAATCATGATGATTAAGTTTGACATTACAATTTTCGTAATCATTATGCATTGAGATTTCACCAAAACTTGATCTTCATTGCTGCTGTTCATTTAAATCATAAACTGATAAACAAGAGCCAATGTATTTCATTTCCAAATAAATCATTTAAAACTCATATACAACGATGAGGAGATGATGATGATGATGATGGTGGTGTAGCGCATGCGTGAACGTATTTTACTTGCTCTTGGCTCCTATTTGAGGAGCCAAAACCAATGAGAAGCCGCATATATATGTTTTTATAACATACCACTAATATAATTTTATTAGTTTCATTTTTTTTTAATGATTCCATAGATATAATAATGAAGAAAGAATAATTTGAACTGTATATAATTCTTCTAGTAAAAGAGAGGAGACTATAACTTTTTTTTTTTTTTTGGATGTGAGAGGAGACTATACTATTGAGTTATAAGGCTCTAAGCTATTAATCTCTATATATTAAGAGGATTCAGAAAATTAGTTATCTCTATCGTTTGTTCAAAAAAAAAAGGTTAGTTATGGTTTTAAAAAATGTCAAAAATACCCCTAATATAATTAGATGATTTTTATTCTTAAAAAATAAAAAAATATGGTTAAAATTGTAATTCAACAAAATTCAAAAAAAAATACCAGAGAAATTTTTTTCCTAAAAATTAGCACTCTCTAACAATAACAACCAGTAACAATCTGCCATTTAGGATTTATTGTAAAAATGTTATGGATATATCATTTCTCTTTATATATATCTCATGCACCTTTAAAACATTTTTTTCCTAAAAACTAGCACACACTAAACTCAACAGTTTAGTCCATTTCAAATCTAAATTTTAGTTTTTTTAAAATCTCTTCCTGTGTAACCTCACTAACAGTAAATAAATTCAATTTGAAAAAATATATTAAACTAAAAATAATAAAAAAAAGTCTCATCGCACTTGCGGAGCGCGTGTGATGATGCTAATTTTAATTATTGTAATATAATAAAAAAAAATTTGTGTCATTGTGTGGTATGATAAATAATTTTTTTTAATAAAAATACTACAGTTGTTTTTTCACCTTATGCTAATTATAATTGAAATGAACAAATCTCAAAAAAGATGATGTTGAATTTTAAATATGACGAATTTGCTTTAAAGAGTGTTTTTCTGGATGAAATTATGTAGCATATCAATTTGGGATGTTAAACCCAATAACAACAACAAAAATGAAAAAATAATAATAATAATAATAAAACAAAAACCAAGGATGTTCAGGTATAAAAATAAGTATTGGTCACCATCACACCAAATCACCAATAGCTTTAAAGAATATCTAAATCAATGTTAGTAATATACGAAATGGAATATAGGCAATACGGAATATCAAATATGTATACATTTAATTTGGTTTAATGTTTGAGAAAAAAAAATTGACTGGTTTTATTATATTTCAATTTAGTAACATATTTAAGTAATCTTAGTATAATCTCATTAAGTCATAAAATAGAAACCAAATAATTAAGTATTGGATATATTTAGTACATTTTCTTTTTTCTTTTTTTGGATGTTCTTTCAAACAAAATATTAAATAAGTGAATGAAAGAAAAGATTGCTTGATTCTTTTATTCATTTACTTATCAAAGAAGCAAATTAATTACTAAACCATAAGACTCTTGACAATTTTACACTCCATTATATCACAAATAAAAATAATATAGGTGTCAATTAATATATGCATTTTCCAAGATGAAGGCCATCATTTTAATTTTTAGAATCGTTATAGGCTTAAGGCTATCACTTTTTTTTAAAAAAAATATTAAGTATTTTTAACATATACACACCGAAAAAAGAAAAATATTTTAAAGAAATTAACAGTGATGTATATTTAAAAATGTCTAATTCTTAAATATGCAGCACAATTAAAGCTATCACTTTACAGGACAAATACCGGACAAGGAGCTATTTTGCATAGACTTTTCTTCCCAACGAGACCTTTCATTATCCCCATCATCATAACCAGTGGCATTGATTTTTCTTGCTTTTAACTTACAATAATGTAAGGATTTAAATTTAGAGGGTTGAATAATGCAAGGGGAATTTATTGGTGGATTTATTACTTCACCAACCTTGAGGAAGTCTAGCTGGAACGTACCTTTAACAGTGATGAATAGCTGATTCATTGATGACCTTCAAAGGCCTATAATAAAATAAAACCATGTCTAACACATATTTGACTTTTCAAGTTGAGGAATAGGATGGAGAGAAGAATAACCAGAAAATCATCATGAAATTCCAAAAGAGATTAGCGTATGAGAAAAAGGTCGCATGTGAATACATTATGAAATTAGGAGCAAAGAATCTTAGCTTAATTAAGAGAATGATGGACTACTTTGGTTCGGACCACATGATCTTTAATTATGGATTTGAGTATGGTTTGGTCCAAAACTATCATATACTATAGTCTAATTGTGTGCCTTTTCTTTTTATTTTTTATTTTGTGGAAATAGTGTATCCTTCTTAATAGCGAATTCTTCCAATTGTATTATTGTATAACCATTATGTATAGGATGGGTACATGTGAATTTTTTTTTTACTGTATTTACCTTTTTTTCACTAAATGTGAAATGATATAATAAACCTTCAAATATAACTATGTTGATATAGTTTGACTGTTTAAGAAATAAATTCATTTTCTTCTAATTCATAGAATTTAGTCCATAATGTTTAAGAGATAGTAATGATATTGTAACTATATATTGTTTTGCCAACAGTTATATAATTTAGTGATGTTATCTAATTCTTCTTACGAGAAAAACCTAGATCTTTCTCGCTTATTATTCATCTATTATTTTATTCTCTTGTATTTTATATACATATATATAATTCAATTATCACTTGGTGGGAGGGGGGGGGGGGATCAATCTCATGTTCTTTATGCAAATGAGGTCATGTGATACTACTGAGCTATAAGACTCTTTATATAATACCCATATTGTTTATGATAGCACGTACCAAAGATTTGCATTTTTTTTTTCTCTAAAACAAGAAGGCAAAACATTATTTTCAAGTACTAGCTTGTGGGTCTTGAGGATATCATGTGCAGAACATCTCACAAAAGATATTATACAACAAAATTGGTAGGCTTTTTATTAAAGTATAATTCTTCGTAGTCCACTTTGTGTGTCACTAGTTGGTTTGCACAAAAGTTGGCATCTTAAAAAAAATGATTACTCTCGACTTTCTAGTCTATAAGACAATACAAGTAGTTTCTTCCAATCAAAGATAAGTATATAACTATATATACAATAAGTATATACTCATAGTGGGGTCGTCAGCTCATTACATAAATAATGTTGAACTAAGAGAGAGTCCACCTTGAGGATAACAATTTTATAACTTCTGAATTTATATTACACTGCAGACTAATAAACTCACCATCCACTTTATAACCTCTACAACAATAATCTCAGCTTATAGCGTAATAATCGTATAGATATTAGATACTACACCCAAAAAAAAAATGTCATTAGCTATTGCATTTCACAATAGTTTTTTAAATAGTTGAGATTGAAATTCAAATTTTCGATTTTAATCTAGCCGTTGGATAAAAAAAATTTCGATTTTTTAAATAGTTTTTCACTTTTTAAAATTCTCTCTCATATTTATTAGGGGGTAATTGCACAGTGTCGGATCCAAATTCCAAAAAAAATAAAAATAAAAAGGAGTGGGGTTCTAATTTGGAAATGGGCCGGCGTCGAGTCCAAGGCCCAGTTCAGGAAAAAAAAAGGAGAAAAATACAGGCAAGTGAGAAAAAATGGTCGCCAATACTAACAGAGTTGTTCTGAGTTTTGACTTGAGACTGGAGAGAGAGAGAGAGGCGAAATCGGAAGATGGGAAGGTCGGCGGCGTGGCTGGTTCTGACGATTTTCGCCGTTATCTCCGTTGCTTATTGCATCGATGACAAATGCGCAGCCTGCAATGCCGTCGCGGTATTCTTTCTTCTTCTTCTTCTTCTTCACCATCCCTTTATTTCCAATACATCAATTTGATCTTATTCTTATGCGATCTGATTCAACAGCCAAATTGTTTTGCAGGAAGAGCTAGAGTATGGCCTTTCCAATGTAAGAATTAATTCTTTTTTTAATTTAACAAAAAAAATTGAGGGGCTATTAATTATTATCATCTCTGTTAAGCTTAAAATGTTAAATTTGACAGGAAAAACCAAGGAATCATTTAGATATGAGACACCGACTTGACTCTAAAGGTCAACGTAAAGGAAAGGTAATTGATTACAGGTATGGCCTCAATTATCTCTTCTCTTTTTGTTGGTTGGATTGTTAGTATCATATAGGTTATAGGGTATATTCATATTTAGTCATTTGGATTTCGTATAACTCAAAAAATAAGAAATTCTACCTTTTTTAGGGTTTTAGTGTGAGTTAGATTATAATGTACGTTATATCAGAATTTGGGGGGGGGGGGGGGGATTGGAAAGCAATGTACTATTAGATCTAGATTAAGATGTTCAAGCTAATCATATGGGGATTTTGAGAGGTTTTAATATATATTATGATGTAATGGGTGATTTATTTATGGCTATTAAGTGTAAGTGCTGTACATGCGGTCTCCGGCGTATATGATCATTTTCGAAAGTGATTGTTGTTTTGTAGTTTGGTTTACGAGTGGCTGATTTCATGGTTGTGCAATTCTTTCCAATAGAGTCAGTGAGCTCAGAGTTGTTGAACTTCTTGATGGGCTTTGCGACAAGATGCAAGATTACACTCTTGAGCAGGTAGTTTCTACTTTGATTTGTTCTCTTTGTTGTGTCACTGTCTCCATGTTTTTTGGGGGGCTTAAATAATACTGGCTGTTGGTCCCTAAACTTTTAGCTCATGAGCAATTTTAGTCCTTGAAATTTAAAGTGGTTGCTTTCAGTCCCTAACAAACTTAAAGTGATCGCTTTTAGTCTCTAAAAAGCTTTAAAGTGATTGATTTTTGTCCCTATCAGTCACGAGCTAGAGTTTAGGGACCAACCCTGTATTTAGGACTTTTGTCAAATGCATTGGTATTGTGGTGTGGTGGCTGCGTCACAATGTTCATCTTCTGTGGCAGCCATTCTATGGCTGGTCAATATCTTGTGGTATTATGACATGTTTAGAGTATATTCAATTTCATCTCTTCATTTTGCAGATAGATTCAACCACGCAAGAGTGGGTCAGAGTGGATGATTGGAATAACCTCACAACAAGTAAGTGTTACTTTACAATGACTTGGATTAGTTAAGCTCAAATTTCGCTCTTGCAAATAATGCTAGCCACAGTTTGTGCTTAGGTTGTCATGGTGATTTTCTTTTAATCAAGATTGATATTTGAATTAAATAAGTTATTTGCTGGCTAGTTTATAAAGAGTAGGCTAATTGTCTTGCCCTGTTCTCCTTTTGTAAAAATAGAACATAGCTTATTGTCTTTATAGTTCATGTAGCAAAATAGGGGACGGGGACACGTGAAATTTTAGATTCTGACATATGTTCTGTCTTTTTGAGAAATTTGTGATGATTATTACTCTTCAATCTAAGACAAACTTTATGACCTCAATTATACAAGATGACAAAATGTTAATTTATGCGAACATCTTCACTTGACATATTGACATTTGAATCTTGATGTGCTTAAATGACTTGATATTTTATTAATCCTTTTTACAATGCAAAGTTCTTAGAAAATAATTAAGTTGGAGAAGGGAGAATATGGAATTTTTCTGTGATGCTTTTATTTTTGTATTTTTTACTGAAAGAGCACTTACAAACACTCCAGAAAATCTGCCTTTTTGTAGTGTCCAAAATTTATTTGCGTTTTGAAAAACTGTGATGCCTTTTAACAATTGTTTGTTTTCTTTTGTGGTAGATAAACAAGAAGCTCGAGCATATTCAAAAGCTATATCATCTTATTGTGGAAGGTGAGACATCAAACAGTTCTGGTATACCTCCTCTTGTGGCCAGAATTCAATCTTGAACTTCTATGCCTGTTGCCTTTTTGTTATTTGTATCTCAGTTTTACCTATCAAAAAAAACCAAAAAATGCCTGTTGCTTTTTGCTCCCATTACAAATGAGGGCATTATGCACCTTCTTCTGTAAAGTTTAGCCTATTTTATGGTGTGGGGAGTGGGGGGGTTATTTATAGCTTTTTAAAGCTTCATTTTTTGTTTTGTTTTTTTTTTAATGCACAACTGTACCTTTGCTCAGCTTTTTAAAAAAAAAAAAGAAAAAAAAGAAAAGTAAATTACTAATGAAAATAACTTATTCCAAACGAACTATTAACTTTTAGCATGTTGATTCACTGAGTCTGATCATTTGTGTTTAAAATGGGACAGGTTAATTGAAGAGACAGAAGATGATGTAAGTTTAGATGTTCTGCTTATCAATTTCAACCTTAATTCAAAGTCATTTTTGTTTATGCTCTGCGTATGGATATTTCAGTTTTACTAATGATGCCAATTACTCTTGCAGTTGGCGGATTTGATAAAGAAAGGATCTGTTAAAGTAGGAGATGTAAGCAAGGTTCTTTGTCAAAATTTAAGCAAGCACTGCAGTCAGACGAGGTAATTTTAAACCTCAAACCTGTAATTTAACCTACTTCTTTTTTCTTTTTTTCTTTTTTTTTGGGGGGGGGGGGGGGGGTGGGGGGTGGTGTGGAGAGAAAAGCAACCAATAAAAAAAGTTGCAAGAGCTTTGATCAGTATTCCAAAGTCACCTGTAGTTTGTTCCTATTACCAACTATAACTTGTTTGGGAGGGGGGAAAATGGAACAAGATGGATTTTTTAAGGAACATTCAATCCATTCTCATATTTAGGAATTTATTAGGAAGGAATGAAATGGTGACTTTAGTAGGAAGGAAGGGAATGCTTAGGTGAAAATACACATTCCATTAATGGAATGGAGCTGAAATATCGATTATATCCCTATTCCAAGAAATGAAAAATAAAAACTAAAAAGTGAAGGGTATAGTAATTATATATTTCTATTTTTTTTCCATTTCTTCTCTTATGAACTTCCACACACATTAGAGAATTTTCCAATCATTCCAACTTTTGATGTTTTACCCATTCTATTGTTCTTTATAACTCCCGAACCTATTATTGGAAATCGAATGTGTGGCAGCGAGACTTCCAGAGAGACATAAATGATTGAATTTCATGTTTATTGCAGTGGTTCCCAGCAGGTGGATGACAATGATCATGAATTAGATGGAGAGCTCTGATTCACTCGCAAAATAAAAGTTCCGGCAGTCTAAAACTTTAGATAGGTATCATTAATCAAATTATTAAATTATGCTTGTAACCCCCCAAATTTTGCTTCCAATTGTTCTGCTGGCAGGATGAACCAATGTGTTTTGCTTCATACAAGTCGAACTTACCTTATTATCTATCCCAGAAAAAAATAAAATAAAATCATGTTTGAACTTTGAAGAACATACAATAGCTTGTGTCACTGTGTGAGAGACTTTATTTTTGGGTCAATATGTCAGTAAGGCCTATGACTAACGGACCCAACCCATCAGAATTAGATGGTAGAATCTAGGGGCATTCACCCCTGATGGGTAACCAATTTAGTGTTATAATTTGTACTCATTTCCATGCTAATAATTAATAACTAAATTACAATTGAAATTATAATATTAAAGTTAATTAGACCTGCTGAATTTTTTTTATGACTTTTAAAATTAGATTCACCAACTTTTGTATTGTTAAAAATTATACATGTTTTTTCTATATTTTTTGTCATAATAATAATAATACATGATTTCTACTACTAAATAGACTATTTAGATTATTAATAGATTACAAATAATTAATATCTTATAAACTTTATTTAAGATATTGATGGGCATATAAAGTTCATCAATTTTAATATTTATATACGTTAACTTCTTATTAACATCAAAATGGTCATTTGACAGCTTCACAAATATTTTTCCCAAGTTGAGCTCAGTCAAGATGTTCAAACAGCTTAATTGATTTTTACAACCCTAGAGAGAATACCATGATTATGTTGTTTTTAGGGAGCAAAGATTGAATATGACAATATAAGGGTTGAGATTGCACAACTCGAAAATTTCTTCTTTGAGAAAGAAGTGTAAGAACACTAATGACGATATATTAAGATTCTCTCCTGATAAAATCCCTGAAACTAATTTAGACAAAATACTTTAATAGAATTTCTTGTGCTTTAATATACTGGCAAACATAATTGCTAATCGTTTTTGACAAAGAAGTTGGGGTATCTCAATCACCAAACCAATGTTAACCCACATCCAATTAAATATATAAAATAAAACACAATCGAGGCCACTTAAATATACCCTATTTAACTTATAATTATTTTTCACTTTGGACTTTCTTTATGTAATTATTTTGTATCATAATTAATTGACTATTATATTCATTATATGTGGCATTTGTTTATGCTTTTGTCTTGATTTTTATTCTTCCTTTTTCCTTTTTCATTTTTTGCGAGCTTACCATTCCTAATTGTTTTGTTGCCCCATTCTTTTTTGAGATATGAAATCCACGTCTAAATGGGAGTAAATGGAATCTTTGATGAGGGTAGATAAGCATTAGGATAGTGGATAGATAATCAACATATTGCCACACACAAAACTGCTTGGGACAATATCAACCCTTCTATAGTTTTATTACATTGTGTTCAGTTGCAGCTGGAGAAAGGGAAAAGAAAAGAAAAGAAAAAAGTGACGGAAATGAAAAGAAAAAGAAAGGGAAAAGTCTCTTGTACATGTTTGGAAATAAGGACAAAGGAGAAAAGAAAAGACAAAAATATGTTTATTAGAGAGAGAAATGAAAATTTGGGCAAAAAAGTTAAGTTTGGAGCCATTAAAAAATTTAAAGTCAATATTTGTGGCTGCACTTTTTTTAGTGGAGTTTTCTCTCCATTTTCCCGCAAATTAAGCCGGATTGATTTATTTTCCTCCACTTTTGTTCTTTTTCTCATCTCTCCTATCAAACAAATAGAGGAAAAACCTGCATTCCCTTCCCTTCCCTTCCCTTCCCTTTCCCTTGTTCCAAACATGGTGTAAAAAGTCTCGGCACCTTGGTCTCCCCCCTACCTCCAATTATTCTCCAATTATGTCATATGTAACTTTGATGCAACGATTTGAGACAGTCGTGTTTGTAAATTAGTTGTTTTTAGAAACCATAGGGCTGAGATTATTGCAATTTGGATTAATATTTTGGAGTGAGGTGGGTTGAGGCTCAAGCAACAAGGTTGGTTGTGCTTTCAAACTTTTAGGCTCTTTCATCTTGTATTGGAGACTGATTCACTTGCTGTTATTGAGTCTATGCAATGTACCTTTTTTTAAAATACATTTTTAGGAAAAGGAGAATTAAACTCTAGATATTTTCATTAGAAATACCAAGCTGTCATTGAGGTACAAGACTCTTGTTGCCTCTTAGGCATCTAGTTGTATAGCTTTGGGAACAATATCCATCTCCTTCGTTCCTCACAACATTTAAGAGGCTTGTGATGTAGATAGGACTATTTAGTATAGTATTTATGTGTTTAAGCAACCAAAAAAAAAGTACTTACGTGATTGTAAGGGGAAAAAAGAAAGGAGAAGATAAACATTATGATATTTGAATTAATATAATTATAGCTATCTTTACCATGGTTTTAAAAATTAGATCGGTTAAAGAACCGAAAAAGTGTCAAGTTCTTGATTTTTCCTAGTTGAACTATAAATTTTGACTGTTTTTATTTGACTGGTTTAGGGTTTGGTTCTTAGTTGAACTAGCTGGTCTGATTTAATTTTTAAAACCTTGATACTAGCATGTGCTTTTCTTGTTTCAAAAAAAAAAAAAAAAAAAAGTGCTAATTATCACTATTTTTGTATTTATTTAAATTATTTAGATATATCAAAATTTAATCCCCCTATTTTGTTTTTAAGAATTTTATGATTGAGTTATCCGAGTAACTATAAAAGGTCAAAATTTGAAAAAAATGTTTTAACATGGCTAGTAAAGCCATGCAATGGAGTCACTACCCCATCCCAAATCTGAAATCTCATTCGCACGGTTTGAATCCAACAAGGCTAGCTTAGAAGACACATCATAATTCTTCAAAAAGAAAATATGCAAGCAGCCAAAGCCCCATTTGATATTAAATAAATATTGTATTTTCCACTGTTTAACCAACAATCAGAGTGGCGCAGCGGAAGCGTGGTGGGCCCATAACCCACAGGTCCCAGGATCGAAACCTGGCTCTGATAAAAGAGTGGCTTCCGATTGAATTATTTTTGTGTGTGCCAAACCAAGGTTTAGGTCTTTGGGCTAGATTTGGGCTGAACAAGAACAAAAGAACCACATAAACTAAAGGCGGTCATGCTCTTGAAATTTGTAGGCTATTTTTGCACAAAATTTGAGGATCGAACAAAGAATTTAATCCTTTTTTTTTTTTTGTGGTAAATTGAATTTAATCCTTCACAATTATGGTTTTGATTGGAGGTACAAAAGAGAAAAATGAATACGATAGCGAGACTATAAGTGGAACAATCGGTACCTACCTTTGTTGGGCAGCCATTCATCAATTGAGTAGTATTGCACTCTTTCTACAACTTAAGCTAGGAGTATTATATTACATTAACAAAGGTTGCAAAGAACAAAAGAACCACATATCGCCATTGTGCTAATTGAGATTTTGTATTATTACTCAGAGATCTCTCATGAAGATTGAGTTTGCTGCTGTATCAACACAAAGCATCTATCTATTTTTACTAGCCGAAATCTACCATTGATTTTGTTTTCTTCTCACATGGATTTCAAACCAGTGTATAAGTATAACAGGAAAAGAAAATGGTAGAACAAACAACATAAAAATAAGCCATTTACTAGTATATGTTCATTCACGTGAACCGACGGACATAAACCCATGATTATGATTTATGATCACAACCTAGTTGGTCCACTTATCATAAAACTTTGATTATGATTATGATTTATGCCTAGAAAAACTTTTAGTAATTAAATAGAAGATTCAAAGTCACAACAGGAGTCTTGGTGACAAGTTCAAATCTTATGTCTCAATTTTCCTGCTCCATTTTATACTCCATAGGACTACAAATAAAAACTTGCCACTTGTCACTTATTTAATTAAATCCTACCATTATTGAATTTTTTTATTTTAACTACCTAAAATAAAATAAAGCTTGATTTAAGCTATCTAAAATTTGAAAATAAGACCGACTGGTAGAAGTCAGGCCTTTAGATGACAAGTAGCCTCCCGTAAACGACATATCCTAAGTTCGAACCTGGAAATCAATTTCTCCAAAAATGAAAAAATTGAGCTCAATGCTGCCTACTATATTTTATGCATTTAATTTGGACTTTGTATTCATCAAAAAAAAAATTCGGACTTTGTAATACATTGTGTTTTCTGTGGGTGGTTTGTTTGATTGATGAATTATTAATTTATTATTTACAGGTGGTTGTGATTTGATTTATTCATAGGTGGTGTTTTTTTATTGTGGTACTCAAGTACCAGTGGCATTTTGATCTTGTGTTGTCTTTGAGGGGGGACAAAGAAAAAATCTAGTACCGCTACACAACTTCTTTGTCACAACTATGTCAAAGTGTGAGTGGTGAACTAAAAATAGTGGATTCATTTGTAAGTGATAGACGATCATAGTGATCGTCTGTCACGTTAGAGTTGTGACAAAAAATTGTAAAAAAATAAATAAATAAATAAAAAACAAAAAAAAAAACTTGAATTTGAAACTTCTGTTAAAAATTTGCAATCATTATTCAGTGTGTTTTAGGCCCAACCTGTGGGGAATTAAAAAGGTTAAAGACATCCAATTCTTCTCATTCACGTACCACAAAAGGACCAAATCACCAGTTCATAAAATTTCACAAGCAGACACGTGTCGCAGCGCAGCCCAACCCTAACTAAATCTCCTCAATGTACATTACTTTTCCGTGGTTGTCCATGCACTCTGAATACTAATAAAGTTACATTAGTTCATACATGAATAAGCTAACTTATAAACAAGTAAAAATTAGTGTCTGCATTTTCAGGGATACCAATCCTATTCAGTTGTTTGATTCATTCTTCTGCTTATTGTTAGCAGTAATTCTGGGCTTTTAATATTGCCAAAACCACATGACTAAAAAAACTGGGGTAATGCTGTTTCCATGATGATCATGAACAGCCAGCAGCCACAGCATCAGCCCTGGGACTTGCATCTAAGAGTTGATGCAGCTTAGCACCAGAACTTGAGTTCTTATCATACATGCCACTCTTTTCCTCAATGCTCTTACCAATTGAACCCGAACCCAAATTATTAACTCTCGAAAGCAGGTTTTCTGTACTAACGGGCAGTGTTCTTTTGTCTTCAATGCTGTTCAAAATTATCTCCTCTCTCGGTTGTAGTCCTAGTTGTGCATTTTTCAGTTTCTCCTGTATAATTATATAAAATCCAATTTATAAGTTGAAGCAAGAGTAACAGGCTCAAAAGAAGTTACAACTAATTGATTCCCCATGCAAGAAGGAATTATAGAGATGGCATATGGATGTACCATTAATGTAGCATTCTCTAGCCTTAGTTTCTCTGAGTTATCAGTCAATCCATTTATTTCAGACTTTATTGCCTCATTCTCAGCAATCATTGATTCAACTTTACGTGCAAGTTCTTCAGTTTCAGCCTGTGTGGACGGTTGCAAATCATTAGCCAGACCTCGATGAATGCAAATTGGTTGTTCAGACCAACAACACAAGAGTCGAGAATTTTTAAGTACTAAAATACACAGATCCCTATACCTGCTTCCTCAGCCTTGACCTCCTAGCAGATTCTCGATTAGACTGTTTCCTTCGCTCTCGTTTCAGCTCCCTTTCATTCTGAGCAATATAAAACAAACCATCACCAGAAGTACAACTAAGTCAGAAAAGGCTTTAGACAATGAATCAGTAGACTTTAGACAGCAAAATAATTCAAACTTTAACAAAATGAAGCATATACTGGACGAATAAGGGAGGGAAGGAATCTGAAGAACTAAAGAGCTTAATTTGCAGATTATACCTGTGTCCACCCTTCAGAAGGCAGAACTGTACAAGATTGAGGGACACTAGTAGGTGTTGTCATGGTGTTCACGTTATGAGTGTTCCTGAGCTCAAATGCACCCAATACCTTATTGGTAGTGGCATTTACCTCCTTGGCAGAAACTGTACTGGCATGTGTCTCTGTCTTGCCACCAATGACTGTCCAAATACAGATTGAGTAAACAGAAAAATCAAAACAAGAATTCAACTCAATATCTCAGTTTCTTCTTTACCACAGGCAATTTTTCTGCAAGCAATATGTTTCATTACAATGGATCGCTTGGAAGTTGGAACATCTCTATTTCATTGATATTTTCATGTAGTAGTATTAAGTGGAAAAAACGTTTTGAAATAGTTTAAAAGGCATTTCTTCTATGTTTGAAGCTCGAGCAATTTAGGCATCCACCATTTAGAGAGACCAATCATGTATGAAAGAAAATACAGCCTAAAGACAACACCGTAAGATATTGCAAAGAGGAACTTATCAAAATGAGAGCTACATACAGGAGTGATATGAGAACCCCATACAGGAGTGATCACTCAGGCCTATTTATCTTATGATATTGGAAAGGGATTATTACATGATAACCAGAAGGAAACAAACTAATTAGCCAAAACTAATTGCAGAACTGATACATCTTTAATTGGTTCCCTTGATAATATGTTCCCTAATCACCACCAACGTTCAGTGCTCTTCCCCAATTAAGTCAATAAGCACCCAATGTGATTAGTATCAGCATTCAGATATGAAAGAAACTACAGCCTAAATACAACATGAAAGCATAAGAAAATGTAAAGAAGAATATCTCAAAATGATCATATGTCATCATTCTAAACCATTCTGGTGTGAGAACCCCATATATGAATGAGTGGTGTCACTGGTCAGGCCTAGTCTTTTGAACATTGAAAGGGATTACGTAATAATCGCAGTAACCAAAAGGAAATAGACTGGTTAGCTAATACTACTAGCAAGATTGTAGTCCATAATTCCACAACTAACTGACATCTTTGTAATTGGTTCCCTTGATAATTTTTCCTAAAATCACCACCAACATTCAGTGGTCTTCCCCTTAATAAACACCCCAAGTCTCAGTCCCTCCCTAGCCCTCTGTCACTGACAACTTCTTTTGCATGCCAGAATCAAATCCAACATTGCACTGCATACTACCTACCAGATGTCATTAAGAGGAGCAGGTTCTCAACACAACCAAGAAGGCACAATGCAATTCCAACACAGTAAATCCAGTCATCCCATTAATTGATACACTAGCCACCAATGGCCTTTTAGCTTAATGGTACTTCTCCTTCCTAGTGGGATGGTCTTGTGGGTGCTGGATTTTTGGGATTAAGAGATTCTTCTAACGCTTGAAAAAGAAAGGGGGCAAAGTGACTAAAAAATAAGATAAATTGGGCCATGCCATGTATACAGTGGGAGGTGATCCTACACTATTGAATACCAGGCCAACTCTATTGTTCATCAAGATTTAATACTTGGTGAAGAACAGAGTCATACCAGTGGTTGGTGTTCCCTCACGGCTTCTTTTCCTTCGGGATTGATTTCCCTGAACATAAGATGGGGGAGATTACAATCAAATTAACAATTTTGTCCATAATATGTATGTATATATAAGAGTTAAATCAACAAAAACTAAGTGCAAAGGTGTTGCAAGAAAATGCCTATAAGCCAAGCATGTAGTCCTCACCTTAGCAGTATTCCCGTCACTTCCATCATTGGAATCTTCAGTCTCTGCACTGTTCACATGGCCAAAGAAACTAAGTTAGCCTAACAAGAGGTCTACTAGGAAGAATTCATACAAGTAGACATATTTACATGGGAATAGGTGGAGTGTTCTAGCCTAGCAAAGAGTACCAGATTTAAAGAAGACAAGAGGTTAGAGAATTGGAGGAATTAGAAAAAGGATCAGCAAACCTCTGTGACATCCTATGTTCAGCCCCACCCTCAGTGCTCTCAGCACTACCATTGCCTATTGACATTGCTAGCCCATCAAACTCTTTCAACTTCTTCATAAAACCTTGATCTGTATTTCCCAACTTCGCGGGTGCTTCAATGCACAAAGGAGTTACAGCCTGCTTCATTGCACCATAATTAAACCCAAATTATTAAGGGGCACCAAACACAGACAATTTTTTGTCTATCCTCACTAATATATTTCTAACTCTGCTTTTTTTTTTTTTTGGGGTGGGGGGCTAAAGAAGTCTATATTGGCATATTGCTTCATCAACAGTGAAAACAAAAGAATTGCAAAAATTCAAAAGAAATCATAGCAGTAAAGCTTTACTTACGGCAGGTGACAATGGAACCCCTTGACCAAGTGCATGTGACCCCTAGTTT
Organism: Quercus glauca; assembly: GCA_023736055.1. NCBI lineage: Eukaryota > Viridiplantae > Streptophyta > Magnoliopsida > Fagales > Fagaceae > Quercus > Quercus glauca. The sequence continues at coordinate 85,918,879 of CM043316.1, read as the reverse complement.
ACAAAAAACAAAACAGAAGTACAAAAGAAAATTATTATCAAGTATTTTTTCTATTTTCAAATTCTATCAGAGAGGAAGAAAGGGGAAGGGGCATTTAGAACTATTTGATTGAGAACTACAACTACCATAAAGAAAAGGGAACTGTGCTTAATTCAGGCTACCTAGACAGGGCAGTCAGCACCAATAGGATGTCCGCCAAATGTAAGTAAATATTTTGATCATACTAAGATAACTTGGAGCATAAAGCTACCAAACTAGGCCATAATTCCAAATAAAAGTTTCAGGTTGCAAGCCATCAAAGACAGCTACAACGGTCTACAAAGCTTGAGTCTTGGACACGGAAAAAAATAACTAGTCATCCTTCAAAATGCAAATGTAGAGACTCCCTCAAGATGCAAATGTAGAAAGGCTCCATAATAATTATGAATAAACAGAATCTAAGCACAAAAAAAAAAAAAGAGAAAAGGAAAAAGAATGTATACTTACAAGAGGAACTCCAGGATGTGCATAAACCCCTCCATGTGGATAGATTGCCGCATAAGGCGCCCCATAAGGTGGCATCATTGGCTGTAAGAATTAATAAATTAACAAACCATCCTAGAATGATGTTTTATAACTTTGTTCCTCAATGCACAAAGCTAGTAGAATAATTATTGCAAATCATATAGAAACTTCTACTGCCTTGATACTGGTCTATACCTGTGTTGGGCCCCACATATATGGGTGAGGAGGATGACCTGAAGCCATGGGGGAATTGTAATATGGTGGAATAGTGACTCTGGGACCATAATATGCCTGTATATATATATGGATTAGTTTGAAGTACACTTTAACATTTCTTGAAATAAATTTCAAAGCAAACCTTCTATTTAATATATAACAGTTTTTTTCTGCAATACAAGAGATTCAGTGCAGGCATAAAGTAGATAACCTGCATGGCTGCCCAATCAGGATAGGCTTGAATATTGGTCTGACTGGCCTGACTAGTCTGATCCTGTTAGTACAAAGGATTGATAATTACTCATGTGCAGACTTTCAAAAGTTAGATGTAAAAGAATATAAAGATTAGATATATCTACATATACATCTAGCCTGATTTTCTTTCCAATATTAAGAAGATTGAGATACATCTACATATATATATATATATATATATCCCAGTTTCGACAACATAAATGTTGACACTTCTCAGCTTACCAGTTGTGCAGGTGAAGGTGATTTTTCAGACTTAGAAGGCTTCCCCTCTTCATTGTTTGCCATGGATAAGCACTTAAAAACTCTTGATTTGAATTATGTAACAAAATCCTTTGCGTTTCTGCACTAATGGTAATCATGTCAATCTAGGATACAGAGGAAAAATCTCCAAAGCACCCAATGAACATTCTAAACAACATTAGGTCTCACAATTTTAGATAGATCAAAACCAATTCTATCAAGCCTAGCGAGATACAACAGAATTATGTTCCATTAACAATTTAACACAATAATATTGTCATTGAAAATTAGAACTGCAATATACTAATACAATAGAGTGGGACCCAACACGTGAAAATTTAAATGGGAGGTAAGGTGGACCCAGAGGGATTGAACCCATGAAAGTCCGAAACTGAAAGTCTGAAACCAACTAAAGGAAAATTGAGTTCCTGCGAAAATCCTCAACTAAACTACAAACAGATATTTCTATATATATATTTTCAAGTTGCCAGGAGTTTCAGGTTTTCTCTCACATACACACTGTAGAAACCAAACCACAAAAAAGTTCATATTTTTGTTTCCATTTCTAATAGGCTCTTTAGTCTTTCCTACTACAATTTGGTCCATTTTCTCAGCAACCAAACAAAGCCTTAAATTAAAATAATTCAGAATAAAATTTTCAATTTTCTCATTCTGCAACTTCAAAATTGAACGAATCAAACTTTAAAAAAAAAGTAAGCAAACATACATACCTTAAACTCTAAAATATAAGAGGTCGCGTTCTACCATCTTCAATGGCAAAGACGTGAAGCTATTGTATTGTATTGACCCTAAGTTTCTCACTGCATTTCTCTCTCTCTCTCTCTAAAAACGGAGATAAAAAAAGAGTCACAGGGAAAGAAATGGCGTTGAAGGAGAAGGAGGAAGAGGCAACGGCCACGTCACCACATACACGATACACCGTACACGTAGTACTTTGGGGGTGGTCCCCATGAGCTATAGCATATGTCGGTGTGGACGTGTGGTCCGGAGACTGACGTGTCCCACGTAGGTGGACTCAGAAACAAACAACGTGGGACCACAATGGTTGCGTAGCCAGCTCATGTATTATATTGGCAAAAATTCAAAACTCACTCTCTGAATTTCATCATTTTTCATTTCAATTTTCTAAGTTTGAGTTTTATAATTTTAGTACTTTAAATTTTATTTATACTCAATCAATTCCTCCATTAACAATCTGTAAAATGTTACCGTTATCTACATTAAAAACGCCGTTTTTTCATTTCTTAAAATTTTTTATTTTAATTTATTATTTTAAGAAAACATTAATTTCAACCAAAAAAAAAAAAAAACCCATAAATTATACTAAGAAATGATGAACATCATTGAAGAACAAAATTGAATCCCTACCCCATACCCCAGCCCAATACCGAGAGATTGAGAAAGAGAGCAGGAGATATCACAAAATCTCACCGGATTTGAAAATCGTGAAACCCATTTTGTTGCTTTCAGAAAGATGAACTTAACACCCAAAATTGAAAATCATGAAACCCATTTTCCAAAATGTAAATTAGTTGCTTTTAAAGAGCTGAACTAAACACCCCAAAATTGGGTTTTGAAAACAAAAGGCAAAGCAGTTCCAAATAACAATGTGGGGAAAGAAAGAATAGTAAAACCGGATCTCTTGGTCCTCAAGCTCCCACTCCTCGCCGCCGGCGCGTCGGTTTCCAAGGCCCAGGCCGGCGTCGTGGGTATGGAGCTGTGGTGTGTGGCGAAGAACAACGCGGAGAACGCGACGTTACAGACGGCGCTGGACTGGGCCTGCAGGCCCTGCTACGACGCTAGCGACATAGTGGTTACGGCGTCGTATGCATTCAACGACTATTCTTTGAACCCCAGTCCCAAAAACTCTCCTTCTTTTTTATTTTATTTTCTTTTTTTCTAATTGGAATTTGAATGTTTGGAAGGTTATTAGATTTGATTTTTGTAAGGGTATGGGGTATGGGGTATGGTGAGATTCCTGGTTTTTTTTTTTTTTTTTTTTTCCGAAATTAACTTTTTCTTAAAATAATAAATTAAAATTAAAATTTTTAAAAATGACAAAACGGTATTTTTAATGTAGATAACAGCAACATTTAACAGACTGTTAAGGGAGGATTTGATTGAGAATAAATGAAACTTAGAGAATTGAAATGACAAAACTCAAATTTGAAGGACTGAAATAAAAAAGTGATAAAACTTAGAGAGTGAATTTGCATTTTTTCCTATTATATATATATATATATATATATATATATGTATTTCGTATTATATCCCAAAGTCTTCCTTGAGATCTTAAAAATGGCCAACGTGTTGCCACCGAATCTCCACATGGGAACTGTCCACGTGCTACTTCATTATTGGATGCTTCCGTCATATTCTTCGTGCGCTAGAGAATCACACTCACTTAATTATACTACCTACAATCAGCCATTGAGAATCATTCACACCTGACGACTGTGATTACACTTAATCTTCAAATTATCAAAATATAAAATTGACCTCCAAAATTGTAAGTTTGTTTGTTTTTTGTTGTTGTTGTTGTTGTTGTTACGCATGAAAAAAATTTAACATTGAAAGATCTTATGGCAAGATGGAAAAATTGGTATTTTAATGTTAAATTCTATTGGATTTAACACTAAAACAAATAGTAAGTATGCATTTGGCTCCAGCTTAAAAAGTCAGCTTATTTTACTATTCAGTTTATTTTTGCTATTATTCATGGATCTCACTACACTTTTTAGTACTATTTATGGGTCCCACTGTATTATTTCAACTAACTTTTACCTTTATTTACAATACTTTAAACAAAAAGTTTTCAATTTTAGTAAAATAAGCAGATCCCAAACAAACCCTTAAGTATACATTATATAAATACTTTAAGAAAAATGCTAACAAATGCTCTTAGAGTATTGGTTAATAATCAATTTAAAGAAAGTTTTTATGAGAAAAAAAAATATTTTGATAGTTTTTTTCATTTCCCATAAAAGTTGTGTCAAAACTTTTCTAAAATGAATTGCTAACCAATGCCCTAAGGGCAATTAGCATGACCCATATTTTAAAATTGAGAATCAATAGTGCGTTTCAATAGTTTAAGGACTAAGTGTAGTTAAGAGAAAATTATTAGGTACTCCCGGAGTACCATAAATGCGTGCTCCCTCCTCTCACATGAATGGTGGGTCCCACCATGAATTTAATTAGTGGGACCCACCATTCATGTGAGAGGAGGGAGCACGCATTTATGGTGCTCCGGGAGTACACAATAATTTCCCGTAGTTAAGATGAATGGTTACCATGGGAAATTTAATTTGTATTGTTTTTCTTCCCCTAAATTAAATAGTCTGGGTTTTCCTCCCGTATAAAAAAAAAAAGATAATGCTACGTCTATAACATTTTATCTATAATATTTATAGGAGGAAAAATTAGACTAGACTTTTATGTAGTTCAAAAATACTCTTAAATCTTACCTTAATAGGAAAAAAATTTGAGAACTAAAGAAAAATATATATCTAACTATGCTTAAAATGCCTACAAAATATGATACTCTCCAACTAATCCATATCTTCAAAACTAACTTATCAAAAAAAAAAAAAATTAGAAGGAAAATTATGATTCTAGACAAAAAAACAAAAAAAAAAAACTCATTGGACATTTAAAATGCGTGTAATGAGATTAGTGTAACGTAACAAAATAATATCCATAACAGCTCTACATTATTCTAATAACAATTTCCAACATAAAATTTGTTGTGCAAATATCGTAGATCATTATTCTAGAAAGGGCCGGGTGTTCCATCCAAAAAATAGAAATGGGTGAGCAAAGCCAACATCCAGGTCAACATACGCGTGTCGAAATAATGAGGAGCTGTATAGTATACGTATTAGGTAGAGCGTATATACAAATGGTGGTTGTTGAGGTGGGGCGTGGTTGTAGAGCGTATATTCCAATGCCACCTCGACCGTACAATAATGGTTGTTGAGCGTGTTCATTGATCACTCGAGCTACGCGTCCTTAGGTGTTTGGCTCCAACCAATCCCACCCGTCATGTGGCCTACGACCCTACGTGGTCAGCCTCTTTTTTTATTTTTATTTTTTAATGTTTGTGAAATGGAAATTTAAATTAAATAGATTTAAATGGTCCTTTCAAATCCACAACTGGCCGGGTATTGAAACACCTTGGCTAATGACATGTTCGAGATCGGTTTATTTTGTTAAAATTAAAAAAAAATTTGTTGAAAGTACTATAGATAAAGGTAAATGTTAGTTGAAATAGTACTTATGAATAGTATTAAAAAGTACAGTAGGACTCATAAATAATAACAAAAATAAGCTGAATAATAAAATAAGTTGATAAAAAATAACTACAGTAACTTTTGCCCATCACACTGCTGACTATTTTTTTTTTTTTAAAAAGATAGCTTTACAGGTTCATGCATTTTTTTTTTTTTGTCTATTTCAGTAAAAAAAAGTTTACTTTTTAAAAAAATTTATTTTACATACTTACTTTTTAAAACGGTCTACGCTAAATTATCTATTATCCATAATATTTCATTAAAATATTATTTTTCTTAATTGTTTATCTTTCTTCTCATACAACAACTATCATCCACTCATTCATCATCAAAATACATAAAGAAATAATAAATATAAATCTAAAATGAATAGTTTCAGTGTAAATTTACACAGTTACTGTAGCAACAATGTATTTTTACAGAATTTTGCATGGCATTCATGATGTGGGTGAGTTTTAAACTTAGTTGGCTAAAATGTGATATTTTTATTATTATTATATAAATACTAATGCAAGTGCCTAAATTAAGATGGCAGACTAAGAGCTTGTTAACTTTTTTTTTTTTTTTCCATAAAAAATAAAAATACAACGGTATTATTTGTCATTGTTTCATTTCACCATCACTTAAACCATAACAAAATTGCATAATATGCTTTGTGGCATGCAATCTTGGTTTAGAATGATTGGAAGTTTGTAGTTGGTTTCAGTTAGTTTATTCAGTAAAAAAATTTATTGTCAAATTAGAAATTTGAGATTGAAACTCCGTCTACACTATAAATCAACTATTGCCTTCATTTGACGATAAAAACAACCGAGCAAATGTTATAGTTTGAAAATCTATTGTTTCTATTAAAAATTAATAATTTGTTTGTAATGTGCCAAATAATTGGGTCATTTGAAATCTTTTAAATTGCTTAGACTCGGATCTTCTTATGTTGGGTGGTAGTTTTTTTTATATATTTTTTATAATGATTTTCCCATGTTTAGTAGTTATAAGTATTTTCCAATATTTTACCTCTATTTAGGTTGAATTATTTTTGTTTCCCAAAAAATAAAAAAGAGGTTGAATTATTTTTCAAACTTCATTCTTTTATTTCCCTTGTGGGGCCTGAGAATTTAGTAACCCCGGCCCATTTCATATCAGGCCCAAGGCCCACGCCGAGAGAGAAGCAGCATCTGAGGATAAACAAAGAAGACCCAAATTGCCAAGGAACGTCGCCGAGGACGATCCTGTCCTCGGCCAGCCGAGATTATAGAAGGGAGGAATGGCACACCATCAAAGGCAGCCTCCCAGAGCATCCCAAGGAAAAGGATGGGTACCATGGATCAGCCATGGGAGCACGGTGGGGGAGCAATTCAAGGGGAAACTGTCACATCCACATTAAATGCCCGCAGCCGACATTCTGGCCGTATTAATGAGGAAATGACCTTTGAGCAGTGCTGCCTTGGTTGCTGCAACTCACAGGAGGCCTGGAAAAGCGGCTGAGGGGACAAGCACTCAGGTATAGGTTTGGATGATCAACAAGTGGAAAGTAGAGATCAATGAAAGAGGGCTATATAATAGGAGAAGCCCCCCGTAGAAATGGGAGCCGGAGAATTCCTGTAACGACTTTTATTCATTAATTAGAGCAAAGCTCCTTGGATTCTGCCGATGACAAACTTTCTTAATCTCACCCTCAGTTTCTCTCTGTTTGATTGCCATGAACGCCATATTGACTGTTGTCCATGTGCTAATGTCTAGTTCTTTGGTCCACTCTCTACAAATTCATTGTATTGAGCTAGTTGAGTTTGAGTCCACTCATCCAGAACCAGAAGTGCTCAAACCTGGCCCCTACATCCCTTAAAAAAAAAAAAAAACCTTCATTCTTTTATTTTTAAATTTGAAGACAAACACTTAATTTTTATTCTGTTGTCTGTTATATGATTACCAATAATTAACTTATATTCTTCGTCACATTATTATGAAATGGGGAATCTAATTATTGGTAAATATTGTAATGAAAATGGCAACTGAGACTTAATTTATATTCTTGTTGATGTCTAATGTAATGGAGTAATTATTATTATTATTATTATTTTTTTTTATGGGATTGTGATGGAATAATTGATTCAACTATGAATTTTTTAGAGAAGTGCTACAAATTAAGCACTATGTATTTTGATATTTGTCACATAAATTTGTAAGTTTTATATATACTTTTATGTAATAAAACTAGTAGTATCTTTGACATTTTCCATTTAACAATTGCTGCACTGTCACTTGTCAAAATTTGATTTTTTTTCTTCTTTTTTGTTTTGGCCGAACATTGTTCTACGTGGATTCAACCATATGCTGGCAAAAACTTATTGTGACGTTGGCAAGAAGATAAGCCCTATACCCAGAGATTATTGCCGTCTTTGCAGCTTCCCCATGAAAACCAAGCTTTTATTTTGTTTCTTTTATCTTTATTAATTGGTTAACCGAATAAAACTCCTACCAAATTAAGCTACCAAATTAAGTTGATCGCATGACCCTTTAACCACTAGAACACACTTTTTGCACCATTTCTTTTAATAAATTTCCATACCATAAACTCAAGTTTTAGGGGTTCTAGTATAATAGTCTAGCTGTAAAGAAAATCAGTGATTCCATTGCCACCTCCCCCACTATCTACTTATCCAAAAAAAAAAAAAAAAAATATAGAAATCACAATTTCAAGATTTAATTTCAATACCTCATAAATAAATTGTTTAAAAAAATAATACTAATATTATTATATCATTATTATTATATCTTTTGAAGGACCTATTAAAATTGTCAGGGTGAAGGTTGACACAACCCATGAGCACTACAATCTTTTACAAGTAATGTTCAATGTAAATGAGTTTGTTGGGTTAATTTTGTGTAAACCTACTTAACTCGCAATCAACCCGAAATAACTTGGTTCATTATTCATCTCAAGATGAGTTAACATGTTTTGACATGAACGTATTTAACTCATATAATAAATTTTGGTTTTATTCAACATAAATTTGAATTTTAAAGAGATAAGTGACTAATTTAAATAATTTTAATTGTTATATTATAAATTCATCATTGAAATTCTTTAAGTTCCTAACCCTTTTACCCTAAATAAAGAAAATAAATACCCTCGTATCATTCTCTCTCTCAAGATTGTGTATTTATAAATTTGGGTGGAACTTCATTGTATTGGAAATAAGAACTTTTAAAAGGTATACTATTAAGACTTTAATTGATATTGTCATGAAATATAATTGTTGTAGAATTCACTTGGATATAATTATAATTTATGTGTATAAAATATAAAAATATATTGATAATTTTGGGTTATATTTTTACAAATAGTACAAAATAGGTTGTATCCATGTCAACCTAATACAACATGTTTATTAAATTGTTGAAATATGTCATTTTTGTATCAACTCAACACGAATTGTTTATTAAGCATGTTATATGGGTTTTGTTGTGTCAACCCGCTTAATAATGGATAATGTTAGGACTGAGAGATTTTAACACAATTATTAATCGAGTGGAGTTAGCGTAGAGTCATGACGTGTGTAGTAGACCCTTTCTTTGACCCCACACAAATATGACCTACCAACATGAATCACCTAAGGTTGTTTCTTGACCAACAGAAAGTGGTCTTTCATAATAACTTGGTCAAACCACTGATTTGGGTTTTTTTTTTTTTTTTTTTTTTGGTTTAAAAAAATCATTTCACATTTATTACAATAATGAACTTATATGATGTAAATTTTAATGTTGGGTCCAATAATAAAATTTTCTATCCATATGAAATTACCATTTTGCCTGTGAGTACAAAAAGTGCTTTAAAAAGTGAATTTTTATGAAACTTGCAAAGTAAGTGAACATCAATGCTACAAGAGGACCTCACATTTGTGACAAAAAAGGTTCATCACTTCACTTTAGACAAGATGCATCATGTGAGCTTGAGCCTATTAAGGTATTGATTCATTTTAAATGATAACCATTTTAGGTATTGGTCTAGGGTGCGTGAACGATAATCAATTAAGGTATTAGTTGTTGTAGAATTCACTTGGTTATAATTATAATTTGTGTATAAAATATATTGATAATTTTGGGTTATATTTTTACAAATGGATTAAAATAGGTTGTATCCATGTCAACTTAATACAAACATGTTTATTAAATTGTTGAAATGTGTCATTTTTGTGTCAACCCAACACAAATTGTTTATTAAGCATGTTATATGGGTTTTGTTGTGTCAACCCGCTTAATAATGGATAATGTTAGGGCTGAGAGATTTTGACACGATTATTAATTGACTGGAGTTAGGGTAGAGTTATGACGTCTTGTAGTAGACCCTTTCTTTGACACCATACAAATAATACCTACCAACATGAATCACCTAAGGCTGTTTCTTGACCAACAAAAAGTGTTCTTTATAATAACTTGGTCAAGCCACTGATTTTTTTTTTGGTTTAAAAAGATCATTTCACATATATTACAATAGTGACCTTATATGATGTAAATTTTAATGTTGGGTCCAATAATGAAATTTTCTATCCATATGAAATTACCATTGTGCCTGTGAGTAAAAAGTGCTTTAAAAAGTGAATTTTTACGAAACTTACAAAGTAAGTTAAGATCAATGCTACAAGAGAACATCACATTTGTGACAAAAAACGTTCATCACCTCACTTTAGAAAGATGTATCATGTGAGCTTGAACCTATTAAGGTATTGATTCATTTTAAATGATAACCATTTAAGGTATTGGTCTAGGGTACGTGAACAATAACCAATTAAAGTATTAACTTAGGGTGAAAAATAAGCAGTTAGATGTTGTTTTAGGTGTGAGGAGAAACTTTTTATTCAAAGCATATTCAATATATACTGAAACGACATCTTAAAGAGGGGAAACTTTTCTTTTTTTGGATGGGATATAGAATCTTTTTTTTTTGGTTTTTTTTTTTTTTGGGGGGGGGGGGGTGTCAAACATGTGAAAGATGGAAAACACTGTATTTTATGTATCTATTTTGTAAGTTTTAGTGGTTGAATTTGACTAAGACATATCTCAAACAAATGTTTTGTGCGAGGAAGGTCTTGGTATCAATTATCAATTATACTTTTGGGATGGATAATAAAAGTTGGGAGCTTTCTCTTGTAAATTTTGTATATATTGATTATGCTTTGATTATTATACACAAATTGTTGCTTTGTAGCTTTGTGTGTTGAAGTAGAGTATGACTTGGTACAATCACAAGACATAAAATTTAGGTAAAACTTTATGGTGTGAACCTATAGCTTGCCCATGTAGCAAGTTGTGAGTGATGTTGTGATACTAGCGTTATTATGCAGGTATTCACAAAAAGTTTTCAAATGTTGCTTTGTGTGTTGAAATAGAGTATGACTTAGTACAATCACAAGACATAAAATTTGAATAAAACTGTATGGTGTGAACCTACAGCTTACCCATGGAGCAAGTTGTGAGTGATGTTGTATTAGCATTCAAAGTGTGTCCAAGAACTCTTTGCCAGAGAAAAAAAAAAAAAAAAAGGCACTTTGCACTTCCTAATTAATAATATACAAGCCGACCTTCACCAACGTGCGAAATGTACTGATTTACGTTTTCAATTTAAAACTGGCCCCTTTAAAAAGCTTGGTGGAGTGCTCAAAGAATTTCAAGTTTTTGTACTAGGAAATGGAGAATGGGCCAAATCAAACAATGAATTGTACTTATTGGTACAACAAAAACAATGAATTCATAACTATTCTGAGATGTACAGGATATAAAACTCAAAAGAAGAAGAAATGAAAATCAAATCCTACAATATCTTAAGTCCATAAATGAAGCCCAGTGTCAGCCGTGGAAAAGGTGACAGCAGAAAGTGCAAGCAGCGGCAGCTTAGGGGGTAAAATGCAGCCAACCAATTGTCACCCAATGTATGTACATCCATCTTTCAGCCATTCCCCTTCTTTTCCTGAATTACAGTCCAATACACCCTTGAGTAAATTCAGCCCTTCTGCTGATATACTCCTCCTAACTCGAGATTGAGGTATCTCTATTCGAGGAGGAGGGTCTGGAGAAAAACAAACCACAATAACTGTTAAATTATCACACGTGTTGCGCTTGAGTGCCTCTCTCACCAGCTCTCTTGAACATCTTTCAGGATCATTGTGGAGCATAAGTTCTTTCCTTGCCATGGACACAGCACCCTGACTGCTCATTACATCCCACAAGCCATCACAGCCTATTATCAAGAACTCATCATCCTCAGTCAGAAGTGTCTCCTGCAACTCTGGCTCTGCACTTAAAGGGCAGGCAGAACCTTTGGGGCCCTTCATGTGCCAGTCTCCTAATGCACGAGCCACAGATAATTGGCCATTGAGGTAGCCATCATAAATGACACCACCAAGTTTCTCAATTCTTATTCTTTCAGATATGCAATTGGGTTTATGGTCTTTTGACATCTCAATTGCTCTACCTCTCCTCCCTAGCACTGCTCGACAATCACCAGCATTGGCAATTATCATCGTCCTGTGAAGATCAAAACATTGTCAGAGATAATGCTGCTGACTCACAAGCATAATGCATTTGATAATGTTTCCAATTTGATACTAGGAAAGTTAGATGAAATATTCTGTTTCCTTTTAACACAATAAAACCTCCAACTAATTCATAGCAAATTGGAATTTTCAAGCAACTCTAAATTTTTTTCCCACAACATTGTCCATAATGCATAAAAAGAAGCACTGTCACAACAGCACACTATAATCAAGGAAGCACGGACATGGGTACGGGTACGATGCGGTGAGCCGGAGACACAAGCAATTTCTAAAAAATTATAACATGACACGGCAGGTATGACACTGGTATGACATCCCAAATAAAGTGTCTATGCTTCCTAGACTATAATCAAGTACAACTGATGAACTTTGGGGGGAAGAGTGATGTTAAGGATATTACAAAATGATGTGTCATGAATCACCCCCACTCCAAAAAAAACATTCATTTATTATGTTGTTGAAGTGACACCAACCACATCAATTTGTATGCATTTGTAGAAAATTAGTAGTAGCTTTAGTATTCTTCCAAAAAAAAAAAGGTTGGGTTAATGATGCTATTGAGCCATGCTCAAACCTACACAAGGCAAAATTAAAATAGAAGCAGCTCTAGAGGTCACTTACCTGCCAAATATCAGGGCAGTTAGAGCCGTGGTGCCAGAGGAAATATCAAGACAACTAGCATCAGCAAATGCATAATCAGCTTTCACAAAAGCACTTGCAATTGCCTTCTCCACACAAATTGGAAAATGGGAATCCTCAACTATGAATCTAAGGATGTTATTTCTAATGAATGATGCAGCATCTGTACCTCCATGGCCATCAAATACCTATTCACATAATGTAATAAAAATCAATTCACTGAACATGGCCAGCTTTTAAGGTGGTAATATACTAGCTCCCAAGTTCCAACCCAGTGTAAATATAATATATACCTCCCTTCAGTCAGCCACTTTATTTAAACAATCCATTATCATCCTAAATTTTAACTTTTAACTGCATAATACAAGTGAAATGCCTATCAAGTGGATCACATGCTATTGCGTATCGACTAACAATTTTACCATACGGTCCAAAGGAAATTGCATAGATATATGCCCAATTGTAAACATGTCTCCCATTGGCTAGCCTTTCATGGAAGAGTAGATCCATTGATAAGCTATTCCTCTAATCAATGAACAGGTGTAACAAGGTAAGGTAGATATGCAACATGCTTACCCCATAGAAAGCCCCAGGAGAAGGGAAGCCTGCTGTGGCACCTAGATGTTCAATAAGATTATCTAAACATACGTGTTCATCCTCCATGTACTGTTTCGGTCCTCTTTCTGCACAGCTTCCTGAGCGGAACACAGGTAAAAAATCTGACTTTTCATCAGAAGGTGATTTACTGGCAACAATACTGACGTCCAAATCCTGGGGAAGCATAAGAATGAAGAGTTAATTAAAGTGTATTTGGCAAAATGCTGTGACAAAGAAAAATATATATTGCAGTTGCATGAAAGATCCAAATTTTATTTTCCTCTCATTAGGTTCAACAACACATAGCAAAAATCAACATCCTATAATAATGCACATAAGATGAGCATTGCAATCTTTAGCAAATTGATACATCACAGCAATTTCATCAAAGCCATGACTTCCTGTTGAAGAACAAAAATATCACGAGGTTTCCAACTTTGACCTTGGGATAAGATGATCTTAAAGAAGTGGGTGAAATTAGTGGGCCTTGATAGATGTCTCACAGTTCACCCCAAAAACAAAACTCATTCACTAGCAAATTATAAAGCTATTTTTATATTTATAAGAAAACTAATATGAAGGATAGGTCTAAATTGGTATTAAACTTTAATTTGAAATTTATAATGCTTCAGGACCATATTGATTTGTGAAACTACGTGGAGGACTAAAAATCATGAAGTAAAGATTTTAGCATACACCTTCCTAAAGAAACATCATAAATGAAAAGTCGAAATAAACTTACCAAATCAGGTGAGCCCAGCAGCCTCATAGAGCTAATGCTATGGCGGGCAATAGATAGGTGCCGTGGAGGTTTCCCATTTGTCATTTGCTTCAACTTATTCAAATTCTCAGAACTCTGATCTTCTGTGGTTGAGACATTATCCTTATTATAACCACCTTCTAAGATGGTAAATGGAGGCGATAAATCCATACCCGCAGCCATAATCCCCTCCAATTCATAAATCAATTACCTCAACACAACTCCCTTAACTCAAACAATCCCCTTTCAAGAATCCTCTAACAATAAATTACCTCAACACAACCCCCTCGATCAACCCCTTTCAAGAATCCTCTAATACTCGAGCATCAGATGGCTCGGAAGTAAAATACACTTCAAAATTGTAGCGGGATCCAAATTCCAAACCAATCAGCTTAAAATCAGTTAAATCTATCCAAAATGGAAGCTTAACAAACAGTCCAAAATTTCCAAGTATCAATCAACCGTCTAAAGACGCAAACCTAGGAAGCAAAGCAAAGGCTTCGCTTCACGAAATGGGTAATTCTACCTTATCAGTTTAGAGTTCCTTAAGGTATCAAATAAATAAAAAAACAAATCCACAAAAGCAACCATCAAATTATAAAAATTCAATCTTCAAGTCCCACTAAAATTCCCAAATCTCCAACACACACAGAACCTCAAAATTAACGAGCAGATCAAACTAACCACTTTCGAAGCAACTCAACCTTCATAAATATCAAACATCAAAAACTCCGGAAACACCCAGATCAATCATCAATGTCACAAACTTCACCAACAAATAAATCAACAAAAAAAAAAAAAAAAAGAGAGTGCCCTTTTAAGCAATAATAATTCACGGTCACAAGGTATACGAGCTAAACTAAACTAACCCCAATAATTTACCGAGATTGTCTTTGAAAAATTCAAGAGTAAAACTTAGTTGGACAAAAACAGAAAGTATAAATCTTGAACAATAATTGAACACAGAATCCGAGGAAAAGTAGTAAAAAATTCTCACATATGACGAGGACGATGATGCTTTGCCTTTTCTCTTCGCTTTTTTTATAATCTAAGAAACCCAAAGAAGAAGATATCTCTCAGAAGAGAGAGAGAGAGAGAGAGAGAGAATCAGAAGCTTTTTGTAAGGGAAAATGGGCGACGATATAGAGAGAGAGAGAGAGAGAGAGAGAGAGAGAGAGTTGGAATGAGGTTGGCAACCGGGTAATACAGGTAATCAGTAGATCTCTTTGGTGTCTGGGATGGGGTGGGAACCGGCACGTGGCGAAATTTGATTGGAGGATGGTCTGACTGACCGGATTCAGTCCCAACCGTTGGATCTTCGAAGGCGGTAAAAATTGACGGCCAGGGGATGGCCTTTCGGGAGTCTGAGAGGTTAGGTTCGTTAAAAGCGAGTTTGCCTCGGATTCTCAGGGTATACGTGGCGGTTTTTGATTGGATGCGAGTTGTTCTCTCGGGTAAGATGGGACATTTCGCTCCGGCTTTTTTTCACTTTACCAGTTCGCCACTTCTCGTCTGATTGGAAATTCGGAACTGATTGGGAGCGTGTATGACTACATTTGCGCTCCGTGAATCCGCCTAAGATACCGTTAAGTTGGATGAAGATTAATTTAGATTTTGACGAAAAAGAAGTACCACGTAATTAACATTTTTACAATATTTTTACTATTTCACAACAAATTATATTGTTATTGGATTTAATTTAAACTTATAATTGAAATTACTTTTTTGCCCCCTAATAATATCTTGTAACAACTCGTTACTTATGATTTGTTGTGAAAATATTGTGGACGTAGCATATCTCTTTTGACAAAAGATGGACCAAACGAAAAAACTGGCCAAGGGCATCCAATGCAAGGACGTAACAAATCCAACAATATTTTTCATAACAAATTGAGGTTTAAAGTTATTATTATAGATCAAAATAAAATAATGCTATATTTATAACATTTTCACAATAAATCATAAATAACAGATTGTCATTAATTGTTAATGGTGAGTAAAAAAGTAATTTCAGTGGTGGTTTTAAATTGAAACTAGTAACAACTTATCACTTAAGATTCGCTGTGAAAATGTTGTGAATGTAATATATCTCAAAAGTTTATATCCATAATTTTTATTAACTACAACTTGAAATAAGGGTGGTATACAAATATAGTGAGATTTTGTTGTACCCGTAGTAGTTAACCTATCATCAAACAAAAACACACATGTGTGAAAGAATTTTTCAATTTTAACGAATTATATTTGACTTCTAAATCATTACAAATTACAGGCTGGACAACGGAACGAGAAAGAAGTTTAATAAAAAAGAGTTTGAGAATGTCCATACTATATAATAAAAGTTGAGATGTGATTGCGCCAAGTGACAATCTTCTCAATGAAATCAGTAGTTAAATTCTCATTAATTAGGACAATTCTCTCTAAGTAAAATTTTATTAACTAAGCTTCAATAAATATAAAATTCTACTCAAACTATAACTCTATTAATTAAATTTCAAGAAATTCAAAACTCTAATAAAACTAAAATTGCATTTCAAAAATTTTATAATAAAATTTAAATTTTATTTTAATTATCTCGATCATCCATCATAATTTTTAATTTTAATATAATAAAATTTACACATAACATAATACAAATCATCCTTAGGCCAAGTAGCTCAATATATATTTAGTCTTTATTTTTATTTTTATTAAAGTTGGTGTCCTCTGGCCAATAGCCTTCTAGTTTGCCAATAACCTTATAATTTAGTGACATTACATGCTCTCTTTTATAAAATGAATCAAAGTTCAAGCCCTCATTTTTTATGTTACATGTTCTAAAATAAGTTGTCATTGTGTGTACTTTGGATTATCATTGTTCTTTGGGCTTGCGGAAAAATTAAAAATGAGAGCAAGCTACCAAAGACACAGACATACAGTAGATATAGTTAGACTGGATCATAGTCGACCCAAACCCAAAAAGAGAATCTACATGCCCAAGGCCCAAAATAGATACAAAACGCTTGCCCCTTCACTCTTTCTCTTTACCTTTTATTTTTCCTCGTTTTATTGATCAATTTATGACCTTTTTTTTTTTTTTTTTTTTTTTTGAGAGATAATTACAACATGCTGCTAACTCCGCAGTTCGAACACTTTCCTCCATAAACTCCCAAACACTTTGTACATGGGGAAGTGCCAATTCAGCTACGATGCAGCCTTTGGCAATTTATGACTTTTTGAACTCTAAACACTTGATTGTTTTTCACTGAGGGTCTGTTTGGTGGAGGAGTTTGAGTAATGTTGTTTGTATTTTTTTGATATATGTGTGGATAAAAAAATGTGTGAAAATATGTGTAATGTTGTTTAAAAACTAAAAACATGTGTTTGAATATACTTACCAAATAGGCCTTTTATTCTTCCATTCTACACGAACTGTAATTATTTATATAAGTCGATAAGACCAGCAAATCGGCTAAAATCCAAAATTTGACTTGATATTTGTATAGATGTCTTGACTTCAAAGCAAATAATCATTAGCTTTAACCATTTAAGTTCCACTCCTAATCATTTATTTTTATTTTTATTTTTATTTTTATTTTTATTTTTATTTTTATTTTTATATAGAGTCCAACTCCTACCCTTTAATAAGTCATTAGGTTAGGTGAATGTCATTTAACTTGTCAATATCAAAAAGAAAAGAAAAAAACTTGTTAATGTCATCAATTATTATATAACTAATGGAATTTTTCCTCATTTTTTTTTTCTTAGAGATTCAATGTTTAATCCACCGAAGGGGTGAGATTCCAGAAAATTAAATTAAGGAAAAAAAAAAAAATCGAGCCAAGTGCAATTGAGAAGGGAATCATACAAGAGGTCATAAAATATCTAGAACCACAAAATTTGTCACAACTTGATGATATGTGTGACTATAGATTAGTAGTTATAGCTGTGTTTCTAAAAAATGCGGCTATGGAGTAGTTATAGCCGCGTTTTTTGTAAACATGTCTAAAAAAAATGCAACTATAGCTCACGTTTTTTGTAGTGCATTATTTTATATGGACCCATTACTATGTCATGATTATCAAGTTGTCCACATACTTTCTCAATACCTATCAAACTCATTTATTCCTTTCAAGCAAAAGAGTTGGAACATAGTAATGAGTGTTGGCCAAATAAAGAAAGATTTTTCCATTCTCAGAGTTTCCATTAATACAAATTAGGTCATATATGAGTCCATAGTTACCTATAAGGTTGTATACTGAATTGAGTTGAGTATAAAAAGTTTATAGTTGTTCATTTAATTTTATTTTAAAAATAGAGTTGAGTTTGAACTTGTAGGGATGATAGGCCCAATAGTATATACTGGGCCGGGGGCTCGGTCCGAGGACACCAAATAGTTCGAGGACGGTTAAACGCTGTCACGAAAGTCCGCATTAGTGAATAAAGAGATGGGGTGTTTGGTCATAAGAGTCCAAGAAGGTAGTCTGAGGAGGATTACCTCCTTGGTTGAGTAAAGCAAAGGTCCAAAGGTATGGTTTGCCATCTAGGGCAACGTTCCAGGAGATTCTGTTGATAAGGATACACATCATGAAGGTACAGGACAAAGGGAAACTATGAAATATCTAAGAGAAAACTGCTACTACCGCATTGAATACTCTGTAACTAACTCTCTGGCCGCATTAATGAGAAAGTGATACCTGAACAGTAATTGTCAGCCTTATAGCTGCTCTCAAAGACTTTAAGAAGCTGCTGATAGGACAAGGATCAACACCAGTAATCTGGTCTACACGTGGAGGGTGGAGATGAAATAAGAAAAGAGTATAAAAGAGAAAGAAGACCATGAGGGAAAGGGAGGGAGGGAATTAAGAGAAAAATATTGTAACAAGAAGAACAGTGTTTGTAATCATATTCAAGGGATATATATAAGAACCGATCTCCTCGGATTGTTCCAATGACGATTTTCTTTGAATTAAATTATTTTATCTTTGCTTCTTTGTCATCTGGGTCAACTATAGTTACTACATGATTCATTAAGGCCTAGTTTTTAAACTCATTCTCTATAAAATTCATTGTATTGGACTCTTTGGGCCTAATTCCTTGAACCATTTGGGCTGAGAAACCAAATCCTGCCTTTACAGAACTCAGTACTAAATATTATTACATATTCAAGCTTGATTCATTTTTTTATTGAATGAGCTCTATGAGTTACTTGATTAATTTAGAGCCTATTTTGATACCATTTATTGTTGAAAACTGAAAACTTATTGTTGAAAACACTGTAACAAAATAGTTTTTAAATATAAATAGTGCCGTGTGGGACCCAGAAAATTGCCTGATCTGCTGTATGCACAATTGTCGTAGAACCCACTGTAGCCATGGGTCCCACTGTTTAAAACGCCAAACTCCAAACACAGGCCATTTTAAGAGCAATCCAAACGTAACTTTATTCTTATCTCATACAGAGTAGAACTATGTTCAAAATTTATTAACCCCTTCACAAATTTATAAATTTTACTGAGAATGAGTTGTTCATCTTATCATCAAAGGCAGCTTGAACTTGTGGCTGTTTTTCAATTTTCTTTTCCTACCATAAAAAAAAAAAAAGAAAATGAAAGAAAAGAGGCTTTTGTTATGATTATTACTTGCACGGCTGCTTGCTGTGCCGGGCTGTTTGTCACAAAAAAAAAAAAACAAATCAAGCGAATGTCACATTGTCCACTTTATTCCTTCCTTCAATAAATCAATAAACACGGTGGCCCCTTTTAAACATGCAATCGCCTAGCTACATCTATGTGGTGACAATGTCATTTTTGATTCTCCTCATCTCTGTGTCCTCCCAACATGATTCACATTTAACCTTTTTCCGTTGCCATTAGAGAAGCTGCTTTTTTTTTATTTTTTTTTTTTATTTTTTTATTTTTATGGATATGGTTTACTCTTTGTTCTGGATTTTACTCGATATGGTTTACTCTTTAGTCTTTGCCATAACCCTACATATTAGGTAGACCTCGAACCGGAATAAAATATTCGACTTGGCGG
This sequence comes from Quercus glauca, assembly GCA_023736055.1. Lineage (NCBI taxonomy): Eukaryota > Viridiplantae > Streptophyta > Magnoliopsida > Fagales > Fagaceae > Quercus > Quercus glauca. The sequence goes on along the minus strand of CM043316.1, from coordinate 85,898,789 downwards.
CAAAGTTTATAACTGACATATATGTCGTTGCAAAGATACTTAGAAATAAAAGCATCTATAACTTTCATGTAGTTATATATAAACATACACACACATTTAACTCAATCTAGACAATAAAATGTAACACATGTAAATGCGAGATAGTGTTTTATTAATGCTAGAAAACCCATTAAAGAAAATGAATCATCCATTACACTGTACATATTCGTTATATTTAAAATTCCATTTATAAAATGAACAATCCATATTCTATTTTTTGAATTTAAAATTTCACTTATAGGTCTCATACTTTCATGTAATAATTTTTTAGTAATTAAAAAAACTTTAAGTATGACTTATGCTAGTCATGTTAAACTCATAAAATGGTTAAATTATAATAATTTTAAACCATATAGTAACCATTTGTGAATATAAACCTTTAGAAAATCAAATTATTAAGGAGTTTATTATATAATTATTGTTGAGGTACAAATTTTCGGGCCTTGATTTTATTAGCCCACTTACAAAATACTCACATGAGCCCTCACATTATTTCAAACCCACATAAATATCATATATATTACCTAAATATCCTCCATGTTATTGGGCCTTCCATGAATACTCTCTATACAAGACTCATAAATTGCCTTGGGCCCTTTCATAAATATTACCCATTATATCCCACATATTATCCAACTTGTGTTTCACAAAATACTCACCATATTGCTACCATATTGAGCCACAAAATTATACCATCTCTATAAAAAGTCCAAAAGCATTTACCTTGCGGGGAAATCCAAAAAGCCCAACAAGACTCACTCTAAAGCCCGTTGCTACACGACATCTTTACAAAGTCCGCTACGATGCGGCACCTCTAAAGCTCGCTACAATGCAGAATCTCTAAAACTCGCTATGATGCGGCACCTCTAAAGCCCGCTACGATGCAGCATCCTCAAAACCCGCTACGATGTGACATCTTTTAAGCTCGCTACGATATGGCATCCTCAAAGCCCGCTATGATGCAGCACCTCTAAAGCCTGCTACAATGCAGCATCTCTAAAGCCCGCTGCGACACCTCTAAAGCCCATTATGATGCGGCATCTTTAAAGCCTGCTACGATGCGGCATCTTTAAAGCCTGTGGCACCTTTAAAGCCCGCTACGATGTGGCATCTTCAAAACCCGCTCTCTAAAGCCTGCTACGATGCAACACCTCTAAAGCCCATTACGATACGGCACCTCTAAAAAAGCCCGTTGCTACACGGCAATATTTTACAAAATCTCAAATCGTTTTACAAAGCCCATATACTAATTTGACACCTATTTTTTCAAAGCCCAAATACTAATTTGGCATTATTTTAACAAAGCCCAAATAATAATTTGGCATAATTTTACAAAGCCCAGAATGCTATTTTGACCAAAACAATTACTTTATGCTAAAACCCAAAAATACTATTTTGGCACTACTTCATAAAGCCCAAATGCTATTTTGGCACATACTTACAAAACTCAAATATTAGTTTGACACTTATACTAAATCCCTCATTCATGGGAAATATGATTATTCATCCCTCAAGAAGTACTTCTCTTACAAGATTTATAAAAAGCTCATGAATATCACCCATGGCAAAACTACTCATTTTGTAGGGACAACCAAGCCCAAGGAAGCTTAACTATGAAGCCCAGCTGGACTAACCTAGCTCACACACAAATTCCAGCAATTGAAGGTCACGTGAGGTGACTTGCCAAATCTTAGCACAATCAAACAGCTGGAACCCCTTCCCATCAAGTCCCAACTTGTCCAATCAGATCAAAAGAGGACACGTGTCCACCAGGGGTTAAACCCTTCCTCCACAAGCTAAAATCACATCATTTCTCATGTGACATAAAGCTGGAATTTATGTGACAGAAAGCTGGGAAGTTTCAGCCAACTGTCCTTTCTTTCTTCTCCAGCCCATCTAGTCAAAAGCAGCCATGACAAGGCCCTTAAAGCTCCTGAAGCAACATGAAATTAGTTCATTTTCATACTAAAAACGTGCATTCTCTGGTTCATGGACCAAGCATATGAACCCTAAATGGAGAAACTTAGGGAAATGTGGTTTGGAAGACACCAAGGGGATCCCAACAGAATTCCCAGCAAGGGCTCTAAGGTTGACACCTGGCTTGGGGTGGTCTAATCTGCCCTAGGGAACTTTGATTCTAGCAGTAGCATATCCAAGATCATTAGCCTAAAGCATGCTCTAATCCCATTAGCCAAGGCTAATCAACATTCAATGCTAAGCCAAAATCCCAGCTGTTATTACCCAAAACAACAAAAACCTTCTAAAAGTTGAGCTTATTACTCTTAGCTAAAATCCTATGAACGATTCTCTAAAGATTTTCTAAAGATTGAGAAAGATTTAGCAAAGATTATTTGGTAATCACCCCCTACAAACCCAGATATAAATGGAACTCTCCATTAATGCTTTAACAACACACTAAGGACATTAAGATACACTAAGACATACACCAGAAAAAGATTTTTCCTTAACCTTTCTGTTTAAGCTTTCTCCAAGCTTTGAAAAAGTCACTGAGTTTTTAGTTTCAACCTTAGAAACTAAGTTCCTCCAGCTCCTAGCTCACAATCATTTCTCATAGCTTTACTCATAAACATCTATCTACCCCCAGCAGAAAGCTCTAATAGTTCACTAAACACTCTTTCTCACTACTCATACTACTATACACTCTTACTCATTACTCATACTACTCACAAATGACTCTCTCTACTCACTACATATACTATATTCACGAGCATGCCTTGGCATCATAATGATCTTGCTGCGCTAGCTGAGATCTCTCTCTCTCCCTTCATCTCACACTAAGTTTTCTCCATTATTTGTCATTATGGAACCCATGATATTTACTTATTCATTTACTATTAATGGTTATGATGTAACTGTTACTATGGCATTTTTCCTTCATATTGTTGTGTTAGAAGACTCTTCTCCAGAGCTAACGGATGATGAGTCTAAAAATGTAGATGTTTCCCTTAATCTGTGAAATAGCTGATAGCTGAAGGTTTATCCTGTTTTATCTTACTTTACCGTTGGGCCATCATCTGCAGAAGCATTTTACTGCTGGGTTATTTTCTGCAGAAACGCTTTATTGCTGGATTATTTCTTATAGTATGCTTTTTAATCATGTTGACGTGTCTGCTGTAGAGATTGTTTATGGGTCATTCTTGTCAGTTCCAATCTAAGCCCAGGTATAAAATATAGTGAATTCCTTGGATCTTCACCGATAGTCTTTGGGCCGTCTATCAAGCCCATCGTCGAGTTTTGGTTTAGACCCCCCAACCCGACATAAATCTCATTTGTCGGAAAGGAAACTTTTTCGCCCCGACAATTATTCCCAAATTTTATTAATCATATATTTATTATTATGATATATAATAAATTATTACATCAAGAATTTCAATTTTTAACACTTTTGAAAGGTAATGGGATTTTTTTTTTGTTGGAATTTTTTTTCTCTTTGATTAAAATTGTTGCTCTATTTTTCTTTTATAGCTTTTGAACCTTAAAACCATTGATAAAGTATAAAAGAAATTTTTTTTCTATTTTTTTCAAAGAAGCCTTGCATTTAAAAGAGATATATAAAAATAAATAAACGAGAAGAAAAAAAAAAATCAAAGTATAAAAGTTGGGGGTGCTGGCTCAAGCCTTGCCTCCGATATAGGAGACCATAGGCAAGCCACCCCTATCATATAGGTGAGAACTTAAGCATGAAATGCTAGGAACATTTATTTTTATTATATATATAATTAAATTTTTTTTTTGGGAGAAACATGAAAATTTTGATGTTAAACTTTAACACCGAAGTCTATTTCAAGACTTTACTTTAGTTGACCTAAGGATATAAAAATAAAATAAAATATTAATAAAAAATGTTTTATTAATGTATGCTCTTAGAACATGTATTACTAAACCATTTTAAGAAACTTTTTACGAAAAAAGAAAAGAAAAAACGACTAATTCTTTGACAATTTTTTCAATTTTTCATAAATTATTTTTAAAACTTGATGATTAATATGAGACATACATTAACCGGATCCATAAAAAGAATGAAAGAAAGGAAGAAAGAAGAAAAAAAAAGAGAGAGAAGAGTCATTTGACCCACGACAAAACCTATGTCCCAAATTGTGAAACTCTAGTTAATAAATTAAAACCCATTATCTAAAGTGGCATCAACATCTTAAGAAGTTCCACTCACTTGTCCACCTTAAGGTATGAAATAGTATTATTGGTGATATCAGATTTGGATAGTTTTTGGGTATAAAGTGTAAAGTTTTATTTGTGGTGGTCTGTTAGTGTACGCAACGTTCTTTAAAATATTTTCCATTTTATTGGTCTTGATTGTGGAAAAAATTTTCTATTGTTCACTTTCATTTTTATCATTCCAAAGTAACCAAACACTAGAAAATACAAAAACAAAAAAACAAAAAAAGAGTTTTACTCTTAAATCTAATTTTGTTCGAATATGTTTAGTGTTGGATTGTTTGACCAAAAACAATTATGCATTTTAATTAATTATACTAATATAATTTAGCATTATTGACATTTCCAAAAACTACATTTAAAAATATATAATAAAAAAAATAACATGAAAAAAATGTGGATTTTTAGAAATTTGTGTAACAATATAATAAAGTGTTGTCAACAAATTTCAAAAGTTTTAATGTGATGTTATTGTATAGATCTAGATCTAGATATAATAGATGGGTCCATGTGATCCTTCACATGCTCAAAGGAAGTAAATACTATAGTATTTTAGAAAAAGTCAAGGTAAGGAAAAAATTGGATTTAAAATTTAAAACATGACTCCAAATTTAAGACATTATAATGTGATCATTGAAATAACAACATATAATAATATACATCATTATCTTCTTCCTTTTTTTTTTTTTTTTGCTGAGAATAATATACATCATTATCAATAAATATAAATATATATGCGTACATTAGATGATATGGAAAATAAAGGTACATTAACAAGTGTTTTAAGAACATAACTTAAGAAGTAATAAGTAATTAATTATAAGGTGTAATATATACTTTTTTTTTTAATTGTTAATTCATTTTGCCATGTACAAATGAGTAATGTTATATACAATATTTTTTATAGTAAATTCACAACTATAAATTTACTGATTATTATTAATTCTCATATAGATCTATAAATAAAAATCACTTAAAAATATATCATTGACAACTTATCATTTCAATGATTATGAATTATGTTGTAAAAATGTGTCCGACGGTAGATTTATTGTGTACTCAATTATTTATTTTTGTCAAAAACTTGTGTACACTTTACTTGGTATTTTTTATTAGAAAAATATAATATCTATAAAAATAATGTACTTGGGGCATTATGTATCATCTATAAAAAAAAAAAAAATGTTTGTTATGGAAAAAAATATATATATAAAAAAGTATTCGGGGGCATTAGGTTCCTAGACGTTGTTATATGAATTAACTTTCTTTTAATCTAATACCTTTTTACTTAAAAATTTATTAACAAAGTAGTTCATAATTTGATTAAATTAGCAGTTAATTATCTGAACGAAGTGGTGTGGCGTGGATGAAAGATATTTCTCTACAAGTTTACTTTGTTATTCAAGTTGATTTGGTCATTTTGTCTTAATAAATTTCGGTGTCTTTCCTCTAAAAAAATACCTCTTTACTTAAAAAAAGAAATTGCTATAAGACTTAATTTTCTTTTAATCTAATTCCTATTTACTAAAAAAAAAAGATGAGAGCTTGAATCCTTGGTGGCTTGGTGCATTCGAGCTAGCCTAAATTCGCACGTGCAGGGCAGAATAGTCAAAGAGTCACGGAACTCAAGTGTAATCTGGATTATGGAATGTCTTTACAAGCACTAATGTCTAGGACTCTGACGGGCCAGAAAATTTCCTGGTCCGGTCAATAGGTAGCGTCTTGTGTCTTCTCTAAAACTGATTCCCACATTTTACTTCTTTGCCACGTGAGCCTCTATTCTGTTTGTCCTTTTATGCTTCACCATTTTCTGCTAGTCCTTTTAATCTTTAGCAGGAGTTTCATACTGCTTTTGTTGTTGTTAAATATAAAAATCCACATACCTTATTTCTCTCTTTTAGTGGTTGGTTGGTCCTCTCTACCAACTCCACAGAAACAAGAAACTAATAAAGAAAGAAAGTAAGAAAGAAAGAAAATTTGCCTTTTCAGGTAAGTTTCTCATCTGGGTTCTTCAACTTTTTCGTTTACACCACCTCTACTTGTTTTGGTCTAAATTTTTTTTCTAAGGACATGTAAGTGTGTATAGAATCAGGAGACAACCTGGGTTTTATAGAACAATACTTAGCTCCAGCCATCATGGATGACATTTTATAATATTTAATTGAGTGGCACTAAAAAAATATTTTTTAATATGGGGGCTTTGATTTTGAAGATAGAATCTGATTCTGGTCTATGCAAACATGGTAGCTCTTATTTTAAGCGATTGTTACTTTTTGTTTGTTGTTAATTATAAAAGTATTGGTGAAAAAACTGAGGGAAAGAAATGAAATGATCGAAGCATATGGGTCATTTTGTCCTATGAAACCTTAAACCAAGTGTTATGGTATTTTTGTTGGGTCCCTATAGATAAAAACTTTGATTTTTGATTGTTTGCTTTTTAGTTTTTTTAATTTGAACTTCTTTTTCTATTTAATGTCTTTTAGAAATCAGCTAATATTAGTTTGAATTTAGTTTGCTTTACGTTAGTTCTGATTGTTTTACCATCTCTTGTCAGGACTGACCTTAGGTCTTTCTTTCTTTGGAAAATGGATTTTGCAACTTCTTTTTTTTTTTTTTTTTGTTTCCCAGATGGAAATTCTTTATCCTGAGCTCTGATGGGTAAGTCTTTGTTCTCAGTTCTGCGCTAATTATCTTGCGGAAACCTTGGGTCAGTTTATTCTTGAGGCAGGGGAAGAAATTGTTCTGCTTGTTCAAAATGAATCATACTTGGTTTATTTTGTCACTACTACTCTATGTGGGGGTGTTCTCATATGGTTTTAGTAAGAATGTTTCAAGACCTGCTACTGTGAGAATTGGAGCAATTTTTACATTTAACTCTACCATTGGAAGAGTTGCCAAGATAGCTATGGAGGAAGCTGTGAAAGATGTCAATTCCAATTCCAGCATTCTCCCTGGAACAAAACTTAATCTCACTATGCAAGATTCCAATTGCAGTGGATTTTTTGGAATGGTTGAAGGTACTTTATTTTTCCTCAATTTAGTGTCAAGTTTCTCGCTTGATTTACTTATTTTTATTATTAGGCAAGAATTCTGTTCTAAAAAGAATCTAATAGCCCCAATCAGGTGCACTGACTATTCTGTTGAATTACAGCTTTGGAATTTATGGAGACTGATACAGTTGCTATCATAGGCCCTCAATCTTCTGTAGTTGCCCATATTATATCCAACGTTGCGAATGAACTCAAAGTCCCTCTATTATCATTTGGGGCGACTGATCCTACTCTTGCTTCCCTTCAGTTCCCCTTTTTTGTTAGAACAACACAGAGTGATTTGTACGAAATGACAGCAGTGGCTGATATTGTTGATTATTATGGTTGGAAGGCTGTGATTGCCATATTCATCGACGATGACTATGGGCGGAATGGCATGTTAGCATTAGAGGATAAGCTTGCTGAGAGGCGCTGTAGAATTTCCTACAAGGCAGGAATTAGCCCAGGGTCCGGAGTTAATCGGGCTGATATTATGGATCTTCTGATTAAGGTTGCATTAATGGAATCTCGGATTATTGTTCTGCATGTAAATCCTGATTCAGGATTCTTGGTTTTATCTGTGGCGCAATATCTTGGAATGATGGGCAATGGCTATGTGTGGATAGCAACAGACTGGCTCTCCTATTTTTTAGATTCTGCTGCCCCTCTTCCTTTAGAGAACACGGATTCAATGCAAGGAGTTCTTGTTTTGCGCCAACATACACCAGAATCAGATAGAAAAAGAGCCTTTTTCTCTAGGTGGAAAAAATTAACTGGTGGTTCTTTGGGGTTGCATTCCTACGGGCTTTATGCTTATGATTCTGTTTGGCTGCTTGCTCATGCTCTTGAGGCATTTTTTGAACAAGGTGGGGTTATTTCATTTTCTAATGATTCCAGGCTGCATTCTTTAGAAGGCAGTAATCTTCACCTTGAAGCAATGAGCATTTTTGATGACGGAAATCTCCTGTTGCAGAACATCTTGCAGAGTAACCTTGTTGGTTTGACAGGTCCTATTAAATTTAACTCAGATAGGTCTCTTATTCTTCCTGCATATGATATTATTAATGTGATTGGAACTGGGTCTCGACGGATTGGTTACTGGTCAAACTATTCTGGTCTATCAGTTGTGCCTCCTGAAACGCTGTATGAAAGGCCACCTAATCGGTCAAGCACAAACCAGAAACTATACAGTGTAATCTGGCCAGGAGACACATTAACAAAGCCCCGTGGATGGGTTTTCCCAAACAACGGGAAGCTATTAAGAATTGCTGTTCCTAACAGGGCTGGTTACCGGGAATTTGTATCTAAAATACAAGGGACTGAGAATTTTAAGGGTTTCTGCATAGATGTATTCACAGCTGCTGTAAGCTTGTTACCTTATGCTGTTCCATACCAATTCATACCCTTTGGAGATGGTCGTGAAAACCCAAGCTATACAGAGCTTGTGCATTCAATCACAACGGGTGTGAGTACTACATTATAAATTTGATTTTCAAATTCAAAATTATATGAAGTTATTTTTTTACTTCTGGCTAATTCTCACATTTCCTTGTTACAGCAATTTGATGCTGCTGTTGGTGATATTACAATTGTCACAAATCGGACAAAGATTGTGGATTTTACACAACCATTTGCTGCATCAGGACTTGTTGTTGTGGCTCCATTTAAAAAATTGAACTCTGGTGCTTGGGCTTTCCTGCGGCCATTTAGTGCACGTATGTGGACTATCACTGCTTGTTTCTTCCTTGTTATTGGAATAGTTGTGTGGATTCTGGAGCATAGGATAAATGATGAATTCAGGGGCCCTCCTAAACGACAGCTTATAACCATTCTATGGTGAGTTATTCAGTTGCCACTTTTACTTGATGTCCTCACACACATGCACACAAAAGCTACAACAAATTAGGATAATTATGGTTGTTGATAGTGGTATAGAGGGGATTGATGGTGGCAGAATATTTTGACTGTTGCGCATAGGGCATAAGGAAGTCTATAAGTAATGTATCTGCTGGATAAGATTTTTTTAATAGTAAAATTTTTGGGATTAGTGAGTAATATATAATAAGATACAGACGTCAATTGGGTGGATGAGCCTGGGTGGACGCATTCTTGTAGAATGTAGATGCCTACTGAGCTTTCACCTTACTCTGTTAAAAGCTTGTTTGACTATGCATTCAAGTTTCTATTGTGAAAGCATTTTCTCACTGCAACCTTAGCTAAGATCATCCAACCTACTGTTTTCTGAAAACATAGACAAACAGGAGTCCAAATTGCTCATTAATTTGAAAACTTTCAAGTTACAGTGGGTCCAATCAATGGCGAAGCCAGACTATTTTCTTTGGGGGGTGGGGTAAGGGGCCAACGTGTAAAAATTAATATATAATTTTTATTTTTCATAGAAATTACAAGGAGGAGGAGGGGTCCAATACATAGAAAGGTTCCAGTATCATCAAAGTGGTTTGCTGGTTTTTCTTTTCTTTTCCCTGCCTTCTGCTGTACTGCTAAATTGATAGTCATTTATCTCTTAAATCTTAATACCATTCAGAAGTCTATTATGGGGCCTCTAAACCATGTTACATATTTTAATAGATTATTTAGATTAGTCACCTTCGAAGGCTGTAGATCATCTTCCAAGTGTCTAAATAATTGGTTTCTGATCCATCTTCTGTCTGCTAACCTTGCAGGTTTAGCCTCTCAACCATGTTTTTTGCCCATAGTAAGTAAAATTCAGGCCCTTTTCATACACATTATGCAAATGGCAGGGCTGAATGCAGCATTTTTAAATTTATTGAGTTGATCTCTCTCTCTTTTGCAGAAGAGAACACTGTGAGCACCCTTGGTCGTATGGTGCTAATCATATGGCTCTTTGTGGTTTTGATAATTAACTCAAGCTACACTGCGAGCCTGACATCAATTCTCACAGTGCAGCGGCTGTCTTCTCCTATTAAAGGGATTGAAAGCTTGAAGGAAGGCGACGAGCCAATTGGGTACCAAGTGGGTTCTTTTGCTGAACATTATTTAGAAGAACTTGGCATATCCAAATCTAGGCTTGTTGAACTTGGATCACCTGAAGCATATGCTAGGGCGCTCCAGGATGGTCCTAAGAAAGGAGGTGTTGCAGCTATTGTTGATGAACTCCCATATATAGAACTCTTCCTCTCAAGCCAGTGCAAATACAGGGTTGTAGGTCAAGAGTTCACCAAAAGTGGCTGGGGTTTTGTGAGTATCTGTTTTCCAGGAGCATTCTTAACAAGAATTTAGATAAAATGCATATTTTTATTAGGTATAAATGGATCTATTGAAAAAAAAGAAAGAACAATGAAATTCTCCTTTGCATGGTAACTGATACGGTACATGTTAATTACTCCATTGAGGTTGGAAGTACTTTAGTAATTAACCTACTTTATCTGATTTCTATTTAGATTTTAGCCTATTGTAAATGAGAAATGCAAGTGTTTGACCCCTTTTTTTCTTGTCTTTCTCATGATAGGCTTTTCCACGGGACTCCCCTTTAGCAGTAGACTTGTCAACTGCCATTCTACAACTGTCTGAAAATGGTGATCTCCAGCGGATTCATGATAAGTGGCTGTTGCATAGTGCTTGCAGTTCAGACTCCACTGAAATTGAATCAGATCAGCTTCAACTTAAAAGCTTTTGGGGACTCTTTCTTATTTGTGGAGTAGCTTGCTTCTCTGCTCTCTTCATATATTTTGTGCAGATTATGTTACGGTTATGCCGTACCCCCCCTGACTCTGTTTCAGAGGGTTCAAATAGCTCACTTTCGGTGGGTGTCCGGAGATTGATATCATTACTAGATGAGAAGGAAGACCTCTCAAATCAGGGAAGTAAAAGAAGGAAAGTGGAAAGATCATTATCTGACAATTCTAAGGAGGGTGAGTTGGGGAGTATTACCAGGGGACAAACAGAGATTACTGCTGGGAGCAACATTAACTTGAGCAGTTAACTCACTCATTCATTTTACAGTCATAATTGTATCATTAAAAGCTGGTGATTAACTAAATCGAATCTAAATCCTACTCTAAATCATTATAAATGTTCATATGTGCTTGTATAATTTATTTTTGTCTGGAACCCATGAAAAAAATAAGTACTTTATTATAGGAATATGTGTATATGGAAGCATTTGCTTTCCAAGATCTTGTTTTATACATGTCAAAGGATTTGAAATTTGAGTGCGTTCCTTTTTTTCTACAATGCTAATGTTGAAATATACCATATTTTACTGACTTTGTCAATTTGGTCTCAGATCTCCCAACATTAACATACATACATACGTATATATCACGCATACATGTATACATATAGCCACCGTATTTGTTGCAGTAGATGTTCAAATGCTGAGGACATTGCAAATTCCTTTATTTATGCCCTTCCTCTCAGGTGTTGTGTATGTGTGGTCTAACTCCTAATCATTTGGGTTTGGCATCAATTCTACCTTCCACAATTGAAAATCTGGCCCAAACTGAAGCTAGAAGTAGTCACAAATCCATGCAATACTTGGAAAAATGTAATGTAATTATTTACGTTTCACATGTGTGTGGTTGAAACGTAATTTAATAAAAAGATTTAAATTACATAATTATAATATTGTTTTGTATAGAGAAGATGTCACCAAAAGATTTTTTTTTTTCCAAATATACCATGCCCAGTTGACTAATTTGAACTTGTCTAAGAATACTAAAAAAAAATGCACACGTATATTCCATGGAACACATGTAACATGTTACATTAAGTTTTAATTATTATATAAGTTTATAATTGTAGCATTTAAAAAAAAAAGGTATAATGCCTATATTATTGAAACTTGAATTTTCATGTAATTTTTTAAAAATATTTATCATTTTTATTACTTTTTTAGGGCCCATATTTTAATTTCTAATGCCTAATTTGTTTGTATTTTTTAACCCAAAACTAAAGCGTTTGACCCAAATAAAAATAAAAATTCATATTTTTTAACCCAAAAATTAAGAAAAAAAAATGAAATTTTGAGCCAAAAACTGAAAAGGCAATAAACTAAAATAAAAATCAATTTATGGCCCATTTAGTCCAAAATGGGCCAAAATTGACTGAAATAGACCGAAATGATCAAAATTGTACCAATTAGACAGAATGAACTGAAATGAACCAAACGGATTGGAGTGGATATAATTAGACTGAATACGCTAAAATAGACCAAAATGGACAAAGTGGACTGAATAAATCGAAGTAGACCAAAATGCTGCTCTAACGTTATTCAGCATATTCAGCTTTTTGAGATCATATAGATATAGATTAGAAGGTTAATATGGAAAAAAAATATTACATTCAGTTGAGATAATTAGTATCAAATAAAACTTTAGAAGTACTAGAGCTTGCTATTTGGGTATATTTTTCATCCTCAATTTGTAAATTCTTATGGTGTGTATTTGGTGGCATATTTGATTTTTCTTCTTTTTTCAAAACCTTGGTAGTCTTGCTGCTGAAAATTCAATTAATCATCCGAAGATCATTTGTAAACACGATCGACTTGTTCCGTTGCCGCTTATTGGGTGATGTTCAAAACATAATTCTTGAGTTGCATTATCTTCTTGATAGTTCATTTGTTGGTCTAAAAACAAGGGACCTTATAACTCTCTGTTTTCTGTCCCATGAGATTTGGAAACTACTAAACTTCTCATGATATTTGGACTTGAGAAGTTGGAGCCCTTGATAGCGTAAGCATAGAACCTGACTAGAAATCATGGTGTAGTACCCCAAGTTAAGTTAGGAGATGTTTTATGTGTGGCTTCTAGATGCTGCATTAGAGCACTCGCATAAGTGCTGTATAATAGAAAAAAATATCACATTTTAGTCAATCAAGTCCAAAATTCATTCACATCAAATCATGCAAAGTTATATAAAAAAATATATATTGGCTATACTGGCACTATTTATTTTGTATTTAATTTTTTATTCTTTGTTTACGTATCCGAAAATAAATGAAGAGAGTAAACTTTAGTATAAAATAGATAATCTGACATAGAACATTTAAAAAAGTGAGTAAATAAAATAGAACAAACCGATTCTTATGTTAAAATATATACGATTTTTTCATAAGCAGATGCAAATGCTAATGTATGCTAATCTATTGGTGTACAGTATTTGAGCCATGGCTAGTGGATGTCTGGCTTGATGCGTCATTGTTAGTTTTAGAACAGGCCCAGATGAGTCAAAATGAAAAAAGAGTGGAAACTAGCTACCCCTCGAAAGAAAAGACAGATCATGACCAGAAAATGTGACTTTTTTTCCAACCAAAAAGCCTTTGATCGTGGAATTTTTTTTTACTTCAACCATGCGCACCGATCTTTATCTTCTCCCAATAAAAAAGACACTTTTGCCCATCTTTTCTCAGACAAAGCAATCAAATATTCAAAATCTCTCACAGTAGCATCAGATTTTTTTGACTTATGGTAGTGACCAAATATTTTTTCTTTCTTTTGATAAAATGGTAGGGACAAAATCAATCCAATGTTCCTAGTAAATAAGCATATTCGAAATTTCACATCTTACTTTTAACTGACAGTACTAACAAACAACACGAGAGAGCTGTCAACCACATTAAGACCTCTGGCATTTCTTGATCATGAATCACTGTTGAGGGTACCGGCATGTCCCATAACCTAATCATTCATAATAAAACAAACCGGAACACAGTCAGTACTCAGTACCACAAGCAAATATTGGGGAAAAAATTTCAATTCAATTCAAGGAGATGCTTTTTCACTCATCTAGTCATCTATAGTTGCATAACAGAAGAAAAACAAAAACATATAGAAGCAGAAAGAACCATATATACTGACTAAAAGTTAAGCATTTATTTTGGAGATCAAAACTTGTGGTGGAGCCAAAATAAGCAATGTTAAGGGCATATCATTTTTGTATTTTCACATTAAAAATTAATATGCCAATAATTGTGACGAAAATTATGAAAAATTCCATGTCATTGAACCAAAATAGCACAAGGAAAAAAAAAAATGAAGGTGACAAGGAGAAAAAGCTTACTTGGATCACTGAAGGCAACAAGGCCAGAGCCTTTGAAGTCACAGTTCCAATAGTTCCTTCCATGCATCTGATAATAAGCATTCATGGCATATGATGCATGAGCAAGAAGCTTGTTAGGCTCAAAGCAATCCCCACTTTCATAAATCTCTCTGCAGTCCACACCACCAGGTCCACAGCAAAAATCCAACACAGCTTGAAGCACTTTGTCATCTGAATGTGGCTTGGCTATACACCAAACTGATGGACCCCTGGCTGCACCAGATACTTTCTCACCAAACCCCAATGTCCCTCCACTGCTGCAAAACTGGCAGCTCAAATCCACATCATATACCTTAGATCCATCCCCATTAAACATCCCAAAATTTCTCTCAGTCTCATCTCCTTCTTTTTTGTTTTCATTAAACAAAGCAAACACAAATATCTCAATCTTATCTTTAGGCTTCATGGGTGTACCTTTATAGGCTTGGGCACGTTCAATCAACCTAGTGTTATAAGTCTTTGCATTTTGTGGTGTAGCTGCTTTGTCACCATGGTCACCTTTAGAAGGCCATCCAGATTCTGATACAGTAATCTCAATGGTCATGTTTCCAAAGCCTAAAGCATTGATAGCTGACCTAATAGAATCAATTTGTGCATCTAACATGTTGTTATACACATACCCTTTAGGGTCACGTACCCCAGTGGCATTTCCTAGTAATGCATACTCTAAATTAACCGAACCAGGGTTATCACGGTAAGCAAAATATGGATAAGCATTGACCATAAAGGGTGCACCAGTGTCAGCTAAGAACCCAACAATGGCTGTCATTGTTGGCATAAGATTTAAAGCAAAAGTTGAAGCAGAAGGAGGAAAAGAAGAAGCTAGAATAGCCATGCTATGTGGGGTTGTGACTTTGATTTTACGGTCTAGACCTCGAGCTACAAGTGCTGCATGTAAATTTTGCATGGCTTGGACTAAGGCTTTAGGTTCGAGTTTGTTGTCATTGGTTGTTAAGTACTCGTTACCTACAGCAATGGCTACAACGGAAGTGGCTGGAATGAAGGGAATGACACGTGTGGACAACCACTCGTCTGCTGAGGAAACCTCGGTGCTGATGTTTGACACGTGGGAGTTTTCGACGGCAACGATGAGATCGATGCCGGTGTTGGAAAAGGCTTGGAGGATTTCTGGGTTGGTGTCATAGATTTTGACCTTGTCTATGAGTGTGGATTGGAGGAGTTGGGCTACTTTCTTTGGGGATGGCAGATTGTTGCCAAGTGTGCCATAGTTTATGCCTACACTCGAAACGTTTTGCAATGGGTTCATGAGAAGGATTAGTAGGAGGAGAAGTGGGAGGTTGGTAATGGCCATGGTTGATTTGGCTTTGTGGCTTGGGTTGTGTTGGGTGTCAAAGTGAACTTTTGGTGTAGGAGAATGGGATATATGATATATGTAAGGCTAGCTATTTGTACCACTATTTTTGATAGTGAATGCCAGTGGTGTTTTTGAGAATTACACGATTGACACTATTATATGAGAGCTTATTATTGTTTCACATTCTGAAATGTCACACACAATATCCATATTTTTATATTATGTCTAGATTTTACACATGATGTGAATGAGTGTGGATATAATATGAAACTAGGTGAATACTGTTGGAAGCTAAACAATCATAGCCCTTTTATGAGTGGCCTAAACTGTCTTAACACTTGCTAATTAGATTCCTGCATATATGCTAGAAATCTATCAAGAAAAACTCAGTCATCTTTCCTATACTTAAAGAGATTTTGACCCAAAAAAATTTCTGAGGGTTTTTTTTTTTTTTTTTTTTTTTAATTAATAGAGATACAATGACGTTTGAAATTGGGTAAAGAAGTGAGTTTATAAGTTCGTTGAATAATTTTAAAACACTTTTGAGTTTAGAATTTATGCTTATGAATTACAATCCATTTATCTGTTTACTTGATAAACAAATTCAATGTAGAAAATTTGTATCTCTTTTCCTAAAAGAAATTATAATAGTTCAACTATTATACAAATCCATATCACTTTGCCTTTTTTTTTTGGCTTGTTTTAATTTTGTTTCCTATTTCTTTCGTTTGCATCTTTAATTATGTTCTAAAGAAAAAAATAAAATTACAAACATACCACTAGGTTTTTTTTTTTTTTTTGAGAGAGAGAATAATTATGTGGCATAGGATATGATAGGATTTGGGCCATAATTAGTGGGCGGGCTAGAAAGGACAAACAGTTTTTCTTTGTCTGATAATAGTAATACTCCTAGACTCCTAGTCTCCTATTATAATACTCATTCAAAATCCAGATCAAAAGGCCAAAGTGATACGGCTGAAAATTGATTTTCTATTTGGATGCTTATAGTTGGAAACTAAAAACTAAAAATACTATAATAAAATAATTTTTAAATATATAAATAGTATCCTAAAACTTAATTTTTAAGTTATTTTTACTGAAAAATATATTTACGAATCTCGTAAAACAATACACAGAACTCACTTAAAAAATGCACAGGACAGTACAAACACAAACACAGACGTTGAGCAAAAAATTACTGAATTCCTGTTCAAGGGACCACTAAAAAATGCATGGACAGCACAAACGCAAAACGCGGTATCCAACTAACATTTATGTGTTGGGTTCATTGGGATCCAACTATATTGATTTTGGAAAAGGAGAGGGCAAAAGTCCAAAAAGCTGCTCTTTGTAGCCTTGGTTTTCTTCTTGGAGATAATAAAACGCGTTCCAACATTGGTCTAGCGTTTAGTTCTCCCAAGTATTATTATTATTATTTTTTTACTAAAAGCTGTCCAAAGTATAATCATTAATCACTACTCACTAGTTCTTAAGTATAAGTTTTTTTGTTTCTCAAAAAATAAAAAAAAGTATAGCGTTTAGTTCTCCCAAGTATTATTATTATTATTTTTACTAAAAGCTGTCCAAAGTATAATCATTAATCACTACTCTAGTTCTTAAGTATACGTTTTTTTGTTTCTCAAAAAAAAAAAAAGTATATGTTTTTATTTTTATTTTTTTATTTATATATATATATATATATATATATTTTAACATTATCCAACAATTAGTTGTATTTCATTTGTCGGATTATCTATCAAATAAGGGGTTTGAGACAAACGTTGGAATCTTTTTTCATTTTTGAAACTTTTTGAGAACCTCAATCAATACCCAACGAGGTGGAGTTTTCTTGTTTGGCCAAAGAAAGGGAAGTTCAAAACTTGATTAAGAACATACTGATACTATTACTATAATGAAGCTGCTACCATTTTACTTGGTCTTTAAAATACAAGAGCATATTAATCATTAAACCATGAAAGAAAGAAAAGGATCTCTCATCCAAACAATTGAAGAAGATAAACAAGTATGGCATTTCCATGGTTTGAAGCCAAAGCAGGGTCAATGACTCAGTATGGCCAAAATTCTGATGATGATGCCTGCAAGTGGGAAATCTCAAATCATAGAAAAAGCATGATATTTTAACAGAGACAAAGAGGTACAATAGTCAGGAATCTTTTTACACAGTTAGGCTTCCCAAATGTGTGAGCTTGACTGCTTCCCAATTCACAAATACCAAACCCAAACAAAATGAAGAGAGATAGAGAAGGATAAAGATACTTTTCATATTGGCAATGGTTACGGTCTGTTTAGTTAGAATGGTGAAAAAGTAAAAGGATAAAAAATTGTGAGAGAATAGAAAAGTGAGAGGATAAGAAATACTTTATTTTCTCTTATTTTTGTTTGGTTGGAAGTGGAAAAGTAAAAGAATGGAAAAAATAAGTTTGAATAAATTTATTTATATGCTCTTGTTAAAGAATGATGCCAAATAAAAAAAAAATGACAAATAATCACACAAAAAAAGCAATCACCCAAAAATTTTTATAAAAATAAAAAACATGTTCCAAGAAAAATCACATTCAGTAAAAATAAAAATAAACTATCATGCCCAAGCCCTAAAAAATCAAAAGAAAAAGAGAAAGAAAAAAAAGAGGCAATATTAATGCCCAATAAAGAAAAAAAAAAAAAGAAAAAAAGTGGCAACTGGCAACGTGATTGCCCAGGAAAAAAAAAAGAAAAAAGATGTTACTAGCAACGTTGTTGCCCAAAAAAATAAACAAATAAATAAAAAGGCCAAAAGAGGGGCAACTTTGCTGCCCAGGGAAAAGAGAAAGAAAGAAAAAAAATGCAATTTAAAGTGAAGGTATTTGTGTAAATTATATCATTCAGCACTTTTTTCTCTCAAATTGGGAGGATAAAAAAATGTGGGCTCGGATGAATTATTTTTCTCCCTATTTTCTGTCTCTCTTGAACCAAACAATGAAAAATGTTATTTTCCACCATTTTTTTCTCTCCCTATTTTTCATCCTCCCTGTTTTCACCCCAACCAAACATTCCCTTACCCTTTTCATCTTTTTTAAGGCAGATTATTTTGCATTCAGACTCTCAGGTATCTAATTCAGTATTTAGACTTATATTAAGTCCAAATGGAAAATTAAAAATTACATTACTCTGGAAAAGAGAGGTAGCCGAAAATTTCTCTTCCTACAGATGTTAGCACGTTCAAAATTCAGACATAATTATTGGACATTTGTTAAAAAAATAGAAAAGAGGTCTAATAACTTTGAAAACTTGAGGCAGTCCAGCTTTGATTCAGGTTTTGGGTCCTACGTCTCACATGTTCTGAAATTAAAGTTTTCTACTTTTTTTTTTGGATGCTTTTTGGGGGATGGGGGGTAAAGGTCAGTCGAAGTAGGTGCTAATCAAACTATAAACCCATTTGAGAAATTTAAAGATTTTACACTTGACTGCCAATGAATTGCTTCAACAAGTCTCCAGTTAAGTAATGAATGAAATCCCGATCCAATGTTTTTCTTCAACAAGTAATTCAAATGCAATGGGGAAAAAAACCCACATTCTCCTTTCTCACAAAAGGTAAGCTGCCTCAATTCATCATGTGGTTACTGTTGGAGCCTAAACAACTCTTGATTAAGTAGCACAAAACTAAATAGCAAGATCTTACCAAAAAATAAAAGCATCAGCAATGCTTGAAGGTCTAAGACCAAAATCAGATGGTACTTCTGAATGATCTTATGTACTTCCAAACGCTTTGTTCCGTTGTGATAACCTCCAGCCCCAGCTGATCTGACTGAAAAATTCAACTGAAGCTAACTGCTCTGTTTTATAGCGCTAACAACAAGACACCATCGAAAGATACTGCAGTACACACATTGGCATACATTTTTTATTATTACTACCAGATGTACACAAGTGTTTGCGATATAATGAAATTTATATTTACATAACTGTGCAACATTTAGATTCTAGGATACAACAGTTGGGGAGGAACAAGAAGGAAGCGAGAGTAAATTAAATTGGGCTGCTGTTTATATATTTACGAAAGAATTTTTCCTCTTTACAGTACCTGCAAATCACATTATAAACCTCAATTAAGAGTTTTGGAAATCGACTTGAAAAATAACTGTCAAATCCCTCAGGGACTGGCCCCAATAATTCCTTAATTTCTTGAGGAAGCTCCCTATAATGATTCAATTTGTTCCGTATGACACGTAGTAAGTCACGAATGCTGTCAAACTTATATCGCCTGTAGTGACCAATGTTACTGAGAAATGTGGCTTCCATCTTTTCATCCCATTTCCCATTCAATGCCACTGCTGCAATGCTTTCTAATGCATTTAAGAGCTCAGATTCATTCTCCCTGTCTTCCAATTCAACCCGATCACTGGCATCTCGAAGAAATGAGAGTCTCATCTCAGAATCCCAAAAGAAAGGATGATGCAATACATCAGTAGCCTTTAGCCTACAAAATAACGTGGCCAAGTCATCGTATAAGGACTGAAGATACATTTCAAATTCCAGTGAATACTTTTGGCATTTAGCAATGGGGAGTAACTACTATGTAATCACCAATATTTGTGCTTGTAATACAGACCAAAAATCAATAAGCTGGCTCTTGCAGTACACTAAAAAATACAACCAGAGGATTGCACACAATTATTGGTTCACCACCAAGATATTTTCTTCTGGTAAGATACGGTGTGTGTGTGAGAGTCAGAGAGCTCAAGACTTAAACAAAGGCCTGCTGATATACAAAGCTATAATGCTACACAGAATTTTCAAGTTGATGGCTAATAATAGAACCATTAGAACTTTCAAAATTGGAAATCCAGAGACAAAGCCTTACCTAATATCTGGGTTGGGATCCAAAAGATTAGAGAAAAGATCAACAGCTTCTGGTATATTCTCTACTAAGAACAGGTCCATGCGATCATTCACAATATTCACATCACGTTCAATACTGTCCCCATATGGGTGTTTACCCCCCGTGACACAGAAAAAGAGAACACAACCTAAACTGAACAAATCCACAGCACGTGTTTGGCGCCTATGGAGAAGTTGTTCGGGTGCTTGCCAACCTGAGCTCCCACAACCTATGGTTAACAACATGGATAAATTAGACAGAAAATTCAGTAACAGTTAAAGCCTACACTGTTGGTACATGCAAAGAATAAACGAGGAATCAAGTCCGTTCTTAATCAAATGATACAATTCTAATCTAAAAGTGTGTCAAATATAAAATGCAATAAGAAATAGAAAGCTGATTGGTTGGATCATCAAGAACTTCAATGTTTTTTCTTAACTCTCCATTTGTCACCAATGCTCATCTAATAGTTTACCTAAACAACCATTTCATCCATGTGTGTGTTTCAACTTTCAAGTACTATAAAACATGACCAATTGAACAAGTTAAAAGTACATACCAGTAGCATGCTGGCTGAAAGCAGACATGTCTCCGCTAAGACGTTTGCTAATACCCATATCTGAAATCTTTGCACACAAATATCTCTCCTTTATTATTAAAACATTTTGAGGCTTTAGGTCCCGGTGTATAATTCCAAGCTCATGCAAATGGGCAAGCCCAGAAACCACATCCCTGCATAAATGAGTATTCCGTCAAATTTCAAGATGTTTCACATGTAATTTGTTATACTTTCATTTGATTAAGGAGAATTGCATTTAAGTCAAAACGGAGGGTATCCAAGAAGAAAATCATATTTGGAAAAGGTAGTCTTGTGAAGCAGGACACAGCTAACACATAATGACCATCACCCACATGAACCACTTAATTAAAAGTCCAATTTTAAGCAAATCAATTTGTCACCTAATAATTAAATATGTCAAGACCTGTTATATGTTCTCTACAATCCCTTGTTGGTGTCAGATTTTTATAGAATCAGAAAAGGCCACCAAAGTTGACATTCATTTAAGAACTAATCCCTCTAACAACTTATGTTACAGTTCATCACTCTGGTATCAGATGTAGTTGGTAATTTTCCCTCCCATGCACTGTAAAATTGGAGGGCAACAGTCATAAAATATTATCAGTGTCATCGTCATTCCATAATTTACTTTAGTTGTTGTCAAAAGAGGTGCTACTAGTAAGGAGCTGTGTTTTACTGTTTTCATCACCCTATTATCAGTATTCCAGAAAGCTTAGAGCACAATCCTACCTCACCAGCTAGTCAGCTAAGCAATTTAGGGAAATCTGATAAATAATATAACAAGAAGTCAGTTACAGCTACTCTCGTCAGGGACTTGTTGATGTTCGAATCTCATTAAATTTTATGAGATCCTAATTGATTTCATTACAGATGATATAAGAGATAATTCTTTCATTAAATTTCTTTCAATCCCACCCTAACAAACTGTATGTCATCATTGATAATAAAATGATGCAACATCTAGCATAAACATAGCTGTATAGAAATATTTAAAGAGATGGCACCATCAAAATGAAAGATAGATATTGGAATATTGTTGAATGCATGGTTGTATATGAATTGGAAATAAGTTAATGGAGCAAGTTGATTCTAATTGAATATCATGTAAAAGTTCAATGATATCACTATTTTCTTCTGAGGCTTATTTTTCGCCGTGGGTATAAAGGGACTTCACTAAATTATGTTAGAACCTTCAGATTGGTAGGATACCCTACCTTGCATGCCAACCATAGCAGAAAGATATGTACTACATGCAATTGCTAGTGAATTTAACCAATTAAAACACAATAATTTGTGAGAAGAAAAAATGGGAGGTACGGACAGGCATCATACTAACCTCATCAATTTTAGCAACTGGGGGGTTGGGTATCCATTCTCCTTCCACAATTTAACATTCTTGTTATTTTCCTTTATTGACTGTAATTGAGCAGTATGCTCATCCAAGAAGTTCGAGAATTGATCCTTGGTAATTATTTCACTTTGAAAAGATTCAGAACATAAGAAAATAAAGTCATTTAAGTTACAAGTACAACGCTCCAAAGCAAGATAAACAAAATTTTGATCATCTTCCACTCCATACCAACGAACAATATTTGGATGCTGATCAGAAGCAATAAGATTCTGAATCTCTTTCAAAGCCACGTCATGATGGGTCTTCACAAGACGCTTAACGGCTACAGGACGACCATCATAAATTCCCTCAAGTACAATGGTACCATTGCTTCCCTTAGCAATTTCTTTGTTAAAAAAAAGTAACTTACCAATCCTACGTCCATCAAGATGAACATCTACACGATCAAAAAGATATTTTAATTCATTTCCTTCAATGTGTGGAATTCCTTTAGCGTCTCCAACTTTATTCTCAGGCGAGATATCATCTGGCATTCTCTGATTATTGGAACTTCTCTTATTGTTTCCCGATCTCCGAGTTTTCTTCTTTTTGGGAGTCCCAACTTGTATATTGAGTTCCTCTCTATGCCTATTCAACTTAAGCCATTCTCCAAATCTTAAATAGGGGTAAAAGATAACGCCCATAATGCACAGAAGAGCTGAAAGAAAAGGGATAAAAGTCCTTATTTGGGAACCTTGCCTAACCAACACCTCAGGGTTCACATCCTCAGAAGCCCCAGGCTTCTCATCCTCAGAAGCGGGCAAAGCAAGCACTTGTCTGCCTTCATTTCTGGGAGGAGCCAGTTGTAACAGGTCAGCAGCCCCTGAGGAAGACTTGCGTTCAGCAGCAGGCAGAGAGAGTGGGCTGCCTCCAGAAAGACCAGTTACTAATCTATTGAATGCAGGAAGAGATTCCAACCATATATGATCACGAATTCGGAGGACACTAGGCTTTGAAAGATAAAGCAGTTGTGAGTCAACATCACCCCCATACTCTAAACTAAACTCATTCTCTGATTTGGGAGAAATCCCACCAAAAGAACTCTCTAGTTTTTTATTTTTAAAATGAGCATCAAATTCAGAAAAAGTCACATTCCACAAAACTTTTCTATTGTCTGCTGAATAATGTTGGAGTAAATAGTCTGTCCTCATAATGTAAAGTGGCTGCTCAACTGTTTCCAAGTTCAAAGCACCAAACTCTACCAATTCCTCACCATCTTCATCCGATAAAACTGGGTTTTCTTCAGCACCTTGAGGTGCCGATCCAGAAGGATAACCATCCAACTTATAAGTATTAACTAATCTACCGGACTTGGCATCAACAAGATAAACAGTGGTTTTCTTTGATCCTACCGTGACTCCTCCATCCTCTGAAATGTATGGAGCATTTTTCAAATAATCTCCAGCGCTAATTCCAATTTTCTGGTGCAAAGAATTATTGTGAATCAATAACTCAACCATGCCGCAATAAACAAACAAAAAACTTTCGCATAAACAAGAAGCACTCTAAGCACTATGTGATGCGGACAATAAAGATTTCAATGAGAAAAAAAAAGATTAAATACGAAAAGATAAAAAAATATGTGGTCTTGTTTTGATGTGGGACTTTCTTGACATAAAGGAATTATTGTAGTCAATAATATTCAAAGTGAGATTGAACAACTTATAAAGTCCCACTATGAAGTTCCACAAACAACACTAACATCAATAATTGCAACATTTGAAGAACTTACAAAACACATGATACATATAAAAAGGCGAGTTTGCGTACCACTTTCTTGAAGCTCTTTTTATGCAGATAAAGTGACCAATCATCACCGCAATCTATATAGAAGTCATTATCACTATTACTCAGTTCAGAGCCATTACTTTTATCTTTGTCATTGTTAAGAACCGCCCGATACGACGAGTAAATGGGCTGTCCAGACGCAAAAGACCACAGAATTTTCCTTGATCCAGTGTCCACTAAATATATTCTTCCATCCAAATCCGCCACTACCACTAGCTCACTCTCACTTAAACCAAACACAAACATAGAATTAGAAACCTCGTACACACATTTCCGAAACCTTAAAAATCCTATTACATAAATACAAGAAAATTAAGGGTACTTACAGAATGGGAGAGTGCAAAGCTTTGAGATTTTGAGTGGAGAGAGAGGTCTCTGTGATTGCTGAGTCAGAGAGACACCCAATCAAAGAAGAAGATATCACAGTCAATAGAAGAACAAAGATCAAAACCTTGAGTCCCATCCTTCAGATTCGACCACGAAATTGAATCTGTATGCCACGCCAAAATTTGAAATTTTTTGGTTTTTCAAAATGGGATTTGGGGGTTTCGAAATGGGTCGGAATAAAATAGGGTTTAGATTTAGGAGATTGGATCAAACGGGAAAGTGCAATATGATTGGGCCTTTTTTTGGGGGGTCAATTTTAGGGTTTTGTTTGAAATTGAAATTATAAGAGGATTGAATTTTTTTGCAGTTTTGGGCCGTTACGGCAACTCGTAGAGGCGTGGCTGCGCGCGTGGTTTCATGATATGGTGGGAAAATTATTATTAAATTAGAATTGCGGTGGATCCAAATTTCTATATATAAAAAGAGCCAATAGGCTCATGAACAAAGTTTTGAACAATATTTTTGGTTGAGGGAGCATTTTTTTTTTTTTTTTTTTTTTTTTTTTTTTTTTTTTTCAAGTTTACCAATTTGGTTTGAGTTTGTTTTTGTTTTTTTTAAGATCTTTATATATTTATTTTGTACTTGTAATGTAAGTTTACATTGTATGCCCACAAAAAATGGCAAATATTATATACATTTGCAAAATCTATATATAGAAAGAGCCAATAGGCTTATGAACAGTGTTTTGAACGATGTTTTTGGTTTAGTGAGCATTCCTTCCTTCCTTTTTTTTTTTTTTTTTTTTTTTCAAGTTCATCGATTTGGTTTGAGCTTGTTTTTGTTTTTTGTATTTTGTTTTTTTTAATATTTTTATATGTTTAATTTGTATTTAGAGCCAATAGGCTTATAAACAGTGTTTTTGGTTTAGTGAGCATTCCTTTTTTTTTTTTTTTTTTTTTTTTTTTTTTCAAGTTCACCAATTTGGTTTGAGATTGTTTTTGTTCTTTGTATTTTGTTTTTTTAAAGATCTTTATATGTTTACTTTGTACTTGTAATGTAAGCTTGCATTTTACACACACAAAAAGTAACAAATATTATATACATTTGCAATATATATATATATATATATATATTGTACATATTTTGCAAATGTGTACAACATTTGCCAATTTTTATGTGTTTACAATATAAATTTACATTGTAAGTACAATGTATATTTCTATATATAAAAAGAGTGAACGGAAAAAGTTACAATAATTTCGCTACAGTAGTTTTGGTTTGTTCAATTTTCACTGTTTTGTTGGCCTTTTTTTTTTTTTTTTTTTTTTTTTTTTTGTGTGTGGTGAATGTGTAAAGTTGCAGTAAATTTGCTATATTATTTTTGGTTTGTCCAATTCGCATTATTTCACATTATAATAAAATATTAACACAACAAATTGGCACAATATTTTATCAATTGTTGAGGTGTTATTCATTATAGGTCAAAATAAAATAATAAAATATCATACTAGAACCAACCAAAACTAAAAATAAAAGTATTGTGAAAAAAAAAGTGTTACATATACAATATTTTTCACAACACTTTCATAACAAATCATAGGTGGTAAATTGTTATTGGTTTTAATTTAAGCTTTTCAATGAAGTTACGTTTTCTCCCACCAATAATAACCTGTAGCAACCTATCACTTATGATTTATTGTGAAATGTCACGGACATAACATTTTTTGTGTGAAAATGTTAAGACATCTTGTTGTCGTCACAATATTTTTGAAACTACTGAGATGTTAATTTTTTACAAGTCAAAATAAAATATAACAAAATTATAAAAGTATTATGAAAATGTTGTGTCATTCTGTTGTGTTTTGTAGAAAATTTTTATTGGTTTAATCAGATTTGTTGAGCCAAAATTTACTATTTCACATACAATTTTCTTGAGTTGACTTTTTGTATTTTTTTCATTGCACATGATTTTAAGTAAAAATACATAGTTTTTGTGGGGCCCAAATATTTGGCAACCCTGGCCCACTCCATATCAAGCCTAAGGTTCATGCCGAGAAGAGTGCAGAATCCAAGGATAAGTGGGAGAGACCCAAGTCATCAAGAGACCTCGCCGAGGATGCCCACATCCTTGGCAAGCCGACATTGAAAGAAGGAAGCTGTCACTTGCCCATTAAATGCACGCCACCAACACTCTAGCTGCATTAATGGTGAATTGACCAGCAAACAGTGATGCCTTGGTTACTTCAACTAACAGAAAGCCTGCAAAGGCGGCTGATGGGACGAGCCCTCAGACACAAGTTCAGATGGTCGACAAGTAGACAACAGAGATCAATTGAACAAGACTATATAATAGATAGAACCCCCAAAGTAGGGGAGGAGGCTGGCCCTTCGGTGGGGAAATGAAGGGGTTTTCAGGGTGTCCAAAGATAACCCTTGTATTCATTAGTTCTAAGGAAAGAGTTCCTCGGACTGGGCCGAGGACGAACTTCCTTCAAGAACACTTAGTCAAATTCTTGTCATTGATCTTGTAAACCCATGCCGACTGTTGTCTTTCTTACTAGTGCCTAGTCCCTCTATCCATTCTCTACAAATTTATTATACGGGGGCTGTCCGAAATGGGTCCTTACAGTTTTACACATAAAAACAAAAACAAAAACTTAGGAAAAAAAAACACTTTTCATTCTTTATGTTTGGGGTAGTTTACAATTCTTCCTTAAACTTTGAAATCAAGCAATCTTTCCCTTAATATTTTGGAAAATAGCAAATATGTCATATTGTTATTCTCTCAGTTAAACCCTAATGAAAGCTTATGATTCTTAAAATATTTTATTGTATAATGTCTAAATTACTCCTGCTAAATTTTAACATCTCAAAAATTTTCTTCATATATTTTGAGTTTTAAACAGTAGAAATTCTTGGAAAGTTAGAATGATGATATAAGGTGTTTTATTTATTATCTAAAGAACGTTGATTTTCTAGGTTTAAATTTTCAAAACTTATAATTTATCTAATGAAAATTTGATGACACATGTTTTTTGTTATCTTTTTTAATTTTAATTTTTTTTTAGCAAAACTCAGTTATTTATTGTTGGAAAATGATGATATTAGTTACCATTCTTAGAAGTTTTTAATGAGTGAATACATTGCCTTTAGCAAGTAGGTACTAAAAAACTATTATAGTAAAATAGATATTTATATGTTAAATAGTTACCGTAAGTTTGTGGTTGATCAAAATTCTTATACAAATGAGATTAAATCTTTACGACGTAATTATCAAAATTTTAAAAATTAATGTCTCTTTTGATTAATGTAAATCTCTATGTACTTTAAAAATCAAATGATTTATATATTTGTTTTGTGATACAAATAAAATATAAAATTGACCTTAATCACAACTCTTTTTCCGCAGCAAGTACGTGCCTTGCACATGCTACCCTAACTAATATATATATAAAAAGCATCAATGTGCAAAGCAACAGTAGCAAAGCTACAGTGGTTTTGGTTTATTCAATCCATTGTTTCATAGGCTTTTTTTTTTTTTTTGGTGTGGAAAATATTGTTTGAACACGCTTTTTATTTTTTTAACTACATATGAGCTCTTACCCTAAAAAAATAAAATATTATCACAACAAATTGTTACTGTAGGGATAAGGGGCAAAAATCATATATTGAGCTTTGGGCTTTGTCCGAGAACGTTGGCATGTTCAGGGAGGGATAAATAGTTACGAGGGATTCCAGTTTAAAGTCTCGTAAATAAGAAATGAGTGGAAGGCGGTCCGAGGAGGAATTCCTCCTCGGGTATGATAAATATCGCTCAGATATGTATTCCAACGATGAAGGTAACCTTCATAGAGGCCCCAGTGATAGGGACATGCCTTATGAACATACGAGAAGGAAGGGAACACAAAAATATTTAAGAAAAAGCTGCTACCACCGCATTAAATGCATTACAGCTACTTTTATGACCGCATTTATGTGGAGAAGACCCCTGAACAGTGTTGTCTTAACTACCACAACTCACAGAAAGCCAAAGAGGGTGTCTGATGGGACGGGCACTCAAGTAAGGTCTCAAATGATCAATAAGTGCAGGATCAAGATGGTTCCAGGGGAACTATATAATGTAAGAGACCCTTCATGAAGAAGGGATCGGAAAAAATAGGGAAAGATTACTGTAGCGATCAAAGTTATACCTGTAGTCAGTTTAATTGATTTATATAAAGATCTACCTCCTCGGATGGGGAAATTTAGTCCGTTCTATGTTCCTTGTTCTTGCTTGATCATTTCTTGAATCCATATTAGCCGTTGTCAAATTCATTAGGGCCTAGTTCTTTGATCTACTCTCTACAAATTTATTGTACTGGGCTCATTGGGCCAACGTCCCTTACCTTTTGGGCTTGGGCTGCAAAACATGTATTTACATTATTAGTTCAAATAATGCATTAATTATTTAAGTATAATGAAATTTTGATGTAATTTTTTTACTAACACTTTGCTCATGGAGTACTTCAACAGTTTTCCCATTAAAGAACACAACAAGTACTGCCACCACTGGGGAACATTATCCATATCTCCTCCTCATTCTACGACATACAACAAGCTACTTTCTGATGAGAGTTTCTTTAACGCACTAGCTCGTACAATCTTTCAAACCAGCATTATCATTCGGTATCAATTGGAGTACTTCTCAAAAAAAAAAAAAATTTGGAGTATTCCAAAATCTTGGGAACTCAACTAACAATCAGGAAATCAAGCAAAGAGAAAAATTGGGGTTGAGAATTGAGAATATCGTTCAATTCTATTTTCAATTTGTTGCATCAACTAATTATATTTTAATCTAACATATAAAAACAGAATTTTGATTGAAAAATAATTGTTTCATGATCAGAATAGCTAGGTTTATCATTTTATTTTTGGTGAGTAATTAGAAATAATTAATTAAGTTACTAATAAGTGCGGTAATTTCTTTGTGTCAAGGTACTATAATTTGTCAGATGGATCTCTAATAGAGTTAATCTTGTCCTACATAGAGACAACAAATTCTCTGATTTTGGTTAGTGTCAAATCTATCTCCAAACTCCTTAAACAACAATAAGTCTATTATATATATATATATATATATATATTAGACTTTTTCTTGTGTTTTTTAGTGACCTTGAAAATGAGCTAGAAAATGTATTGTAGGGTTTGGAATACACAAAAAAATTAATAACATTTCTTATATAGTTCATAACATGCATATTGTGTAAACCAATTACATAATCGATATAATATAGTCTACGATTCCCACAATTCTAAAATAAGCATGTTCTGCTTTCAAAATAATTAAGATGCCAAATAGACAATCAGAATTAAATCCCTACGTGCTACATAATCAAAATAATTCAACCGTCAACATATCCTATTACAAATAGTAGTATGTAAACTGATCAAACACACCAAAATGCTTTTTATCACCAAACTTCTTTATTTTTGTTTCATATATTGCGCAAATTCTACTGACTTTTGATTAATGAAAGGCCCAAAATATTCACGCTCCAAAATACTAGACAGTGAGGAACACACGCAGTTGTATGGTCTAGGTAAAAAAAAAGGGAGTGGAATAACAATTCGCAGACTAGACAGTGTGGAACACACGCAGTTGTATGGTCTGGGTAAAAAAAAGGGAGTGGAATAACAATTCGCAGACAATAAACATTATTTTCATTTTATAATAAGAGGTTCAGTAGAATTATTATTATTGTTATTATTATCATCGTCATCATATGCGGAGCTAAGAGGACAAGGGGACCACAACCCTTAGCTTTTGAAATTTCCCATTAATATTCTTATTTCATTTGATAATAAATTCAAAAATTACACAAAAATATATTCATCGGCTCCCGAGAAAATTTCATAGCTTTACCACTATTTTATTTTTATTATTATTATAATTAATTTATTAATTAATATATATATATATATATATATATATAATATGCCCTTCTACCTCAGTTATACAAAGAGCATTTTCAGAGAAAACAAAAACAAAATTTCATAGTACTATTCCTTCGTGTTATTAAATAGTGATTTTTTAGTGTTATGATACGTTTAACAAAAAAAAAGGGGAAAAAAAAACAGGATGTTGATGTTTAATTGAAAATTTTAAATGAACCAAATACTTGAATCTTTCTACACATTCTCTCTTTTTCCTCTCCTATTTTTCACATTACGAGTTTCAGGTGAGTCTCAATATGTGATAAAATCTGCTCATACTCCAAAACCTTGAAACTCAATTTCATTGCTATTGCTGTCATTTTAGTCACAAACCATTTGCCTCTGAGTTCATTCTCGCCATTGCCTAATTTGGTGTTTTTGAGTTGATATCATTAATTTAACAAAAAAGAGAGTGTTTGTGGAGCATGAAAACCTGAAATGTGGAAGCAAACAAAAACTTCATTGTTTTCACCAAATACCATCTTGCCATATGCCCAGGCTAGTGCAAAGTTTTTCACTCCTACCAAATGCCCTCAAATTTAGCTTTCCATCGTCTCTAACAGATGGTACCACTAGCTACAAAACTATTTCAAGTTTTCTCTCCTTAAATACTTAAATATTGTCATACCTTTATTAATCATACTCTCAACTATTGAACTCAAACCATAAGCCTTTAATCAAAAGCTATTGTGAGCACCGAAAATGAGGCTAATGGGCTAGGCCTTGCTCGGACTCACAACTTATTTGTATGGTGGGTTTGGATTTCCTACGTTGGGTCGTTCTTGGCACGGAGACTCAATGAGATCACTTTTCTCTCCCTCTCTACGCTGCTTCTCCCTTTCTCCAGAATCTCTCTTCTCCCTCCACTCTCTGTTTCCTTTTCAAAACTTTCCAACCCCCTATTCTTCCTCCAACCTTTCATATTTATAGCTCTAAGCTAGTGGAGAGGCCATGCTTACATTCTTGGTCAGTGTAATGGGAGGTCCAATATCATCAGCTATAAGTAGGTGGTTAGGTGGGAGTGGGATGAGGTGAGAGTGGCCTTGGAACTTGGTTCCTACTCTAGCAGCCATGTCCGGCTAAGGCACCCCTAAGCACTGCCAAGTGTGATAGTGATGGTATGTTCAAACGTTATTCTTCCTTTATTGTCCGGTAGGGGTCTCCCGAGCAAGGATTGAGTGACGAAGCCCGGGGCCTGCGGTTCGTGTGGGCTTAGACTTGGATCTTGGGTAGACAAAGATTGGGACCATGGGCCACATTGTTGTGCTAGAACTCAAGGCCTAAATGGGCCTGGGCATCACGGGGCCGTACATTAGCCCCCCCTTGATTCATGCCCAGCTAACAGGGAGAATCAAGGAACCCGGTGGGCATATCTGTTCGAGAAGGTTAACAGGCAAAAGCTAGGGTGTTTCCAGAAACCCATTAATGCACCATCAAAAGATGCGCTGCTTTAGATCGTTTGGTTCAGCCGTCATCATTATCTGACGGTTCGCTAACCGACGAGGCGCGCGTGTCAGATGGCGTTGGCATCCGTTTGGATTCCTTGCTAACTGAGCCTCATTATGATTGATTAGATGCCTCTCTTCCCTTCTTAGCCCCTATAAATGGTTCGTCCCAATTCACTCCTCCATTTTTTGTTACTCTGTTCTCTCTGAATTTTCTCTCTGTCGAGCATTCATCTGTGCACTTACTCGCTCGCCCAGAGCCCCCTTTTCTTCCTTAGAGCCCAAAGTAAGTCTCCTACCCCTTCCTTTTATTTCAACATCTTTCTTCGAGTTTCTTCCTTCGCTCTTAGGCTTTAAGATGGGGCATGCTTATCTCTTGAACACCGCGACGTCTTCAGCCACCTTTAGGCAAAAGTTTGATATTCCTGATGATGTGGAGGTGGCATATTGCCACGAGAGTGAATTTGAACTCCAAAGAGGAGGACAAACTGCTTTCTTCCCTTTAATGGAAATCCTAGAGGGTGGGGTTAGGTTTCCCGTGGACCCTCTCTTACTTGATACACTTAGATACTATGGGCTATGCCCCGACCAACTCCCCCCAAACTTTTACCGGGTAGTCAGTTGTGTCAGTAGGTTGAACCGTACATTCGATTTGCAATTAAACCATCACGATATAAACCACATGTATAGTCTGTGTGGGAATAAGAATACAAACTATTACTTAAAGGTTAGGGATAAGCGGGTACGGCTGATATCATGCCTACCTGACTCCAATAGGAACTCTGCCGGGGAGTTCGTTTGGGTGCGCGGCAACTGGTTTGCCGGGGATATCCACTGTCCCCTCTCACGCTGTGAAGTGGGTTCGTATTGACTTCTAACTTGACCGTCCCTCTCTCTTATGGTTGTTTTACTTACCTGAATACTGACATGATGTTCCGTTTGCATGTATTTCATATATTCATTATTTCTTCATTATTATTATTATTTTTACCCTTCTTTTTTATTTCATTTATTTATTATTATCTTTCTTCTTCTCTTTTTTAGACGGTAGAGTATTTATCCCGGACGTCAGGGTGGTCCATGTTAGGGATTTGAACTTCGTACTCAGGTCCGAGACATTCGTTCACTGGGATAGACCGCTTCGAGTGTCCCATCTTATTCTTAGGGTTGAGCCGGTCTACTCCACTTGGCAACCATTTAAGCAAGCGCTTTTGGTAGACAGTCCCCTCCTTTCTTATATTGACGTTCGGGACGCAAATTTTTTGCCGTCGAACTTCAGGGTAGGAGAAGCCCGGGAACAAGTTCGGCGTTATACTTGTTCGGACGAGCTCGCCCCACTACGAGACAAATCGGCAGAGAGCGCGTCCTGATGATTATGAGAACTTGCTCACGAGCCTGTTGGGGAAGAAGCCCCCATCCAAGAGGAGCCCCCCTAACCTGAAGGACTAGTTGAGCCCGACGCTCCCATGTTGGTAACCGAACAAGAGACTGTTGACATTACCAACCTTTCCGACGCAGAATCTGAACATAGCAGAGATATGGTAACCCTGAAGACCCTTAGCATTGATCGTTTCATGCCCAGTGTGCGGCAGACCGCGCAACAACAACCATCTCAAGGCCAAGGCCAGACGCCTCCTCCCCTACCTCCTCCCCAGGCCGGACGAACTCGAAAGAGGCAACGCGTCATCAAGCAAACCCCTTCCGGGTTGGGAGACACCACACCTCGGGTCCGTTCCCAACCATCTAAGGGTATCATCATTCAGGAGCCACAGGCTCAAGTGAGGGCAGGCGCAGTGTCCTCCTTTTAAGCAGCGCCGCCGTGGCAACCTAAGTTTTTCTTGGACGGCAAGCCGCTCTTCGAGAGTGCAAGTTTGCAGGTTTAAAAGAAAGGCGAAGGGGGTCGCGTTGCCCAGAGCTTAGCGCACAGACTTCTCTTGCTCGAGGTCGTACACGCTTATGAGCAGGGGACAGAGGAGTCCATGGGGAGAAGGTTGCAGTGGTTCACTCTCGCGGTAATCCTTCGTATGCCTTTATTGTTTATTGTTACCGTTCACAACACATACATGTGTACATATATACAGGTCTTTATTATGATCATAATTTTGCTTTTTATCATACGTATACGTGTACTTATTTTATTCTCTGCCGTACTGACCTTCGAGGTTTCATTAGGCTGTTCAGCTGGCCCACATCCTTGATGGGCGTTTGAAGGAAGTCTCCGAGGATATAGACCGGGAAAGGGTAGCCAGGGAGGCGGCTGCCAAGATAGCAAAGGAAAGGACAAAGGCCGCCTACACTGCCGAGAAGAAGGCTACTGCCGAGGAGAAGGCTAGGGCGCTGGCGGAAAGTTGGTGCACGGAGCTTTTAGTGAAGCAGAACCAAACAGACATAAAATTAGTCGAGGTGATAAGTCTGAACACTGCTCAAGCTGAGGAGCTCGTTGATCTGAGAGTGGCGTTAGGGGTTGCCGAAGAGAAATGGTACCATGAAGGGTTTGCCGATGCGGAAAACTTTGTGGAGCCGGTCGTGACTTAAGCTCGGAGGTTGGGCTTTGAGGCTAGCTAGTTAGCTACTGTGCAGGTTATGGGGGTCCTCGAAGATTCTCCTCTAAGGGACCCCAACCAAATACCTTTCCCCAGCTTTACTCCGGTTGCGCAGAACCCCCCGGCGCCTGTTGACGAAGAAGACATGGCAAGCTTGAGTGAGCTGGTAGAGCAGATAGATGCTCATGTGGAAACGGATGATGTGGAAGTCACTAGTGTCCCCCGCCCTACCAGTCAGCGCAGTGAGGATGTAGCTTAGCACCTTGTCGACCAGCAGCCGACCAAGCTGTCGCCAAGACGCAACCCACAGATTCTCAAACTTAGATGCTGAACAAGACCGCTACTGTTTTCCTTCAGTTTACGTTTTTATTATGTCTTTCTTTTTCTACTTAGTTTGCCCACGTCACCGGGCTGTGGTGACTAAACAATCATTACTTTACCTTGTTTTAACTCTTACATGGTCACCTAGCCTAGGGTGTAAAATAGAACTTTTTTAGCATCCCAGATGCTAATGCTTTAAAGGAGTAAAGGAGTAAAGTAGCTGTATTTCGAAAGCAGAGAAGTTTTGAAAATTGAGAGTTGTCAAGAAGTTGCCGTTGTTGCATGGGAGTGTGATGTGCCTTAACTTATTGTGTGGCACACGCCATGTGTGAATTAAGGTGTGTGTCACCATATGCCCTGCGCAATGTACCACATGCAATGTCACTATTTCAAACTTTCAACATCCACTCCTTAAATACCGCCTCACCTTACGAGAAGGTATTTAATATCAAACGATACTATGTCAGCAATATTAAAATCTAATAAGTGTGAGACATGTCAGCAAAAAATAACTTACCTACTAATAAATGAAAGACAAGTGTTAGTGGATAGTTATTTTTGCACACATGTCTCTCGTTTATTGTATTTTGATATAGATAACGTAGTAGTATTAGATATAAAATACTTTCTTCTCACGTTTCTACTTATTGGTAGTCTGATACACACAAAGCTAGTGATAGTAATTATCACTCACTTGCACTTTCAAAGTTTCAATCACTATCCAAGTAAAAAAATGTCAACATTATTCACTAATTTCCATTCATTCTCAGTTTCTCCTCCTCTTATCTTACGCATTACAAATTTCCAGTGAGTCTCAATGTGTGACAGAATCTACATATGGGTGTCACGATAAATCCAAGGCCTTAAAACTCAATCTCATTGCCAAGGGCGTAGCCAGGAATAAATGCATAGGGGGGCCAGGTTGTAACATAAATATACTAAATGCCAAAAGAAAAACAATCACACGCACAAGACAGTATTTACGTGGTTCGGCAATTTGCCTACGTCCACAGAGTTGCAGGAATTTCACTATTATCAAAAAAAATTACAATGTGTTGCTACAGT
The DNA here is from genome assembly GCA_023736055.1 of Quercus glauca. Taxonomy (NCBI): domain Eukaryota; kingdom Viridiplantae; phylum Streptophyta; class Magnoliopsida; order Fagales; family Fagaceae; genus Quercus; species Quercus glauca. The sequence goes on along the minus strand of CM043316.1, from coordinate 85,862,821 downwards.
GTTTCTCTTTCTCAAAAACAACAACAAGACAAAACCCTAATCACAAAAAAAAGGCTTTTATATCCTGCGCACAGGATTCACAATGGGCTACAAAACGGGCCAAAAATTTTTTGTCTACCCAAGCCTCCGCTCCATGGACTAAGCCTCAGTAAATCTCCCATTAAAAACCATGCAACATTATTCAAGTCAGGTCGGGTCATCAACCGGATCAAATCATGCCTGACGACGATTTTTCATGGAATAAAATTCATCCATTATCATCTCTATAGTGAAATTCCCTGCAATTTCCTTCTCTATATAAACTATCATATTATCTGCCAAAAACTCATCGTCCATTCTATTGCGAAGTCTTGTTTTTAACAACTTCATAGCTGAGAAAGCTCGTTCTGTAGTTGCTGTAGAAACTAGAAGGGTCAACACAAGACGAATAAGTCTATCAATCAAAAAATAGACATTAGACTTTCCTGAAATTTTTAATCCCCTACATAGCTCGGAAATTGTACTCATATTCTGAAAATCTGGATGTTTTATCACATCAAGCTCATAATGTTGCAATTGAGACTCCAAAAGTTCTTGTTCATGTTCAGTAAAATCTTGAGGATAATATTTCTTAACTAAATTGCATATATGAGCAATTTTGAATAATCTAAAAGCATCTTTGGGATTTAAAGCTGAACTAAGAATGACAAGTTCCGTTGTTAACTCACCAAATCTACTTTTCAATTCTTGCAATTGAAAGTCTATTGCAACTGTAAATATGCAAATTCTAAAATGATGTTCCATTGTTAAATCTTCATCTTGATGACGATATCTACCTCGACCTTTAGTGTAATGAGCATTCATATCAGGAATATCAATTTCATGTTGCTCACAAAATGCTATAACACTAGCAAGTAAAGGCTCCCATCCATCATCTCTCAACTTTTGAATAAGTGATTTTGTAGTTGAAACTAAATGCATGGCATTTAAAAGGTCTTGAGAACGTTGTTGCAAAGCTTGACAAAGAACATTAGTAATTCCCATTATCTCTTTCATCAAATGCAAGATTAAAATAAATTCAAATGATGTTAATACCTGATAAGCTCCATCGGCATCACCGCGTTGTTTATAGTTAACCCCTTCCTCAGAGATAGTGTTGATAACTTTGCAAGTAGCATCAAACATGTTAATCAAACTACAAATAGAATGAAAATGAGATCCCCACCTAGTATCTCCAGCTCGTTGCAAAGTACCAATCTGGTTTGCTCCTTTTCCAGTCTCAATTTCATTAGAAGCAATCATATTCTCAACTTGTTCTGATTGAGCATGTTGTAATTCATCATTACGCTTACTAGAACCAACAACAATATTGATAATATTAACCAAATGATCAAAGAACTGATGAACAACTTTTACTTCTCTAGATGCTGTAACTAGAGCTAATTGCAACCTATGAGCCATACAGTGTACATAATAAGCATATGGGCAATCTTTAAGAAAAAGAGCTTGTAATCCATTCCATTCACCACGCATGTTACTAGCCCCATCATATCCTTGACCTCGAATATTTTCAATGTGGAGGTTGTAATGAGAAATGACAGCACATATCTCATTCTTTAAAGTCAATGCAGTAGTGTCTCTAACATGCACAACATGAAAGAAACGCTCTTTAATGAAACCTTCTTTATCAACAAACCTCAAAATGATGGCCATTTGCTCTCTCTTCGACTCATCCCGAGCTTCATCAACAAGAATGCAAAATTTTGCATCCCCAATTTCTTCACGAATAGCATTTCGCACATTACTAGCAAGAATATGCAAAATCTCTTTTTGAATTGTGGGTGATGTATATTTGGCATTTCTTGGTGCATTTTCCAAGACAACACTAGCTATTTTGTCATTGAAAATTGATGTGAATTTTATCAATTCAATAAAATTACCTCTATTTTTTGAATCAAGACTTTCATCATGACCTCTAAAAGCACAAGCTTGGAATGCTAACCATTGAGCACACTCTACTGAGGTTTTGAGCCGCAATCGATTATTCTCTAATTCTTTTGACGTTTGTTTCTCAATCAGCTTGTCAATATGCCGTGAATGATTCTTTAAATCATCGCAACATTTCATAGCATTATTATGTGGGGAGTTTGGTTCTTTCCCTTCATGACGAATTAAAAGACAATTCATTCCATCTTTCACTTTTTTCCAATTATTAAAACCTCTTAAATGAATACATCTGATCCGGGACGACCTATTGGTTTCTTACTAAAAAGGTAGCAAGGTAGACAATATATCGCATCCATTGAAGGTGAGTATTCTAACCAATCCTTATGTGAACTATACCATGAAGGTTGAAATCGACGACGATGAGTATCATCATTGTATGGATATTCTATATTTACAGGTTGATATGGACCTTCTATGAGATAAGCTCGTCCGATTTCATCTTGTTTGTTGATAGGAAATTCACATATTTGTCTACGTGATCCTGGATCACGATCTATCTCTTCAAATTGAAGTTTTGGACATTTGGAGGGATGTTCATCAGGCATTGAAGTATTAACATTTGTTTCTACAGCCACGGTGTCCTAATTTCTGAATTGCTAACATCTTTTTTCTTAAAGAATGCATCAATCGTTTTTCGTTTGCTCATAATTCTTTTAGCTTTAAGAATATGACTCAAAAATTAACCTGAAAAGAATTTTAAAAAAAAATTTAATTAGAAATTTTTATTTAGTTATATGAATGTTATTCATACTCAAGAAAAAAACAAAATTTTCACTATAATTTAAACAGTCAACCCATTTTTAATACAACTTTAATTAATAATAACCCCTCAAACAAAAACAAAAATAATTTAATTAATTTGTTTTTTATAATGTATTGGTTAATTTAATTATATAGCTTTAATTATTATTGTTTAGTTTAACAATAAACTATATTGCTTTAATTTATTTGCTATTAATTATACTACTTTAATTTGTTATATTGATTAATTTAATTATATTGTTTTAATTTGTTTTAATTTATTTGTTATAATTAAAGCAATGTAATGTGTTGCACATTACATTGCTTTAATCAATAGCTAGCTGCAATCAGAAAATTTCACAATACCAATCACAAATCATAACACACGTTACACTAAATGCCAATTAATATTTCACTAAACACCAATGAGTCACCAACCAATAACAAAAAGTGACAAGAAAAAGCTAAATTAAAAAAAATAGTCACTGACTGACCAACAATAAAAAGTAATAACATAAAGCCAAATTAAAAAAAAAAAAAAAAAAAAAAGACAAAAACGTTAAAACAGAAAAAGGCAAAATCAGCCAATCAGTGAGGCACAGATCAAAAGAGACAAGAGAGAGACACGAGAATCTGAGATCACAGATAAAAATTTAAAGATAAGAATAAAGAGTTAGACTGTTAGAGAGACATCATAAATATAAAATATTCTTTCATTTTTTCCTTCAGTTCAGTGAGATAAAGAGAGAGAGAGTGAGAGAGAGTTAGAGAGAAAAACCGGAGCAGAGGCGAGGCGATGAGGCGATCTCCGATCTCCGATGGCGTCGTGGCGATGAGGCGATCTCCGATCTCCGATGGCGATGGCCGATGAGGCGATCTCCGATGGCGATGGCCAATGAGGCGATCTCCGAGTCCGATGGCGATGAGGCGATGACCGCTGGCCTGGTTCGCTATGATCTGCGAAAAGAAAGATTCAAATGTTTAGTGAGATAAAGAGAGAGAGACTGAGAGAGTCAGAGAGAAAAAGTGAGAAATACCTTGAGGGAGGGCCACACTGCCGGAGGGAGCACCGTCTGAGGGAGGTCGAGCACCGGAGCAGAGGCAGTTTGGCAGAGACGGTGACGTCAACGGTCTGTGGGTAAGTGGGTTACTGGGTTAGGGGGTTTGGTTTGTGTATTGGGGGTTTTTTTTTTTTTTTGATAAACACTCTGTTTGTTTTAGTTTGCTGAGTTTGATGAGTAGTATTGGGGAATTGGGGGTTTGATGAGCTTTAGTATTGGGGATTTGGGGATTGATTTCTCTGATGGGATGGATTTCAACTCTCTGCGACTGCCAGCGACGACGCGACGTGCCTGTACTGGTTTTTTTTTTTTTTTTTTGGTTGAGAATTCGTGGGCTGGCCGTGAGCGAGCTTGGGCTCGCCGTGGGCTTGGCTTGCCATGGGCTTGGTTTGCTCTGTTACATTTTTTTTTTTTTTTTTTTTCAGATTTTAGTTCAAATTTGTTTTGTGCTTTTTTTTTTTTTTTTTTTTTTTGCTTGAAAGTAGAACAGATATATAAATTTTTTTTTAATTTGAGGTGTTCCTAATTTTTGATTGGGTGCTAGGAAAATGGGTGAGAAATGGGTAGGGGGGCCGGATGTGAAATGTTGGGGGGGCTCAATTATTTTTTCTCCCTACTCTAATGGGAAAATTTTTTTTTTTGCAGGGGCCTAGGCCCCCTCAAGCCACTATGTGGCTCCGCCCCTGCTCATTGCTATTGCTGTTATTTTAGTTACTAGCATGATTGGTGTATGCCTCCTACTACTTACACAATCCATACCAACTCTTAACCTTGATTCCAAAGCATTTTCTATCATCAAAGCATTGACCTGCCATTCTTGCTACTGGCTACATGCATGTTTTGCTCGATTCCTTCCCCTGCTTAGAGTCTGCTGTTTGCCTGATCACCCTTGGAAAAAATTTCCATTTTCAACATTTGTGGCTATGCTATTTGCCTTATTAACCCTAATATGCTAGACTCACTTGCAATGTCTTATCACACCAAACCTAACGCTCAAGTGGATTTTGGAAGAAGCAGCAGTAATTTGAAAAAAGCAACCACCATTGAATTACACACTAATACTAGGAATAGTAGTGCATGATGATAGTTATTCCAAATTTTTAAAGCATTGTGTTGTCGCTCAGGTATATACATAAATCAAGCTATTACATTTGTTAATATAAACCAACATTAGATTTTGAAGATTTTTTTTAATATCTAATTACCTTTTTAGCTTCGACTTTGCTTTATGTCATTCATTCCACCTTTGTGTAAGAATTTAAAAATCCGATATTCATGTAGTCCTTACTTCTTAACCTTAATATATTTGTAAATTTATAATGTGTCATGGCTAAAATAATCAAACATTCAACAACAATAATAAAAAGTGTATGTATTGAATGCAAGTTTTAGAAGTGGGGTTAGTGCTGCACTCGGTAGTGATTGGGCTCTCATCCTCACATAATCCATGCATGATCAGACCACTTATTGCTGTTTTTTTTTTTTTTTTTTTTTTTTTTGATAATCTGCAATGCATTAATAAATAAAAGCGGAACAAGGGGGTAATCTGCCTTACAAAGTGCCAGCAAGGCAGGGGGTAGATTATCCAACAGAAACACAAAAGCAATGTGAGAAAGTAAAGAAAATCTAGCTACTTGGTGTGCAACACCATTACCAGTCCTACTAATCCAAACAAACGAACAAGAAGAAAAGAACTCAACAACAGCAATGGTATTAAGCAGTTGGGTGTGAATACACCAAGGAAAAGGTTGGCTAGGGGCGTTGCTTACATCAAAACAAACCTTGGCATCCCCTTCGAAAATAACACTACTCCAATTCTCCATTTTTGCAAGTTGAATAGCCCAAAGCAGAGTTGCCGTTTCAACTTGGAGAGGGTTTGTCTCCTTAATCAGCCTAGCCCAGATTTTGATTGGCACTCCACGGTGATCACGAGCCACTAAAGCAACAATAGCATTCATTTCAGATATGGCGGCATCAATGTTGATCTTAATGCAGTCAGCGGATGGCAGGGACTAAACACTCACAGGAAGAGGAAGGCTGTGCGCTGCAGGGGAGGTAAAAATTGTGGAGAACTCATTGCACCTGGTCTGAAAAAATCTAATAGAAGAAGCTACATCCCAAACACAGTTCTGATGGAGGGAGCGATTTCTTGCCATCCAAATTTCTTCAATTGTAAATGCCACCCTCGAGGAGATTTGGCCATTGTCAACAATTCCACATGGGAGGTTTGGAGGATTCAAGACAAACTTAATAATGTCCTCCAGTTGAGAAATTGCTAAGTTCTCTGTTTTGAGGCCCCAAAAAACTGCAAACCAAAACGATCTGGCGGCAGGACAGTTAAAGAAGAGATGGCTTGAGGATTTAATGCTATCCTTGCAAAAAAGGCAATTGGTATCACTAACATGGAGGCGAGTGAGGAGATTTTCCTTAGTGGGAATAGAGTTGACTCCAATCCTCCATATGAGCATTTTTAGTCTCTCGAGCAGGTTCAATTTCCAGAGCTTATTCCAGCAAATATCACCGGTGGGTAAGGAGGGTAGGTGGGAGTGGGTCGTGTGGTAAGCTAATTTAACTGAGAATTTACCTTTTGGGTCCGGTGTCCATATGACTTTGTCAGGCAGAGGTCTAGATGGAATGGGGATGGATAGGATTGCTTGTGCCAATGGTGGATTGAACAGCTCTTTTACTAAATTATGTTTCTAGCAATGCAAATTTGGATCAATCAGCTGGCTAACAATGATAGGATGTTGGGAATATACCTCTTCTTTTGGGGTTGGGATGAAACCTTCTATCCATGGAACCCAAGGATCTGTCTAGACGTTAATGGATGTCCCATTGCCTATAGCATAGCATGCTCCTTTGGCAATGACTTTCTTTGCCAACTTAATAGCTTTCCAGATAGGTGAGGCTCTTTTAGGTGGTTCGGAGTGCATCAAATCTTCTGAAACTTTGTACTTAAACCTTAGAATATTCACACAAAGGCTGTCCCTTTTAGAGGCAATCATCCAACCAAGCTTAGCCCGAAGAGCATTATTGATATCCTTTGCTTTTTTGAATCCAAGACCACCTTGACCTTTTGGGTAACAAAGCTTATCCCACGATCTTCAAGCAAGGTACTAACCCTCGGATTTCTTTGGATTCCACCAAAATCTCCTGGAGAGGAAGTTGAGGTTCTCACACACATTCTTTGGAATGCTGAAGGTAGACATGCTATAATTTGGAATGGATTGGGCAACCGAACATATGAGAGTCCTTCTTCCAGCCCACGACAGGCACTTGGTTCTTCAACCAGTGAGCTTGACTTCTAGTTTAGCTTGTAGGTAAGAGAAATCCTTTGCAGGTGATCTGGACAGGAGGAGAGGCGCACCCAAGTATGTTGTATCTTTTTTGAGGGACCTCATCTAGAGAATACTCTTCAAGGATTTGCGAGTGCTATTTTGAGTGCGCTTTGAGAAAATAATACCCGACTTCTCCCTATTGACTTGCTGACCAGACCAGCTACAATACTTGTTTAGGATGTGGTTGATTGAGGTAGCATCTTTTTTAGATGCTTTGGAGAACAAAATGATATCGTCTGCATACATCACATGAGTAATTATGGGATCACTTCTACTAGTTCTAATTCCACCAATGTTTCTTTGTCTTAATTCCTTGTCTAACATCCTAGACAGTTTTTCTTGCCCAAAAATAAAAAGGTAAGGGGAGAGCGGGTCCCCTTACCTAAGTCCTCTGCTCGGTTTGAAGCTCTCTGATTTACCCCCATTCACAAGGACCTCAAAGTATACCGAAGAAACGTAGTTAAGAATCCAGTTTGCGAAAACTTCGTTGAAACCGAGGTGGAGAAGAACAGAGTGAATGAATTCCCAACTGACCCTATCATATGCCTTTGGGAGATCAAGCTTAATAGCCATCAGCCCTGGATTGGTTTTACGAGATTTGAAGCTGTGGAGAACCTTTTGAACAATTACTTGATTCTCGACAATCCATCTGTTTGGAATGAATGCAGACTGTGCTGGAGAAATAATTTTTTCAAGAAGAGGTCTGAGCTTTGCCACCAAGATCTTGGATATGATTTTGTAAACTACATTGCAGAGGCTTATAGGCCTGAAATGATTTACAGTAGTGGGGTTAGAAATTTTGGGAATGAGGACAATGAGTGAGCAATTTACCTCTCTAGGCATGGTCCCTCTGATGAAGAAGGATGTGACAGCATTTATGACGGAGTTGCCGATGGTATTCCAGAAATTCTTATAGAATATGGCAAGGAAACCGTCTGGACCTGGGGCTTTGAGATCATGCATACTAAAAAGAGTGGATTTGATCTCATCAGGAGAGGGGATTCTGCACAGCTCAACATTTTCATCCTCTGTGATGCACGGTAGGATGAGATGTTCAAAGTGGGGTGGAAAATCAGCTTTATTCTACTGAAACAGATTCTTGAAATGGTCAAGGAAAGTCTTTCTGATAGCGTTCCCCTCAGTAATCCATGAGCCCTCTCCATCACGTATAGCATCTATGCTATTCCTTTTTCTTCTGATAATCGTGGAAAGATGGAAGAATTTGGAATTTTTGTCCCCTAATTTCAGCCAAAGCTCTCTTGACTTTTGGTGCCACAGAGCCTCACTCCGAAGAAGCCATTCCATTAATTCAGCTTGAAGGGCTGCTTCTAAGTCTCCACCTTGGCTTGAAACAGGCTGTCTTTGGATATCCTTGATGCGTTTCATAATGGAGTTGATCCTGTCCTGGCACCTTCCAAACACTTCCTTATTCCACTTTTTGAGAGCTTCCCTAGTTGCCGCCTGTTTTTTACACAATTTAATGAAGTCTGATCCAGTGGACCACTTATTGCTGTTATGTACTTATATTAGCTCTTTGAAGGAATGTGTTTAGGAGGATGCATGCTACAGGTTAATTTTAAAAATCTATACACTCCATCCAAACCAAAACATAAAATTACATGCTTTCTAACATAAAATGCATAATCAAGCGGATTATAAATTAAAGATAAACATGATAATGGTATTCTTTTTCTCGTTTATAGCGCAGCGCCATTTGGCATCGCTCTAGGGTTGTGTCTATCAAACGTGTATAGTGAGAACAGTCCAACAGTTTTTATTGTGGTGGGAGTATTGGACGCAGCATCAGCGGGTATATTGAATTATATGGCATTGATCAATCTCCTTGCGGTTGATTTCATGGGGTCCAAGTTGCAACAATACATAAAATTTCAAATGCTGGCTTTTCTTGTTATTCTTCTTGGTGTTGGAGGCATGTCCTTGTCGGCAAAATGGACTTAAAAAAGGTTTCTGAAGTATGATTTGTGAAGCACCACAACCTTAATTAATTATAGTCGCACTCAAACCACAAGCCTCTAATCAAAAGCTACATATGTAATTATTTCAAACACTGGCCGAATTTTTGCACATTGTGTGGTGCATTTGATATCACAAATTTCTTGTTAATTTCCTCCAATATTTCTATAATTTTTCTTGTAAAAAATTGTAATTTTTAAAAAGACAAAAAAAAAAAGGTGTATGATTTAATCATATTATATATGTTAAAAAGTTTGAAAATTACATGATATAAATATGCATGTTTCATACCTACTCAAAAATGCAAATATCGTTTTAATAAAATAAAAACGTTAATATCTTTCAATTATTATTTTTACACTTGTTATATGTTATTAATGGTCCGTTTGGATAAAACTTATTTTGCTGAAATTGAAAACTGAAAACACTGTAGCAAAATAATTTTTAAATGTGTGAATAGTGCCGTGGGACTCATTTTTAATGAAAAAGTTGCTGAAAAGTGAAGTTTGTGGGTCCCGTGAACAATGTGCGAGACCCACTGATGTGCTGAAAAGTCAAAAATTTCAGCTATTGTTCATGCACAGTGCATGAACGTAGCCTTGAGTAAGAATATCATATTTTAAATCAATTACTTCTCATATAAATCTTAAAATTTTACACCTGTAAGAGGCGGTGATCCATAGCCCAACTCAAGTTAAGTGGGTAACTACAGTGTGGCGGCCCAATACAATCAATTTGTAGAGGTAGGTTGCCAAGGTCAACCTTTTCAAGCTTTAATAGATTCGTTAAGGGGTTTAGAGAAAAGTCTAATTCTTAGGTTGTTAAAAATACAAGCAATTACCAATAAGAAAGGAAAAGATTTGCATCAAACTCTTCCTCGGATTAGTCCAAGGATCACTAGTTCATACATTACTCAATTCTCAATTACAAAGCTTCTTATTGCCCTTTATCTTTTTTTGTCCAATTTCCTCCCCCTCCTCCCCCCCCCCCCCCCCCCCCTCCTTTTTAAGGGAGTTTCCTTCCTTTTTATAGTAGCTAGCGCCTCATCCCAGCCCTCCCCTTGGGATGCCATGGATTCTTGCTTGGATACTTGTCTTATTAATGCCTGGCTGGTGGTGATAGAGTAGGTTGCAAACTGTAAAAACACTATTCAGAGGTCATTCTGTCATTAAATGCGGCAGACTGAGTTGGTGCAATATATTTAATGTGGAGGTAATTGGTACTTTATCTGGAAACTTTTCCTCTTGTTTACCTATACGTCTTTACTTCTTTTCTCGGTCTTCAGTCTTCTAGCCCAAGTAGCTTGTCTACAGTCTACCAAGGGTGTTCACTCCTCGAGCTCCTTGGGCGGGCCACTTCTTCGGTTTCAATATTTAAGCTCTTGTCAACATGCTGGGCCGAAGTTGATGAGGAGTTGGGCCCACCTTCTCCTCGGGTCAAACCTACCTGGCAATATTCCGTATTCAAACCTTACCCTCCCACAACATCAAAATTTTATTATATTTAAATAATTAATGCATCATTTGAAATAATAATATAACAAATTTTTTTTTTTTTTAATTCTATATATATACACACACACTAGCTTGGGATGCTCAGAGGCTATAAATAAAATAAAAATTAACATTTGTTTAGGTTGTGAAGGAGTAAAAGAGTAAAGTAGATGTATTTCCAAAGCGGAAAAGTTTTGAGAATTGAGAGGCGTCATGAAGTTGCTTTTGCTGCATGAGAGTGTGATGTGGTTTAACTTAATTATTGTGTGGCACATGCCATGAGTGAATTAAGGTGTGTGTCACCATGTGCCCAGTGCAATGTACCACATGCAATGTCACTATTTCAAACTTTTAACATCCACTCCTTAAATACCGCCTCACCTTACTACCTATTGACAGTCTCATACACACAAAGCTAGTGCTAATGCTAGTGCTAGTGCTAGGTTCGAATTATCACTCACTTGCACTTTCAAAGTTTCAATCACTATCCTAGTAAAAAAAATGCCAACATTATTCACTAATTTACATTCATTCTTTCTCTTTCTCCTCCTCTTGTCTTTCGCATTACAAGTTTCTAGTGAGTCTCAATGTGTGACAGAATCTACAAACGGGTGTCACGACAAATCCAAGGCCTTAAAACTCAATCTCATTGCTATTGCTATTATTTTAGTTACTAGCATGATTGGTGTGTGCCTCCCACTACTTACACAATCCATACCAGCTCTCAACCCTGATTCTAAAGCATTTTCTATCATCAAAGCATTTGCCTCCGGGTTCATTCTCGCTACTGGCTACATGCATGTTTTGCCCGATTCCTTCGCCTGCTTAGAGTTTGACTGTTTGCCTGTTCACCCTTGGAAAAAATTTCCATTTTCAACATCTGTGGCTATGCTATCTGCCTTATTAACCCTAATGCTAGACTCACTTGCAATGTCTTATTACACCAAACCTAATGCTCAAGTGGATTTTGGAAGAAGCAGCAGTGATTTAAAAAAGGCAACCACCACTGAATTGTTAAGGCAACCACTACTGGGAATATTAGTGCAGGATGATAGTCATTTCAAATTGTTAAGGCATCGTGTTGTCGCTCAGGTATATATATACATGAATCAAGCTATTACATTTGTTAATATAAACCAACATCAAATTTTGAAGATTTTTTTTTATGTAATTACCTTTTTAGCTTTAACTTTGCTCTATTTCATTCATTCAAGCTTTGTGTAAGAATTTAAAAATCCGATATTCATATAGTCTTTCTTACTTCTTAGCCTTAATATATTTGTAAATTTCTAATGTGCCATGGCTAGAATAATAAAAAATTCAACAACAATAGTAAAAAGTGTATGTATTGAATGCAGGTTTTAGAAGTGGGGATAGTGGTGCACTCGGTGGTGATTGGGCTCTCATTGGGTGCCTCACATAAGCCATGCATGATCAGGCCACTCATTGCTGCTATGTGCTTCCATCAGCTCTTTGAAGAAATGGGTCTAGGAGGATGCATACTAAAGGTTAATTTAATAATTTATACACTCCTAATTAAATTATTTTTTCATCCAAACCAAAACATACAATTACATGTAACATGGTTTCTAACATAAAATGCATGATCAGGTGGATTATAAATTAAAGATGAACACAATAATGGTGTTCTTTTTCTCGTATACAGAGCCATTTGGCATCGTTCTAGGGCTGTGTCTATCAAACATGTATAGTGGGAAGAGTCCAACAGCTCTTATTGTGGTGGGAGTATTGGACGCAGCACCAGCGGGTATATTGAATTATAAGGCGTTGGTCAATATCCTTGTGGTTGATTTCATGGGATCCAAGTTGCAACAAAACGTAAAGCTTCAAATGCTGGCTTGTCTTGCTGTTCTTCTTGGTGTTGGAGGCATGTACTTGTTGGCCAAATGGGCTTTAAAAAGGATTCTGTAGTGTGATTTGTGAAGCACCACAATCTTCTTCCCCTTTTATTATTATTATTATTATTATTATTATTTATTTAGTTTATTTTTTATCCCTAGATAGAACTTTTTTTTTAATTTTTTTTTATACAAGGTAGAAATTTTATTATAGCCTAATTTAAGTGTATATGTGTGTGAAGTCCCTTTATGGAGTCTTGAATTCCGGCCCTTATTCCCCACACTCCACTAACACTTATACTTGTATAGTGACTATCGTACCAAGCAGGGCCGGCTCAATGGTATAAGCCATTGATGCGGCCGCCTAAGGCCCCAAGTGAAAAAAAAGGCTCCTAAATTTTAACCAATATAAATTAATTAATCCAAAATATTAACTGTAGGGACTCATTTCGGGCGACTCTCGTATAATAAATTTGTAGAGAGTGGATAGAAGGACTAGGCACTAGCAAGCAAGACAACAGTCAACGTGGGTTTACAAGATCAATGACAAGAATTTGACTAAGTGTTCTTAAGGAAAGTTCGTCCTTGGCCTAGTCCGAGGAGCTCTTTCCTTAGAACCAATAAATATAAGGGTTGTCCTTGAACATCCTGAAAACCCCTTAACCTCCCCACTGAAGGGCCAACCTCCCAACCATTTTATTTTGGGGGTTCTATCTATTATATAGTCTTGTTCAGTTGATCTCTGCCGTCCATTTGTCGGCCATCTGAACTTGTGTCTGAGGGTTCGTCCCATCAGCCGCCTTTGCAAGCTTTCTGTTAGTTGAAGTAACCAAGGCATCACTGTTTGCTGGTCAATTCACCATTAATGTGACCAGAGTGTTGGTGGCATGCATTTAATGGGTGAGTGATAGCTTCCTTCTTTCAATGTCGGCTTGCCGAGGACATGGGCATCCTCGGCGAGGTCCCTTCATGACTTGGGCCTCTCCCACTCATCCTCGGATCGTGCGCTCTTCTCGGCATGGGTTTTGGGCTCGATATGGAGTGGGTCGGGGTTGCCAAATATTTGGGCCCCACATTAACCAATAAATAAAATAATATTTTCTTATCAAATGAAAAACAAATAAAAAAGAGAAAAAAATGTTATGTCCACAACATTTTTACAATAAATCTTAATAGCAGATTGTTAAATGTTGTTATTGACAGCAAAAAAATAATTTTAGTAGTAGGTTCAACTAGAAAACAAGAAGCAACTTAACACTTAAGATTTGTCATAAAAAATATTCTGAATGTAGCACTTCTAAAAGAAAAAAGAAAAGAAAGAAAGCAATTCACAGAAAAATTCACAACATTTTTCACAATAGTCAAGTTAGCAAACTTTTACTAGTTCTCAACTAGATTCACCACTGACATCACTCTTTTACTCACTACTATCAATCTACCACATCAAAGTTTTGTCAAATTTTTTGTGTTTATAAACTTAAAAAAAAAAAAAAAAAAAAAATTCTACGTGGTTCATGTTGATTAATAATAATTTTATATATGAAACAAGATAACTAATTTTCGCCTTAGGCCTCCAAATGCATCAAGCCGCCCCTGGTACCAAGGGTGTGTGGTGGTATCCCTAGAGAAAACTTGAACTTTATCTTGTCTATCTATACTATTAATAAGAGGATTTTCTGTTTGGGTTTCATCATTTTGCGTATTAAAATACCCTCACACAAATCTTTAAACTCTTTAACGCTCATTTGTTTTAATGTAAAATATTTTCCCATTTTACCGTATTTATTTTGCAATAAAATATTTAGTTAAAAGTAAAATATTTTCAGTCAACAAATCATCCTAGACAAATTTGTGTAAAATATTTTACGCTTAAAATTTTGGTAAAATATTTTACATTTGCTTTCCTGGCTCTTACCCAATACTTTCACTCCCTTAAACCTCGAGAAAGTATACCATGTTTCGGTAATACCAACTCAGCATCTGTTTTTGTATTTTCTACCCAATAAATGAGTAACACTTGTTTCAAAAAGTCACATCAGACTACTCCAATAAATGATTAATTTATTTTCCTGATAGTATAGAAGATTGTGATTAATTTATTGAAGTAGTCTAATATGGTTTTTTGAAATAGGTGTCACTCATTTATTGGGTAAAAAATACCAAAACAGATGCTGAGTTGGTATTACCGAATCATGGTATACTTTCTCTCAAACCTCAGCCCCTCTCATGCTCTCTTCCTCTCAGTTTTTGCTCTCCATTTCCCATGACTACTCTCCCTTCTCACTTTCAAGTTCTCCCTCCTCTCTCTTCTTTTCTCTTTGGCAGTCCATTGGGACTCCTACTAATGAGTAGTGAGGTGGTTGGCGTCGATGTCTCCAGCATAGAGGTTGTGGCGGTAAGTGCAGTGCAGATTGTAGATATCCTCCCCTCTATACTCTTCCTTCTGTTCTCAATTTCTTTGAGGTCGCATCTCTCAGATCCCGATAGATGGGTCATTGGTGGTGAGTTTGGTTTTGAGTTTAGTAGGTGGGTTTAGTTTTGGATTTTGGTGGCTGGGTTTTGTTTTGAGTTTGGCAATTAGGTATGGTGTTGGGTGATCGATGGTTTGTCGATTCAATGGTGGTGCGTTGGGGGTGGGTTTCGGTGTTGATGGTGGCCGATTGCGGTGGGTTTTCATTGATCATTGATCTTGGATTTTTTTTCCCTTCTCGTTGTTGTGGTGGTGTGGGTGGTGGTTGTTACAGTGATGTGGATGGTTGTATTTTGGCATTGGATTTTGGTGGCAGCAACAGTGATGGCTTCTTCTTCTTCTTCTTTTTCTTTTTTCTTCCTTCTTCCTAATCTGGATTTGGTACAGTTGGTGGTGGTTTGTGCTTGCATCGGTGGTGGTTGGTAGGGGCTGATTTGTGTTTGCATTTTCAAGTGTTTAGGTCAACCAAACACTTGAAAATGTTTTACTAAAAATATTTTATTGTAAAATTCTTTATTTGTAAAATATTTTACAGAAATTTTTTAAAGAAACAAACGAAGCGTTAATACTACTATCTTTTAGTTAAATAATTCTAAATTAAAAAACACAAACGGGTTAGAAGAGTAATCTACTGTTCCTAAGTTTTAGGATTTTTCCTTTATCTCCTCCATTCAACCTAAAATTTAAGATAGTCTGTCTATCTCATTTTTTAAATTATTCCACTTTATCTTACCTCTTTCTCACCAAAAAAAAAAAAAAAAAAAAATACACGCGGTTATTTATATATCACTTTTAAACATTATAGCACCAAATAAATAAATAAATAAGAGCATTATTGTATACACAAAGCGCGTGTGATAAGTTTATATGAAAATGAAAGCTTCAATTGTTTATTGTTTGGGTCAACTAGATAATAATGATTACCATCTCTTAAGAATCAAGTTTGTTTTGAAGTATCTTCAAATATTTACTTTTAACGTCTCTCTTCTATAAGGTGAGAATCATCTCCCTAAAAATAGTAAAATACAAGGAAAAATCACACAATGTCTCCTGGCTTGTGTTTGTTTCCTTAATCTCCCTAACTTTTGAGTGAGTATTTATGCTTGTTCTTCAAGAATTTAATTTTTTTGTAATGAATTCAAGTTATTTTGATAAATTTGCTAAGATTTGTGCATAATTATAGGTTTGAGTTCAAGTTTAGGATGTGCATGTGGACAGATTATGGAATTAGGCAATGTATATAAATTTTGTGTCCCACTTTATGTTGTACCAATCATAATTTTTTATGTATTTATTTGACTTTTTATATAAAATAATTAAAGTTAAAAAAAAAAATCAAACAAAAAGTGAGACAAATGATTTGTATTGGTCTAACTTTTCACTAACTTGTGCTACACGTAGGAAAGTTTCATAAAAAATTGCACCACCAAGACTTTGTCAGATCATTAAAACTTAGAATCTGATTAGCATATCTCATATATTCTAGTTTTGAAAAAAAAAAATCAATAGATTCAAAGTTTAGAATCTGATTAGCAAATCTCATATTCTAGTTTTGAAAATGAACCAACAAAATTCAAATGTTAAAACTTTTAAAAGGTCAACAAATTTAAAAATTCAGAAGATTCAAAACTAAGAAATTATTAAAACAAAACAAAAACATGATCCACTTTTTTTTTTTTTACAAGATAGAATTTCTACTCTAGCCTAATCTAAGTGTATATGTGTGAAGCTCCCTTCTAGAGACTTAAACTCCGGTCCTTACCTCTTCCACCCTACAAGCACTTATACTTGTAGAGTGACTATCGCACCAAGGGTGTGTGGTGATAAAACATGATCCACTTAAGAGAAGCCCATGGTTGCACCTTTCTCTTAGACATATTGTCAATATTGGCACAGTTTGCTAATGACAATTTTCATATATTGCAAAAAATGAAAAAAAAAAATAGATATTAAAACTTCCAACAGGAAAAAAAAAAAAATCAAAAAATCAAAAAATTTAGAGCCTAGAAATTTTAGATAGCAAACAAAAAAATATATGACTACACAACAGAAAAATAATTACCTCCAAAAGAATAATTTAATAAATTTATGGCCATAGTTATTGAAATCTGCCAAAAAGAGTTACATAATGCAAAAAATGAACCCAAAATTTCAAATGTTAAAACTTCCAAAAGGCCAAAAAAATTTAAAGATTCAGAAGATTAAAAGTATTGAAAAAAAAAAAAAATATATATATATATATATATATTTATATATATGTCTACGAGAATAGAGAAATATAGAAGAAAGAATGGTTACCCTCAAAAGAAGAATCCATAACTATAATTGTTAAAATATGCCAGACAAAAAAAAAAAAAAAAGAATTGAAAAAATTCATATGTCAAAAATTCCAAAAAATAAAATTAAAGAATTAGAAGATCATTGACATGATCTACATGAGAGAAGCCCATGGTTGCATCTTACTTAAGAGACATATTGACAATAGTTGTATGATTTGCTAATGAAAATTTTCAGATTGCAGCAACTAACCCAAAAATTTAGATATTAAAACTACCAAAAATCACCCAAAAAAAAAAAAAAAAATCAAAGAATGAGAAGAATAAGCCTAGGAATTAATCCTCCTATATCTTTTAAATCATAGAATTTAACTAAAATTCTACTATTTATCAAAGTTTGACGATGTTCCAAAGTATATCTTTTTTTATTTTTGAGAAACCAAAGTATATCTTTTATGAAATACTTAAAAATCGTGCATCTTTTTTTTATTATAAAAAAATCAAATATATAAATAAGAAAAAAAATTTTTTTGAGAAAAATATAAATAAGAACTTTAGTTCTATAGACTATTGTGTGACTAAAGTTTCAAACATGCACTCTTAATATTTAGGGGTAAAATTCAAATTATGAAATTTGAAGGTGAAAAATTTAAATTCCTCTAAACTTTAAGAGTTTAATTTGCAATTTATCAAAAAAGAAAAAGAAAAAAGAGTTGTATTAAAGCCTCCTCCTACTCCTTTGTAAGTTGTAATGCAGGGAAAGGATAACACCACCGTGGGACACTTTCAAATGAGTAATGCTTACCATTAGGTTCTTCGATTTGTTCGGTCCTTACTATGATGTAGTATAGGGAATGAGAATAACTGAAAGAAGAGAAAGTGCCATAGTGAGGGAGCTTGCTTACTTAGCGCTTGCGCTAAGGATCTAATCAGAGTCAACTTGGATTAAAACCGCCATAGAACGAAGCTTAGACGTCGCCCATATGCTAGAGATTATGTTGGGTTTGCTGACAGCATTGGCCACACTAGCTTCCATGATCAGTAGAAGGTATTGGTATCCGGGCCAATAGAGTCGACGAATAGGATTGAAATCAGTGTGAAGAAGAGTCATTCGAGGAAGGGAGAGTCTTTGATCTCAGGCTCATCAATACCGGTTGAGACGGTAGGCGGACGACGAAAAATAGTTTTCAACTTTCAATTTCCAAAGGCATTATTTGCAAAACCACAAAGCTGGCTTTTCAGTTTTCACCTTGTTTCTTTTTATCAGCCTTAACCCACGTGCGCTCTCTCTCACATACAAAGATTTGGTTCTGTTAACACTTTGATCATGGAGTACTTCAACAGCTTTCCCATTCAAGAACACAAGTACTGCCACCACTGGGGAACATTATCCATATCTCCTGTTAATTCTATGACATATATACAACAAGCTACCTTCTGAAGAGAGCTTCTTTAACGCACTCGTACACCAAATTTGGAAGTGGAAACTTTTGGCCATAATGACAGCACTTTTCGTACCCTTTTGGAGCATTGTTCTTGTGACAAGAATGAACAAGTCGTATATGGTTCTTGCACTGACAAGGTTGAGATTGACATGTTATTGGGTGTTGCTGACTTATCTCAGCAACTTCTTTCTCTGCAAGATTTTCTCAGGGTTCTATATTTGAAAGTATCTTAGATGAAGGGTGCCAATTCAATGTGATTCTGAGATTGACAATGTATAGAAAGACCCACATCCCACTTTTTTGTTTGGAAGGTTCTTGACTTGGTATATTTGTGAAGGCAAAATATATATTTTAGGTACTTTTTTAGTTTTTTGTTGGGCTTCTCTTAGAGTTGTATGGCAATTAGCCAATTAGTATTTAGGTTTATGGTGGATATATACTGGTTTTTCCCTTTTGTTACTTTTCTTCTCTTTATTAATACAATCATTGTTTTGTTTTGTTTTTAGAATAATACACTGTTATTTTTTCTTCTCTTTAATACAGATACAGTCATTACTCATGGTATAGTATTATTATGGTGCTTAATATTGATTATACACAAAAGCGCATTGATACAAGTTGTTAGTATATAACTTAGTAATTTAGCCTAGCCTATTGGGCTTAACCCAGTATACTGTACTTGTAGTATACTCATATTAATTGTACTTTACATATATTTAGCCTATATAAAGCTCTCTATTGTACAATGTTATACACACAAAACGTATAAACTATTCAGTCTTTCTCTTTCTCTTTCTCACTTTATATTCTTAACATGGTATTAGAGCAAAATTTCGTTCTTGGCATTAAACAACTATCTCTACACAAGAAAGAAATTTTCCACGTGCACACAAATCAATCCTCCATCCCAACCACTTGCCTTGCTGCCTCCTAGATTTGGACTCCACAGAATCATGCAACCACTGTCGCTCACACCCGTGTCTAAGATCCACAAGCTTAGCAATCAGTGCCTCCTCTTTCACATCTATGCAAATCGAGCCTTCTACTAATGAAACCAACCACACATACGTGGTCCACGGCCCCTAGCAACCAAAACCCAGAAATATGGCCTCCAGAGGATGTTTCACGCACCTCCACAACCCATTGTCACTCCTCTTTATTGTGATAATCGTAGCGCTATCTACATTGCTCATAATGATGTCTTCCATGAACGCACAAAGCACATTGAAATTGACTGTCACATTATTTGCCAGTATCTCAAGAAATATAATCTCTAGTTATTCTCCATCTCCTCTGCCAACCAACCTACTGATATTTTCACCAAAACTCACTCGCCTGGTCGTCTTCAAGATTTGATATCCAAACTCCAGTTGGCTTCCTCCTTTCCACCTCGAGTTTGAAGGGGGATGTTAGTATATAGTTTAGTTTAGCCTAGCCCATCGGACTTAGCCCAGTATACTGTACTTGTAGTATACTCATATTACTTGTACTTTACACATACTTAGTCTATATAAGGCTCTCTATTGTACAATGTTATACACACAAAATATACAGACTATTCAATCTTTCTCTCTCTCACTTTATATTCTTAACACAAGTTATTCGATCTACTTTCTTTTATTTTGTTTATCTTTAATCTTTTCCTGCTAAATTTAGTTCAATCGACGCATATTCTGATTGCCTCTTAGTCCTAAGGATAGACATGGCCTCGTTTAGTTATAGAACTTTCAGTTGAAAGTGGATTGATGAAAAGCTCTGATGGCTAAAGCCTCACAAGAGGAAAAAAAATGCAAGTTTTATATGGATACATACAGCTACTTTTTAGAAATCTGAACCAGCAACAGCATGAACAAGTGGAAAGTAGTAAAAGGTAAGGGTTGTTACTGAATTCTCCTTCGCACCTGAACACATTTAGGAGAAACCGGTTCCACACATCCCTTTGTGTAATTGACATTTACTTTTTTTAATTGCAAACCCCAATGGAAAAAAACAGAAGGCTCAGCCACACTGTTCATAAGGCAGAGCCTCCTTATGAATTACATTCACAAATTGTTAAGGAACAAGTCCTCCAACGAAAAAACCTGGGAAAGAATTGGACAAATTCCACCTAGCCAGGAAATGGGCTGCTTTATTTTCATTTCTAAAGACCCAATTGAACTCCAGCTGATTAAAATTAACAAAAAACAGACTAATATCAGCAACAAAACTAGCAAGCCTCCAAGGCACGACTGCATCTCTGTTGTTCACTGCCTCTATGCAGCTTCTGGAGTCACCTTTTAACACCGCGTGCCTAAACTGCATTTGACTAGCCAGCTAGATGGACAATAGGATAGCTTTGGCTTAGACAGGGATGTCAGTATTCACTTTCTTAGAAGATGCAACTACCTGTTCGTGACTTTTATATTCATTTGATAATAAATATAGCCTTAGATATAGAACATTAAAAAACAGGCTAGCTTTTTTAATTAATGAATTATTGTTTCACATAACTCATACTGACAATCAATATTTTGATAGACCATTGCCACTTCAGAGAAATTGCTTGAAATGTTATTCTTTGATAATTTTGTTCCTCTCCTCAAATGTCATTACAAAATAAACATATGAAGATAATGAGCATTGAAAGCCTTGATCCTATACAATTAGCCAAAAAGATTCAGCAATCTAAGCTTCATAGACTCTGCACTCCTCATCAGCTGGGTTTGCCTTGCAGAAGTCCTCTAATGGATCTCCGCTACCTGCAAAAGCTGAACCTGGCCACCTTAATGCTACCAAATGAGCCAAATCAACGACCCTTTGGCTGCAAACAAAACCAAAGTCAGGTCATAATCAAAGTTACACTGAACGAATAGTCAAGCACTCTTGGATTCTTTTACCTTCTATAAATGAGCACTTCTAAGTACTAACTAATAGAAAATCTAGTTAAAGTATGAACCATATGATTCAGTATCCTCACCTGTATCCCCATTCATTGTCGTACCAGGCAACCACCTTGACCATGTCATCACCCATGACCATTGTCAATGAAGAGTCAATGGTAGAAGAAACATCTGTGCACCGGAAGTCTACTGAAACAAGAGGGACATCACACACATCCAATATGCCCTTCAATGGCCCCTCAGCTGCTTTTCTGAAGGCTCCATTGACATCTTCTGCTGAAATGCCCTTCTTCGCAACATTTATAACAAGGTCAACAACCGACACATTAGGTGTAGGCACACGGAGTGCGATGCCATTGAGCTT
This sequence comes from Quercus glauca, assembly GCA_023736055.1. Classification (NCBI taxonomy): domain Eukaryota; kingdom Viridiplantae; phylum Streptophyta; class Magnoliopsida; order Fagales; family Fagaceae; genus Quercus; species Quercus glauca. Next base: position 85,840,935 of record CM043316.1, on the reverse strand, counting down.
GCCCTTGAGCTGGGGTAGCACTAGAGACACGGCCTTGGCTGCACCAGTGCTTGTTGGGACTATGTTCAATGCTGCAGCCCTGGCTCGCCTCAAGTCTCTGTGTGAAGCATCCAAGAGCCTCTGAAGAGACACAACGTAGGCTATAACTTTAAGTACCTTTATTTGAAATCATTATAACACTAAGCATTTTTATAGGAATTTTTTTATTATTATTGTAAGAGCACATTATTTGATCTCTTTAAATTGTTGGAATGTTGTACTCAATGAAAACAATGAAGATATGACCCTACATGAGGAGAAAAAAATCTGCGTTTGATGGTTTACCTGGTCTCCAGTGTAGGAATGAGTGGTTGTCATGGTTCCCTTGACAATGCCTGCAAAATAAGAAATAATTAGATTTATTTTCTCAAAAGCCTCTCTAATGCTGAAAGAAAATTGAAGCATGTGTTATGGCAAGCACAATTTCAGCCTCATATTCATGTGCACAAACGTTTAGTCCCAGAAGCCCTTATTTGATTTATGCTGCAAAATTTTATGAATCCTTACTGAATTCTTCATCCAAGACTTTCACAAAAGGAGCCAGGCAGTTAGTGGTACATGAAGCATTGCTGCAGAAGGAAAATATTTGACCCCCATTTAGAATATACCATTATAAGAGGTAACATGTATAAGAAATTAAGTAGCTCAAGCACAGTCATAATTGTTTGGTTAGCATGTTAATTAGACTATATGGGAACACTGACCTAACAATATTAGCAACCTCGTGCGAGTAATCCTTTTCATTTACCCCAACAACATAGGTTGGAATGTCAACACCTTTTGCTGGAGCAGTGATGATAACTTTCTTGGCACCAGCTTGGATGTGTTTCCCAGCACCGGGACCATCCACAAACACTCCTGTTCCCTGTAGGGAAATTTAATCGATAATCTTATAAGGTCTGTCCAAAATAGAGCCAACTTGGGAATTTTTTTTTTCCCATGAATTACAAAATTTCTTATGCTATCTTGCACTTGAGGAGACTCTGATAGTTGAAGAATGAAAGGACAGGACTTACCTCAATAACAATGTCAATGCCAAATTCAGCCCAAGGGAGCTTGAGAGGGTCCCTGTTGGAGACAACCTTGATGGGCTTACCATCAACGGTTATGGTGGTGTCGTCTAGTATTTTCACATCTGCTTTAAATGTCCCCAGCATAGAGTCATACTTTAGCAGATGTGAAGCCTGTATTGGCAATGATCAATGAAACTTATTAACATTAACCAAGTTAAAAGCATGGTAATTCAGAGCTCATAAATAAAGTATCTTACATTCTTGACACCACCACTGTCATTGACAATGATAACATCAAGGGGTGAGTTTTTGCGCCCATGCCAGCATCGGAGGAAGTTCCTGCCAATACGTCCAAATCCGTTGATTGCTACCTTCAGTTTGGCCACTGTTTCTCCCCTAACTGGAGCTGATCCTGTTGTCTAGTTTCAGGAATATGTGCAAAGTAATTAGCAGTGACAATATTCAGTGAATACTTAAATAGTCATCTTAGAACCCCATAGCCATAAAGCTAGAAAGCTATAAAGCTATAAATTCTGAAAATTTTTATGTTTTGTTCTTTTCATTTGTGTATATCTTGTATACCTCCCATGTAACCTTTTTTCTTCTTAGATAAATCTAATTATCAAAAAAAAAAAAAAAAAAAATTGAACTGAAGGTTCTATTCGAAGTTACTGGCATATGCATACATTCTATTTTTTGTTTTCAGAAATTAAAAGCGTTACATTCAATTTTTAATAAATTTTCAATTGTGGCATGGCTATTCTAATTGATAATTGCTAGTTTGTAAATTGAAAATTCGTTATGAAGTATAAAACTCTTAAGTGAATGTCTTAAGTTAATAAGAGTGCCTCTTAGGTTTAAGCTTATGAAAAATGTTAGTTTTTGTTAATGTTGCAAATCACATAGAAGGTTTGAGGTTGTAAAACAAAGCAAGCTACCAGAAGTTGACACAAGATTAATTTGATAAGTGGCTACTGGCTAGCCAAGCAGCATATCCTTTGGTTCAACTTGATTTTGTTTTACACCCTTTGAAAAGCTGAATAAAAGCTTGCTAAAGCTTGAGGAGTGAACTCTTCAGTTACAAACTAGGAGGAACCATCTGTGTGGCTTATAAATTTGTTCAAGGCAAAGTTATTTTATTTATTTTATTTTATTTTTCTTTCCTCTTTTCTCTTCTAACAAAGTTTTAGAGGCATGTTTGATATGTTTCGGATTTATCATTGGATTGCTAAAGCAAAACAACATATAATCTCTGTTATCCTCTTTTAACATATATCAATCCATACTTCCATGGTCTAGTCTATTTTACTCTTTAAAGAAATATCAATCCAAGAAGGAAGAGAAGATAACCCTGGGAGTAAGTTGGGCAGCCACAACATCAAAGAAGGATGCCCCTCTAGCATTCTTGGAGTAGGTCAAACATGTACTGGATCTTAGCCCAGAGAACTCAGCTACTTCCAGCCTCTGTACAACCAAAATGAATTAACAATCCCAATAAACAAGAAAGCCACTAAAACATCGTCTAACATGAACAGATGAACTTATGCAGAGGGACACTACCTTAGAGGAGCATTGGGTTGGGAAAGAGTGGAAATTCTTGGAGGGAAGCCTTGTGTTGGTTGGAATTCTTGAAGAAGCTAGAGCTGCATGGCTGGCCATGGCTGCAACTAAAGCTATGTGACCAATTTCCTCAGTTTTATAGAGTTCAGTTTGTTTTTTTTTTCAGTTAATATAGTCACTTTTTAATTGCTTTTTGGTTATAAAAATTAATGGTTGCAAGTGAGTTAATGGAACGTGTGGTGAGAATGGTACTTGAAAGATAAATGAGATAAGATCCTGTTTGTGCTTGCTACTTCATAATCTAAACCACAGATTGATCACCCGTTAGTTTCTTCCTGCAATGCCCTTACATTTTTTCAAAGGACAATGTGTCCCCATCTTATTGATCTTTTGTTAGCAAATTTCTGGCTGTTGGGAAATCATGGCTGATGGTGGAGAACGTTCAATTCAAGGGACAATATCTCTGTCATTTTACATTGCATGACTAGGTTAATGTACCACTCAAGGAATTCTTTCCTGTAATTATTTAATGTGCTTGAAATGATTTAATGTGCTTGAAATGATAGTCTTTATTTAATGCGCTTGAAACGATAGTCTTGAACAATCATATTAGGGGGGGAAACCACTCTAGTAGGTTGGAATTATGCAAAAAAAGGAAGAAAAAAAAACGAATTGATTATAAAGGGAAAAAAATGAAATGAAAAATATAACAAACTAGAGTGGATTGATTGTAAAAGAAAGGAATTAAACATCTTTGTTTGGGAGTTTTTTCCCCCCAATGATTTGAGAGTTAAGTACACCCTTTGCAATATTGTTTAGGAGTAAAAGATAAATGAAAATGAAAGAATATTTTTGTATGGACCCAGTCTTAACGGCCCAAGCCCAATGAGTGTGGGATTGAGGGTTATAGAGCCCAATGCAATAAATTTATAGAGAGTGGATTAAAGAGTTGGGTCCTAGTCAGTGTTATAATGGCTATGATGGATTTATAGGATGGTCATACAAGAAGAGTGCATACAAAGCTCAAACTCTTTTGTTGTCCGAGGGGGCAAAAGTTCTTATAGGCTGAAGAAACGAATTACAAATGTTGCTCTCCAATACAGTGTATTTTCCACCTTTTTCTCCCTCCCCCTTGTGCATGGGAGGCCTTTCTCATTATATAGGTCCATTTTGGTGATCCTGGCCTTACACCTGTTGGCCATCCGAACCTCCATTTGAGTGCCCGTCCCATCAGACACCAATTTTGGCCTTTTATGAGTTGCGATGGCCAAGGAGATACTGTTCAGATGTCTCCTTCACATAAATGCGACCAGAAAAGTAGCTGTCATGCATTTAATATGGAGGTGACAGCCTTTCCTTTAGATATTTTTGTGTCTCCTTCTTTCCATGGAGAACGTGTCTGGGCTGCTTCTACCATGGTCCGAGGGGTAATCCTTCCTCGGACCGCCGTTTACTTCCTTATTTCCCTACTTGGCTCTGGACTGGGTTTCCTTATGAGTTTCTGCCTTCCTCGGATGGGTCGACCCCTTCGGATTAGGCTTAAGGCCCAACACACGAATTTTGGACCACTGTTCCCATAATAGCCCCTCAAAACTCCGGTTTTTTCCTCTTATCCGAGGAGGAAAAGGCGGGGTTTTGATTCTTAAAGGATGGAGTCATTTATTCTTCTGGTTCGCACGTGTGGGAACACCATTTTTCGCACCCCATAATGGCCACTGACGCTTCGCGTCTCGCGAGGCGCCATTAATTGCTTTAGGCGGCTTGATGTTCCTCGCATCCAACGGTGGATCGCAGATCCAATGGATGGCATTCTTTCTTGGGTTTTGAACAGCGTAACCCCCATTTAATCTCGTCTCCTATATAAATCGTCTGGTTTAACTCCTTTCTTCCATTTTACACTTTCAAGCTCTCCAAAAATTTCAGGCGCTCAAACACTCCAAGCTCTCTTAGTCGCTAATCTTCCTTGAGTCTATCCCTTAAGAAATTTCACAAGATTTCTCTTAAAGGTTCCAGATTCAGTATACCGTTTTCGTAAGTATTTGCCTACCTCGTCCTTTAATTTCTTCTTGGCTAAACTCCTTGGCCTTCTTCTTTCTTTTGAAAACCTTTTCCTTGTCATCCATATTCACATAGATGGGTAGGTTTAAACACTTAGTGGATTCTCCGTCTGGTATGGAGGGTTTTAGAGCTAAGTATCGTATCCCACAGGGGGTGGGCTCAGAGTATTGTCCTCCGAAGCGGGTACTTATTGATAGGGAGGTGGGCCAGGTTGTCATTCTGATGATTGCTTTTATAGAGGGAGGAATGACCCTTCCCATAGGTGAGGTGACTAGGGATTATCTGTGTAACCATAGGATATGCCCTCATTAGTGCGCCCCTAACACGTTTAGAGTCTTAATGTGTGTAGATGCCCTGAATACCCAGATGAATTTGGAGCTAACATGGCATGATGTCGTTCATATGTACAAGTGCCATTACCTTGCTACCGCAGGCTACTACCATAGGTCTCGGTCCGAGGCCGTTAGGTTGATATCTTGTCTTCCCAATTCCAATAAGGGCTTGAAAGATGATTACCTGATCGTCTCCGAAAAGTGGCATGACGGTCTTTCTTGCCCAACTCGGGCAGGAGAACCAGGTGGGGTTCCATAGGATTAGTTTCTTTGGGCAAGGGACTTAGCCCTATTGCTTTTATTTATCATTATCATTATTTGTGACAATCTCCGTTGTTCTGACCGTGATTCTTTTCTCGGCTATTTTTTGCAAATAAGGATTGCGTCGCCCCAAAACTCAGCCTGACCAACGTTCAGGCTCTTAATTACATCCTCAGATCAGAAGTGTGTGTGAGTGAGGACAAGAAGCTGCGCGCCGCTCACCTCATCTTGGATTACACCCCTTTGTCTCGAATTTTCCAAGAAGCCGGCCAGGCAATAAGGGCCAAAAGCTCTCGTCTAGCCCGAATAGACATCTCAAAGTCAGGGTTCTTGGCATCAAGGGACCTCCCGCCTGTTCCACCGCCCAAACCGCGTCCCATTCAAGAGGTAGCTGCCCCGAGAGAGGAGGTAGCCTCTGTGCAATCGTCCCTCGACGTTGAGATCAACCAATTTCATTTTGAGGAAGATGAGGGAAAAGCTGCGAACCCTACTATTCATCTTGAAAGCTCCGAGGAGGAACTAGACAGGCACTCTGCCGCCCAAACTCCCCAGCTGGTTATTACAAGAGTTGATCCAAGTTTCGAGAAGGAAGAAGAGGATATGGACCTTAATCCTAAGAAAATCTTGAAGGGTCTTCTTGCTGCAAGAGGCTAGGGAGGGTTATCCAAGGATGCCCCCAAGTCTCAAGTTCCTCCCAAGCTCCCACCCCCTCCTCCTCAGGTCCCGGTTGATCTTGGACTAAAGCCCATGGTCGTCCTGACGAAGAAGAGGCCAGCCGAGGCACTCGAGGAAGGCGAGTTGGGTCCTCAGAAGGGGACGAAACAACAGAATGTGGCGAAGAACAATCGAGATAAGAGATCTACCTCGGTCGAGAGCCGAGAAGATTCTTTTGGGGTAAACGTGTGCCGAGCGCCGCGCACGTGGTCCCCTAGACTTGAAGTGGATGGTGTCTCTATCCCTTGGGACTCTTCAACCCAAAACTACCAAGGGGGGCACGCGGGCGACATTATTGAAGCCCTGGAGCAGCTGCTTCTCCTGCCAAAGGACATGGAGGTTTACAGGTGCTTCAAGCAGCCTGAACTCTTCTTATCCCTTAAGAGGGATTTTACCATGGTAAATGCCCCGACAGCTCTTTTTGACTAAACACTTAAACGCTTTTATCCGTTTATTTTCTTATGCAAAATCCCTTTGCTCTTATTATGCATATCACCCAATAGGTTTTTGTGGCCGAGGAATGAGTCAAGGAGGCCCGTAATGAGACAGTGGCAAAGGCTTGTTCCCGCGCCAAGGTCTAGAAAAAGGCAGGGGCCCTCAGGGAGGATTTGTCTAAGTTGTCAGAGGGGCTGAAGGAGGCGGTCGGCGAGAGGGACAATGCCAAGGCGGGTTTGAAGACAGCAGAACGGCAGGCTGAGGACCAATGCCAAAAGCTTTTCGTGATCGAAACCAATTTGGCCACTGAAAAGCAATTGGTCCTGGAGCTTAATGCCGAGCTTCAGAAGGCCACAGAGGCTGCCCAGCTGGCTAAGGAGGCGGCGGAGGCCGAAAAGAAGGCGTTTTACCTGCTAGGCGTGGAGGAGACGCAAATCAAACTGGCCGAGGAGCTTTCGGAAGTCTGCCGGGACTACTGCAGCGAGTCGTGGGGTAAGGCACTTGATGCTGCAGGAGTTCCTGCTGACTCCGCCTTGAGGTTGCCGGGGAGCATATATTACCATCCGGAGATTTGTGAACTCCTCGGCTCGAACTCGTCTGCTCCTAAACATGCTCCGAAGGCATCTGAGCAGCTCCAGTCTGACCAAGCTGCTCCCATTCTCCCTGAGGCCCCAAAGGGATCTAGTCAGGCTGGTGGTCAGGTTGTTGGTGTTGAGGGAGCCCAGGGCGAAGGCAAGGGTCAAGAAAAGAAAAAGCCTCCTTCAAAGGACAAAGGTAAAGCCAAAGATGATGCCACCTTCCAGCTGAGTCATACTGCTGATCCTTCTACCCCCCAAGCCAAGGCTTAGCCGTTAGGATTCTCCTTTTTTTGTTGTAGTAGTTATTATTATTATTATTAATTTTTTTTTTTTTTTTTGTAGTGGCTTTGCCACCGTTTGTAATGAAACTACTTTTTGATTATGGAATGGAACTCTCTTTTGATTTCCTGTGCTTTTGTTTTTCGTACTTCTGGGATTGTTGCTACTAAACAATTTTATCCCGTGACCAGTCTAGCTGTAGCAAATACTAATTGCAATTTGAACTCGGATAAGTAATATAAGAATTTACACTTGGACAGATAACCCAATGGCTTTAACTTGGCCAAATAACCCAAAAACTTTCGTCTGTACAAAGCTACCCATTTGAGGATTTGGCTAGGACTTAGTGAAAAACAAGCATGTATCATGAACTGTTTGAACACTTAGGAAAGATGCAAAATTGATAAAGTTTTGTTTCAATGTTTATAAAAATTTGTAACTAAGCGTTGAATTTCCCACACCAGTTGGTCCGAGGACTACAGGCTTGATTGAGTTTTAGTTTAAACACTTGCAAAAAACTTTTAACTGAATGTTAACCTCCCCACATTAGCTGGTTCGAGGACTACAGGTCTGATTGAGTTTTAGTTTAAACACTTGTAAAAAACTTTGTAACTGAGTGTTAACCTCCCCACATCAGCTGGTCTGAGGACTACAGGCCTGATTGAATTTTAGTTTAAATATTTATAAAATACTTTGTAACTGAGTGTTAACCTCCCCACATCAGCTGGTCCGAGGACTACAGGCCTGATTGAGTGTTAACCTCCCCACATCAGCTGGTCCGAGGACTACAGGCCTGATTGAGTTTTAGTTTAAACACTTGTAAAATACTTTGTAACTAAGTGTTAACCTCCCCACATCAGCTGATCTGAGGACTACAGGCCTTATTGAGTTTTAGTTTAAACATTTGTATGAACGAAAAACCGGAAACATAATGCCTTTACACAACGAATGAGCACTTTTGCCAAAGGAAACTTTCTTTAACTAGTAATAATACATTTTCAGGTTTTTTACATTCCACGGTCATGATATTACATGTTCGTCTAAGTCTTTCAGAAAATACGCACCTACACTAGCTACCGAGGTGATGCGATATGGTCCCTCCCAGTTAGGCCCTAGCTTTCCCTATGTCGGGTTCTTCGTAGTACCTAAGATCTTTCTCAACACCAGATCACCGGGCGCCAATAGTCTAAGCTTCATATTAGCATTATATCCCTGCTTAAGCTTGTGCTAGTAGTAGGCCAATTGAACCATTGCGTTTTCCCTTCTTTCTTCGATCAGGTCTAGGCTTTTCTCCAATAGCTCGTCGTTAGTGGTCGGATTAAATGAGGTGGTTCTCGATGTGGGGAAGCCAGTTTCCAAAGGTATAACAGCTTCGGCCCCGTAGGTCATTGAAAAGGGGGTCTCTTCGATTGACCTTCGGGGTGTAGTTCGATATGTCCAGAGGACATGCGACAGCTCTTCCAATTGAAGACCGTTGTCGGAAATGAGGGTACGAGGGACTCCGAACCGGGTGACAATGTTCTTCCATACAAATTTCTTGGCATCTACGTCCCTGATGTTCGCTAGAGGCTCGGCTTCAACCCATTTAGTGAAATAATCTGTGCTGACCAGCAAGTATCTCTTGTTTCCAACTGCTTTAGGGAAAGGGCCCACAATGTTTAAGCCCCATTGGGCAAAGGGCTAAAGGTTCTATATCAGGTTAAGGACTCCCCCCGGCTGGTGTATGTTAGGTGCGTATCTCTAGCATTGGTCACACTTCTTTACGTATTCTTGTGCTTCCTTTTGCATATCGGGCTACCAATAGCCTTGGGTGAAGGCCCTGTGCGCGAAGGACTTGCCTCTAGTGTGGCTCCCTCAAATCCCCTTATGTAACTCTTCATGGAGCAATTTTGTTGCCTCAAGGTGCACGCATAGCAGGTATGGCCCAGAATAGGAGCGTTTGTATAATTTCTGGTCCTCAGACAGCTAGAACCAAGGAGCCTTCCTGCGTATTTTTTCTGCTTCTGATTTTTTCTCGAGAAGGGTATCTTCCTTTAGGAATAGTGCTATGGGGTCCATCCAGCTTGGTCCCGCCCTGACATGATGGATATGAATCGCTTTCTCTTTCATTCCCGCGGGCTTGCATAGGTCCTCCACGAGGATGACCCTTGGTAAGCTTTGCGCCGAGGAGGTTACCAGTGTGGCTAGAGAGTCTGCATGGGTGTTTCCACTTTTGGGGATGTGCAACAGGTGGAAAGACTCGAATTCCGACTGTATGCGCTTAACATGGCCCAGGTATTCCTGCATCCTTTCATCTCTCGCTTCAAACTCTCCTTTCACTTGGCTGACAACTAATCTCGAGTCAGAGAATACCTTTATTGCCTTTCCACCCATTTTCCGAACCATGGTCATTCCCTCCAGCAGGGCCTCATATCTGGCTTCATTGTTGGTGGCCGAGAAACCAAATCTAAGTGACTTCTCAATAATAATCCCTTCGGGGGACACTAGCACTAATCCCACTCTGGACCCCTTTTGATTCGCAGTGTCGTCAACATAAACTTTTCATGATAGGGGGACTTGCTGGATGATCGTGCCAATTGATTTTCCATCCATGTGTTGTGCCCTTATTCCTTCCCCTGATGGGGATTCGGCGAACTCGGCCATTAAATCTGCTAAGACTTGGCCTTTGATGGAGGTGCGCGGCATATACTTAATGTCGAAAGCCCCTAGGATTGTAGCCCATTTGGCGATTTTCCTAGTATAATCAGCACTTCGGAGCAGGGCTCTAAGCGGAAGTTCGGTCAGGACAACCACCATGTGCGCCTGAAAGTAATGAGGGAGTTTATGCGTAGTGTGTACTACTGCCAAGACAGCTTTCTCCAGTGGTAGGTAACGGGTCTCGACTTCATGCAGTGACCTGCTTACGTAGTAAACTGGCTTCTGTTTGCCACCATCAACTCGTATTAAAACTAAGCTGATTGCATGAGAGACCACGACGACGTAGGCGAATAGGACTTCATCTTTCTCGGGTCTAGACATTATGGGAGGCCGAGAAAGGTAATCTTTAAGCTGCTGAAAGGCCAAGGCGCATTCTTTGTTCCACTCAAACCCCTTCCATTTATTCAGTAGTTGGAAGAAAGGCTGATACATATCCGCTGATTGAGAGATAAACCGGTTCAGGGCTGCAGTCATCTGGTTAGCTTTTGGACTTCTTTTGGATTCTGAGGTAGTTGTAACTCATTGATTGCTTTGATTTGGTCGGGGTTGACTTCAATTCCCCTATGAGTGACCATGTAGCCCAGAAATTTGCCCGATCCCACTCTAAAGGAGCACTTGGAAGTGTTAAAGTGCAGCTTGTGCTTCCTCAGAATTTCAAAAATGTTTCCGAGGTCCCTCAGGTGTTCGGACACTATCTGGTTTTTGACCACCATGTCGTCTATATAAACTTCGATACTCTTTCCCATCTGTGGTTCAAACATCTTGATCATCATCCTTTGGTAGGTAGCCCCCGCATTTTTCAAACTAAACGGCATCACCTTGTAGTGGTAGTTTCCGGTGGGAGTAACGAAATCAGTTTTTTCTTGGTCCTCTAGGGCAAGTGGTATTTGGTGGTATCATTGAAAGGCATCCAGGAAGCTCATTCGAGGGTGGCCCACAGTTGCGTCCACCAATTGGTCTATTTTAGGTATAGGGAATGCATCTTTGGGGCAAGCCCTGTTTAGGTCAGTGAAGTCTACACATACTCGCCATTTCTCATTCTTCTTCTTCAGCATGACTGTATTGGCTAGCCATTCGGGGTAGAACGCCTCCTTGATGGCACCTGCCTGCTTGAGCTTTTTCAACTCCTCTCTGACAGCATCAGAGTGGTCTCTGGATGAACACCAAGGAGGTTGCTTTTTGGGAGTGGCAGAGGGATTAACATTAAGATGATAACAAATGAAACTTGGGTCGACCCCTGGGGCCTCGTAGGCATCCCAGGCGAACACGTCGACGTTCCTTCTAAAAAACACCAACAATTCTTCCTTCTCTGGAGTGGGCACCTGAGCCCTTATTTGAAAGAATTTCTCTGGATCATCCCCTATAACAACTTTCTCCAAATTCTCGCACTTCACCTTCTTAGCTGATCCGTCAGTGGACGATGCCATGCCCGTTAATTGTTATAAGCCCTTTTCGGTGGGGGCCGAGGGCTCGGCTTCGATCTGGCGCCTGATGACGGCTACCAAGCACTGCCTAGCCACGGATTGGCTCCCTAAGATTTCTTCAATCTGTCCTTTGGATGGGTACTTCACTTTCTAGTAGAGGGTAGAGGAGACAGCCCCCAGGGTATGGAGCCATGGTCTTTCAACAATGGTTGTGTATAGGGAATATGCGTCCACCACAATGAAGTCTACCTCCACTATTTCTGAGCCGATCTGTATGGGCAGCCTGATCTGTCCCTTTGGGATGACGACCTTTCTGTCAAAGCTCACTAGGGGCGAGCTGTAGGGTACCAAGTCTTCCGGTTTCAAGTTCAGCCCTCGATATAGTTCAGGGTACATTATCTCGGCTTTATTGCCCTGGTCCACCATTACCCTCTTCACATCATACCCTCCGATCCTGAGGGTAACCACCAAAGCATCGTCATAGGGTTGGATGGTTCCGATCTTATCCTCGTCCGAAAAGCCCAAAACCGGTTGAACTTCCAACCTTGCCTTCTTTGCTACTTGCTTCTCGCCTTTAGCGTGTAGCCGAGCTACAGATATTACCCTGGAAGGGCAGAATCTAGTTCTTCCTAGGGCAGCGAAGATGACATTTATTGTTCCTAGGGGAGGTCTCGAGGGTTCATCTCTTCAAGATCCTGGGTTCGTCTGGCCCCCCTGACCATTGGAGTGATGCAAGAGTTGCTTCAGCTTTCCCTCGCGGACGAGCTGATCTAGGTGGTCCCACAGACTTCTACAATCCTCTGTGGTATACTCGTGGTCTTGATGGTACTGGTAGTAGAGGTTGTGGTTGCGCTATGCACACCATTTTGTCTGGCCATTTGAAGAATAGCTCGTTCCTAATTTTTTCCAGGACCTGCTGTACCGGCTCTCGAAACACGACGTTGACTGCTTGCAGATGAGCTGACCCTGACCGTCCGACGAAGTCCCTTCATGGTCGATCATTTTTTTGTCGGTCCGACCTGAAATCCCTCCCCTCTTGAGGGACAGCCTTCTCCTTTCCTTTCCCCTGCTGTTAGTCTTCCTCGATCCTCTTATACTTGTCAATTCGGTCCATAAGCTGGCGTACACTAGTTACTGGTTTGCCAGTTAAGGATTTCCTTAGACCGTGATCAGTAGGGAGGCCGAGCTTAAAGGTGCTGATGGCCACATCATCAAAGTCACTGTCTATCTCGTTGAACATCTCTCAGTACCTGTCTGATATGCCTTCAATGTCTCTCCCTCTCACATGCTTTGGGACAGTAGGGAGGCCGGGGACCGAGGGACCCTATTGTAGGTGACAAAGCGGGAGCAAAACACCTAGGTAATCTCCTTGAAGGAGTCTATAGTGTTCGCTTTCAAACCGTCGAACCATCTCATTGCAACAAGCCCCAGGCTAGATGGGAAAACCTTGCACATCAAGGCTTCGTCCCTGGAGTGGATAGCCATTCTCTGGTTGAAATGGCTCACATGCTCTACGATGTCCGTTTTACTGTTGTATACTGTGAAGGTAGGTGGGGTGAATCGTCGTGGAAGTCTAGCCCCCTCAATCTTGCACGTGAAAGGCGATTTGGAGATTTGGTTCAAGGCCCTGTTCACTGCGTCGTTTCCTTCACCTTTATGAGGTGGACTTTTGATTCTCTGTGCGCAGTGGCATTCCTTTGGGAGAAAGACTCGCTGGGCGGGGTTCGAGACCTTCGCCTGTAACTGACGTCCCTTTCATCGTTAGAAGAGGCATCAATGTTGGGAGGAGTTCGTCTTCGTTGTGCTTGGCGCAGCTCCCTCTTTAATCGGTCAATTTCCAACTGCATGGCTCTGTTAGGCCTGTCTTGGGAGATGTGGCTTCTGACTTGAGTATGGCTTTTGCTCGTATGCGTAATATGCACACTGCCTTCTTGATCTTCTTTTTGCTCATGGTTGGTGAGGGGGTTTTCGTGCTAGGATGGCACGGATTCTGCTTGGTGCGGGCTTGATCCTACCATCGTTCACCACTGCACTCACTATTACACCAACTCTTCCCACAAACGACGCCAATTGTATGGACCCAGTCTTAACGGCCCAAGCCCAATGAGTGTGGGATTGAGGGTTATAGAGCCCAATGCAATAAATTTATAGAGAGTGGATTAAAGAGTTGGGTCCTAGTCAGTGTTATAACGGCTATGATGGATTTATAGGATAGTCATACAAGAAAAGTGCATACAAAGCTCAGACTCTTTTGTTGTCCGAAGGGGCAAAAGTTCTTATAGGTTAAAGAAACGAATTACAAATGTTACTCTCCAATACAATGTATTTTCCACCTTTTTCTCCCTCCCCCTTGCGCATGGGAGGTCTTTCTCATTGTATAGGTCCCTTCTGGTAATCCTGGCCTTACTCCTGTTGGCCATCCGAACCTCCATTTGAGTGTCCGTCCCATCAGACACCCCTTCTGGCCTTTTGTGAGTTGCGATGGCCAAGGAGATATGTTCAGAGGTCTCCTCCACATAAATGTGGACAAAAAAGTAGCTGCCATGCATTTAATACGGAGGTGACAATGTCTCCTTCTTTCCATGGAGTACGTGTCTAGGCTGCTTCTACCATGGTCCGAGGGGTAATCCCTTCTCGGACCGCCATTTACTTCCTTATTTCCCTACTTGGCTCTGGACTGGGTTTCCTTATGAGTTTCTGCCTTCCTCGGATGGGCCGACCTCCTCAGATTAGGCTTAAGGCCCAACACACGAATTTTGGGCCACCGTTCCCACAATTTTACTTATCACTTTTTAGTTGCATTTTTTCAAAATATGGATAAAGTTGAGAATTCACTTTTATTTCATCAAATTAATTGATGGTTCTTCTCATTTAGGGAGGAATGTTTAGAAGAAAACAAAATAAAAAATGAGTTCCATTTCATTCTTCCAAACAAGAGAAGGATGACTCTCACCAATCAACATTCTTTTTCATTACATTTCCCCCTAATTACATCCATCAAAACAGGGATCAGTGTCTCATATATACAGATCAATGTGAATATAATTATAAGGTAGTTTTGCTTGCACATTGGTGCCTTTAACGTAGTTCTCTGCTAGGTGGACAGTGAAGCATTGTTACTATAATTGGTTGACATCAGAAATTGCAATTTTCCCCTTTCAAGAAATTATTATGATCTTCCACCAAAATAAATAAATAAATAAAATTCAGGATCAATAGCTGAAGCGGAAAAAAATTTAAAGTGAATGGTAGTAAAAAGTTGTCTCTAACCCAATGAGGTTGGCCAAGTGGTTGGGCACTTGGTTTCAAAGTGACTGTCTAGGATTTGACTAGGAGCTCCCTAATTTAAGTCCGGACACTAGCATTTTGAAAAAACTCCTTGGCCAACGATTTACCCCGCTATAGGCCCATCCGTCGCGAACAGTGATTAGTTGTGGGAAACCAAAAAAAAAAAAAAAAAAAAAGCCTGTCTCTAATCTCTATACTATAACATGAGCCCCACCACCCCCCTCCACAAACCCCCCCCCCCCCCCCCCCCCCCCCGCTTTACATAAAGCAGCATCTCAAATTGTGCAGAAATATAATTTAACATGGATTGCAATTTGCTAATAATCCCTGCTTTTGGTGAACCGGGAATTAACTGTAAGAATTTCTAACCTGTTTATAGCGATGAAAATGACATGGTAACATAGGCACAAACCACCTAAGGCTGTTCTGTGTGGTACCACCTAATGATAAATTGTGACAACGAAATGCATTATATCCAAGATTCTCCCCCTCTTGAATATAGCTGACAATATTCAATCATTTTCGCTTTCATGTCTTTAGCCTTTGCAATAATAACAAGCTACCAAATTTGAGTTTATGACCTAAGGGGCACGATTCTATGAAACGAGAGACGGATCTCTGGCTCCTCATTCAACTCAAATTACACTAACGTAACTCAGTAGCCATTTCCGAACATGCCGGCACAGCAGAGGTAACTCCACTATAAATGTACAAGTTGATAGAATACCTCCTAAATGATAATTGTAAAAGCTGATAGAATATCCAATGCAACACGTGAGGGCTATCATCCAATCCCAGTCCCTAGTGACCATCTACAAAACTAAACTAAACTGAGAAGGGTTAACTTGGGTGAGTCACACATTTAGAATTTTTTTAAAAGTAATTATATTAATAGAACTACAACAATGTATTTTTTTTCTTGGTATAAAAAAACTATAACAATGTACAAGACTTTAAAGTGAACAGCTTAAGAAACACGTTTAGAACAATACTAAATACTGCATATCACTTTACCCAAATATGAGTAATCCACCAGGATAATATTTGTCAAAGTTGTATACCCAAGGTAACAACCAAGCCACCAAGTTTGAAGAAACAACTAAACTGATTGTTGAAAGGGGAAAATAAGTATTACAAGACATTGAACTATCATTTATTAATCTGGAAGTTTCTGGTAGAGAAGGCCATTTATACCCTGATGTTATTATATGGCAGCTTCAACTTCATCTGAGATTACATTTGCACCATTTGGGGCTTCATCTGATTGGAGCTGACCGGAAACATCATCTATAGCAGAGTTTAGCTGTGCGATCTTCTTAGCCAGTTCTTTCCGTGTTTTCTGTAAAATGAAGTGAAAATATATGTTTCAGAACATAAACATAGGAGTGAAAATGTGATGGTTTTTCTGGAGATCAATAACATATAAGATGTCAGAACAGAAACAAAAGCACTTTATGGAATTTCAGAGATAAAATGAATAGTGACTTTTGTGGCAATATATGAAAATTGAACATAGGATTAACGCATTCCAGCATCTTCTAAAAACACTAAAAGTAGTCATCCTAAAAAGAAACTCAAAGTACCTGAGTGAGAAAAAAAAAAGGATAAAACAATATCACATGCCTAAACATTAGAAACAAGTGAAGCAAAGGTCTTAAAAAAAAAATAGATTTATCCTGCTAGTTGATTATATACAGACAGAGATCTTTTATATCCGGCATTGTTTGCTATTGCTGTGTACAAGGAAGCTATGGTTTCTGAAATGGTTGATTATGCTCCGGATGGGAGTGGTAGAAGCTGGAACTTATGTTTCCGTCGTGCATTTCAAGACTGGGAGACAGAGATCTTTTATGTTTTCTTTGCGCATATTTCCTCCAAGTTACCTAGGGGGGGTGATGATACCATGATATGGCAATTGAATCGTAATGGTGTTTTTAATGTGCGCTCTTTTTATACTTCATTGCTAGCAGCCCCGTTGGTGTCTTTTCCTTGGAAGAGCATTTGGTGTGTTAAGGTAGCTAAAAGGGTGGCCTTTTTCTTATGGACAGCTGCTAGGGGTGGGCTTCTTACTATAGACAACCTTGTTAAGAAGAAGTTAACCTCTTGTGAATTGGTGCTACCTTTGTCGATGTGAAGAGGAAACTGTGGATCATTTATTGATCCATTGTAAGTATGCGTATACCTTATGGAGCGATGTCCTTCGTGTGTTTGGGGTTCAGTGGGTGATGCTGAAGAATGTTGTTTCTCTTCTTACTACATGGTGGAATTGGTTGGGGAGTCACACTTCAAAAGTGTGGAATATGGTTCCAGCGTGTCTTATGTGGTTAATTTGGAAGGAGTGCAATGCCCGTACTTTTGAGGAAACTGAGAGACTTGTAGACTGTGTGAAGTCTTTGCTACTTAGGACTTTGTTTGAGTGGTCCCAGATTTGGGGGTTTATGCACTGCCATTCTTTGTTTGACTTTCTTAATTCTGTTAGTCTTTCTTTTTGATTGGTTTGTACTCTTTTCAGTGCAGTGAGTTTACTATTGTAAATCATTGTGCTTTTTTTTAATAAAGCTGTTATTACCTATCAAAAAAAAAAAAAGATTATATACAGACAAAGTAGAGAAAAACTTTCAACCTCCAAAGCTTTATCCTCATCATAGATGAATTTGGGCAGTTTCTTCATCAAATCCTTCCGCTCAGGTCCGGCTAGTGCTTTGCTGATCTGTAGGAGATAAATAAAAATTGCAAACGAAGTGAGAAATAAAATCCCTGCATTTCCATATAAAACTGTCAAAGAGAAGCATAAAGACCCACAGCCCAATCATTGGGAAGCTCCAGAGTGCCCCACCACTAGATATTTAATGCATGTAGACAATAATATTATTAGCATTTAAAAGTAAAAGCCCATTGAATCAACTTATTTCGTTGTTTAACATACAGATCATGAAAGTATTAGGCGGCACCCCACAGTACACTAGCTTCTGCCATTTTCAGGAAAAGTTAATTACAAATAAAGAAGCACCAGACCTGAGGTGCATATACGCAACTGAGTGTGCCAAATATGAGTCCTCCCAAAACAAAGCCACCTACAAAGATGCTTGCACTGCCTGGGCTTCCACGATCACTGTAATTATACAATATAAGCATGATACTCACATTAAGAATTTCTAATCCTATATCATATTAAAAAAAGAAATTAAAAAAATATAAGCAGTTAACATATAAATTCAAAGGCAAAGACGGGATTGAGCAACTCACTTTCAACTAACAAAAAAAAAAGCTATCATGCATCTTTGCACCATAACTACCATATAGCATTGGGTTCACAAAGAAATGGCAGAGATAATACCTATACCCTGCTTGAACAATGAGTGGCCTTCTGGAGGTACACAGTTGCAATTTCCCTACACGATTGGTATTTAGAAACAAGTTGGTGGAGGATGCATTCCCAAGAAACTGATCCAATGGCTTCAGAGCAGATCCTAGAAAAGAATTGACAGACGTAGGTAAATTACCAGTACTTCTAAACCAATCAGAAAACACACTCATCAGTGTGTGAACCATTGCTCCACAGGCAGAGACATACTAGGCAGTTCTTTCATGGCCAACAAACGGTATATGTTTCGCAAGTATAACCCAAAGAAACATCCAAAATCAATGTAAAACCTTTAACATCAGGTTGAAGTAGTTTATAACTAAGTAATATGAGACTCCACCAAATGTCAATGCTAGCCATACATTCAAGAACCATTCCTTCCTACGGTGACAGGACATGAAAAAGGAAAATGAATTTCTTAAAAATAAAATAAAAGAAAGCAATATGATCTGATTATCCACCTATTTCCATATTGGAAGAAACACCAATATTAGAGTATAAATAGCACTTGGATTAGCTTCTTTCTGTTGGCTTATTTGCCTATGTACAGATTTTTAAAGCCTATTTTTTTTTTTTTTCAGGTATTGTACTTTCACGAACTTTCAGAAAATTAGCAAATAATCTTTTAACGCACTAATGTGCCTAAGATCCAGTATTATAGAATTGGAGACTTCTAGTAGAAATTTATGCAAAAAGCCAGGTGCAGATAAAATTCCAACCTAAATAGTAAGACTCCCAAGCAGTCCCTAAAGAATCTGAACTGAGTTAAATTCTGAAACATAAGGTCCAAATGTGAATTGCCCACATCCCAATCTTCAACAAAGACTGGCCTCAGTGACAGCTACTGTACAGAGTACTCCATACATTAAAGACCCAATTATTTATTTTGAATGAGAAGTTGGCTTCAGATTTTTTCCTACATTCTATTCAGGATTTTTTAGACAAGAAAGATCAATATCCAACACAAGAATGGCTTTTATATAACTCAATCTATTATAGCATAAGCAAACACGCCCCAATCCCCCAAGAGGCCCAATGAAAGAAACCTTGTTCCACTACCACCATTCTCACAAAGAACCACACTAACTTTCCAAGATTGCAAACCCATCAAGGAAATCGTGCAAAAGTCTAGCTTTTTCACTAAACTGACAGATTCACGCATAGGGGGGAAAAAACAAAAACAAAAACAAAAGCCCACAAAGATTATGAGCTCATTGTTAGGATCAAAGCTAAGTACACTAAACATTATAATGAGAAAAGAAAATGGAATGGAAGTAAATCTTTCAAGTTGATCAAAAAAAGAGATCTTTCAGCCAGAGTCAATTGATTCAAGAAACGCAAGCACGATCATTGTATAAGAAACATAGATGAGCAATCAATATAAGAGAATCTGGAAAGAAAAAAAAAAACAGATAGTACGAGAAAGAAAGAAATGTGAGAGAAAAGGTTACCAGTAGAAAAGTGAGCTGGAGGATTTCTCATAGAAACCAACGAATTGGAAATAGCAGCCATTGTTGTTGTCAAAAAAGACAAAAACACACACACGCTTATATTTTCAGAGAGAAAAAAGAGAGGGAGCGTTGGGATGAAGGAGAGATGGATTTCACTTTCAGAGAAAAGTCAAGTAAAAATAAAGCAGTTGAGCCTTTTATTTTAAGGGTTCGATGATTTCTATGTTAAGACTTAAGAGGTGTAAAGTGTAAACATCAATTACACTAATAAAATGGAAATGAGGTTTGCCTTTACCAAAAAAAAAAAAAAGGAGATGATCAGATGAGGTCCTTTTTAAGTTTGAGGGGTTTTTCATTTATCAAAAAAGTAAAAACAGTTTAAGGGGTTTTCATTTTTATCATGATATTTAAATTTTCTTTTTTAATCCCCAAATTTACTTTTTTGAGAAACGTTTTGATCCCCATACTACTATAATAACTATTGGGATTAAAATAATATATATATATATATATATATATATATAAAAGGTCCGGTTAATATATGTCCTTAGGGCATATATTAACAAATCTATTTTTGAAAAAATTTTCAAAATTTTTTTAATTTCCGATAAACTTTTTCCAAAATTGATTTACTACTGTATGCCCTTAGGGCACACGTTAGTAAAATCCACATATATAAACAAAACATTTCATAATTTTTTAACCAAAAAAAAAATTCATAATTTTTTTCATAATCATCGATGTGACATGTTTTTTTTTTTTTTTTGAGAGTTTCAACATATAGCATCCGCTCTTAATAATAGCTCTTTATCATCAGACCAAGACACTGATTTGTTTTTGGTATAGGCGGAGATTAAACCACAGATCTCCTATACAACCATTAAAGACTTTACTAATTGAGTTAACTGGAACTCACGACATGTTATGTTTAGTGCACACTAAAATTGTAAAATATAAAAACCTCAATTAAAGCTTAGAATGTAACGATGCATATCAATAAAAAAAAAAACAGTGAATTACTCATGTGATGATATGTGTTTAAATTATTTTTCTACATAAAATAGTAATGCTTAAGAATTATTTCTAACACTAAAAATGAACACTATTTTAGATATGTGATACAACATCGTTTTACAGGATTTGACAAAAGCTTTATAGACGCCGATTGACTAAATGACTAATTTGCCAAAAATATTAAAAGTTAAGAATTAAAATGACAAATATTAAATTTCAGGACGAAAATTTACAGTCTGTCCTGAGTTAAGTTGTGTGATTTGGATTGTGACCTTGTATATTTTATGTATGACCAAGATAAGACTTATTCAAGTGAAAGCCTCTTTCTTTTCTTTTCTTTTTTTCTTTTGAAGCAGAAAACCTTTTTAATTAAACCTATATTTAATCCCTTTATTTTCTTTAATTATTTGCTATCTATAGTTGTTTTTGCTCTTGGAATATATTACATAGTTGGCTGATGGGTAAGAGTATTTGAATTATGGATGTCTTTATTGAAAACACTAAAAAGTATCAATTGAATTACAAAACTCCTAATAAATATATTATTTATTAAGTAATAACTTTTATTTCCTATTGAGCTAAGCTGATAATTGGACCAAGAATTATATGCTTTGATGCCTTCAAAGTTCAAAGCTACCCACCTCGTTAAAATTAATAGAAACATCCCTACATGATCCTCCAAAAGTGAGGCTTTAGATTACATAGAATAGTGAGGCTTTAGATTACACGATTCTATGGTTTAAATAAATAAAAATAGGACCCATTCGTCATTTCCTGGTATCAACTATTAATTTGAAAATCCTATTTGACCTCTACTTTATCATCTAGTTCTAGTTTCCTCAAGTTTCCAACCCTTTTTGTTTTGGGAGTTCCAATTCTTCCCAATTCAATCTATAGATTAGGTTCTTCCGCTCCACAGAGCTATCGGCCAAATTTCCAATCTCTATTGCATTATGAGCCTTGTCGATTTAATCTAAAAAGTAAGAACAATTTTTTTTTATCTCATTTTAAGATAGAAGAATATTTAATCCCATAAATTCTCGTAAATCTCACATCAATGCACTGCAATATTATTGGTAATGTATTGGATACTAATTAGTTTTTAATACTAGTTTCTATGTAACTATCATTCCGACATACCTATGACCATTTTTACTTGTGTCATCTTCAATTTTGGCTCCAATAGGCAATAGCCGGCTAGATTTTGTAGTTTTATCAATTTATACTAAGGTTTGCTGAGGCAACAACATTGTTCAGATTACCAAACGTTTCGGTCTCTGCAGGAAAAGAACATGAAGTAGATGACAAGTTTAGGTGTGACAATGATCTCAAACGCGCTAGCATTTGCTTATTAGATATCCTCCCTCTTGTTGCCTAGGAAATGCAGACTTGTTCTACAGCTAGTTTTGCTTTAAGAGTATTCAATTGAACTCTGTTTTGCTTGAAGCCATGGCTGCCGGTTCTACAGGAGAAAGGTCTTTCCAAGAGACACCAACATGGGCTGTCGCAGTTGTATGTGCTGTGTTTGTGATTATATCTTTGTTAATCGAACATGGAATTCATTCTCTTGGAAAGGTAGTGTTTTGATTAAACTCTTTGTTGCTTGGTATGTAAGTACCAATAAGTTTGGAGATGCAACATTTTTCTTGACTATTGATATAGTTTCGTGAAAGTGATGTCCGTTTAGTGATACATTCCCTTACTTAGCTTTTCTGTCATGACAGTGGTTTCAGAAACGCCGGAACAAGGCCTTGATTGAAGCTTTGGAGAAAATTAAAGCTGGTTAGAATTTTATGTTAAACTTGGAGTCATCTTTAAATAATAATCAATAGCGGTTTAGATTAGCCAAAACTTTATAGCTCAATTGGCAATTGAAAAATAAACTGTATTAAACGAACACTTATACTAGACTCGAAATTTTTTGAAATCGATACATATTTGTCAATCAACATCTATGCACCACCTCCATAGTCTAATCCATAGTAATTATTTTGTTTATTGATTACTCTTATTATATGGTTTGCAGTGTTAATGCTATTAGGTTTCATATCCCTACTGCTTACAGTGGGTACAACCTATATCACAAGGATATGCATACCTTCAAAACTTGGCAACACTATGCTTCCATGTAGAATTGATGCTACTAAGAAGGATCAGGGAGGTGCTGGCAGGAGAAAATTACTTTCAAATGATGAAAATGTAATGTGGCGCAGAGTCTTGGCAGGGTCTGATGGAGATGATTTTTGCACAAAAAATGTAAGATTCTGAAGCAAGAACTTAACCTTAACTACCTATGGTTTATATTATGATATATGGGTGAAGGCAGCTTTGAAGAAGAATAAATTATGATTAGCCCAGTGTCTTTGTGCGGAATAGGGTAAAGTGCCACTGATTTCACAAATAGCAGTGCAACAATTGCATATATTCATCTTCGTCCTTGCAGTTTTTCATATCCTCTACAGCGTCATTACCATGGCATTGGGGCAAGCTAAAGTAAGTTTCCTTTTTCTTTTTATTGAGATTTTCTTTTTTGTTTAGTTAGAGAGAGACTCTAGTTTATGATTTTTTCTGCACTATACAAGTAGGATCAATTAGTGATTTATAGGCATATAAGTAGACACAGAACCTTATAGCTCAGCTATTAAGAATCTTATAATTCAATTAGTTAACACCTCGTTCATGATATGCATATTTCAAATCTCTCTCTCTCTCTCTCTCTCTCTCTCTCTCTCTATATATATATATATATATATATATATATATATATATCCTCCTTGTAACTATGAAAAAAAAAAAAAACAGATACAAAACAACTTTTACTAGAGTAGGGGGTCATGGCCTCTTTGGCCACTATTTTTTTTAGTATGTATTGTAATTTTTTTTAAATATAATATATAATTATATATAGTGTGCATTTGATTAGGGATGAACGCAGGTTTTGCATTTTTTTGGCTGGTCCCATGACACTATTCATGGACCAACCAACCCCTAACAAATGCAACAACAGTGTTTTATGAGTCCCACAGCACTATTTGCACTTTTAAAAATTATTTTACTACAGTATTTTTAGTAATGAGTTTTCAGTTTTCAACAAATAAGTCGTATCCAAATACACCCATAATTAAAATTAAGTTATAATACTTCCAGATACATCAAGTCAATTAAATTACTCCAAAGAGACCCCAAAATGTCAACTAATCTCCACCTATGGCATCCCTCTTAAAAATAACTCTTTAGTTAATAAATAACTAAAATCAAGTAGTGCTAATGTATTGAAGACATCAATCACTTTATGACGTATTGTCAACTTATCCATGCACTACTACTGCCCTAAAACTTCACTTTTTTCTTGGTACATTTTTTTTTTCATACCACCTCATTTAAAAAGATTGAAAAATAAGTTTTACCAACCAAGTCAACTTTGTTGTGTTGATCTATATTGTTGGCAAAATCTTGATAAGTATTGTAATATATAATTGTCAAGAAATGACACTCCACTTCTTGGGATTTATATAAAGGTAACAAATAAGTCCATACACTCACAACTAGGGGTGTTCGCGGTGCGGTGAGGTGCGGTTTTGGGTCATTTTTAGCACTGCATTTTACGGTGTGGTTTATCTAAAACCATAACTGCACCACACCTTTTTTTTTGCGGTCACATGTACGGTGCGGAGTGGTGCAGTGCGGTGCGGTTTAAAGTTTAGCCAAAACCATAACCGCACCGTACGTCATTTTTGCAGTCACATATGCGATGCGGTGTATAAGATGCGGTTTAAATGATATGAAGTTTATATATTTTTCAAATTTTGGGCCTTTTCTACCCAGCCCAAAAAGTAATTTTTCCCTTTGTTTTGGTCCAAGTTTTAAACTATTGAGCTAGTTTTTCTTTATTTTGGACTAGCTTTCCTAATCAACACTTGCTAGGATTATCAAACTTTTTTTTTTTTTTGGAAAACTAGGGTTATTAAACTATTAATAATATATTTAATATTAAAAATAATTAAATATATTAATATATAGAGAGGGTGCAGTGCGGTACGGTTTGTGCGGTTTTCTTATTATAAAACCGCAAACTGCACTGCACCATGTGGTGCGGTGCGGTGCGGTGCGATATTACTTGCGGTGCAGTGCGGTTATGTCATTTTGCGGACGGTTTTGATACGGTTTGTGCGGTTTATGCGGTTTGGTGAACACCCCTACTCACAACCTATTGCTTTTCTAATAGAATATTCTATTTTCCAAAAAGATTCCTACTTAAGCTATATGCAAGATGACACCCTTCTCTTGAAGTTTGTAGATAGATGACACTCTCTCCCTTAATTTTTTTTTTTTTTTTTAAGAATTTCATTCTACCCCTTGAAGTTTGTGTAAATAATAAAAAAATGAAATTTTATGTCAGGAAAGTAATAGTATGACTATGTGAGAGGGTATGGACTTATTAGTTACATTTATAAAAACTTCATAACTGAGACTATCATTTTATTAAATGTTTGGGGGGAGGTGTCATATTATGAAACCTCATAGGAGGCAGGTGTAATTTAACCCAAAAAGAAAAGGGAAAAAAATGCACAAGGGATAAGATGAAAATTATAAGTGAGTATTTCAAAAAATTTATAAGTCAAAGCTTTATATTTTGTTTTCTTTAATTTTTTTTAATTAAAAAATTATATAATTTTTTGACAGAGGAATCTGAGTTAAGTCCGAATTTATTAAAGTTAATTACCTAATAATCAAGTTCCAGGCCATTTGAACCTTATTAAACTATGTGCTATTATTCTAAAAAAACAAAAAAAAAAAAAAAAAAAAAAAAAAAAAAAAAAAAAACTATGTACTATTTGCCTCTTCTTCTTTTTTTTTTAAATTTATTCATAGAAAGGTAGTACTAATATTTACGATTTACTTGTGAATGTTGATTAGATGAAGAAATGGAAAGCTTGGGAATCGGAAACTGAATCCTTGGAATATCAATTCACAAACGGTAATTCCCTCTTGAAACTTTTTTTTATTTGGGGGTTGTTCTTTCTCGAAAATTATTGGCTCGAGCCCAGATGATGAAACTGGGCCTCAAAATAACGGGCCTTGGGTTTTATTTCTCCAGATCCAGCACGATTTAGGTTCACTCATCAAACATCCTTTGTGAGGTGTCACTCTGGCTTGTCAAGAAAACCTGGGATCAAATGGATTGTAAGTTTTAAATAAATTGCTATTCTCTACCGTCAAAAGCAACCACATTTTGCGTGACCAAGCCCATTTAACCCTAATTATAATAGTGTTACTTGATGAAAACACTAAATACGTTTGGATTAAGTAATGTGTTTGAGTTTAGCGAGAAAATGTAATTAAGTGTGTGTATTTAACAATTAGTTTGTTTCTTAAAAAAAAAATTATATGCAAATAAGATACACATAAATAATACAGTAATAATTATATTATCGTCTTGTAATAAGTTGAAAAAAATGAAATTTGTAAATAGTATATAGGAATACTCATATTTTAGAGTTTGGGTGTAAAATTGTTATAGTTAACTCCTCAAATTTTTGAATTGGTCCAAGTAACCCAATAGAAATTAATCACTAACCCTTTCCTTGGGCCCGTGGCCCCTTCACAGTCCAAATACAACACAACAAAAATCCCCTAATCACCATTATCACAACATTCACAGCCACTGCCTAACATTTTATTGGGTAGTTAATAGTCATCATTGAGAAAACCAATTGAAGAACTATCTTAGCGTATGTACTATGGAACAGGATAGCTGCCCCCCTTGTTCTGTTTCTGTTATTAGGGAGGAAGTTAGTCTTTGTTTGTAGTTTGTTTCTCTATCCAATAAAGTCTTTTTTCATAAATAAAAAAAAAAAAAAAAAAAAATCTTAGCATATTTAACCAATTTGTTTGAACTTTGGGTGTCAACAGACTCAGTAGTAATTAATTTTTTTAGTAATGCGACGTGCATAATATTTTTATAATAAATTCAAAGTGACAAATTGTTATTGGTGAATAAAAAAGTAATATAAGTGGTTAGCTCAGATTATAACCAATAACAAGTTTTTTTTTTTTTTTTTAATGGAAAGAACCAATAACAAGTTACTATGTAGGATAAGAACTAGTGAAATTGTTGTGAATATAGCATTATTTTAATTTTTTTATTTTGAGAATAAATAATGCACATATGATGAGACAATTTATATGCCTTTTTTAATTGATTTATAGATTATGGGAAAATCCATTACAATATTTGTCTTTTTTCACAAGATAAAATGTAAATGCTTTCAAAGCCAATATTGATGATGTGGCATTCTAATCCCATTATACCAATTTCCCATTTCTTGAAAATCCTCAAACAAAGTTTTGAAAAACTTTGTTAGTGTGATCCAAGTTGCATAAAAAAGTATAAGATTTTTGTGCTGGTCATATGATAAAATCAACATATTCTTTCCAATTACCCAAAATCTGGAGATCCAAGTCCTTTTGTTTTTTTTTTTTTTTTTTTCTTCTTCTTTTAAAAAATGTTAGAATACCATGTTGAAACTTTCAATATTTTGGTTCATGTTATTTCCTTTGTGACTTAAATATTTATGTAATAAAGTGAAATTTTTTGTCTACCATGATTTTTCTTTAATAAACCATTTCATTTGAATTTTTTTTTTACTCATTGGTTTGAATTGTCTATTAAAATAAACCTAGATGGTTATTAAATCATCACATCATATGTGTGTTGAGGGTCATTTTTTCGAAATTGACAAAGGCAGCCCAACCCAGCAATGCGGGCAGCAGAGAAGCGGCAGACCAAGCGAAAAAACATTAGGCCCAAGCGGCAGGAACAATGGATCACAGGCCCCTCGAAACGAATGAATGGGTCTTGAGGAAGTAAGCGGGCCTAAAGGGCCCGGAAAGAGAGAAAATAGCACCCATGGGCAGTATGTGTTGTGAAAAAGAGAGAATGGGCCGCGGCAGGCCCAAAGGAAAATAAGTAAAGAAAGTAGGGGATAATGGTGAGCTCATGAACCCCAAGGATGAGGATGAGGAAATTGGGCCGGGGAAGCCCAATTAAGTTAGTAAGAGCCTATGGGATGCGGAGTTAGTAAATGGACCAAGGACGTCCAAAGAAACGGGCCAGAGAGGCCCAAGGGAAAAGAAGGGGACATTGGAGCCCATAAGTGAGAACACCAGCGGCCACATTAAGCCACTGGGGGAAAATGGAATGGCTGGGCCGGAGAAAAGGCCCAGTAGGAAGAAAATACGGCAGGAAATGCTAAGTAATGCCATAGGAAACAAAGGCAATTAGAAAGTTGGGTTGAAAGGAACGTGAAGCCCAATACTGAGCAAAAGCCCAGCAGGGAGTCTGGGTAATAGCTCGTAAAAAGCCAGAAACGGACAGCAGGCAAGCAAAGTCTCCAGTCCGCGGCAAATGCATGAACAGCAGGCAGATTTCAGACATATGCATGCGCAAAGCCCAGGCACCACCAGCCTGTACCCAGCCAATACAGGACATGGTGGGGTCATGGGGTCAGAAGTAAGAGGGCGTGGTTTGGTGGTGGGGAGAGGGGAAGGCCTGTTTCAAGGTTCCTGCTCAAAGCTCTTTTGGGGGATACGTCCTGCTGGGATGACATACCACTTAAAAGAGGCAAGGCTGAGCTGGAACCAATGGGTGCATGCCATGAGTGAGTAGAGAGAGAGAAACACCACCGTGGCAGGTAGAGATGCCACGGCAGACTAACAGACAAAGTGGTTGTCTTTGTCTATAGCAGGATACTCGCAGACGGAACAGTAATGGTCGGCGAGTACGCCCGAGCCAGACAAAGGTGGTTGGAGGGTAGAATAGTAAAACCCGTCCATGGTAAGCACTATAAAGGGAGCCTCTGCCGTGAACGAAAGGAAGGAGGAACACAGGGAGAAATTAAAAAAAAAAACTAAGAAAAGAAAATACTCTGTAACACACCTAGGAAAACAGGGGAAGCACAACACTAAAAAAACCAAAAAGGGGAAATCACTAAGGAAAAGAAAAGATAGAAAGAAAGAGTGTGAGAGTTAGTGGCATGCACCAACAGGACCCTTCCCTTCTCTCCCTCTCAAGTCCCTACTCTCTTCTAGAATCGTCCTGGGCATTGTCCATTCAGGTCCGCCTCCCTCAAACCCATTAACTTCCACAGCAGGAACTTCCTTTTTCCTCGGAGGTTAATCGTTTTTGAGAAGAGGCGTTCTCCCTCCCTGACCTTGCCTCGCGGACCAAACTGAGTTTATCCCCTTTATTCGTTGATTAATCTTTATTTCCATTTTGCTCTTACTACTTTACGTGTCAAAATTATTCATATTATTGTGATTATGGAACGTTCAGTCATTCATTGTTAAAAGAATTATCTGGTCATTCCAGAATACATTTGCTCTGTTTTTATCAATTATATCTGTTTGCCGCAAGCTTTTCTAAAACAGCACTGCCTGCCGCAAGCACTCGCCTGGCAGACGAGGCATAATTTGCGCACAAGCCGGCCAAGTTGAGTTCCAATTGGCCCGATCTCAACTCTCGCGATCCAGAACACTTGGGCCTACAATCACAAAGGGGCAGCCCAGCCCAACATAACAAAAAAGACCCCACAACAATGTGTTAGTGGAGATTCCTTCAAGCCAATTTAAAAGAAAACTTTGTCCAATTGTTTCTTGCTTGTTGTTTTTTTATTTCTTTTCTTTCTATGTCTGCATAATTTATTGTTTTTCAATGTTTACTAAGGTAGCATTCTACAGGCAATTTTTTGGCTCGCTGTCCAAGGTGGACTATTGGAAAATGCGCCTGGTTTTATCAATGTAAGTGAAATGGACTCTTTAATATGCCTAACATAATATCATTTGATACTAAATATTTTTTTCTTTGATTAATTTTCCTGCCCACTTATTTATGTGGCAAATTAAACCATTTTTTAACAAATTGTGTAGGCACATTTTGCCCCAGACAGCAAATTTAATTTCCACAAATATATTAAAAGATCATTGGAAGATGATTTTAAAGTTGTCGTGGGTATCAGGTCCCCTTTCCTCAATCCTTACAATGCAATGTACATTTGTTTTTGTTTTCTTTACACTAATCTCACGGTAATTATTTTTTACTTTCTGTTTGCAATATTCCATCATGGATGTTTGCAGTTATTTTTTTTTCTTCTCAATGTTTACAGTAAATCTCTCTCTCTCTCTCTCTCTCTCTCTCTCTCTCTCTCTCTCTCTCTGTGAGGGGCAGAGGCATGTATATTGGGGGGCCATGGCCCCCCAAAACTATTGATGCCCTTTATATAAGATGCACTTCTACAAAAATAAGCTGGGCTTTAATAATTGTACCAATTGGCACAACACCCCCCACCCCCCCCCCCCCCCCCAAAAAAATTTTATGGAACCCAGTCCACCTACCCTTTGAAATCTCACAATAATACAATACAACACTCCACTGTTAGTTTTTACTTTTTATATGTGTTGTGGGCCTTTTTGCTATGTTGGGCTGGGCTGCCCCTTTGTGATTGTAGGCCCGAGTGTTCTGGATTGCGAGAGTTGAGACCGGGCCAATTGGAACTCAACTTGGCCGGCTTGTGCGCAAATTATGCCTCGTCTGCCAGGGGAGTGCTTACCGCAGGCTGAGTTGAAATAGAGAACAGCTTACGACCAGCAGAGCTGTAACGCTTGCGGCGGGTAGAACTGTTTCAGAGGAAAAAACTTACAGCAAGCAGATATGATTGATAAACAAAATTACGAATTCTGCAATGACCAGATAGTTCCTTTAATGAAAATGACCAAGTAATCCGTAACTATAATAATATCAATCAACCTTTGACAAATAAATAGTAAAGGAGACTAGTAATAAAATTAATCAAAACAGACAGGGAGCAAATTCAATTCGGTCTGTAGGATTAATGCCAAAGAGGGAGAACGCCCCTTCTCAACGTGATTAACCTCCGAGGAAAAGACATCCTGCCATGGGGGTTAATGGGTTGAGGGAGGCGGACCTGAATGGGTAATATCCAAAATAAATATGGAAGAGGACAAGATTTGAGAGGGAGAGAAGGGAAAAGTCCTGTTGGTGCATGCCACTAACTCTCACTTTCTTTTTCTTTTATCTTTTCCTTAGTGATTTCTCTCTTTTCGTTTTTTCTTGTTTAGTGTTGTGCTTCCCCTGTTTTCATAAGTGTGTTGCAGAGTATTTCTTTTCTTAGTTTTTTCCCTTGTGTTGCCCGCCCCTTTGTACATGGTGGAGGCTCCCTTTTATAGTGCTTACCGTGAACAGATTTTACTATTCTACCCTCCAACCACTTTTGTCTGGCCTGGGGTACTTGCCGACCATTACTGTTCCG
This sequence comes from Quercus glauca, assembly GCA_023736055.1. Classification (NCBI taxonomy): domain Eukaryota; kingdom Viridiplantae; phylum Streptophyta; class Magnoliopsida; order Fagales; family Fagaceae; genus Quercus; species Quercus glauca. The sequence goes on along the minus strand of CM043316.1, from coordinate 85,810,100 downwards.
TTCTGCGGGTACCCTGCTTCAGACAAAGACAACCACTTTGTCTGTTAGTCTGCCGCGGCATTTCTACCTGCTGCGGTGGTGTTTCTCTCTCTCTCTCCCTTATGGCATGCACCCATTGGTTCCAACTCAGCCTTGTCTCTTTTGGGTGGTATATCATCCCAGCAGGACGTACCCCCCAAAAGAGCTTGAGCAGGAACCTTGAAACAGGCCTTCCCCTCTCCCCACCACCAAACCACGCCTTCTTACCTCTGACCCCATGACCCCACCATATCCTGTATTGGCTGGGTACGGGTTGGTGGTGCTTGGTCTTTGCGCATGTATATGTCTGAAATCTGCCTGCTGTTCATGCATTTGTCGTGGACTGGAGACTTTGCCTGCCTGCCGTCCGTTTCTGGCCCTTTGCGAGTTATTACTCAGACTCCCCGCTCCCTTAGAATCTGGGCTTTGCTCAGTATTGGGCTCCATGTTCCTTTCAACCCAATTTCTAATTGCCTTTGCTTCCTGTGGCGTTACTTAGTATTTCTTTGTCATATTTCCTTCCTGCTGAGCCTTTTATCAGGCCTGCCGTTCCATTTTCCCCCAATGGCTTAATGTGGCCGTTGGTGTTCTTCGCTTATGGGCTCCAATGTCCCTTTCTTTTCCTTGGGCCTCTCCGGCCCATTTCTTTGGACGTCCTCGGTCCACTTTCTAACTCCGCATCCCATGGGCTCTTACTAACTTAATTGGGCTTCCCCGGCCCAATTTCCTCATTCTCATCCTTGGGTTCATGGGCTTGCCATTATTCCCTACTTTCTTTACTTACTTTCTTTTGGGCCTGCCGCGGCCCATTCTCTCTTTTTCACAACACATACTGCCCATGGGTGCTTATTTTCTCTCTTTCTGGGCCTTTTAGGCCCGCTTACCCTCTCAAGACCCATTCATTCGTATTGAAGGACCTGTGATCCATTGTTCCTGCCGCTTGGGCCTAATGGTTTTCCTTCGCTTGGTCTGCCGCTTCTCTGCTGCCCACATTGCTGGGTTGGGCTGCTTTTTGTCAATTTCGAAGAAAAAATGATCCTCAACATTTAGCCCCCTGAACATGTGGGACGCTCCTGAGGCCCATATGTGAATAAAAGACTTTTCTGTCCTTTCTGTTCCCTTTCTTTCTTTTCCTTCGCGGGCTTTTTGAAACTGTGGACCCCTCCATATATATTTATACTCTCTTTTTTTTTGTTGTGAACAGTGACGCCTCTTCGATTTTCCCAGAATGGCAGTTATCCTAAGACACAACTACCGCTTCATTTATTTCATTCTCCTTTTGATGGCTGATCAGTCGTCTTCCTTCGGACCGGTATTAATTACCCATGTATTTAAGAAGAGAGCCTCTTCGAAAATTAGTTACAAACATCATCTTTTCCAAAACACCGTGTCCGTCCCTCTTCCTTTATCATCTTCTTCTCTTCGAACCCCTATATCTCTTTTGCTCAGATCAAACCGTCGTACAATGGCGGCGGTGAAAACCCAGGTTCTTCCCGCCACAAAGGGAAGGAGAAAGTTTCCGAACCTCTCGCCGAACAAGAAATGGGCGAGGAGGCCATGTTCTCCAACTCCGATCACTCCGGCGAGGAAGATACGCCGCTCGACCCAGACAGAGAGTGCGCTCCCCTAATCGACCCTTGGTATAACCCTTATCCTCACTTCCCCGAGGTTCCTAGTGATTACGTGCCGCCGCCGCCAGGCCGCGTGTGGCTTTCTATGTGCAGACGGAACCCCAATGTTTCTTGGGCTCCGGTGTCGTCCTCCATTTCTGATTTGGTCATCCGTCAAGGGGTCTCCCTTCCCGTGCCGATCCATTTCGTGTTTGGGTCAGGAACGGCCTTGGGTTGGAAGGAGTGGGTTGACCGGGAGTTATCTGACCCAGTTTTTATGGGCTTGTTGCAGCAGGCCGGCGTTCTGAAGTCCATCGTTTTATCCCGGAGTCTCTCTAATTTCCGAGACACTTACAAACTTCGTCACTTGGTTCGCCGGTGGTGTGCCACCACCCACACATTTTTCTTTTCCCGCGGCGAACTTACCATGACACTCGAGGATGTGGCTAACCAGCTACTCTTGCCAATCCTTGGTGATGTGGATCCTGCTACCATAGAGCTTTCTCCGGAGGAAGAAGCTATTGAGGCCGAGTTGAGAAAGCGGATGGCGGGGAACGTTAAGTTATCGTACTGGGTGAGTTCTTCCTCCAAGTTTTCTGTTGTTGCCCACCGTGCTGCCTTTGTTGCCTTTTGGCTTAGCAAGTTCGTTTTTGGTTCACATCCCCATTATGCCATCAAGCCTTTGTACTTCCGCTTGGCTATCAAAATATCTACCGGAGTGAGTCTGCCGCTGGCCCCCATGTTCTTGGGGCACTTGTACGTTCAGTTGGACATCCTGCGGAGTGATGAGAGCCAGGCGAGCTCCTGTCATATCGTCGCTTCTTCTGTCCACAGTACCATCCTGCAGCAATTGTTATTTGAGCGCAGCGCCCAATACTTAGCAAAATGTAGGCCTGTTCGCTTCGCGAGAGAGAAGTACCACTCATGTCCGAAAGCGATTACTGACTTTTGCGGCAGGTTTGAATCCGATTTCCCTTTAGCTTTTCGCTGGTCTGGTCTGAAGCCTATTGGTCGCTCAGTTGTGGAGTCTTTTGATAGCGGTACTGGTTTTACTTGGAGGGCTTACAGAAATTTAGGTAGGAGTTACACATGTGCTGATTCTGCTATGGGTCCGTTTACTGATATTATTGGGACCACTACTCCTTTGACTGGTTTTGATGAGGTGGGGATCACCTATTTGGCGGCTACTAATGTCGGATGGCTGCCATACTTAGCCGACGAGGGCATTAGATTTGTTCACTACCCTGCCAACCGAGTGAGGAGGCAGTTTGGTCTGGACCAAGATATCCCCGATGACCTTTCTTATCTCATGGAATCTCCTACTTCTGTTCGGCCTTTCCTGCGGCAGACTGCTTACGACTTTTGGAGATCGCGCTTTAGTGCAGTTACCATTCCTGGTTCATCGAGAGAGGGTCTTTTCACTCCTGCCATGCATGGCTATTGGCAGGCAGTGATGACTTCGTTTGGGCAGGAGTTGGTAGGTAGTCGTGGCTTTTCCCTTATTCCACCTGACGGGCTAGGTATGCTTGTATCTCCCAATCCTCGGTTGCTCTTGCCTTCCAAGTCCGTTTTGACTTATGCCTAGAAACAGAGCCGTTCTGCCGTCTTTGAGTGGGACGAGAAGAAGAAAGGATGGTGTTGGCTTGCGGGTGATTTTCCCCCTGGTTGGGAGAAGAAAGTCAAGGTTACCAACATTCCTGCGCCGACTAAGAAGACTCCTGCCAAGCATAAGTCTGCAAGCAAGCCCAAGTCTGCTGCCTCACGGCCAGCCACGGATGCTCCCCTTTCTAGCAGGACACGGGGTAGCAAGAGGAAAACATCCCCCTATCCCATGCCTGCCACCGAGCGAAGGGTAAGTTATATATATTTTGTCTTTTGTGTTTTGACTTTAGCTTGTCTGTGGTGAACCCATGCTACGCCCACTGACTCTTTTCCTTAACACTGCCTCTTGTCTCTCTTTTTTCTTTGCAGTCTAAGCATAAGGAAGACACGTCGTCTGCCCATCCCATTGACCTTGATGAGCCTGAATTCGAGGTAACCTCCACTACTTCCTCCTCTCCTCCTTATTTATTTATTTATATATGTATACCCTATATTTTACATATGTTTCCCCTGCCATGTGTCTTCATTTGCTTGGATTAGCCGTAGGCTCCCTTATATATTTTTTTTTATGTGCATATACGCATCTCTTTTTTCCTTTTGCTTTCTAGGATCAGCCCGAGCCCTTTTCCGTTTATCGTCCTACAGCGGAGGAGTTGACTGCCTCCATGGGCACACCTGTGGTGGATTCTGGTGAAGCTTTTCAGATGCCCATTACTTCTGCTGCTGCACATGGGGTTCCTGCCGAGACTCCTAGCCCTCCCACCGGATTGGTACCTAGAGAAGAGGGTACTCACACTGAGGGGGTTAGCGAGGCCACTCCGTTCTCCACCGAGGTGCCTATTTCTCCACAGGGACTTGCTCCTGTTGTCATTTCCACCAGTGATCCCTTTGCGACTCTGTCTCAGGCCGCGAAGGATGGCTCTTCCTTAGTGGTCACTCCTTCTTCCATTCCCAGTTTGGCCACTCGTGGGCCCGATGTTGATCTATCCTCCGAGGAGTCCGAGGATATTCTTGGGGATCTTGATAATGAGCCCGTTCTGCCGAGGAGGATTTCTGAGTCTGAGGAGGAGGAGGATGCTCCACCTGAGGCTGGATTCAGGGGTATGTCTCTTCTCCCCTTTTTTTGTTAGATTCACTTTTCCATCTTTATTCATTGGGCCCACTCTTCTCTTCTTTTCACTTGCAAGTCTTACTTCCTCCCCCTTTCTTTCTTCTTACAGAGAGCTTTGAAGGATTAGGCATCGCGGCCAGTGTAGGAGTGCCTGCGGCAGTTACTCCTGCCGCGCCCACGACACCCATTCCTGCCGTATTTTCTGCCTCAGCTTCTGCAATATTTACAGCGTCAGTTTCTGCCATTCCTTCTGTGCCTGCTTTAGTTCTTCCCACAGCCCCCCTTGATGTTGGTTCTGGTAAGCTTCCTTTCCCCCTTGTCTCTCCCCTTTTTTTTAGTTCCTCATCTCATGCCCTGTATTTTTTTTTTTTCTTGGTAGGACCCCTTCCTACAGCCCCATTCCAATTCGGAGTGGGCAGCAGTTCTACCACCCTTCCAGGTCCTGTGGGCGAGGCTGCTATCTTTTCACCCGCTTTGACCAGCCTGAAGTAAATGATCTTGATCCTGCAGCTTTTTGGGGCTCCGGTCCTCCTTATGTAGACTTTCATGGCTTCAGAGTCCCTGAGGACTGTGTTTCTCACCTGGCGATGGTTTATGACAACCGCGGGGATTTCATGCAGGGCTTTCGACTCGGTCGTTCTGTTAGGGAGCACTTTTTGAAGATGTTGGGAAGTGCTAAATGACATAGAGCATAACTTCGTCGACACCGTTTCTACCGAGAGGATTTTACAGTGGAGGGCTGCGGTGCAGGAGCTTGTCAGTGTAGGCTTTGCTGTGGAGTTCCTTTTGGATTTCCTTCGAGAGATTGCCCGGGCTGTTTTTGCTAGGAAAGTTCAGCCCGCTGTTGACGCTATTGACTTGCGCCTCTAGATCTTGAGAAAAGAGGTGGCAGACTTGGAGGGCCATCGCGAGCGTCTTCTTTCTGGTGTTGGTGGATCCGATCGCTTTGGAGATCAGCCTCTCATTTCCGGGCTTCGTTGATGCAGCTTCTTTCTTGTTTTGTTGTTTCCCTTTCCTTATGACTCTGTTTAGTACATTATGTCTTTTTGTAGCACTTATTTGGCTTGGTTTGCCATGATCTGGGTTTGTAACTTAACTTTGTGGTGCTATACTTTATATTTTGCTATGACATATGATGATAATACTTGGTGTTTTTCATTACATCCTCCTGAAAGCAAATTACAATTTCATGCTGTGACATAGTCACTTGAAAATGATAAGGCAAAAGGAAATAGAGTTTTTTTTTTGTTTGTTTTTTTTTTTTTTTTAGGAAAAGAAAACAAGGAAGGGAAAAGACAGTTTTCTCCTCAGGCATAATACTGCTTCAGCCATTTCCCGTTGATCGGATCCATTAGATCTTTGCCATCCGTCTGAGTCAGACAGTAGTACCCACTTGGGTATGCTTCCCTTATCACAAGGGGTCCTTCCCATTTTGGCACGAATTTGGATGGTCTTGCCAGGCCTCTTCTAACATAGTCTGCTACTTTCAAAACAAGCTGTCCTTCTACGAACACTCTTTCTCTAGTCATCCTGCCGTAGGCTTCGGTCATCTTTTGCCTATATCTACGGCTGTGTTCCTGGGCCTGTTCTCTTTTTTCGTCAAGTCCTTCCAGGTCTTCACACCTTTCTGCCGCAAAGACCTCTCCTTCTTCTCTTCCCCTTTCTTGCATCTTCATGACCCTCAGGGATGGGGTTATTACTTCTGCTGGGCTTACCACTTCAGTCCCGTAGACCAAAGAAAAAGGTGAAAAGCCTGTGGCTGACTTAGGCGATTTTCTGTAAGCCCAAAGGGCGTCCGGCAGGTGCATTGCCCATCTGCTCGTATACTCCTGACTCATTTTACTTATAATTTTTATGAGGGTTTTGTTCGTTGCCTCTGCTTGCCCATTCCCTTGAGGGTAGTAAGGTGAGGACCGGTGGTGCTTAACTTGATAGAATTCTAACATTTTCCTTACTTCACTGTTGACGAAAGGGGTGCCATTGTCACTGATGATTCTGTGGGGTACCCCGAACCTCACAATTATGTTTTCCTTGATAAAGTTCGCCACCGCTCCTCCGGTGGCCTTGCGAAGCGGTACCCGCCTCTGCCCATTTAGTAAAATACTCTGTGGCCACCAATATCCATATATACCCTCGTGACGGTGGGTTAACTGGTCCTACCAAATCAAGCCCCCAAGTGTGGAAGGGCCATGGGGTCACCATGCTGTGCAAATTTTGCGGATGGGTATGAATCAAGCTGGCTTGCACTTGGCAACTGTGGCACTTCTTTACGAATTCTGCTGTATCCTTCTTCATGGCAGGCCAGTAGTAGCCCATCTGCAGCAGGCACCTATAAAGCCTTTTCCTCCCCTGGTGTTCCCCACATTCTCCTGAGTGTACTTCCTTCACCATTTTTCCTGCTTCTTCAGGACCCAGGCACCTCAAGGGGTCCCCATCATACCCCTTTTTAAAAAGAACCGTATTGTGCATGAAGTAGCGTGTCGCCAGCCGCTTGAGTTTATACTTTTCACTGTGCTTCTGCGGCAGGATGCCTTCTGCTAGGTATTGGATAAATGGGCTCCTCCAGTCTTCGCAGGCGGACACAACATAGCTTTCTTCTCTGTCTGCCGCAAGTTGGCAAGCCCCACATTGAGTTTGGGCTTGATCCGCATCTCTGCCCATGTTTGGCCAATAAAAGCCTGCCCTTTGAAGCCTGCGATAAAGACTGACCCCTCCGCAGGATCCGCAAGTTTTGTCGTGTACTTCTTTCAGCTTTCTCTGGGCCTCTTCTGGCCTCACACACCTGGCCAAGACCCCACCTGGCATCCTGCGATACAATTCTCCTTTTACCAGTGCGTAATCTTTTAGCACCTTCAGTCCTGCGGCATCCTCTTCATTCGTTAAAGCTTTCTTTATGGGAATCCGCCAGTCTTCGTCACACTATTCCTCTTGGAATTTCTCCTTTAATGTATCAATTATCGACTCCCTCCTTTTACTGACCTCTACTCTGGTACTATTTCCCTCAAACATTATCTGAGATCCTAGCGCGGCTAATGCGTCCGCAAACCGATTTTCGTTCCTGGGAGCGTGCTCTATTTCAAATGTTGAAAATTTCTCCTCCATTTTCTGGGCCATTGCTCTGTACCGGGCTAGGCTCGGTTCTTTCACGGAGAAACTCCCATTGGCCTGGCAGACCACCAAATTCGAATCGCCTAACACCCTCAAGTGTTTGACTCCCATTTCAAGAGCCGTGGCCAGCCCGGTTAGATAGGCTTCGTATTCCGCGGTGTTGTTCGAACAGGGGAATTCCAGTTTGAACGATAGTGCCACTGCTTTATCTTCTTCGTGGTATAAAACTACTCCCACTCCTCCAGACTGGGCGGTAGAAGACCCATCGAATTTCATCACCTATTGCTCTCTGACTTCCTCTGCCATGGCCACTTCTCCAGGAACTTCATCGTCCAGTGGGAACTCCTCATCGCCTGGAAATTGGGCCAATAAGTCCGCTATAGCCTGGCTTTTTACCGCCCGGGGTATCCCCATTCTTAAATCATATTGTGACAATTGTAGCAACCATTGGGATATCCTACCAAAGAGGATTGGTTGCTGCAGCAAAGCCTTGATGGCATGTGATTTGGTCATCAACCATACCTCGTATGCCAAGAAATAATGGCGCAACCTCTGTGAAGCATATACAATGGCTAAGCATGCCCTCTCTGCCCTTGGGTATCGAGTTTCTGCATCCTTCAAGGCGCGGCTGATGTAATATACGGGCTGCTCAGCGCCGCCCCCATCCTCTTGGGCGATCATTGCACCAATGGCGTATGAATTGGTAGCCAAGTAGAGCAATAGTGGCTTCTTGTGAATCGAAGCCTGGACTGTGGAAAGGTTCATCATGATCTGTTGTAGCCTTTTAAAGGCTGCCTGCTGCAATTCCCCCCACTCAAAATCCTGCCCTTTTCTGAGCAGCTTGGTGAAAGCGGAGGTGATCGATGCCAACCCGGGGATAAATCTTCGGATATACGAGACTTTCCCCAAGAAGCTCTTTAATTCTTTTACCGTACCTGGGGGTTTCATGGTTGCAATGGCCGTAGCTTTGGCCGGGTCCACATCTATTTCCCTACTATGAACTAAGAAGCCTAGGAACTTCCCAGAGGATACTCCGAATGCGCATTTGAGCGGGTTCATTCTTAGTTTGAAGGTTCTGCACCTCTCAAATACTCTCCTCAACACTTGGAAGTGTTCTTCTCTCTTTTTTGATTTTACTACTATGTCATCCACATAGTCCTCGAGTTCATGATGCATCATATCGTGAAATATGGCCGTCATCGCTCTCTGATAAGTGGCACCCGCATTTTTCAACCCGAAGGGCATTACGGTGTAATAAAAATTGCCCATGGGCGTTCTGAAAGCAGTTTTCTCTGCATCCCTTGGCGCCATCCTAATTTGGTTGTACCCGTTGAATCCGTCCATAAACGAAAACATGGCACTGCCTGCCGCAGAATCTATCAGTAAGTCCATTTTTGGCAAAGGAAACTCATCCTTCGGGCAGGCCTTGTTGAGGTTCCTGAAATCCACACAACACCTTATCTGGCCATTCTTCTTTTTCACGGGTACGATGTTGGACAGCCATCGCGGATGTTGGATAGGTTTGATGAATCCTGCGGCAAGCAATTTCTGCACTTCTTTGATTATTTGCCCTTCTATTTCTGTGTGGAATGTCCTGGCAGGCTGGGCTATTGGCCTGACTTCTGGGTCTACATTCAACGTGTGTGCAACTAGCCCAGGGTCTAACCCTGGCATTTCATTGTATTCCCATGCAAAGACATCTTTAAATTCTTTTAAGAGCAACATCAATTCTGCCTTTTCTGTTTCTGCCAGACTTGCACTAACCAGGATAGGTCTTGGTCCTTGTGAAACAGATCCCAAGTCAACCTCTTCCATCTCTTCTTCTGCCGTAACCTATGCTTCCTTTTCTGTCGCAACTTTCTCATTCTCCCTTTCACTATTTTCTTCTTCCGACCTTTCTTGAACCGCGCAACACGTCAAGTTCTCGTGTTGCCATTCCTGGGTGGGGCCCTCTTGCATTTCACTCGTGGGCCCCGCGCCCCTTCATAACTTATACACAATCCTGCCGTCAGGACCTCGGATCCTGACGCAGTGGGGTGTATCTTCTGGGTCTGCGGTAGGCACTTCCTTCTTCTTCCTTTTTCTCGCCAGTAACTCCCTTAGGTCAGGCTCGGGATCATCCTGGATGTCTCTCCATTTAGGCACGAAGGTACCTTGTGGCCTTGTCACTGAATTTTCCCCGGATGGAGCCCATCGATCATAGAACATGGTCTCTACTAAATGAGCTTCTGCCTGCTCAAATGGGGAGTTATTTGCTGCTATGCGTATCATCCTGCCGTTCACACCGTCCTTTCACACATTGGTGGTAGGTGGATGGAACTAATCTGTGTTTATGCAACCATGGTCGTCCCAAAAGCACGTGGTATGAGACTTCCGTTTTTACCATGTGGAACCGAGCTAGAGAAGCTATGGGTCCCACTTTTAACCACAACTGTATATGGCCTGCGGTGTACTCTCCCCTCCCACCAAATCTTGTCACTTCCATTGGGCACCCTTGGATCTTTCTATCCGAAATCCCGGCAGCTTGCAGAGTGCTTAATGGGATGAGGTTTACTGAAGCACCCGTATCTATTAGGGCTCTTTTTATGGGGATTTGATTTATGGATGCCGCAAGATAGAGAGGTCTTCTGTGGTCCGGATATCCCACTTCCATATCTTCATCACTGAAGGTGATTTCGGTTGACTCCTGCAAGAGAGCCCTGTTATCTTGGACTTCTGCTGATAAACATTCCACTCCTGCCCCGGAAGCGATGCTTACTAGAGCCTCGGTAGCTACTTTTCTTTCTTTTGTTGTGAGGCACAGCTGATCAAATAAGTTTTTGAATTTGGAGCTTTGCTGTAAAGTAGTAATCGCTGCGGCAGGCAAAGACGGATTTTCTCCTTCGTCATCCCCTGGATCCGCACAGATCACTACTGCTGCCACACCCTTCCCTTTGTGATTCGGGAGTGGGTTTCTCTGGACCTCCTGCTGGGATAGTTCTAAAGTTCCTTCCTTTATCCTGCGGTGCACCAGTCTGCGGAGTGCCCAACATTCTGTAGTGGCATGTTGGACATAGTTGTGTAAACGACAAAAACGTGGGTCCCTCCTTTCTTCCCCGGTGGGCTCCCTAGCAACTTGGTTAGGTTTGAAAACGACATCTGCTATCCATTTGTCTAACAGTACGTCTAACTCCTTTGCGGTGCATGGTATTGGCGGGGGAGTATTGTATTCTTTCCCGTCGGTCCTCCTTCTCCGTTCACTGGTGGATACTGCCATGGCTTGTGGGGCGCTTCTTTTGTCCGTGCTTGGCTTTACAGACTGGGCAGTTTTTCTTGCCTTTTGTAACAACTGCGCGAACTGGGAAATTTCAAGGTTTTCTAGGACTGCCCTGTATTCCCTGATCATATTCGTCATGCACATTTCCACCAGTGTCCTTTCCTCGCAATGGTCATAGCAGTCGAGTGCTATGTCCCTGAATCTCTTGATGTACTCCATCAAGTCTTCACCATTCCTTTGTTTAGTCGCTTGCAATGTTGCAAGCGTCACTGTTTCTTCTCCGTGAAAGTACTTAGTACAAAATACATCCACCATATCATCCCATGCTGGGATTGATCCTGGTTTTAAACCAATGTACCAGGTGTAAGCCCGGTCACACAATGATTTGGAAAATTCTCGAAGACACAAGTCTTCGTCTGCGGCGTAAGGGCCGAGCGTATCAATGAATTTGCTCACGTGCTCAACGGCACTTCCCTTCCTGCCATCATATTGTGCGAATACTCGCGGTTCATACCTCTCGAGGTATGGTTTGCTGAGCACTCTTAGTGGGTATGGGGGTCTGCATGCATAAAATCTCTCTTTTGGTCCTCTGGCTCTCTCTTGTTCCAAGAGAGCTGCTACTTCTGCCATAGTAATAAAACGTTGGTCTGTATTCTGTGGGACACCACCTACCAGTGTCTCTTCTGCCCCATGCCCTGGGTCATGCTGGCTCCCCTTTTCCTTCGTTCTGTCCGTCTTCAGTTGACGAATTTCTTCCATCATTTGCTGTTGCGAATGCTGTAAGGCCTGCAACACTTCAATGAAGGTGTTGGCATTGTCTGCGGGGATCCTCGGGGGCAGTTGGGGTCCAGCCCCTGTCTCGTTAGCACCTCTTTCCTGGTTAGGCTGCTGTGGGTGCGGCGTCGTCGGTCTAGATTCTGCTTGTGATGGTACAGCGCTCATGTTGCGTGTAGTTTTAGACTTTGGAGGCATTTGTTTGCGAGGGCTTTTATCCCTTGGACTATTTCTCAACTCCCCAGCGGAGTCGCCAATTTTGTTGTGGGCCTTTTTGCTATGTTGGGCTGGGCTGCCCCTTTGTGATTGTAGGCCCGAGTGTTCTGGATTGCGAGAGTTGAGATCGGGCCAATTGGAACTCAACTTGGCCGGCTTGTGCGCAAATTATGCCTCGTCTGCCAGGGGAGTGCTTACCGCAGGCTGAGTTGAAATAGAGAACAGCTTACGGCCAGCAGAGCTGTAACGCTTGCGGCGGGTAGAACTGTTTCAGAGGAAAAAACTTACAGCAAGCAGATATGATTGATAAACAAAACTACGAATTCTGGAATGACCAGATAGTTCCTTTAATGGAAATGACCAAGTAATCCGTAACTATAATAATATCAATCAACCTTTGACAAATAAATAGTAAAGGAGACTAGTAATAAAATTAATCAAAACAGACAGGGAGCGAATTCAGTTCGGTCTGTAGGATTAATGCCAAAGAGGGAGAACGCCCCTTCTCAACGTGATTAACCTCCGAGGAAAAGACATCCTGCCATGGGGGTTAATGGGTTGAGGGAGGCGGACCTGAATGGGTAATATCCGAAATAAATATGGAAGAGGACAAGATTTGAGAGGGAGAGAAGGGAAAAGTCCTGTTGGTGCATGCCACTAACTCTCACTTTCTTTTTCTTTTATCTTTTCCTTAGTGATTTCTCTCTTTTCGTTTTTTCTTGTTTAGTGTTGTGCTTCCCCTGTTTTCATAAGTGTGTTGCAGAGTATTTCTTTTCTTAGTTTTTTCCCTTGTGTTGCCCGCCCCTTTGTACACGGTGGAGGCTCCCTTTTATAGTGCTTACCGTGAACGGATTTTACTATTCTACCCTCCAACCACTTTTGTCTGGCCTGAGGTACTTGCCGACCATTACTGTTCCGTTCTGCGGGTACCCTGCTTCAGACAAAGACAACCACTTTGTCTGTTAGTCTGCCGCGGCATTTCTACCTGTTGCGGTGGTGTTTCTCTCTCTCTCTCCCTTATGGCATGCACCCATTGGTTCCAACTCAGCCTTGCCTCTTTTGGGTGGTATATCATCCCAGCAGGACATACCCCCCAAAAGAGCTTGAGCAGGAACCTTGAAACAGGCCTTCCCCTCTCCCCACCACCAAACCACGCCCTCTTACCTCTGACCCCATGACCCCACCATGTCCTGTATTGGCTGGGTACGGGTTGGTGGTGCCTGGTCTTTGCGCATGCATATGTCTGAAATCTGCCTGCTGTTCATGCATTTGCCGTGGATTGGAGACTTTGCCTGCCTGCCGTCCGTTTCTGGCCCTTTGCGAGTTATTACTCAGACTCCCCGCTCCCTTAGAATCTGGGCTTTGCTCAGTATTGGGCTCCATGTTCCTTTCAACCCAATTTCTAATTGCCTTTGCTTCCTGTGGCGTTACTTAGTATTTCTTTGTCATATTTCCTTCCTGCTGGGCCTTTTATCAGGCCTGCCGTTCCATTTTCCCCCAATGGCTTAATGTGGCCGTTGTTGTTCTTCGCTTATGGGCTCCAATGTCCCTTTCTTTTCCTTGGGCCTCTCCGGCCCATTTCTTTGGACGTCCTCGGTAACTTTCTAACTCCGCATCCCATGGGCTCTTACTAACTTAATTGGGCTTCCCCGGCCCAATTTCCTCATTCTCATCCTTGGGTTCATGGGCTTGCCATTATTCCCTACTTTCTTTACTTACTTTCTTTTGGGCCTGCCGCGGCCCATTCTCTCTTTTTCACAACACATACTGCCCATGGGTGCTTATTTTCTCTCTTTCTGGGCCTTTTAGGCCCGCTTACCCTCTCAAGACCCATTCATTCGTATTGAAGGGCCTGTGATCCATTGTTCCTGCCGCTTGGGTCTAATGGTTTTCCTTCGCTTGGTCTGCCGCTTCTCTGCTGCCCACATTGCTGTGTTGGGCTGCTTTTTGTCAATTTCGAAGAAAAAATGATCCTCAACAATATGTATTGTACATCTCACCCAAATAAAACAAACGCTTTAACAAAACCTAATAAATGCCTAGTTGTCATGTGTCCATCTTTTTTAATATTTTATAATAAGAATGCAAAAGTGCTATGTAATATGTAATCAATGTTCAATTTTGAAGTGCACTATGCACGGTGCACTACTTGAACCTATGAGGTTTTACCCGCTCACAAATTTGATTTTTTTTTTTTCTCATTATCTCTTTTTTTTTTTTTTTTTTTTTTTCTCTCTCTCTGGTTGATATTATCTTTTACTTTTGGATTTAGGTGCTTGATATGGTTCTAGCATTGATTTTTTTTTTTTAATTTTATCTTTTTCTAGAAGAAAATTTAGGTTGCAATAGAGATTTATTTATTTGAAGATTTGAATAGGAAATCCTATAGAATTGAAAATGAATAAATTTTATTCTATGAAGATCAACGTTGAACATAACTTTTATAGGAGATGCTTTTTTTTGGTTCATGTTTATAGAAAATTACTCATTTTTGTACACTGATTTGAGTTTAGAAATATTATTTAATTTCATTGATCATTTTGTATATAATATATGTATGAGTTATGACTAACATATGAATAAGTAATTCGGCCCCCCAAATAAAAAATCCTGCCTACGTCCCTGCTCACACACACATTTCTTGGTAATCATAGTACTGAATATTTGTTATTCACTTCATTGGTGCAGAATGGTACTCGCTCACCTGGTTGGCCTTAGCACCACTAAGTTTAAGACTTGAACAACTAGCTAGCCTTGCTGTTTACTACGATTTGTTTGAATATCCTCACATACAATTATTGACATGATTTAAGCGTCCAACTGCTCCATATGATATTTTCTTGTGCACATAATTCTATTAGTAGGCACAAAGCTTGAACTTATTATCATTGAGATGGCTCAAGAAATTCAAGATCAAACTGCATTTGTCAAGGGTGCTCCAGTGGTAGAGCCAAGCAACAAGTATTTTTGGTTTAATAGACCCCAATGGATTCTCTATTTGATATATTTTACCTCGTTCCAGGTGAACATTGAAGTCCAATATGCTTCATAACACTATCCATAATTTTTTTTTTTTTTTGGATAATCAAAATGGAATCCGTAAAGATAATTAGAAACACGAAATTTGAGAGTTAAATGGGAGAAATAAAGTTTAAAAGTTAAAATAACACAACAAGATGCTAACGGGTTTGTAGCTTGATTGGCACCTACCCCTATCTCCCAGTCCTATGTTGCAAAATTGACTTGCCTCCTCTCCTCCCAAAAAAAGAAAAATACTCATACTAATACTAATAATAACATGACATGGTTTTAGAGCAACCAATCATGTCAAATTGATAATATAACATGGTAGTATAGATGAATTAATGTGCAAGTCTAATTGGAGAAATGTTTGTAATTTCTTTTTGGATGAATGATACTTATCGAACTTTTAGATACAATTTACTGTGGCTTGTGTTGAACTCTATTCAAATTACATGCTTCTGAGTTCTAAGTTCTAACTCTGGTGTAATTTGCCTTCCATACAGAATGCTTTCCAAATGGCATATTTTCTGTGGACATGTGTAAGTAATCTTGAAGTCTATATTCTTTTTAACTCGATTGCAAAATTATTGTAACATGAGATATGCAGTATGAGTTCAAGATTACATCATGCTTCCATGAAAACTTGTCGTTATTATTGATAAGAGTTTCCCTTGGTGTAGCCCTTCAATTCCTATGCAGCTATAGCATTGTTCCTTTGTACGCCTTGGTGACACAAGTGAGTAGCAGTATCACCCAATGAGATGAAAACTTTTTGAAATATAGTGCTATATCTTAAATTTATCAATTAAATTCAACCGTGTGATTGTATTGGTCAATAATTAGCCTAGTGAAAAATAGGGGGAAATTACATTTTACCACTTTAAACTATACCTCTGATTACACTTTGCACTTTAAACTTTTTGAATGTATGTTTTGTACATAAACTATGACTCTTGTTATATTTTGCACACTGATGTTAAATTTGTTGTTAACTTGGAAGAAAAAATATGGCATCACATGAAAAGACCTATTTGCCTTTCTTCTTAATACTTTAAAAACAAAAGATAAATTACACTTTACCACTCTAAACTATACTTCTGATTACACTTTGCATCCTAAACTTTAAATTTCTATCCAAGCTAACAGCAAACTTAACGTCGAGGTGAAAACTGTAGCAAATGTCATAGTTTAAGATGCAAAACATGCATTCAAAAAGTTTAGGATGCTTAGTGTAAAATGAGGTATAGTTTAGGATGGTAAAGTATAATTTCCCTGAAAAATAGCTCTATTTGCACTGCATTAGTTAATGAAGTTATATAGTTGAATTTAATTAAAATAGGTGTGCAAATGTTCTTGTTCAAATGTAATGTTGACATAAATCTTATGTTAACTCAAGGTTTGACTCCTATTCATATTTCTAGATGGGTTCTCACATGAAGCAAGCTATCTTTGAGAAGCAAACAGCAAAAGCACTTAAGAAATGGCATAAGGCTGTAAAGGATAAGAAAAAATTGAGGAAAGGTGGAGTAGATAGTTCTTCCGGATTTATGAGTGGGGAAAACACACCAAGCCGAGGGACATCACCCATTCACTTGCTTCACAAGCACCAGTCTAATAGATCAGATTTTGAAGCTGATCTTTATTCCCCAAAATCTTACCAATCCGATACTGACCTTTCGAAGATTGAGGGTTCCACTCCTGATAGGCATGTATCAATAATAGAAGGTCGACCAACAAGAACTAAAGAATCACATAATATTGATTTTACCTTTGTTAAGGCTTGAAAAAAAACTCAAATTTTAATAAATTGTTGTTTCCTAAACCTACTGTTTAATCAACAAGTTAGTACAATTCAACAATGCTGACCATTTCACTTATACTTAAATTGTTGTAATTGTTGACAAAAAATAAATAGAGAGAAAAGAGACCATAGAATAATTATGTATTTTCTGTACATTGTAAGTACAAGAGGAGGCATGAATATATAGGCCTCATAGTTGACTAACTATAGAGGCAAATATCCTTGATTAGACTTAAATCAAGAACACAATAATGTTCCTTGATTTTAGCTTAATTAGTGGTGAAAACATGTATGGAAACTATATATTATGTAATCATAGTAATCATGATAGCATTATTCAAGATATTCTCATTTTTATTCACAGTATGTGTAGATATTTTGTTAAAGAAATATACTCCTCTGTTGAAGTTTTGAAAAGGATTAAAGGAGTTGTGTATGTGTAAGGACTTTGTCATGTGTCCAAAATATAGTCATTCCCATATAAGGCTCAAACCGAAGAAACGTCCTAAAAACCCATATTTACATGCCAACAATACTAATGACTATGTTAGTCCACATATAAAAAGAAGTAACTACTAAACACAATAGCCCCTATTTGGATGGCATAAGTCATTCAAATCACAAAATGCCAAATGTAAGTAAACATCTCAAATCATAACCTAATTTATAATTTGTTTGCAAGTACTTAGTCATATCAACAATAGATCAAATAAGTCAGTAAAAAAAGAAAAGAAAAAAAAGATCAATAAGAGGCATGGCATATAATTAGACACTTACAACCATGTGACATAGGTAACAAAATGCAAGTGTGGCACAACTAAGATTAAGATGTGACTTGCACACATATTTCCATGAGAAGCCGATCGAGACTTACGTTAAATGTCTCACATTATAACATCTTTTTGGCTTTGTTAGATCAATTAATTGGTCGTGCGCTTATCACATGACAATGACACTTGTCAATTGTTAATGGTGCAACCAAACTCAATTTGGAAGAATTCCTTCAAATCAATTTAGATATAAACTTTGTCCTACTTTTTATTTTCATTCTAATAAAGTTCTAACCAAAGTAAGATACACCACATCTTTTTAAAAAAACTTTAAAGTGGACCCATCAAAAAACTTTAAAGTGGAGATAAATATTATATTGTTTTAAAACATCATGATTTGTGAGTGCTATAAAAGAAGATGAAAGGAAGAAAAAAGTGTATCAACGAGAATTATTTAATTTAAGGAGAATGTCTAATTTGCTTTCCTTGGAACCAAACTTGGAATTAAAAAAACAATGAAGATTCCAAATCATAAGTGAGACAGTGCATCAATCTTCATGTAAGTTTAACGGTCCCTGTTTCCTCAGGATTATAAAAGATCTTCAAAAGCTAATCACCTAGGGGCACTTGGCAACAAAATAATGCAACCATTTTTTTTTTTTTTTTTTTTTTGTGGTTAAAAACAATGCAACCATTTAGACAAAGATCAAAATCCATCTTAAACAAAACACTATATGACTATAATACTTAAGTGGTCGAGGCAACTCACTTAGCCTAGCAATAAGCGAGTCTAAATTTGCTGTCATACTTTTCCTGCTCCACTCTATACTTCACCAATAAGAACTTGCCATGTGTTCACCTAATTAATTAAATACTACTATTAATTAATAACTATAGTATTAATAAGTCAATAATGATAGTATTTAATTAATTAGGTGAACATGTGGCAAGTTTTTATTGGTGGAGTATAGAGTGGAGCAGGAAAAGTGTGACAGAAGATTTGGACTCGCAATATGCATCTAAGCCAGAGCAAGTCAAAGTGCATATTATTTTTTGATGGTTTAGCAAGATGAATTCTAATTAGTTGAATTAGTAAAATTTTTTTTTTTATCACTGAAGGAGAGAATATCATCAAACAAACACTTTATATTTAAATGGGAAAGGATTTATTGCAAACTAAGTTAACTTAACTAATAAAATTTTTTATGCTTATACAAGAGATCTGAGGTTCAATCCCCGCATACATCAAAAACATCCTATACATTTTACAGGAGTTGTTACAATTTAGTTTTCAGCAAATCTTTCCCTTATTTAAACCATTGATACATTTAAAATTAAACACAATTTTTATTATAAAAATATAAATAATTAGTCAAATTATTAAAAAAAAAAGCATGTAACACATGCATAAATATGGATACATTTAAATTAAACACAATTTTTATCATAAAAATATAAATAATTAGTAAAAATATATATTTTTTAAAAAAGTAAACGTAATTAGTCACATATTAAAATTCTTACTCAAATTTAATACTACTTATGATAATTTTTTTTTTCTAATTTTTAATAAGATAGAATGTGTGATGATTTTTATTGAGTATATGTGATTAATTTTTTATTTTTAAAATTTTATAGTTTATTAATATTAGATTTTTAGTATTTTACACTCATTAACTCACTTCGTACAAAAATTTAATAACTTAACTGGACATATGGCACAAACTTAGGTGGATAAATAATTATAAAATGATCCCCACATAAATTTAGACACATGACACAAAATTGGATTCTAATTTCAAATTCTAATTAAATTTTTTTAAGATTTGCTTATTAATATATAGAGATGAGTTCAAGTTACACCTAGTGTAACTTTAAAAGGGTTACACTTTTTATAGACCATTGATTACTATTAGATCTAAGGGTAAAAAAACACTCATAGTAATGTCATTATTACTCCCTAGAAATTAGTGATTTATTTATTAACTCTTATTGTGAGGGTTTGGATAGTGGGTTTAGTTGCGTTACGTTTTGCCCCTGTGTTTTCAGTTTTTTTTTTCTTGCCGCATTGTTTGACTTTTGAAGCACAAAAATTACTGTGCATGAACAATTCATGCACTGTTCATGCACTGTTCATACATTAAAAAATATTTAAAATGGGTCCCACGATACTATTTATACATTTAAAAATTATTTTGCTACAGTGTTTTCAGCAACAATCAGTTTTCAGCAACTTTCAGCAACAATAAGCTATATCCAAACAGACCCATATCAAAGGGGGAAAAAAAACCCATAGCATTAACTCTTTTTTTTTTTTTTTCCCTTCCGTATCATCATCTTCTTCCTCCGTATTTCTTTTTGCACTATACTTTTAGGCCTCCACCATTCATAAAATGCTTAAGATTAAATTGTTAATACAAGCCATCTTTATTTTGTTTTAATAAACAAAATAAAGATAGCTTTCTCTAAAACAATTGTGACTTTGGCCATATTAATTCAATGAAGAAATCTGTGCCCCTAATCGTATACATAGAAACCGTGAAAAAGGATTTTTAGCCAGTTGCTCTTTGGTTTTATTGTAACTTCTACTCTTGTGGTGGATATTTATCTGTGCTTCAAATTAACTTTGACATCTTCATTCTTCACTTGGCAAAAAAATTAAACTAAACTGGAAATTTAAAGTATTTTTCAATTGAGAAATTTATCATTAGAATTTCTCTTTCTCGACAATCAACTATGTACTTATGTTATTTAAAAAAATCTTTTTAGGTTTTTAAGTATTAATTTAATAACTTAAATAAAGAGTTTAAAATTTTGATAATATCGTTTCCCAAACTTTCTCTCTATTTTATTTTACCACTTCCATTTGGACCATTCCTCTCTCTCTCTCTCTCTCTCTTAAAAATAACTATAGATTTTTTTTTACACTCCATCAACGTCTACTCTGAATTAATCTCCAAAACATTTTATATTGTTTATATGCGCAAAAAATCATTAATATTTATATAGGCACGGTGACAACATAGATTGTAGTGATGGCAACGATGTTACAGAAGTGATGGCGAGGACAAAAATAAGGATGGTATGATGTTAGTGGCAGTGACAGTAAAGGTGTTGCATTAATGGTGGAAACAACTATATATATATTTTTTTATTTTTTTTTTATTTTTTTATTCTATGCTATCTAGAGGAGAAAAATAAAGAACATAATTACCAATAATCCTCAACTATATCTTTGGCTCTATTATAAAGTTCGAGGCAACTGCTTTGAGCCAAGAATCTATGCAAGTCAAAGTCCTTTAACTTCTAGAAATATAGTACTTGGGACTCTCAAACTACTAACTCTATTGTTAGCTTCATTTTAAATTTTTATGTTAAGGAGTGTTAAATTTTGTTTAGTATGTGTTTAAATAAACTTAAAATTTTCACCTTCAATTAATGTATAACTTATTAATTCTTTTAGTATTTCCTTTTTTTTTAAGCATATAAACTAATGAAATAAGTTACCCAAATTTCTATTAAAATAATAATAATAACAATCAGTTACCCAAACACATCCTCACCATGGGGCAGAATTGCAGAGAGGTAATTGTAAAATGGCATATAACAATATTTTTATTACGACAAGTAAACAAGGGTTCCTTTAAATGATACTACTTGACATTACTCAATAAATTTTTACTTTTAAAACATCGTAACGTTGTGAAATGTTTAGTGTTTCCCTTCTATTTTTTTTTTTTTTATATACATATTTTTATAATTCAATAGTATAATAGAGGAAGGAGAAATTGAATCATAGTAAAATTGTAAAAGAAGTCAGGTTATACCATTGAACTACAAAATGTCTTGGCCAGTGATGAAGCCATATGTAGATTAAGGGAGCCATGATCTCCCCAAAATTTTTGAAAATTATTTATTTACCCATATGTTATAAATCTATTTACAATTAGAACCTAAAAAAAAAAATGCTATTCGGGCCCCTAAATTTTTTAAAATGTTTAAATTCTGGTTAGTGTAATTATGTTTATAGATAACACCCCAAAAAATTAAGTCATAATCCTCATAAAATATATTTACCCGTAGGATATAAAAATAGTATAAGTGTTTTATATGTGTGTGTAAAATGTAATATCTCTCCAGCTATGGTTCTTTCTTTTTTATTATACCGTTTAAGCCTTTTTATTTTTATTTTTTTTATTTATCACGTTTGTACAATTAATGGCTCGATTTAATCACAATCTCGATCCAATATATTGTCAGCAAATTGCAAAAAAAAGAAGAAGAGAGTATTACATCTAATATTCATATGACTGATAAATCTTAGTCATAGAGTACATGACATGTGACTTGAGAATTTTTTTTATATGATTAAAAATATATATCCCTATCAAATATATATATATATATATATATCAAAATAAAAACATAAAAGATAAGAATTCTTCAAATTATTCTACACATAAATTACAACAACGCTATAGGTTTCAAATCCTATCATATATTTTTTTTTAAAGTATAGTATTATGCTCTTTAGATGTAGAGTAATTAGATATAATTTATAGAAAATTACATAAATACAAGATTAAGGTTAATAACGAAAGGGGGGCTTTGTCAAGACGCAGGAGGTGGCTGCATAGCAGTATTTAACATTTTTTTACCATTTGAAAAAACAAAGTTAATGGCAGCCAATCATATATGTGTGTATATATATATATACTTTTTTTTTCTCTGCCATTGCTCTTTGACAGTTTGACTCTTCCAAGGTTTTTTTCTTTTTTGGGTAAGAAAAAAGATGATCATATTTTTAATTTGAGAAATGTTGACACTACAACAAAACTTCATAATTTTTGTCACAATTTGCTATATGGCGAGTTTTGATTGGCGAAAATGTGGACTCATATAGACTAATTATTTTTTGTCCATTACTCATAATCGGTGAATTATGATAAAAATTGTGATTTTTTTTTTTTTTTGACACTAACATTATTCTATTTTTAATGGAAAATTTTATAATACTTGGCACACAAATCATGCGGAGTTGTGGACCATACCATGGAATTAAACTGTTAACAGAAAGATGATTTGATTGCCTTTATAAGCTCTAGATCAGCGGAGTTACCTACTTAGCGAAAATAAATAAAAGAACCGGAGTTACCATTCCAACCTCATGTACATTATTTGATAGGCAGACCAGATCAAACATCCCTAAAAAATAAAGAATCTGTTTGTATCCATTAAAACCTTTAAAAAACAATATTTGCGATCTTATTATTTCTGGAGTATCTTTCACAAATCAAAAGTCAAAATTTTTTTTTTTATTTTTAACATTAGTCTAAATGTATATGTGTAAAGCTCTTTTTTAGGGAAAAAAATATTTTGTATCAAATAATATTATGTTATCCGTATTAAAATCCAATAAATAAGAGATATATGTGCAAAATTAACTACCTACTAACACATTTTTTATTTGTTAGTGAGGTAGTTTTTTTTTTTTTTTTTTTTTTTTTTTTTTTTTTTTTTTTGTAGACATTTCTCACACTTATTAGATGTTGATAACGCTGACATGATATCATTTGATATCAAATACATTCTTCCTTCCTAGAGACCTCGACTCTTACCCCCATCCTATAAAAATTTATAATTGTGGAGTGATTATCATGTCAAGGATGCGTGGTGGTAAAATTAGATTTCTTTTTGTCCAATTCTAAACAATATTATATTTGTAATTTTTAAGCAACAAACTATTAAGAGTAGACCTCATTACTTAGTATATTATGTGCAATATAACTCGTCTCATCATCTCTTAAAAGTTTTTTTTTTGAGAAAGAAACTGATGGATTTTATTAATAAAATTTAACTACATCCAATTGTAAAATCGAACCAATATGAGATGGGACATCTTCCATCCATATTTGAAAATCTGATATGCATAATGCATTTTTAGCCAGACTATGAGCAACCCCATTGTCATTTCTCTTAATGTGAGAATACAACAGTCTTTCTCTATGAACATGTGAAAACCTAATACAATGAAATAAACTTGCAAAACATTTAACATCATGACTAAGTAAACCAAAGGATTATAAATACTGGGAATTTGCATTCAAAGCATTCATTGCAATCTCTGAAGCTCCCTCTGGGGTAACATCTTCCAAACTCAGATCAGCATCAAACTGTAAAGTCTTCAATATAGCCAAAGTTTCAAGCTCTATGACAGTTACGGGGAGAGGGATGATTCCAACCATGTGTGCCAAGCCTTTTCCTTGGCATTCTAGGATGATCACTCCAATCCCTGCCCTATCTTCTTCTTGAAACAAAGTATCGATATAATTTGTGCCTGAACCCTCCACAATTACATCAATAGTCGATCTCCAAAACAACACTAATCCACCTCCCATATCCAAAACAACATCCACAGAATTTTGTTCACGGAAAATCGCATTATCAGAGTTCACCTTCAGGATCGGCCATGGAGGTGGTTTCTAAATGGCACGGTGTGGAGGCTGATTGGACTGATCTGGCTCATTACCCTTCATTGTTGTTGTTGCGCTTTTTTCCTTGTCTGGAATATTGACCATATTAAACACTTGCCGTTGGGATTGTGGTTTGGCTAACACATGCTTCTCACTTAAGATATCTTGGGAAATATTGCTTGGTTGGGTCATGCAGTTAATGTGATCAAATTTTCCCACCTCTTAATCAATCTCATTTATTCTGGCATCAAATTCTTTGGCTGAAAAATCTGCCCCTTGATTTGTCAGTATTATGATTACCCGAAAATTGTGGGGTTGATAATGAGACATTGATTACACCCTATTTACGTTTCCCTACTGTATGCGTTACTTCTGGAGCATTCAAATTAACGGCTTCATCCATTAATTGCTCACTTATAGCGTCCCTTGGATTCACAATGTTGAGCATCGCCGTTGGACCATGCGTCGTTACCTGAGCTTTGTGGTTCACCTTCACCGATTCAGTCCTACTCCCAACTTCATGAACACCTAACTTCGAAGATACTCCCAACTTCGTCTTGTAAAAACTTGGAACGGAAAGCACTGCTTTTCTTGAAAGAACAATAGGCGAAGCTCTAATTGATATTTGTTTCCCAAATCCCAGAAAAAACAAAACCCACTAGCCTTGGAATAACTTGTTATTCCAAGGAAACACACAACTCCTTCCAAAAGAAGGGACACGAACACACAACTCCTTCCAAAAGAAGGGACACGAATTCTACTGAGTTATTCCAAGGAAAACACATAACTCCTTCCAAAAGAAGGGACACGAATTCTACTGAGCTCTAGGAAGCGTGTTCCTGTTGCACCAGAGAAACAAGGGGACACCGAGCATATACTTATTCAATCTCTTTAAAAGAGGAAATTACTAAAAGCTTTCTTAAAAGTTAACATGACTTTTAAGTATAATTTGTAGTATGTTTTTATAACTTAGAACCTTATTCTCTAATTTGTGTGTGTATATTACTTAATGAAATTATAACTTAGAACCTTATTCTCTAATTTTTGTGTGTATATTACTTAATGAAAAAAAAAAAAAAAAGCACATTTGTTAGTTTACATGAATAGTACGGTGTAAAGAATCTTAGATAATTTCTCCAAAAGTGACAAATATTTTGCTACAGTGTACATTTTACACGGCCCTATACATTCATTTAAAGTAATAATTTTTCAAAAAAATAATAGACCATAAAGTAAGTTATTTGATAGAGGGACCACATTACTATCCCCTAAAAAGAAAGAATCTGTTGACCAAAAAAAAAAAAAAAGAGAGTATCTGTCTGTCTACATTAACCCCCTAAAAAAGAATATTTGTGATCTTAATTTTTGGAGTATCATTCACAAATCAAAAGTCAAAATTGGAATTTTTTTTTTTCCCTTTCAATTCCCGAATGACATTATGTTCGTAAAAAGGACCGGTTTCTTTAGTAAGCAAGAATAAACTCTAATGAATTTTGTCCGTAAATATTCTTAAATAATAAAAATAAGTCTAAAGACATTTTTTTGGGTATAAATATTTGAGATAAGAAGTTATGATTAATATGAAATAAAAATAATTTTAATGGCCAAAAGTCTTTTTTTTTGGTTGAGAAAATGGCCTAAAGTCTTGTACCTTATTTGATTTCTAGCGTTTTCAACCAGGAGACATTTTGGTTTCAAAGCTCCCTCACCCTCAATTATCAAATTATAAAAAAAAGGTGTTAAATCCAAACGAAGGTAGTGTCAAACCCATAAAAAAAAACTAAAGATATAACATTTTTACACTATTTTTATAATTAATCTTTGATATGGTTTGTTATGATTGTTGTACAATGGTAGATGATAGACAAAACTTATATACAGTATTTTAGGTATTGTTCCTTAAAGTTCCTTCTTAAAATTTAGCCATATGACTATTTAATTAAAAAAATCCCCCCCTAAAAAAAAAAAAATACATTTTCATCTCATGAGAAAAAAAATTACATAACATAATTTTAAAAGGGAAACTTAAAGAATAACATTTAAGTACTGTACATAAATTTTACCAATAATAGATTAAAGTGTAATTCCATATTTCCATTTATTCAAAGAAGGAAAAAAAAAAATTACATCAATAATCACAAGCCGTTGCATCATTAACATTATTAAGAAAAATGTTATGCAAAAAAAAAAAAAAAAAAAAATCTATATCTACATTGATTAAAAATATACAAATGGATTTAAAAAAAAAAAAATTGCTATTCATAAATGAATATTTTATAATTATTGATTAACAAACCGGTACCCTAGGGCCCTAGGCTAACGAGTACCAAGACCCATAAGGAAAAAAGAAAGAAATAAAAGAAACTATATAATTTCAAGCCGGCACAGACGGTGAGACTTTTTTTATTAAAACCTGGTCTAACAACTCACTTCTTTTAGTCAGTACACTTCTTCTTCTTCTTCTTCTTCTTCTTCTTCTAGTTTAATGGCTTTTTAGTTTTTAATTTTTAACCATTAATTATTAGTCTCTAGACTCTCTACAAATCCCAGTACCCGAAATCAACTTGACGGGTCATCTAAAGACCCGTTTTTGCCATCTGGGTCGAGATTGAAAGTTGAAGAAACTTTTTTCTTTCGAAAACCTTATGGATTAGCGGTGATTAGTGAAAGAAATGAAGAGTGTGGGTACTGAAACTAGTGGCTCTGAGTTGCATTTACGATGTGGGGCTTGGTTAGGTTGACTTTGTCGTATTTCTTTCTTTGTTTCTTTGTTTTTATTAACGTGGTCTAGTTGAGGAGTTTGGAGTGAGTGTTTTTTTTTTTTTTTTGATCATGGCTCGGCGTCATGGATGGGAACTACCGGCACACACGTTTCAGGTACATTGTTGTGCTTACTTTTGGTATTCTTAGGTTCTTGTTCTGAAACTTTGCTTCTATTTCATTAGGGTCCTTTTGAAATTCTAACATTGCCCATTTTTTGTTCTAAAACCATATCTTAAAAAAAAGAAAAAAACTTTCGGTTCCTCTTTATATATGTGTGTGTGTGTGTGTGTGTGTGTGTGTGTGTGTTTTTTTTTTTTTTTGCATTTAATTCTGTATTTTTTTTTTTGGTTTAATAATTGTTACTATGTTTTTCTCATCAATTATGTTGAATTTAGTATGTTGTGTGTTTGTTTGATATGTTTATCACTTTTTTTTTTAATTAAAAAAAAAAGTTTTTTCCCAATTTGTATCAATATCTCATTGTGCTTCTTCGGATGTAAGTTTCTGTATCTATTTTTTCTGGAAAAAAAAAAAGGTTTCTGTATCTATAAGGTACTGCTTGGACTTTTCTTTTACCTGTTTGGTTGCTTTTTATTTTTGGGGGTCCAGTTGCTTGCTTGTTGAGAAATCCTAGAACTTGAAAATTTCGTTCATGTGCTATGTTGCTTTGAATTTTGGGAAACAAAAATTTTAAGGCTCAATTGAACAGAAATTTCATGTTGTAGTTTACTATTTTATTTATTTATTTATTTTAATTATATGACTAAACTACATTTATGGAAGTCTGATTTAGCCTTCGGTTATCGTGGTGAGGATGGAGATAAGAAAGCAGAATTGGAATCATATTATATGTTTTTGGATTTTTGGATCCATGTTTTGGGAATCCCTAACAGTTGGTTCATAGTATCTGCCTTCTATGTGATTTTGACAGTGCATAAACTAATACCTTTTTTATTACCCCATCTGTACAGGTTGTGGCTATAACAGTTTTTTTCTTGCTCTCTGTTGCATATTATGCCTTTTTTGCCCCCTTTCTTGGAAAGGACATCATCTATGAATATGTGGCACTGGGTGTTTATTCTGTCTTGGTAAGCACAGTCCAAAAATTTTCATTTATTCTTCATAATTCCTTGATGAGTATTTTGCCATTATCTAATTACTTGATTTCCATTTCAGGCACTCTCTGTATTTATTCTTTATGTTCGATGCACTGGTATTGATCCTGCTGATCCAGGAATTCTGCTTGAAGGTGATAAATCATCTGCCCATAAATAACACAATGACACATATCTGCATGGTTTGTTTTTCTTGGTGTAATTTAGTTTAAATTTTATTTTTTAAGTTTATGATTAGAGAAGTATTGAATTGGAGATTCATGTCAAGGACAATCATTTATTAAGTAATTTCAAGTAAATTGGATTAGTAATTGGGATGGTTATAACAAACCTACATGTGTGTGTTGGACCATTCAAAAAGATTATATTGACTGATGGTCCTGAAAAGTTTTCTACAAACAAATGGTTGCAATCGCTAAAGGATGCTAGAATTTTTACCCAAGAACCTCCTTGATAGGCCCAAATTTTGAATTTTTGCAACTTTAATGACAGTAGCAAGCATACACATTTCTTAACTTGAAATATAAGAATGATACTCTTTTTTTCTTTGTTGGTATACAAATGCATAAGTTTAGGGTATGAGCAAATCCTTATGCCTTTATTCTTTGCAATTTCTCATAGAAGCTACATGGTGTGTGATTATTATAATAGGGAATGCATCTTCTATTGAAGAACCCAGCAAGGTAGGATTAAAGGACGGAGGAAACTATAATAGTCATGACTCGGGTTATTGTTCAAAACTTGGAGGTTTCTTTTGTGGTTTTCTTGTAAGAGAAGATTGCTACAAAGATGATCTTCTACAACAACAATCCGGAGATGAGGATGCTTTATTCTGCACATTGTGCAATGCTGAGGTACAAGACTTTTCCTGGCAAGGTTTATTTTGATGAGATAAAAGAGAAGAAAAGAAGAAGTTCCATTTCAATTGCATGCAATATGGATTTCTTATATAGCACTACTTCCTCACGAACATGGTGCCAGACAAACGTACAAACATAAAGTTCCATTTCTACTAACTTTTTTTTTTTGTTTTCTTTTCTGCTTTAAACTTGTGCAAAGAAAGCTGGAATCAAATGATTTAATTAGCAGGAAGGATTTAATTTAAAAATCTGCAGCTTGAGTCTCATCTTGTATTCTGCTTTGCATGTTAGAATTACATATCTTCGCGTAGACATTTTGTGTGTGAACAAGTTGCCAACTTGCCATTAGGGTCTTTATACTTTTAAAAACAGATTTCAACCTTTGCTTTTGTATTCGATGTTTGTGTGATGCTTGTTTTTGAAACATACTGTTGTTGTACAAGAATGGGGGAGTTTCATTTTCATCACATTACGGGGTGCTTTTCATTAAAAACTGGAATTAGTCCAATCTTCATTTACATACAAGATTACAGATGGAGAAGTTGTTAAAAGGGTCACATTATGTTCTCTCTGTCCCTCTCTAACTTATTAAAATAAAAATTATTGTTTATTTTTTTAGGTTCGCAAGTTCAGCAAACATTGTAGGAGTTGCGACAAATGTGTCGATGGATTTGATCATCATTGCCGGGTAAGCTATAAAATTTATCTGATGTTTGTTCTTGTCAGTCTCTGACTCATGGACTTTAAGATCGTGAGTTGTATGGAAATATCCAGGAGCGTTTCAGTAATGACTTCATGACTTTTAAAGGGGTTATCCCTGGTTTTGATTAGTAAGTTTAAATATCCTGCCTATATCTCTTAGCTATTGTTTTGGTATGACTAAAGTTATCTGCATCTATGGTGCAGTGGTTGAATAACTGTGTGGGGAGGAAAAATTATATTACATTCGTGTGCCTCATGGCAATGAGCCTTCTTTGGGTAAGTTTTAAGAAAATATGCTCTTTGGACTTCTCATTCTTTTTGGATTATGATTTATTTATTTTTTTACATCCTCCAATCTTGAATAAATTTATTTTCTTGGATTCATTTATGCGAGTGTGTAACCTGTTTACATGAGGTTTCCCCTCTATTTGTAATTAAGTTTTATTACTTATAAAATAGAATTTTTTGTGTGTTTATAACAGCTTCTTGTTGAATGCGGGGTTGGCATTGCTGTATTTGTCCGATGCTTTGTTGATAAAAAGGGGATAGAGAATCAGATATCTGAAAAACTTGGAGATGGATTTTCCCGGCCCCCCTTTGCTATTGTGGTGGTATGTTTGCTGCCTTGTTTGCCTTTAGGCTTCAGATTGTATTATTGTATATTTTAGATAATATTATGATTTTGCACTTATCCAAAAAAGATGATATTATGATTTTCTCAGTGGATTGGGTTTGAGATTGCAGTAATATAGACCAGTATTGGTCTAGTTCATGTGATTATATGCCTGCAAGAACCACCTTGGGCTGGCACCTATATCCATCTCGAGAAATACCTCATCAGGCACAGCCACCTGATTTTTCCTTTTTGGTGGTTTTATAAATTTTACACATTGGATTTGTCTTGATAAG
This sequence comes from Quercus glauca, assembly GCA_023736055.1. Classification (NCBI taxonomy): domain Eukaryota; kingdom Viridiplantae; phylum Streptophyta; class Magnoliopsida; order Fagales; family Fagaceae; genus Quercus; species Quercus glauca. The sequence continues at coordinate 85,779,988 of CM043316.1, read as the reverse complement.
GAAACTGTCATAGAATCAAAAAGAATTTTTAATGTAATCATTAATGCATTACATATTATGCTCTTACCAAGTGATTCTATCAAATGGATATGTGGGCCTTATTTTGGTTTCTACTCATGTAGTGGTCTAACTTAGATTTTGTTTATGGAACCAATATACGGTTTGCCTAGTTTTTGCCTCTTTATATAATCCTATGTAGCTTTATCTGTGTATAATGCATGCATTGCTTCTAAGTTTTGTAGCCAAGCTGAAGTAATAATATTGCACTGAGACTTTTTTTTAAAGTTGCTTTTGCTTGAAATGTTTTTAATGCAAGCATTATCCCTCAATTTTCAGTTCAATTTTAACATGCTGTTTGCTATGATTCACTTCTTTTGATGAATAATTAATTAATCTTTACATACTGCGGTGACAAAGGAATTATAAAGTCCTAAAAAACATGAACTTTATAATGATTACAGGCCTTATGCACGGCAGTTTCTTTTCTAGCCACTGTGCCTTTGGGAGAGCTATTCTTTTTCCATGTGATTCTGATCCGAAAGGTGTGTTCTTTAGATGACCTATCCTCCCTCTCCACCTCTCTATTATGCATGTAGTGTACCGTTTTTGTTTTTGCTGCAGGGTATTACAACATATGAGTATGTTGTTGCCATGAGAACACAAAGCGAACCGCCTGGACCGTCTTTAGATGGTGGTGATCAACAAAGTCTGGCATCATCGCCGACTAGTTCTGCTGTGACTGCCATAAGTGGAAAAAGCTCTCTTGGAATGGGCTTGCAATATAAAGGTGTTTGGTGTACTCCTCCAAGAATCTTCATGGAGCACCAGGTATTGCCACCTTTATTTATCATATAGAGGGGAGAAAGATCTAGATGGACTCTTTGGTTATATTTTAATAAATATGTTCCTGATGAATTCATGATTAGATTATCTAATTGTTTATTAAAAAGAAATTTTGGTTAGTCTTGGCATATTGGCACATGCATTGTTGTGCAGTCCTTCAATAAGGTGAATTTTGTGCAATAATTTATCGACTTTGGGTCTCTGATGAACAGGATGAAATTATACCACATCTGGAGCCAGGACGCCTACCATCCACAGTGGATCCAGATGCAGTGCAGTCATCTGACATGGGGAAAAAATTAGGCCAGCGTCCAGTCCCAGTCCGAATCAGTCCATGGAAACTTGCTAAATTGGATTCTAATGAGGCAATTAAAGCGGCTGCAAAAGCTAGAGCATCATCATCTGTGCTTCGTCCAGTCAGTTCTCGATCTCATCCATACGATGCTGATCTTTTATCCAGTAGCAATGTGAGTGGAAGAAGCAGTCCAATCAGTACTGATCAAGGGTTTCACAACAGAAATGCTAGAGCTGGGACATCAAAATTATCTCCTACCAAGAGCTCATATCCACCCAGTCGTGCCAGCAAGGAAGATACTGAAACATGCCATCATAGTAACAGTAACCTTAGCAGTCCTCAACTTTCCAACATTACACCTTCACCAATGGAGCAGCAGGTTTCAAACAGAGATCATTTGAATCCCATTTATCAATCATCCGCAGATCAATCTCCTCGGTCAACAACACAAAGTGAACAGATTGAAACTGTAGTTCACGAGAATTTGGCACGAAACCCTGTGAGAAATATCAGCTTGGGTGTTGCTGAAAACGTAGGATCTTCAGTCTTTTGGGATCAAGAAGCTGGGCGTTTTGTTTCCTCATCTTCCAGAGGTCTTGGAACAGAGCTATTATACGCAGGTCCATCCATATTTTTTGGCGGTCCTGTTGTGAATGAACCTGCGACCAGCGGGACAAGAAATAGCAGCTCAGCGGGTGCTGGCCTAAATAGAGGTTCCGCAGCAAGTTATCAGCAGGGTAGATCACAGAGGGGTGGCCAGCTTCCTGTATTTGTTCCAAGTAATTCCCAACAAAACCAGTTCTCTTCTAGATTTCCTCGACCAAGCCACTGATTCCTTTTACTAGGTACATAGAGCTAGAGCCAGGATTTTTTTTCTTCTCTTATTTTTATTTTTTAAACCTTTATGTGCAGATGTTGAATTTCTGTTCCATTATTGCTAATCTGTGGGCTAACGCTATCACCAATTCACTCCAAGGGTAGTGATTTCGGTTTTTAATTATTATTATTATTATTATTACGTTCACTGTGTTCTGTTGACGGTGCACTGATCGTTGATCCGTGCACTGTCAACAGTAGCCAGAGCAATGCGGGTGGCATGGCTCTGATCGGAATTAAACAACCTTATGTTTAGCTTCCCAAATGTAATGTCCATTTTTGGTAAAAGGGAGTAAAGGATACTGTTCACACAAAAGTAGCTCCACAGCAATGGCATCCTCCTCCACAGTCAACACAAAAGTGGCATGGAGGGAATCTAGGGCTCAACCAACAATAGAATTGCGCAAAGCCCAATCTCCCTTAAGCGTGAGCTGCCCCATTAGCTTCTTTTAAAAGCACCAAGAAAAAGAGAAAAAAACAAAGCAGTTGGACAAGCCGAAAACGTCACGTAGAAAGTCTCATTATCCTATTCACAAATGTAATATCAGAGTTTATTGGAAAAAATTTGTCTTCCAAATTGGTTGGAAGGAATTTTCTTCAAATTTATCCACTACATGTTGAAAGAATTATCCACATGTACTTTTAGATGCATGACATTTTTAATGGAGCACGTGACCTATTTAAATAACATACATAAATAATTTTATAAATCGCCACTTAATGAGTTGAAGGAGGTTGCTTCAATTGGTTTAGAGAAAAACTTTATCTAGTTTTATTTTGGTTGTAACACTATATTTTTAATCTTCTGTAGCTTAATCCAAATTCATGGGTAAATGCGTAAGTCGCTTTGGTTTGATGTACAAAATGCAGTTTGGAGTGGGAAGTGTACTCATTTTTATGAGCAAAATGTAATTCTCTCTATATATTTGTTTACTTTGGTCCGATATACAGAATGTAATCGGATTCTCAAGTTTGTAGATCAAGCTACCTGCCCTACTTGCATTACATGGTTAGAATGCTTTTCCTCAAAGAAATAAAAAATGATTAGAATGCTCTAGCCGAATCCATTTGATAACAAATATAAAAGTCAGAGTACATATCAACAAGTCGTTGTAGTATAGTGGTGAGTATTCCCGCCTGTCACGCGGGTGACCCGGGTTCGATCCCCGGCAACGGCGTCATCCTTTTTTTTTTTAACTGCTTAAGGTATTGCGCTATTGCTTTTAACTAAGCCAATGAGATAAATAATATGTTAACCAGCCTGATTATATGCCCATCAAACTAGCAACGGAGAAAATGAAAAGAAACATAATTGGCGATGAACTTTTGGCCACATGCTAGAATAATTTAATTCCCAGCCAATAATTCATGAGTTTTTATTATGAAGAGTAGTAAAAATTGTTTATAAATGTAATAAAAATAGTAGAAACATATTTTATTTTTCATTTGCTACGATTGATTCCAAATCTAGGCAATCCATATGCAACTATAACAAAAAAAAAAACAAATATTTGGCAAGTGGCTAGAGCTATTTTGCCTCTTCTTTCTACTGCATAACAATTTCATTCTTGAAATTCTAGAATAAACATGACTTTGTTTTTGTTATGAGAATCAACGTGACTACAATACCAAAGATGACCAAAGTTAAGCCCCATTATCTTCAATTATGGTTTATGGCAACCAGAACCATTACCTGGTCCAGGCAAGTAAGTGCATGGATCAGGGGCAGAAGGTGGAACCAGTGCTCGATGTCCTGAAATCGACACCTTGACTGTCTCAAGTTTTGATTTCATGACAACAAAAGGCCTTGCAGCTTCAACAGGCTTGCTGTTAAAAATCAGCAATGCAATCAGAAGCAGCGCCACCTTTACAAGGTTGAAGAAAGTAATTATTCCCGAAAGCATGTTTTGCTTCATCGAGAAAAGGATGTGAATTCTATTTGTGTTGGTTATGTTATACAAGTAGAATGAGAAAAAAAATGGCTAAATTTATAGAAAAACATTGAACCGTGGTTCTCCATATGAAATGAGGACTATTGAGATAACAAATTTTACTTTAATCTTAGTCACGCGGAGACGTAAATATAATTTTAAAAAAAATGTAAAACCGCGGCAACGTCCATATTGAGATATTACATGATGGAAGTTTAATGGAAAACTGAATTTAAGGATACGTGTTTTAACGAAAACGCTTTTTGGCACGTCTGTGATATCCAATTTGCTGATACATTGGATTGGAATACTCTAGTTGGCTAGAGTTTAAAGTCAACAAGAAAATCTCAATGCCTGTATGAAAAAAAGACAGATTTTTCTACAAATCAGTTTTGGATGAATTTTTTTTAATCCACTGTGAGGCGATTTAGCAGTCAACTAATTATCTATATAAATAGTGATTGCCCGTTCTTTTGTGGAGAAGATGATGTTTGGTCAAAGATAGAAGCAGATGATTCATGGCTCGTGATGAACTTCTCCGGAAATAACTTCATATAAGATCAGGAAGACAAAAAAAAACGAATATTTTTAGTTCATATATAGCTGTTTATGGCTAAGAAGACTATATATAATTCCAATTTTTATTGCTTTGAATTTAAGATTTGCTTACAAATTTAAGTTTTTGATCATTTGCTATCCAATATTAGTTGTGGGTAGTGTTTTTAGATCTATCAAACTTCAATTTTTTGTTGGATTTAGAACAATATATAGTTTGATATTTGAAAAAAAGTTTTTGATATATATTGCTATTAATCCCATTGTAATCTCTTCTCTCTCTTTTTGGCTAAATTTAAGATGGGGATGTTAGATGCATTGAACATCCAATTTTGCATTGCACAGTGATTAAATTCTTTACATGCAAATTTTAATACTATGAGGTTTTTGCTCTCTCTCTCTCTCTCTCTCTCTCTCTCTCTCTCTCTCTCTCTCTCTCTCTCTCTCTAAAGAATCTATTAATAAGGCTAAATCTTTTTGCAAGGTGATTGTGTGACTAAAGTTCTTATTTATATATTTGATTTTTTAATCAAAATTTATCACCATACACGTTTTTCTTAAAAACACAAAAACTCTACGTGAACCACACTACCAGCCAATAAGTCTCTTGAGTTAGGTGCAACCATGAGCTTCTCAATTCTCTTATGTGGATGACAAATTTCAAATGGCTATAACCATGAAATATTGTTTTGAGAGTAACCCATAATTATATTATATTAATTTCTCTATTGTGTAGTCACATATTTTTTGTTTTGTTTCAATAAATTTTAGGCTCATGGGCTTCTCTTGTGTAAATCATGTCAATATGCAATATTTGAAATTGTTTGACAAATTTCAATACATCTTGTTTGTTTTGTTTCAATAAATTATAGGATCATAATCTTCTAATTCTTTATTTTTTTGGCCTTTTAGAACTTTTAACATATTTTTGCAATACTTGAAATTGCTTGACAAATTTCACCAGCAATGGTCATTTATTATTCTTTTGAGGGTAACTATTTTTTCTCTTATATTTTTCTATTCTATAGTCTCACACACACCCACACATATTGTTTCAATATTGTCAATGCTTTAAATCTTCTGAATCTTTAAATATATAATAGCCAAAGATGTTTGATTTTTCGTTAATCTTATAATATTTTGCTAAGTCATATTCAAGGTCTTACAAATTTCTACATTACTAGTATTTTTTTAATTATAAAAAAATAAGCCCCATTAGAACTTAAGATCTTGGGAATTTCAAATAGAAGAGTTTTGCATTTTTGGAACTTTCTCTTTTGTTCACATATATTAACATTTTAATTATTAGAGTTAGGGCTCTTTGAAACCAATTAGAACGGTTGTTCCCATAAAAAAAAAATACAAAAATTAGAACAATTGTTTAAAATAAGTCCTATTAGAACTTAAGATCCTTGGAATACTTGGAATATAGCAGAGATGAAGAATATATGGTGATGAAGTTTTGGCCACTTGCTAGGGTTTCATCCCAAACCAATAATTCATGAGCTTTTTATTATGAAGAGTAGAGACCATTAATTATAAATATAAATCTATGAAATCCATATGCAACTATTAAAAAAAAAAAAAAAAAACAAACAGACAAACATTTAATTGGCAAGCGGCTAGGGCTAATTTGCCTTTTCCTTCTACTACATAAGAATATCATTCTTGCAATTCAGAATAAACGTGATTTTTTTTTTTTTAAAGAATCAACTTGACTATAAGTCTACAACACCAAAGGTGAGTAGGTGACCAAGCTAAGCTCCGTTATCTTCAATGATGGCAACCAGAACCATTACCGGGTCCAGGCAAGTAAGTGCATGGATCAGGCGCAGAAGGTGGAACCAGTGCTCGATGTTGTGAAATTGACACCTTGACTGTCTCAAGTTTTGATTTCATGACAACAAAATGCCTTGCAGCTTCAACAGGCTTGCTGTTAAAAATCAGCAATGCAAGAAGCAGCGCTACCTTTACAAGGTTGAAGAAAGTAATTATTCCCGAAAACATGTTTTGCTTCATCAAGAAAAGGATGTGAATTCTATTTGTGCTGGTTATGTTATACAAGTAGAATGACAAAATGGCTAAATTTATAGAAAAAATTGAACCGTGGTTCTCCATATGGAGTGGGGACTATTGAGATAACAAAGTTTGCTCTTTTTTTTTTTGCTAAATAACAAAGTTTACTTTAGTCTTAGTCACGCGGAGATATCCATATGTATTTTTATAATGTAAAACCGCGGCTACGTCCATTTTGAGATATACGTGATGGAAGTTTCAATTGAAAAAATTGAATTTGGATACGTGTTTTAATGACAGCGCTTTTCTAAATTGGAAATGGGAGATAGTATGCCATGTGTTTTAACGCTTTTCGGCGTTCACCGCGTGGTAGGTCTGTGATATTCAACTTGCTGATATATTGGAATGCTCTGGTTGGCTAGAGTTTAGATATGATGATCAAAATGAAGTCATGAAATATATGATTTAATCACAATATTCCCAAAAGTTAAAGGTAAGTAATGATTTCTATGCATAGCAAATGCAATGCAATTCAATCCTAAAATACACGGTAATACAAATTTAATATAGAAGGTATAATGATATAAAGGTATAATGAATGGTAACTAACCAACATCACACTAAAAAAATTTGAGCTTAAAAATCCTAGATAATCTAACAAGAAAAGATGTAATCTTTAATTAAGAAGTTAGAAAATATGTATTCAACTTTAAACTGTATATAAAATTAACCTTGAACTAAATTATAATATACCTACCCTAACAAAAGTTCTGATAAAATAAAAACAGAAGAGGTAACCATAACTACAACCATAACTTGTATAACATTTTTTTGTTAAGACTCAGTGTCTACTGGAGCATTTTTGGTTTTTTTGTCCCCTTTTGTTTCGTCATCTTTGTTTTGTGGTAAAAATTATTTTGCGCTTAAATTTGTGTTGCTTACAACAGCTATTTTCTCCAAGTTTCTAAATCTCCCGTCAAAGGATATCAGGCGATTCAACATACTTAACATATTATCGTTTCTTTTCATAGATTTGGTCCTAAGTAACTTCGACAGATCTTCATTCTGCAGGTAGACAAAAGAATTTGTTAGAGTTTGTATATGTGGCTGTGCTACAGGTTGTTTATGTACATGTTAGGATAAGATAGGATAAGGTACAAGTAGTTTAGCTAGTCAGTTAGTTGTTTGTTGAATACAGCTGTTAGGTTAGTTACAACTTCTCCCCCAACTCTGTGTATATAAAAGGGGCTGAACTATATTATTGTATATACATTCTCATTCAATATAGATTTCATTCATTCAATCTCTCTCACTCTAAACTACAATTTCACTCCACCATTGTTGAAGCTGTGTTCTAACATGGTATCAGAGCAGAGTGTTGAGGCTCATTTTTTTTAAAGACCCAGCAGGCGCAAGGCCCAAAGAAACAAATGGGCTTGAATAAGCCCGGAAAGAGAAAAAGAAAGCATAGGCATGATTTAAGGGTCCATGTGATGGGTCCAGAAGAAGCAAATGGGCTTGAATAAGCCCGGAAAGAGAAAAAGAAAGCATAAGCATGATTTAAGGGTCCATGCGATGGGTCCAGAAGAAGCAAATGGGCTTGAATAAGCCCGGAAAGAGAAAAAGAAAGCATAAGCATGATTTAAGGGTCCATGCGATAGGTCCAGAAGAAGCAAATGGGCTTGAATAAGCCCGGAAAGAGAAAAAGAAAGCATAAGCATGATTTAAGGGTCCATGTAATGGGTCCAGAAGAAGCAAATGGGTTTGAATAAGCCCGGAAAGAGAAAAAAAAAAAAGAAAAGAAAAGAATGGGCCACAGCAGGCCCATTGCAATAAGAGAAAAAGAAAGTATTAGGCAAATGGAGAATCCATGAGCCCAAAGAAAAAAGATTTGTAGAGAAAAATTGGGCCAAGAAAGTCCACAATGGGTTAGCAAAGAAACCCATATATAAAGCAAAACCAAAATGGGCCAGGGATGCCCACAAGAAAGCACAAAAGGCATAGAAGCCAGCAAGAAATAAAAAGGAAGCCCAGCGAATATACTGGGCTACTAAGAAGGAAAGTATACAAAAAAGCCCCGCAAGACTGGGTTTGGTAACAGAAGTAGCAAACTTAACATGGCAGGAGGTGTAAAGCCACAAAAGCAAAACACCCAAAGGGAAAGTCCGCCACAGAGCCCAACCCTCCAAAGAAAGGGACAACACATGAACGTCGGCCTGCCGGAAAATGATCCACATCAGAAAATGCCAAAAAACGCACGGCAGGATATGCACACCCATTTTCAGGCCTCGGCAAACGAACGGAACATCACTGAGGTAACGCATGCGGGTGACCCAGGCATCCCCAGCCTATACCCAGCCACTATGGGAAAGGGTGATGTCATGGGAGAGGGCATGGTCTGGCGGTGGGGGGAGGAGCGGGAACCCATTTTTGCGATTCTTGCCCAGATTCTTTCGGTGGGCACAGTCCTGCTGGGATGACGTGCCACACAAAAGAGGTAAGGTTGGGTAAGGACTGTTGGGTGCATGCCATGAGAGACTGAGAGAGAGAGGACACACCGGACGAAGCAGAAAAAGAAGTTTCATTGTTCGAAAGCCACAGGTCAATGGTAGATCAGAACCATTTGACTTGGTAAGTGGATGGCAAAAGGCTACGATAACGGAATAGGGCTATAGAAAGGCTAGAATAGTAAAATCGGCCATGGCAGGCCCTATATAAGGGACTCGCGGCTGAAGGAAAAAAGGGAGGAGAGAAATTGAAAAAAGAGAAAACAAAGAGAAGAAAACAGAAAAAGAAAAGAAAGGCAAGAATTCTAAAAAAGAAAACAGAGAGAAAAGATAAGAAAAACAGAGAACGAAAAAAAGAAAGAAAGCAGAGTGTTTATGGCAGGCATGCACCAAAATGGGTTAACCCCCCTCTCTCCCTCAATAGCCTTGTCCTCAAAAGACAATACAAAATTTATACCATCTGGGGCTGTCCTCTCAAAGCAACTAATTTCACCAAAGTGAAGTTATTTGCGTTGAGGGAGTAGTTTTCCCTTTCATGGTTGAAGTCCTGTGGTAATACTAAAATGGCATACTCGTTATTTTACTCTGCTAAGCTCGCTTAACTATTTTGTTTAAGCACTTTCTTTTAAAAGCAAGGCCCTTAAGTTGTTTATTGTGTTCATTGTAAAAGAAAACAGTAGATACTTTTTGCGTTTTTCTATTTTATACCTGCTTGTCGTAACTTGTTAACAATAACTCTGCTTGCTGTGAGCTCTTAAATGTACTTTGGTAGACGCGGCAAAGATTGTGCACAAGCTGGGCCAAGGTGTGCTCTAATTGGGCCGGTTCCAACTCCTTACCCAGAAATTACCCAGGCCTAGTGCGGCAGGAGCTTGTTTGAGACTCCAAGCAGGCCCACCCCCCTCACAATTGGCGACTTCACTGAGGAGTTGGAAAAAAGTTAGGGACAAAATATAAAATCCCTCGCAACATAATGCCACCAAAGTCCAGAGCAACGCGAAACATAAGCGCCGTTCTATCACAAGCAGAGTCCAGGCCAACCACACATAGCCAACAGCAGGTTAACCAAGCAGAAGGCGCTAATGGAACGGGGGCTGGTCCCCAGCCACCGCCAAGGAACCCCGCAGACAACACCAACACCTTCATTGAGATGTTACAATCATTGCAACACTCTCAGCAACAAATGATGGAGGAGATCCGTCAGCTGAGGACAGAAAAGACAAAAGAGAAGGGGAGTCAGCATGTCCCCGACCATGCAACAGATAAAGAGGAAACACCAGTCCCTCAGAATACAGAGCAACGCTTCATTACTATGGCAGAAGTAGCAACTCTCCTCGAGCAGGAGAGGGCTAGAGTGCCTAAAGAAAGGTTCTACGCACGCAGACCCCCTTATCCACTAAAGGTGCTCAGAAAGCCATACCCTGAAAGGTACGAGCCGCGGACTTTTGCCTAGTACGATGGCAGGAGAGGAAGTGCTATTGAGCACGTAAGCAAGTTCATAGATACTCTTGGCCCTTATGCGGCAGACGAGGACTTGTGTCTGCGGGAGTTTTCTAAATCATTGTGCGACCGAGCGTATACCTGGTACATTGGTCTAAAACCAGGATCCATTTCAACATGGGATGACATGGTGGATGTGTTTTGTACTAAGTACTTTCATGGAGAGGAAACAGTAACGCTTGCAACCTTGCAAGCAACCAAGCAAAGGAGCGGTGAAGATTTGATGGAATACATAAAAAAGATTCAGGGACATAGCGCTTGACTGCTATGACCATTGTGAAGAAAGGACCTTGGTAGAAATGTGTATGACTAACATGATACGGGAATACAGAGCAGTCTTGGAGAATCTAGACATCTCGCAGTTCGCACAGTTGTTACAAAAGGCCAGAAGGACAGCCCAGTCAGTAAAGCCAACCGCTGACAAAAGAAATGCTCCACAAGCAATGACGGCGACTACTGGCGAGCGAAGAAGGAAGACAAAAGGGAAGGAATACGATATTCCCCCACCCATACCGTGCACTCCAAAGGAACTAGACGTGCTGCTGGATAAATGGATAGCAGACAGGGTCTTTAAGCCCAATCGAGTCTCGACAGAGCCCACTGAAGAGGAAAGAAAGGACCCACGCTTCTGCCGCTTGCACAACTATGTACAACATCCTACTGCAGAATGTTGGACGCTTCGCAGATTGATACATCGCAGGATCAAAGAAGGGACCCTGGAGTTGTCCCAGTCGGAAGTCCAAACAAACCCACTCCCAAACCACAAAGGGAAAGGTGTGACAGCGGTCGTAATCTGCGCGAACCCAGGTGGGGATGAAGAGGAGAATCTAGCTCTGCCTGCCACAGCTATTACCACTCTACAACAGAGTACCTGGTTCAAGAATTTGTTTGACCAATTGGGGTTCACCATGGGAGAACGAAAGGTAGCCACAGAGGCTTTGGTAAGTATCGCCTCCGGAGCAGGGGTAGAATGTTTAACTACAGAAAGCACAGAGGACAGGGCCCTCTTGCAGGAATCAAGCGAAATCACCTTCAGCAATGAAGACATGGAAGTGGAATATCCAGATCACAGAAGGCCGCTTTACTTAGCGGCGTCTATAAACCAAGTTCCCGTAAAGAGAGCCTTGGTGGACACAAGCGCCTTTGTGAATCTCATCCCGTTGAGCACTTTGCAAGCAACGGGAATTTCGGAAAGGAAAATCCAGGGGTGCCCAATGGAGGTAACAGGCTTTGGTGGAAGAGGAGAGTATACCGCAGGATACATTCAGCTATGGTTGAAAGTAGGCCCTATAGCTTCCCTAGCTTGATTCCATGTGATAAAGACAGAAGTTTCATACCATGTTCTGTTAGGGAGACCCTGGCTGCACAAGCACCGGTTAGTCCCATTCACCTATTACCAGTGTGTAAAAGGAAGGCTAAATGGCAAGATGATACGCATAACGGCAAACCAGTCACCGTTTGAGCAAGCAGAAGCCCATCTCGTAGAAGCTATGTTCTATGACCAATGGGCACTGTTTGGAGAAAGCTCTTTAGCAAAGCCCCTTGGTACCTTTGTGCCTGGGTGGGAAGACATTCAGAATAATCCAGAGGCCGATTTGAGGGAATTGTTAACACGAAAGAAGAAAAGAAAAGCAACGCCTGCCGCAGAAACAGAAGGTGCACCACAATGTGTCAGAACCCGAGGTTCTGATGGCAGGATTATCTACAAGTTATGAAGGTGCGCGGGGCCCACGAGTGAGAAACAAGCGGGCCCCAGGCAAAAGCGGCAACATGGGAATCTGGTGTGTTACGCAGTTCAATATAGTTCAGAAGAAAAAGGTAGCGAAGAAAGTCACGAAGAAACTATGGCAGAAAAGGATCCTCAGGTTATGGCAGAAGAAGAATTAGAGGAGGTCAACCTGGAGCCTGACTCACAGGAACCAAGACCTATTTCAGTTAGTTCGAGATTGACGGAAAAGGAAAAATCAGAGTTGGTACAATTATTAAAAGAATTCAAGGATGTTTTCGCGTGGGACTACAGTGAAATGCCAGGACTGGATCCAGGGCTAGTAGTGCACACATTGAACGTTGATCTAGGAGCCAAGCCGGTAACCCAGCCTGCCAGGGTATTCCACACGGAAATAGAAGAACAAATAGTCAAGGAGGTACAGAAATTGTTAGCAGCAGGATTCATCAAACCCATCCAACACCCGCGATGGCTGTCCAATATAGTGCCAGTAAAGAAAAAGAACAGGCAGATAAGATGCTGTGTGGACTTCAGAAGCCTCAACAAAGCCTGCCCAAAGGATGAGTTCCCATTGCCAAATATGGATTTATTGATAGACTCTGCGGCAGGAAGTGCTATGTTCTCATTCATGGATGGATTCAGCGGGTATAATCAAATCAGGATGGCACCGAGGGATGCAGAGAAAACTGCCTTCAGGACACCCATAGGCAATTTCTACTATACAGTAATGCCGTTCGGATTAAAAAATGCGGGTGCAACTTACCAACGGACAATGACAGCCATATTTCATGACATGATGCATAAGGAATTGGAAGACTATGTGGATGACATAGTAGTGAAATCGAAGAAAAGAGAGGAGCACTTTTACGCATTGAGGCAAGTGTTTGAAAGATGCAGAACCTTCAAGTTGAGAATGAATCCCCTCAAGTGTGCATTTAGGGTGTCCTTAGGAAAATTTTTGAGCTTCCTAGTCCATAGCAGGGGAATAAATGTGGATCCTGTCAAAGCCACAGCCATAGCAACTATGAAACCGCCAGCCACAGTGAAAGAATTGAAGAGTTTCTTAGGAAAAGTCTCCTATATCCGGAGATTTATCCCTGGATTAGCATCAATTACTTCCTCTTTCGCCAGACTGCTCAAGAAAGGAGCAAGCTTTGACTGGGGAGAAGCACAGCAGGCAGCTTTCAAAAGGCTACAGCAGGTCATGACGAACCTCCCCACGGTGCAAGCCCCAGTCCGCAAGAAGCCATTGCTGCTCTACCTAGCCACCAGCCCGCATGCTGTAGGAGCGTTGATCGCTCAGGAAAATGAAATTAACGTAGAACAGCCAATATACTACATCAGCCGCGCTCTAAAAGATGCGGAAACTCGCTATCCAAGAGCAGAAAGGGCGTGCCTAGCCGTTGTATATGCCTTCCAAAGATTGCGCCACTACTTCTTAGCCTATGAGGTATGGCTGATGACCAAATCCCACGCTATCAAAGCCTTATTGCAACAACCAATCCTCTCTGGCAGGTTATCCCAATGGTTGTTGCAGTTATCACAGTATGATTTGAGAATGGGGACACCCAGGGCAGTCAGAAGCCAAGCAATAGCGGATTTATTGGCACAGTTTCCGGGAGAAGAAGAATTCCTGCTGAATGATGAAGTCCCAAGAGAAGCAGCCATGGCAGGGGAAGGGAGAGAGCAATGGATAATGAAATTCGATGGGTCCTCTACCACCCAGTCTGAAGGGGTGGGGGTGGTCTTGTACCATGAGGAAGACAAGGCAGTGGCACTGTCATTCAAACTAGAATTCCCTTGTTCAAACAATACAGCAGAATATGAGGCCTATCTAACTGGGCTAGCCACAGCTCTCATTTGAAGGTACTAGGTGATTCGAACCTAGTGGTCTGCCAGGCCAAGGGAAGTTTCTCTCTGAAGGAACCCAACTTAGCTCCGTATAGAGCGATGGCCCAAAAGATGGAGGAAAGGTTCTCTACCTTTGAAATAGAACATGCGCCAAGGAATGAAAATCGATTCGCAGATGCGTTAGCGGCGTTGGGTTCATAGATAACCTTTGAGGGAAAAAGTGCCACGGTGGAAGTCAGTAAAAGGAGAGAGTCAATCATCGAAACCTTGAAGGAAAGGTTCCAGGAAAAACAGGACGAGAATGATTAGCGGTTCCCCATAAGAGAAGTTTTGATGAAAGACAAAGATGCCGCAGAATTAAAAGTGTTAAAAGACTACGCTTTGGTAAAAGGAGAGTTATACCGCAGGATGCCAGGTGGGGTCTTGTCTAGGTGTGTGGGGCAAGAAGAGGCCCAGAGAAAGTTAAGAGAAGTACACGACAGGACCTGTGGATCCTGCGGGGAAATTAGTCTCTACCGTAGGCTCTAGAGGACGGGCTTTTATTGGCCAAGCATGAGCAAAGATGCAGATCAGATCCAAACTCAATGTGGGACCTGTCAGCTAGCGGCAGATAGAGAAGAAAGCTATGCCGCGTTGACTAGTGAAGACTGGAGAAGCCCATTCAAACTATACCTGACAAAAGGCATCCTGCCACAAAAGCATTCGGAAAGTTATAAACTCAAGAGATTGGCAACACGTTATTTCTTGCATGAGGAAGTCCTTTTCAAAACAGGATTTGATGGGGACCCATTAAGATGTTTGGGCCCCGAGGAAGCAAAGGAAATAATAAGAGAAGTACACTCAGGGGAATGTGGGGAACACCAAGGAAAGAAGAAGCTGTACAGATGCCTGCTACAAATGGGGTATTACTGGCCTACCATGAAGAAAGATGCAGCGAAATTTGTAAAAAGATGCCACAGCTGTCAGGTACAGGCTAATCTCATTCATACCCACCCACAAAGCTTGCACAGTATGGTTACTCCATGGCCCTTTCACACTTGGGGGCTGGACTTGGTAGGACCAATCAACCCTCCGTCTCGTGGATATATCTGGATTTTGGTAGCCACTGAGTACTTCACCAAATGGGTGGAGGCAATACCACTTCGCAAGGCCACAGGAGGAGCAGTGGCGAACTTTATAAAGGAAAATATAATTATAAG
The DNA here is from genome assembly GCA_023736055.1 of Quercus glauca. Taxonomy (NCBI): domain Eukaryota; kingdom Viridiplantae; phylum Streptophyta; class Magnoliopsida; order Fagales; family Fagaceae; genus Quercus; species Quercus glauca. Next base: position 85,764,689 of record CM043316.1, on the reverse strand, counting down.
GTTTGGGGTGCCTCACAGAATCATCAGTGATAATGGTACGCCATTTGTCAATAGTGAAGTAAGGAAAATGTTGGCGTTTTACCAAATTAAACATCACCGTTCATCGCCATATTACCCCCAAGGAAATGGGCAAGCAGAGGCGACTAACAAGGTACTCATAAAGATCATCAGTAAGATGAGTCAAGAGTATACTGGGGGATGGGCAATGCACTTGCCAGATGCTCTTTGGGCTTACCGAAAATCACCAAAGTCGGCCACAGGATTCTCACCTTTCTCCCTGGTATACGGAACGGAAGTTGTGAGTCCTGCGGAGGTAATGATCCCATCACTGAGAGTCATGCAGATACAAAGGAAGGAAGAGGAGGAAATCTTTGCGGCAGAAAGATGTGAAGATCTGGAAGGGCTAGACGAAAAAAGGGAAGAAGCCCAGGAACATGGCCGCAGATACAGGCAAAAAATGGCAGAAGCCTATGGCAGGATTACTAAGGAAAGAATATTTGCGGAAGGACAGCTCGTGTTAAAAGTAACGGACTATGTCAGAAGAGGTATGGCAGGACCATCCAAGTTTGCACCAAAATGGGAGGGACCCCTCGTGGTGAGAGAAGCCTACCCAAATGGATACTACAGACTAACTCAAACGGATGGTAAAGACCTGATGGATCCCATCAACGGGAAATGGCTGAAGTGTTACTATGCTTGAGGTTGAGAACAGAGCATCACCATCCTTCTAAGCTGTGTTTCATGAATGCTAAGATTAGTTTGTTCCTTCTTCTACTTTATTACTTGTTTTCCTCCAAGTGACCATGTCACAAGACAAGTCCACAGAATGTTTTCAGGAATTATGCAATGAGAAGAATATGCTAAGTATTACAAAAAAAAAAAAAAACTTTCCATAGCATAAGTAGTAGCAAATGATGATCAAGTGTAGTACGTTAAGTTACAAACCCATATTATGTGAAGTCTTACAAAAAAAAATAGTCAAATAAGTTTCCTAGAAAACCATCATAAAGTGTACTGGCAAAAAAAAAAAAAGGAAAAGTAACACATGATCAAAGGGGAGCCTGCCATATTAATAAAGTCCTGAGAGCAAAGACTGGTCTCCAAAACGGTCATGCCCACCAATGCTGGCAATCAAGCGCTCACGGCGGCCCTCTACATCTGCTATCTCTTTCTTCAAAGCTTCGATCCTTGCATCCAGGGCATCCACAGCAGGCCGAACCTTCTTCATAAAGAAGGCCCGAGCAATCTCACGAGATGGTCTAAAAGGAACTCCACAGCAAAACCTACACTAACTAGCTCTTGTACTGCAGCTCTCCACTGAAGAATCCTCTCAGAAGAAACAAAGTCAATAAAGCTGTGCTCGATATCGTTCAGCATGCTCCCCAGCATCTTCAGGAAATGTTCCCTGACAGAGCAACCCAAACGGAACCCCTGCATAAAGTCACCACGGCTGCTGTAGACTCCCTCTAGGTGAGAAACACACTCACTGGGAACTCGAAAGCCGTGAAAGTCCACATAAGGAAAACCTGCCCCCCAAAAATCTGCCGGGTCAAGATCATTCGTCTCAAGCTGATCAAAACGGATGAAGAAATTTGCAGCCTCGCTCACGGGGTCTGGAACCTCGGCAGAACTCCCTCCTGCCTCAAACTGGGGAAGGGCGGTGGGAGGCAAGCCTAGTAAGAAGTAGGAAATACAATATGAGTATTCATGATGAGAAGTAATGAGTTTGCAAAAAAAAAAAAAAAAGGAAGCATTAAAGATGAGGAGACTTACAAGAAACTTTGAAGATAGGAGCAGCAGGAGTTGTGGCTGAAGCAGAAACAAGGATGGCAGAAACAGGCACGGTGGAAGCAGCAGGAGGAATGGGTGACTATAGCTCCACAGTTACTGTGGCCTCTGGTTCTTTGAAAGCCTCTGCAATTAAGAATGTGAATACACTGAATGAAGGAAAGCAGCAAAAAAAAAAAAAAAATACATACATATATATTTGTATATATATACATATAATAAAACTAAGAAGGAGGAAATAGGCACGTACCCGCTAACTCAGCCTCACTTTTCTCCTCATCAAACTCCTCAGAAGATGAATCTGCAGCAGGCCCGTGGATGGCAGAATCAAGAATGGAAAAAGGGGTGACTACCAAGGAAGAGCCCTCCCTCGCAACCTGAGAAAGGGCTGCGAAAGGATCACTGATGGAAAGAACAATAGGGGCGGCAGGAGAGGCAATCTCAGTCTGGACAGCAGGAGGAGTGGCCCTTTCTTGAGAAATGGGTGTCTCGGTAGGAGCAGGGGTGACCTCCCTAATCCCCTCAGTATGAGTGCCTTCCATGGACACTAGCTCAGTGGAGAAAACTGGGGTCTCGATAGAAGTCCCTTCAACCATGGGATGGTATATGGAAAGGGGCTCAGGCTGCTCCTGCGACAAAAAAAAAAAGAAAAAAAAAAAAGAAAAAAAAGAAGACAAAGTGAAGGTGAATAAGAAAACTGCAGTAACACAGAAAGAAGGAAAGAGCACGATTGAGGGCACACAAAAAAAAAAAAAAAAGAAGAGGGGGAGAATATATTTGTATATGTATAGTACCACAGGTTCTGGCTCGTCAAGAAGTATAGGATGGGCAGCAGATACATCCTCTCTGTGCTTAGACTGCAAGAGAGGTGAGGTCAACATGCACAAGTGTTAGTTGCAAAAAAAAAAAAAAAAAAAAAAAAAAAAAAAAAGGAAGAGAAAGAGAAAAGGAAGAGGCTTGTATGGGAAATAGGAGAAGAAGTAGTTGGGAAAGGAAGTAGACTCCTTAAATGCCACCATCATCAAGATCAAAATGAAGGGAGGTGATGGGTCAGCTGCCGGATAAGGAATGAAATTAATGAAGCAACGCTGCTCTTCAAAATAACTGCCAGACTTGGAAATTCGAAGAGACAACTCTGTTCGTGAAAAAAAAATATATATAGAATAATATACACGTGAAGTAAAAAATTACTGTTTGAAAAAAGCCCGCGAAAAAAAAAGAAAAAAGAAAAAAGAAAAAGAGAGACAAGAATAGTCTTTATTCGCATATAAACCGCAGGAGCATTTTATATGCTCAGGGGGCTAACTGTTGAGGCTCATTTTTTTTAAAGACCCAGTAGGCCCAAGGCCCAAAGAAGCAAATGGGCTTGAATAAGCCCGGAAAGAGAAAAAGAAAGCATAAGCATGATTTAAGGGTCCATGTGATGGGTCCAGAAGAAGCAAATGGGCTTGAATAAGCCCGGAAAGAGAAAAAGAAAGCATAAGCATGATTTAAGGGTCCATGCGATGGGTTCAAAAGAAGCAAATGGGCTTGAATAAGCCCGGAAAGAGAAAAAGAAAGCATAAGCATGATTTAAGGGTCCATGCGATGGGTCCAGAAGAAGCAAATGGGCTTGAATAAGCCCGGAAAGAGAAAAAGAAAGCATAAGCATGATTTAAGGGTTCATGTAATGGGTCCAGAAGAAGCAAATGGGTTTGAATAAGCCCGGAAAGAGAAAAAAAAAAAAGAAAAAAAAAAGAATGGGCCACAGCAGGCCCATTGCAATAAGAGAAAAAGAAAGTATTAGGCAAATGGAGAATCCATGAGCCCAAAGAAAAAAGATTTGTAGAGAAAAATTGGGCCAAGAAAGGGTGATGTCATGGGAGAGGGCATGGTCTGGCGGTGGGGGGAGGAGCGGGAACCCATTTTTGCGATTCTTGCCCAGACTCTTTCGGTGGGCACAATCCTGCTGGGATGACGTGCCACACAAAAGAGGTAAGGTTGGGTAAGGACCGCTGGGTGCATGCCATGAGAGACTGAGAGAGAGAGGACACACCGGACGAAGCAGAAAAAGAAGTTTCATTGTCCGAAAGCCACAGGTCAATGGTGGATCAGAACCATTTGACTTGGTAAGTGGATGGCAAAAGGCTACGATAACGGAATAGGGCTATAGAAAGGCTAGAACAGTAAAATCGGCCACGGCAGGCCCTATATAAGGGACTCGCGGCTGAAGGAAAAAAGGGAGGAGAGAAATTGAAAAAAGAGAAAACAAAGAGAAGAAAACAAAAAAAGAAAAGAAAGGCAAGAATTCTGAAAAAGAAAACAGAGAGAAAAGATAAGAAAAACAGAGAACGAAAAAAAGAAAGAAAGCAGAGTGTTTTATGGCAGGCATGCACCCAAATGGGTTAACCCCCCTCTCTCCCTCAATAGCCTTGTCCTCAAAAGACAATACAAAATTTATACCATCTGGGGCTGTCCTCTCAAAGCAACTAATTTCACCAAAGTGAAGTTATTTGCGTTGAGGGAGTAGTTTTCCCTTTCATGGTTGAAGTCCTGCGGTAATACTAAAATGGCATACTCGTTATTTTACTCTGCTAAGCTCGCTTAACTATTTTGTTTAAGCACTTTCTTTTAAAAGCAAGGCCCTTAAGTTGTTTATTGTGTTCATTGTAAAAGAAAACAATAGATACTTTTTGCGTTTTTCTATTTTATGCCTGCTTGCCGTAACTTGTTAACAATAACTCTGCTTTCTGTGAGCTCTTAAATGTACTTTGGCAGACGCGGCAAAGATTGTGTACAAGCCGGGCCAAGGTGTGCTCCAATTGGGCCGGTTCCAACTCCTTACCCAGAAATTACCCGGGCCTAGTGCGGCAGGAGCTTGTCTGAGACTCCAAGCAGGCCCACCCCCCTCACACAGAGCTAATTCAGAGAATCTTCAATTTGGTATTCTCTGAGATTCTTAGTTCAATTACTTTGTTTTTCTTGCTTAGTGCTTTCTTGTGAATCAAATAGAAATTCTCGATTGTATTTCTCTTGTTTCTGCACTGAGTTTTCAATTCTAAATCTTGATTTCTTTCTACATACAATAGCAATTGAATTCTTGATTTAGGGTTTTCATTCAATTTCTAGTTTGAAGATTGCATAATTGTTTCATCAATTGCCAAGATCTTAAATTGGTTCTTGTTTCTCTGTTTGATCAACAAGTTCCTAAGGTGATTCTTTGTAATCAAGTAGTTTGTTTTCTGAAAGCAATTCTTGATTGTTTTCTCATTGATCCGTGGTTGGTTTTTTGTATCTTGTTCTCAGTTGTCTCTGTTCTTGATTGAATCTTGGTGGCAATTGCATCTATACTTGCTTGATTGCAATAAGAGATGGCAGAAAGTACTTCTAGTGCCTTTGTTCCAACCCTTCAACCATGGGAGAATACTTCTAGTCCTTATTATCTGTCAAGTAGTTGGGCTAAGTAAACAATCTAAAGGGGCATTTTTTTTTAAATTTATTTAATGTGAAAAATTATTAATTTCTTCCAATATCCCAATGGTAATACTCGCTAAACATTTGTTTGCAAACCCATCCATTTGTGTTTAGCAAAGTCATCAATTTGATATATTCGTGTTTTTAACAATTTTAGCCTCAATTAAATTGATTCATTTATATTAATACCACCACGAGATAATGCCAAAATCATGTAATACTAACCATGTTATTGGCAAGTTAAATGAGTTTCATACAAAATATGGCTACATTGCTATGATGAATTTTTATATGCATAGAGTATTTTAAATATAAAATAATTTTTTTTTTAAATTTGTAAATTCTAAATGGTGTCGTTTCTTTCCAATACCTTATTTCAATTTCAAATAGATTCATTTTAAATCTCGCTCAAATTCATAGTCCGCAATAATAAGGCACATTTTAGGATCAATTCAACACATTTTGGAACCTAAAGCGACAATTGTTAGTGGGACATTCTCTTATTTTAAATATTAACTAAATAATATTTACATTTTGATTTTTTTCATTAAAAAATCTATTTTTCTTACTTTTTGAGACACAAGATTAATACTGATTATTATTATTTTTTTAAAGTTCTGCTAAGATTTCCTTTTTCAGTAATATTGTTAATTCATTTAATCTTCTTGTGATATTGTCAATCTTAAGTAAGATTTTATCAATTTTAGTTTTGGATTGCTTCTTTTTGTATACGCAAATGTTAATGTATCGTTAGTTAATATTTTATAAGCAATATGTGCATTAGAAAAAAAAAATCTAACATTTTTACATTACTTAATATGTTAATTGGACTATTTTTTTTATCCATTTACAAAATGTATTTTGAAATTTTAATTCTAAAAATAAATGTAAACAATTTACTATAAGAGTAAATATTATGTTTGAGAAGGTCACCGTCTCTCTTGGTAATATTTAACTTTAAGTGTTAAATAATAGATTTCAGTAATGAATTTATCCATAAAACTATTAATTATAATGTTAATTTTGATAAAGAGAGATAAAGAGTAAAATTTTTGGGAGATTGAAAATTATGACACTCTTAAACCACCCCAAACATAGTAGACTGTATTAATAGAATGAACAAACATTGAAAAAGAATATAATATTTTTAAAAATAATTTTTATTCGTTAAAATTTGGGCCTTAATTAAATTTACATTATAAGATCAATAGACAAGACATTCTATTCGACAATAAAAGTTTTTTTTTTTTTTTGCTAGGTGAGATGACTTACCTCTTTTTAAATATAAATATATATATATATATATATATATATATATATATATATATATATTTGCAATATATAGTATAAGACAAATAAATATAATATATTCCACTGTAGGAGACTTAAGCAATTGACTAATTGACCTAATAGTTGAGCCTAATAGTTAAGCCACAATAGCTTTAAGATTTTGAGGGGAAAGAAATTCTTCTTCTCCATTTCCATTTCTATTTATTTAAATTATGCTGTATATTTTTTTTCCCTTTAATATATATATAACCAATTGACAGCCTTTATTTTCTATTTTATCTAGAATTTCATATAGTGGCTTATACTTAAATTTGTTTTTTTGTTTGACATTTATAGAAGCAAATCTATAAATTGATGTATTTTGAGTGCTAATAAAAATTGGCATATTGAGAGTTAGAAATTCTTATGAACTTGATGGATGAAATTAATTGGTTGTTTAATTTTGTTAATGTTTTGAGTGCTATTTTTTTTTTTTTTAATCATTTTGAGAGCTAACTTTAACGGATCAGAATATGCTAAGTGCTTGCTTTTTTCTTTTTTTTTTTTTGGTTATAAATGTTTATAGCAAACTATCTAGAAAACCTTTGCATATAAGATAATTTTATAGTAACTTTTTTTGAATTGGGAACCAATATGATAATAACACCCGCCCCCCCACCACCCCCCCCCCCCCCCCCCCCCCCCCCCAAAAAAAAAAAAAAAAAAAAAAAACATAATTCCTAGTTCCACCCTTTGGGAGTATTGCACCTAAGCCAAGGTATAGTTGAATTCCTATCTATTCAGGCTATTATGTGAATCCAAAGAATATAACTGGACTAATGTTGGTGGCTTCGAATTTAAAAGTTGTTGACAAAATTTTTAATTATTGATGTATATCAGGTTCAGATGTTTTGCTGATTTTATTACTTGGTTATTTCTTTCATTCTACTTTGGAGACTACTCATTGTGTAACTTGAAATAGAGATGTTACTCGCGTTGTATGTGCAAAATTCAACGGTGTGCTTATTTATTTTTAGATATGTGTCTCTCTTTTTCAGAACTAAGTACGGATATGAACTTTTAATGTGCACACGGTATAACATAGCATTTTCAATCAACTTGTTAGCAAGATATAGTTTTGCACCAACTCGAAGACATTAGAATGGAATGAAGCATATATTATGTTATCTCTTGGAACGATTGACTTGGGATTATTATACAAAAAATGATCAAATCCGCAGTTGGTTGGATATACAGATGCAGAATATCTTTCTAATCCACATATAAACCATATATAAATCGATTTATGTGTACTTGAAGGTTCCAACTGATAAATAAGTTTCAAAAGGGAAAGAGTCCATAGAGTATACACATTCAGTATTATAATAAAAAATAACAAACGGCTCGAAAGTTAAAACACCTGAACAATTTATTGAAAGAAACTGCGGCAAATGTATAAGCAAACATAAACTGCTACATGAACAAGACTTCATATGGGACTGGTACAATTTTTATGTCATTCCTAGCTACCTTTCATGGTAAGATGGCATGCCTCGGCGGTTGGTTGCATCAAAGGTTGAAGCTTTCCCCTCAGGGACACAACTTCCAGATAGTGTGGGAGCATCGGTGGCACTTCCTCGTTGGTTAGGCTTAGGTTCAAGATGTCCTTCAGTGCCATAGGCATTAAGCTTGTAGTCCTCCAAATTGGAGTATTTTACGTAAGGACTACTCTCAAGAGGCAGCCCTTCCAGTGCTGCATTCTTCTGTTCTTTGGGTTCTGTCTTCTGCACCATTTGCTCATTGTTCTTAGACATCTCTCTCTCTCTCTCTCTCTCTCTCTGTGTCTTTCTTTCAGATCAAAGATGAGTGTTACTTATGGAAGCATCAAAGTAATGATGTCCAAGAGCTTGCAAAATTTCAGTCAGACCCGCAAAAAATAAGCCTGTTTGACCTGTTCTTCAGTGTGTGCTTCCCTCATCATTCTCTATTCTAAAGACTTCAACTTGCAATATGCTCCTTCCACCTCATCATGAAATATTATTGCCATTTGGCACATAATTTCCCACACATACATAAATTAAATTAACTCTTTGTTTGATTAATTGTAGTTGGGATATTTTTTTTTTTTTTTTTTTGTGTGACCATATAAAGGATTAAAAGCTGTTTATATAAGTCAGAATCACACTATCAAAATTACTTTTACTGATTCTGTTAAACTAACGTACAAGTAAATGGAACCGGCAAGTTGCATTGGTACACAAGCTAAGATTAACGACTAGTTCGATTTTGTCTAAACTACTGTTCCAATTTCTATGACTTGCTGGAATATTTGCACTTAATTTGAACCTTGAACATCAAGGGCCACTCAACATTAGGCCAAATATTAAAAAAAAAGGCCTCCTACACAATAAAATAAATTATATTTTTAACTTGTCTTATAGTATATAGCAAAAAAAATAATAAGCAAGATTCCTCACCTAGTGCATCGTCTATCTATATGATAATATAAAATTTTAATTAAGATCCTAAAAATTCAATGAATAAAAATAATTTTTTTTTTTAAATTATCCCCTTTCGAATGTTTTGCATTGTATTAAAATCAAAATTAATAGTTTTTTAAACAAATTCGTTACTGAAATCCAATGTCCAATACCTGAAATCTAAATTGCCAAGAGAGACGGTAAACTATTTCAAAAAACATAATATTTATTATGGTATTAATGGTTTAGATTTATTTTTAGAATTAAAATTTGTAAAAGAAATTTTACAAATGGATGAAAAATAATCCAAATGACTTATTAAATTATATAAAAGGTTAGATTATTTTTCTAATGGAGTGCTTACAAAATACTTAATAACAATACATGTTACAATTGCGTCTACATAAATGAGTTTTCCAAAATTAAAATGAATAAAATCCTATTTAAGATTGGCTAATGGCTATATCACACCAAAAATAGTAGATTATTTATATTACCGATTGAAAAAAGAAATATTAGAAGAAATTTAACATAATAACATTCTTTGAAGTAATTTAAAAAAGCAAGAAAATAGATCTAAATTTCGACCAATCGGGTATTGCTTTATCTGTTGAAGTATTAATTAAGCCCCAAAAGCATTAAAAATAATTTTTTTATCAAAGTAAAAATAGGGAAAAAAAAAAATCTATTCGTGGGTTGTGCTCTTGACTGTTCGTTTTCTGTGTGGGAATTTAAGGAGTCTAAATCTTCTGTCTCATCAATTGTGCTCCATTTCATGCTCCACCAATAAAATTTAGACAGTTAGCATTTCTCATTAAATGAAATAACTCATTAAATAAGACAACTAGCATCTCTCATTAAAGTCAGAGTTATCTCATTTAATGAGAGAGGTTAGCTGTCCAAACTTTATTGGTGGAGCATGAAGTGGAGCACAATTGATGAGACAGAAGATTTGGACTCGAATTTAAGACTTAAGAGTCTATATAATTTTTAAAGTTACAACTCATAGTCTCCCACACAAAAACAGAAAAATGACTCTCTATCTTTCTCTCTCAACAAAGCAAAACTGAAAACTGAAATCAAAAGACCCAAAAAAAAAAAAAAAAAAAAAAAAAATCAATCTCTGCTAACCTCAAATTTTGTCTGTGCTCACGGCTGGAAACTTTGTCATTCTCTCCATTTATAGTTTTAAAAAGTGACTTTTTGAAGCTTTCTTTGCAACTCCTTATAATTTGTTGTGCTTAAGAGTTCAGACTCCTCTCTCGATCAGGTTTGGCTTTAAAACGTACACTTTCATATTTGTTTTAAGCTCTCATACTTTTTCAATTTCTCCTTCTACGTGTAAGCTAGTAAAATTGTGCTTGATCTTGGCAATGGTGTTTTACTTTTATCGTGTAAAACACCACACTCTTCATTTACACAGATATATGCATGGCAGAGTAGTATAGGTTTTATCCACAAAAGTAAAAGAATAGTAATATAATCTATGGCTCCACTGTCCATGACAAACAAAGTTTCTCTTCAAACTAATTTAGAGATAAACTTTTTAAACTTTTTATATATATCTTTATATATGTAAATTTTAAAAATCTAACAGTTGGATTGAATGTTCTTAGTATATTATTCATACTTGCAAAATTTCAAGAAAATTAAAGTGCAATTGCTATTTCATCACAAATATTAAAATTTCAAGTTTTTGTGATATAAAGTTGTGTATATAAAATAAGTTTATAAATTGAATAGTAAATAATATTCCATTTGAACAAAATTTGATATGCATGTTAAGAACATAAGGAATATGAAATTCAACGGTTAGATTTTCAAATTTGATACTCATAAATGATTTATATGAGAAGTTTAAAGAGTTTCATTCCAAACTAGTTCATTTACGACATTCCTATTTTTGTTTTTGTTTTTGCTTTTTATTTGTAAATAAATTTTAACTTATTATATCTTTGTTTGTTGTTACACACACTAGTATGACCAGAAGGTCCGAGCTTTATGTCCTTTCATATAATAGGAGAGCAGCATGCTTACTATGAAATCAGATTGTCAAAATTTTGAGAAAGTTTTGAAAATTGAGAGTTACTGAGTAAAGTAAAAGCTTGGTGATTTCGGAGTTTGCTTCTATCTTGCTTTTATGGGGACTAGCTCATGCTTACGACACTAGTGTGTTATCAATATCATGTAAATACCCAAATGAGTAATGACCATTATTTTTTCATAAGCGGACAACAAATAATTGTCAAGCCTGTCAAACTGTAGGAATAACAGTACATTTTTCCTTTAAATTTCCTTTGATAGACAACTTTTTAGCTATATTATACCTATAAAGAAAAAAGTACATACATTAAAGGATTTAAAGTACACAACAGGTGAAGCTAAACCAATAAAGGATTTAACTTTTTTATAGATGTTAAATGATGAACTAATTAGTGTTGCAGTCATTTATTATAATAATGAATGTTTACAGTCGTTTCTATTGAAAACGACTAGTACTTGATATGATGTATGTTAAGAGGCAGAGACACAAAGTAGATGGGGTAGGAAGAGACACAAGAGGTAATAACTATTTACTTAATAAGATAATAAACCATCAATGACAGTTCTTGAAGACTTGGCCTCTTTGAGCCCATATAAGTCAGTATGTTCTTGCTTGCCTTTTAAGGCTTTACTATCAGCCTAATTGACATTTCCAGGTGGGGTTATTTCCCTTTGTAGTATAGTTTCACCTTGCACATCACAGTAACTAACAAGAACAACCTTTCAGAGGTTGCAAGTGGAAAATGTTTTAAAAAAAATGAAGGAAGCTTCATGGGTGAAAAAAAACAACCATACTACATACCAGAAACAAACATTGAATTTTATGGGACCAGATTGCCAACTTGCTTACACTTTCAATCCTGTCTCTTTCACAGTGAAAGAGAGTGGGAATAATAACGTTCATCTCTTATCCTTCACACAATCAGTGCAACATAATTGGTTCAGAAAAGACCAACAATTGCCACATTCATAATCAGTTGGTGGACAGTTTCTCCACCTCAGAACTTTTCAACCTTCTTAGCTCCTTATCTTCTCTTGCATTCCAAGTTTCCAACTCTCTGAATGTACATTTAATATCATTACTTTCTAAATCATTTCTGCATCCTCTTCTTCTTCTTTGCTTTCTTTAGTCTTCAACAATGGCAGCTGAGTACTCAGGCAGGAAGAATTCCAATACTCAGATCTTGGAAGAACTTGAGGCACTCAGCCAATCACTCTACCAATCACATACTTCCACCACCAGAAGAACTGCCTCCCTTGTTCTTCCTCGAAGTTCTGTTCCTTCAGTCCCATCTGCTGATGAGATTGGCATAGTTAAGGTTGAGGAACAATCCAACAATAACAAATCACGAAGACGAATGTCCTTGTCTCCATGGCGTTCCCGGCCAAAGCTTGATGATGAAAGCGAGCATAAGGATAGTGTTAAGATAGCAAATCAGCCAGAGGTCAAAAGGTTGGATGAAAGAACAACTTCTTCAGCAGAGAAGAAGGGAATTTGGAATTGGAAGCCAATGCGAGCTCTCTCCCATATTGGAATGCATAAATTGAGCTGCTTGTTTTCTGTTGAAGTTGTTACTGTCCAAGGCCTTCCAGCTTCAATGAATGGCCTTCGGCTCTGTGTATGTGTCAGAAAGAAGGAAACAAAGGATGGAGCTGTTCATACCATGCCTTCAAGAGTTTCACAAGGAGCTGCTGATTTTGAAGAGACCTTATTTGTCAGGTGCCATGTATATTGCAGTTCGGGAAGTGGAAAGCAGCAGCTTAAATTCGAGCCGCGTCCATTTTGGATATATGTGTTTGCTGTTGATGCTGCAGAGCTTGATTTTGGAAGAAGTTCAGTGGATTTGAGTCAACTTATTGAGGAATCTGTGGAGAAGAGCTATGAAGGTACAAGAGTTCGGCAGTGGGACACAAGTTTCAATCTATCAGGAAAGGCAAAAGGAGGAGAAGTACTTTTGAAACTGGGGTTCCAGATTATGGAGAAAGATGGAGAAATTGGAATCTATAAGAAGGCTGAGGAATTGAGATCAGATAAATCTAAAATTTTCTCATCTTCTTTTGCCAGAAATCAGTCAAAAATATCCTTTAGTGTCCCTAGTCCAAAGATGTCAAGCCGAAAGGAAGCTTGGAGTCCTTCACAGACAGGAGCATCAAGAAGAGATCTTCAAGGAATTGATGAATTGAATCTTGATGAGCCAGCCCCAGCCCCAGTTCCAGCTCCAGCTCCAGCTCCATCATCCACTCCCTCTATTCCAAAGAAGGAAGAGCCAGAAACAAAGATAGAAGATCTTGACCTCCCTGACTTTGAAGTTGTGGATAAAGGAGTTGAGGTTCAAGAAAAAGAGGAGGATGCAGAAGGTCAATCTGAAAAATCAGTTGAAGAAAGATCAGTGTCAAGTGAGGCTGTCAAAGAAGTTGTGCATGATCAAGTACATCTCACAAGATTAACCGAGCTTGATTTGATTGCTCAACAAATAAAAGCTCTTGAGTCTATGATGGGAGATGAAAAAATTGTCAAAAAGGAGGAAGAAACTGAATCACCAAGACTGGATGCAGATGAAGAAAACGTGACAAGGGAATTTCTCCAGATGCTTGAGGAAGAAGAAGCTAAGCCATATAAATTAAATCAACCTGAATTTCCACCTCTCCAGCTTGAAGGAACCAAGGATTCAACAGAATCTGAATCCAATGTGTACCTCCCAGACCTTGGTAAGGGCTTAGGCTGTGTGGCCCAAACCAGGAATGGGGGCTACTTAGCTGCCATGAATCCATTAGATACTACAGTTGCAAGGAAAGATGATCCAAAGCTAGCCATGCAAATATCAAAACCATTTGTCCTACCATCACATCAATCTGTAACTGGGTTTGAATTGTTTCAGAAGATGGCAGCTATGGGGCTAGAGGAACTCAGCTCACAAGTTTTGTCTTTGATGCCCATGGATGAACTGCTAGGAAAAACTGCAGAACAGATAGCCTTTGAAGGCATTGCTTCTGCAATAATCCAAGGGAGAAACAGAGAAGGTGCTAGCTCAAGTGCTGCTCGTACAATTGCTGCAGTAAAACTCATGGCAACTGCAATGAGTACAGGCAGGAAAGAGAGAATTTCAACAGGAATTTGGAATGTGAATGAAGAACCATTGACTGCAGAGGAAGTTCTGGCATTCTCCATGCAGAAAATTGAGGCCATGGCAGTTGAAGCCTTAAAAATTCAGGCTGATATGGTTGAGGAAGAAGCCCCATTTTATGTTTCTCCACTCAATAGCAAGACTGTTGGAAGTGGTGGAAATGATCAGAGTCACCCCCTGGCTTCTGCTGTTCCACTTGAGGATTGGATAAAAAACTATAGCTTGGCTACTCCTGAAAGTGAGCCAGGGGATCCATCAGATATCACAATAACAGTGGTTGTCCAGTTGCGGGATCCAATAAGGCGATATGAGGCAGTCGGAGGACCTGTGATAGCGCTTGTTCATGCCACAGGTACTAACATCCAAGTGGATAAGTATGAAGATGAAAAGAAATTCAAATTAATGAGTTTACATGTTGGAGGCTTGAAGGTTAGGACGAGTGGGAAAAGACATGTGTGGGATACTGAGAAGCTGAGGCTGACTGCAATGCAGTGGCTGGTTGCATATGGTTTGGGAAAGGCAGGGAAAAAAGGAAAACATGTGCTGGTAAAGGGGCAAGATTTGTTTTGGAGCATTTCCTCACGAGTAATGGCTGACATGTGGCTCAAACCAATCAGAAATCCAGACGTAAGGTTTGCAAAGTAGGAGTCTTTCTTGTTGAGGCCGCATTTATAATGTAAATTCATTTCATAGTTAATGCCATACTAGTAGCATTACTTTTTATCCGAATTATAGATTTTACAGATTACAAAGTATGAAATTTGATGCAGTTGCGAGTTGCATTATATTGAAAGCGTCATTTGGTTGGATTTGGATGACATCAGTGTATTAGCATATTAATGAACAAAATACAATAGAACTACAAATATAATTGATTCGACTTAAATGGTTTACCTTGTGTGTGTGTTACAAAAGATGAATAGGAATCAACAGCAAGGGTAGTGATGGATTTAAAATGTATAAGTAAGATTAGTAATCATAAAATTTATGAATCCCTTCTTTAAATGATGGAACCGGCATCCATTCTGCACCATCGTTTCACTTGTGGCAACAAAGAAAATCAGTTTTCTTGCCAAGTTAAAATTTGGCAAACTTTTGAACTTCCAGTGCAAGGATAAGCATCGGAGCAGGCACATTAATCAACCATAAAGCCCCTGAAAGCTTTTCACAACTGTAGCCCTGAGGATAGACAAAACTAATTGGTGTAATTTAGCTCTCATCTTAATAATCTCCTCCAACACAATGATGATTTGTTCGATATACACAATCAAACTATTATCTTTGAGAATTGTTCATTTACGATTCAACCAAATTCCTTTCTAAAAGTCTCCTAATTTTGTGTCGTGATGGATCTGGCATGGACCAACTTGAGATTCAAAATCTAGGATGCACGGACACAGACATGGGTATGACACAGCAACATGAATAATTTTTGAAAAATTATAACATAAAACGACAAGTACGACACTAGTATGACGACACAAATAAGATTCGATAAGACACCCTGAATAAAGTGTTTGTGCATCCCAGTTCAGAATAGCAACATTTTTATTTTTATTTTTTGAAATTTCAGAATAGCAATATTGATTAAGAGGCATTCCATCAATCAAATTGCCCTGTTCTAATATCCTAAACTGAGGAAAAAAAACAGCTTTACCATGAAAACAAGAAGCTCACATGTTGAAGAGATGCCATATTGCCATCTGTGGAATTTAATGTAATGTCATTTTTTTTTCAAGAACCTGAAAGGCTACAACCCCATAGAAGTTAGAACAGATACGTACCTTATCAGGTGCGAATTTCATATTCAAAATACCTTTACTATTTTGTTTTGGGGTCTTCAAAATGACTGGCTCTGCATAACTTCATGCACCACGCTTAGTACCCAATTCAAAGTATGCAACTACAGTCTATTATCAAACGATGAAAGAGATATAAAGTCACATTATAGGGATTATATTTATACCTTGTTAATTTTCAAGGCCATTCAAAAAATAAAATAACACTGAAACCACCAAGACAGGAAACAAGGCCAAGTTCAGCTTCACCTAAATCAAATCATTAGCCACACAAATGATGTAGTTTTGCTATAATATTATAGATTCTATCTATGCATAAATGTATTCTAAAATAAATAACCTTTATGAATTTGCAAAATGGCAGCATTCTTCTGCCATAACATTTGTGAAAGGTGATACCTGTATTATGGGACACATCTTATCTGTTAGCTAACCTTCCAGCCTAGGAGTGGCCTGTAGGGCATTTTTATTTGGACTTTTTAAACTTATTTTCGCAGGCCCATACCAATATATATATATATATATATATATATATATATGAGATGGGTTCAAGTTAAACCTGGTATTATTTCTCAAAAAAAAAAAAAGTTACATATGGTATAACTTGACAAGAGTTACACCATTTGTAGACCGTAGATTTGTCATTGATCTAATGGTTAAGAAAAAAAGCATTAAATGCTAATTGACTTATACTTCATTCACTTAATTAATAGCAATTTTGTTTCTCTCTCCTTATTTATTATTTAAAACATTTTACATATATTCCGTTTTTTGCTAATGACTTTACAAATATATTTGCAATACTTTTTATTTTGTTTTTTGTTGAGTTCGTACTACTCTTTTTTTCTTTTTTTTCTTTTAAGCTGGTCATACTCTTATAATCTTATCAATTGTGAATATATATCTTGTCTCCTTAAAAATAAATAAATGGCTAAGTGTTGTTTAATGACTGACTAAGCTTGTAATTTTTTGATCTGAGATAGAATTTAATCTTCACAGAGACAATGTGAGACCAAGGTACTCTGTATTTCCTTCAATAGTTTTTAATCTAATGACTGACCAAGCTTGTAATTTATCCGATGCCACTAGTGCTAATCTAATTTCTGTTAGATTTTTTGTCCCTTCAGAAGATGTGTCTATCATCCACAATTGTAAATGGGACATGGCTGGGTTCCTCGAGCTATTTGGATACCTTTAACTAGGCTTTCCATCTAATGTCTTGCAAAAGTTTGAAGAGAACTTCCATGACTAAAATTAATTGGGCTTCTGACCTGGATTTAGTTTGAGAAGTAAAATATGCTACTCACATCCATTTTCTGTTTCATGCACTCAAGAACTCATGGAAATATTTTGAACCATCTGCTAATGTATTTGAAGATTTATGAGAGTATAAAAGACACTAGTGCAAATAGGCTACACAGCCAACCCATGTGCTCTTTTTTACCACCAAAATAAATTTTCTCTTTTGGCCAGCACACAAAAATTTTCGTATCAAAGCTAAATTTCTATTCCTATAAACTTGAACCATAAACTTTGTTAGCAAGATCAAGTGAATCTACTATCACCTATACCCAAAACAGGGTTCCTATCCTCATGAGTGAGAGCTAAGTTTGAAGTTCACAATTGACAGACTTTTCATCTTACAAAATTTGTGGGATATAATTGAAGAATATAATTTAAATCAGTCTAACTAAAATTACTTGATTAAAGAGAATGAGAAATAAAAAAATTATAGGGTGATTGCAATACTAATGGGAAAAATAGTAACACCAACGAACCCGTGTTTGTGGCAAAACAACCACTTATTTGGGCTGAAACAATGAGCAGCACACTAGAGGAGACAACTTGTCAACTACAAACATGTGAAAGTAATACCATGGAGTTTCTTTTATGTGAAAAAATAAGCCCATTGTGTCCTAACAGCAACAATTATATCCACTCTCCATCCAAGTTTGCAAAAAAAGCACAACAATTCTAAAGCTAAGGTTTACATAATAATGATCTAATAGGAATATTTAAGATATTCCGGGGAAATGTGTACTTACAGACTCGAATTAGCATCACTTAGTAGAACTTGATTGTTTACCTATCACAAATGAACTAATTTTGATTAGTAATGAAGAAGTTTATACTAAAAAGAAAAAAAAAAGTATCAGACTATAAGAGTGTGACCAGCTTGAAAGAAGGAAAAAAAAAAGTAGTATGAACTCAAAAAAAAAAAAAAAAAAAAAGTATTGCAAATATATTTGTAAAGTCATTGGCAAGAAAAAGAAATATGTAAGGACCAAAAAGATGTTGGTAGAACGGTTTCGCTAAACTTGGTCCAAACCAATAGAATTTATAAGAGATGGAATAGCACAACAAGCATGTAATCTGCCCGAGAGTTATTTTCGGAAGAGGTCCAGTTTATATCCAGAACTAGGTACTACAATTTTTTACATGGACTCCTTCCAAAATGGCCCAAAAAAAAAGGTCCCTTCAAAGGACCCCAAACCTTCTCTTTATATAGCCCTTCCCCATCGCATCCTCTCCGTCCATCTCTACATGACCCTCGTCTCTTTTCAACACCTGTCACCTTTTGCATCTGAGGCAGGCGATGGCGGTAGCTGATGTAGCTGTGGCCAACACTGTTCAGGTCACTTCCTCATTTAATGTGGCTGATAAAGTTGGTGTACACCATTTAATATGGATGTGATAACCATAGCCCAGCGGCTCTCTGTCTGCCACTGACATCTATCTCCTTCAGTTTTGCAGCTCTCCCCACAGTACATTGTACGACACTTCAGCGGATCTAACTCCTTCCTCGGGTGTCACCATTCCTCGAGCCCGTGATCAATGTTGTGCCTAAATCAATGCCACAACCTTTCCTATTCCTCTTCAGGCCTCGGCCCAGTATTTCAACCCTGCAACTTCCTCCTCAGTCCTCGAGTGCCCATAGAATATATGTAAAAGGTTTTAAATAATAAATAAGGAGAGAGAAAAAAAATTGCTATTAATTAAGTGAATGAGGTGTAAGTCAATTAGCATTCAATGCTATTTTTTTAACCATTAGACCAATTACAAATTTACAGTTGTGTAACTCTTGTCAAGTTACATCAAATGTAACTTGAACCCATCTCTCTCTCTCTCTCTCTCTCTCTCTCTATATATATATATATATATATATATATCTGTATTTTATACTTTTAATAAATGATTTTTTTTTTTAAAAGTGCATCCAAATATGCAATAGCATACTATATAATAATACTATTATTCCGACATGATGAAGATTTGAATGTAAGCTAAAATTTTTTTAAATAATTAAAACTAAATTATTAAATAAATAGTAATAATAAATTATAAAATAAGTAAATAATTTTAATTAAAAAATTACTTTAAGTTATATGATAAATGTTGATGACTTTATCAATGTTTGTTTATTTTTATATTTTAAAGTTCTCTTTGTGCTTTGTGTTAATTTCTTAATATAAGATATGGAATGCATTTGATTATTCCTATTTGGGTTATGTTCAATCTATGTCCTAGCCAGCACAAACAATAATAAACAAAATAGTTTCTCAATACTGAATTTTTCCTAGTGATATTCTAATTAAATGTTGGTGTGGGTGTGTGTTTCAAACACTTTTATTCTTATTTACTTTCTAGCCGTTGGAAATTTATGAGTAAAATAGCTGTTGGGCAATTATGAGAAATATAGCCGTTGGGCAATTATGAGAAAAATAGCCATTAGGCAATAATTGATAATATAGCCGTTGGGCTTTTAAGGGTTATTAGTAACCAATAACTATAAATTATTATCTTCATAAGTAGCCTATATAATACTCATCATAACACATTTTCTAAAGGAGTTTTTTGACTACTCTGTGTTTTAAATATACACAATTTTACTATCTTTCTCTCCCACATATTTTTTATACAAGAATATTTTTTCTAAGGAAAGGCAATAGAGGGTTGTTCTTAAACCTTTTGTGAGTGGAAGTGCGTACATCACAAAGGTCGACACTATAGTCTAATCCTGGGGGGTTGTTTGGCCAAGAGAACCAATCGCACCAAGTTTTACTTTAGGTGGCACGAATCGACCTTTAAGGACAACGCTTTCGCAGTGTAATTCTATAACATTGTGAGATTGTTCTAAATTCGTTTTTTTATTTTATGTTCTTGCTAATTATTTGAGATATTATTTTTGTATCAAAACTTGTTTATTCACTAAAATATTTCCAACAATCTTAAAGGTTGAATTCTTGCTTCAAAATGGATAAACAAGTTATTGATCATGAAATTTTATATTGTGATATGATACTATGTTTATAAAGAAAAAATGCTAGTAGTTATATTCTTAGATATAATTACTTATATCTTTTGTGGAGTTTATTTTGCTATCTAGTTTATCTAAACAATTTGGTGGAATAATATTTTAGTAGAAAAAATAAATGATGTCCATCCAATTGTGATTTTGATTCTCTAATCTAAATTAATATGTGAATAGTTTTGTTGTCTTGATATGTGGATATCAACTTATTGCATTTGCAATTATGTGATACTATACATGTCTTATATTTTGTGAAATTGTTTTATGTCTATTGAAATTTGAGGAACATGAGATTGAAGAAAAACGTATGTGTTTTGAGAAATGTTTTTTGGAATTAAAAAAAAAAAATGTTAGCAATAATTTTTATGAGAAATGAGATAAAATTTTATTTTTTGGTAGAATTCTGAAAGAGAAAAAAAATGGCGTAGACTTATGATGAAGGCATTCCTATTGTTAAGTGGAATCAATAGTGCCGTATCAACTTGGTACTCATTTTGTATAAGGAAGATACAATGATACTATAATTTAATTAAATTTTATTTTCCTTGCTAAAGTATTCAAGTAATTATTTATGGCCATGTGAAAAAGAAATTGTGGATGATTAAACGTTTATATTATACAATTGTGGTATAATGATGTCAAATTTTACAAAATATTAAGTGTCTTATTCTTGTAAAATTTTGGACGTTCTAAGAGTGGTTTCTAGTAACTAGAGGCTATTGGCTCTATGTGCAAAAACTATTAGTTTTACATCTCTTGACACCAATATATGAAATGAGAAATTATGGAAAATAATTAAAATTTTCTTTATATATATTAAATAAAAAATGATCCAACTAGTATTTTGGGCTAATGGATAAGATATAGTATTAGGGAATTAATATTCCTTTTGTCCCCAAGTGCAAGAGTGATATTGAAAAAATATATATACATATATTTATTGGCTATATGTGTTGTTTTGAGATGGTGGATAGGTTTTTGTAAATTTGAAATAAAAAGACTTTGCCAATCCATAACAAGAGGAACCAAACTCTTTAGTTTGGTACATAGTAATTTGGATGATTTAAAACACACAATGACTAGAGGTGGTAAAAGATTTCCTGTAATCTTTATTGATGGTCATTCTATATTTACTTAGCTTTGTTTATTAGGAATCAAAGATGATGCTTTGCAATTTTTTATAAAATATAAAATAAAGTTGAAAATGGCGTAAGCCTAACTTGGTATATCTTGAATTGTGGGGGTGGTTCGCTAAGATGTTACCCAAATCTAAAAGGAGAATACCTGAAAGTGTGGGGGTACTTGCCTAAGGTCATGCTATATGAACCTATAAGGAGTAAACTTGATTCTTAGATATGTGATTGTGTGTTTATTGGTTATGTTTGCTATAGTTCATGATATAGAATTATCTTCATCAATAGTGATGTATTTAGAATTTAATACTATTGTTGAATCTTAAAAATACTATCTTTAAGTATGACTTTCCTTTGAAAAATAAGGAAAATATGTTTCATGAACCTATTGATACTTCTAATGATCTTGTTGTGATGTGCAAGAATTGAGAAGAAGTAAGCGAACTAGGGAGAAAAAGAGTTACGGAAACAATTTTCTTACCTATATTGTTGAAGATGAACATGTAAGTTATTATGCAATTAAATTTGTTGATGCACCATTATTGTTGAAAGCTTTTAACAAATTATTAGATTATGTTTAATCACACTGCTTTCACCTAAGGTTAAGCCTATTGGTTGCAAGTGGGTGTTTAAAACAAAATTTGTATGGTTGCAAGTGGGTTTTCAAAAGAAACTTATAACTAAATGTGATCATAGATAAGTATAAGGCATGCTCAGTAGCTAAAGTCTATAAGCAAAAATATGATGTTGATTATTTTATACTTATTCTTCAATTATTAGAATTGCATCTATAAGAATGTTGTTTGTCATTGTATCTATTTACAAACCTATTATATATCATATGGATGTTAAAACTGTTTTTCTAATAGGTGATTTAGAAAGGGAAAAAAAAAAATTATATGGAGCAATGTAAGGGTTGTGTTGTCCTTGGACAATAACGTAAAGTTTGTAAATTGGTTAAATCCTTATATGGATTAAAACAAGCACCTATACAATGACATGGAAATTTTGATATATGATGCTTACATATGGATTTGTGACTTATGGTCATATAATAAGTTAAATAATAATGAAGGTGTCATTATTTGTTTATATGTTGATGACTTACTTATATTTGGAACTAGCCACAATGTTGAGCATGATACTAAATGTTTTTTTTTTTTTTTGCCTCTAAATTTGATATGAAAATTTTGGTTGGGGCAAATGTTATTCTAGACATCAAGATCCTTAGGATAATGATTGCAGTGTACTATCACAATCTCATTATGTGGGGAAAAAAAAAATTAAGCACTTTGACATGTGACCTATGTCTATTATGCATGACTTAAAGGTGCACTTGGTCAAAAATTGTGGTGATAATGTTTCACAAGATAAATAAGCACAAATTTTTGGTTGTTTAATATTTTTGACAAACTGTAGTCGCTCTAATATTGCATATGCTATTGGTAGATTGAGTAGATACACTCATAATCCTAGTATTAAGCATTGGGATGCAATATCTAAATTATTGAGATATTTAAAGGGGACTTTTGATTTTGGTTTGTCATATTGTGGCTATCCTATTGTTTTAGAAGGATATTGTGATGTTAATTGGATTTCTGATACAGATGATATGAAACCCACTAGTGGATATGTGTTCAAACTGGCTAGAAAGGCTGTCTCTTAGAAGTCAACCAAGAAGACTTGCATAGTGAAATCTAACTTGGAAATAGAGTTAGTGGCCTTAGAGAAGGCTAGGTCCAGAGCTGTATGGCTTAGGAGTATATTAATTGATATGCCTCATTTTACTAACGCTATTGTCTCTATTTGCTTTCCTTGTGATTACCAGACTGCCATAACACGTGTTAAGAGCAAAGTTTATAATGAGAAAAACCAACATATCCAATTAAGGCTGAGGCAGCTTATTGATAATGATGTTATGTCATTGGACTTTGTGAGGTCTGAAAGGAACTTGGTCTATCCTTTGACCAGACCACTAGCAATGAGGCTGGTGAGTGAGACATCTAGGGGGATTGGACTGATACCCAAGTTGCGACACTGTGGCTAATGCCCAACCTCTCTATGATGGGTGATTCCACATAAGAGATTAAATGGGTAGAGGTCATTAGTGGTCCATGGGCACTGTCATTTGTTACATGTTTTCTGCTATCTCGATAAGGAGATTAGTGATGAGTCCATCCCTATGGTGTGAGACAGTGCTAAGTTGCAGAATTTGGTAAGGTTGAGCTTTAGGCTCTTAATGGATCCATATCCCTACCTGTTGGGATGGGGTGTATCTACACACACTCCTGATGGATGCCACCAATTAAGTTGCAGATTGTTGGAGGTTGAGCTTTAGGCTCTTAATGGATCCATACTCCCTGCCTGTTAGGATGGGGTGTTCTGCACGCACTCTTGATGGATGCCACCTATGTGTGAGTGGAAGTTGTGCCGCTTCCTATGAGACTTTTTGGGTAGGTCTCTAGAGCTCTCATGAAACCCAGTGGCGCATGGCCTGGATAAGGCGCCAACCCGCTTAAGAACAACCTTGATAAAGAAAGTTATGTGGGTGGTAAGTTTAGCTTACTAATAGCTTGGTTAAAAGAGTTTTAACTCCACCACTGTCTTTTAGTTCCTACTTATTTATCCTATGTATGGTTAAAACCTTCTGGTACCATATTGATGCATGCTTTCTTTAGTTGCGTGCCTTTCCTATTTTGTGTTTGTAACATGTGGGGGATTGTTGGTGTG
This sequence comes from Quercus glauca, assembly GCA_023736055.1. Classification (NCBI taxonomy): domain Eukaryota; kingdom Viridiplantae; phylum Streptophyta; class Magnoliopsida; order Fagales; family Fagaceae; genus Quercus; species Quercus glauca. Next base: position 85,740,557 of record CM043316.1, on the reverse strand, counting down.
GGTGTGTATTCCAAACACTTTTATTCTTATTTACTTTCTAGCCGTTGGAAATTTATGAGTAAAATAGACGTTGGGTAATTATGAGAAATATAGCCGTTGGGCAATTATGAGAAAAATAGCCATTAGGCAATTATGAGAAAAATAGCCATTAGGCAATAATTGATAATATAGCCGTTGGGTTTTTAAGGGTTATTAGTAACCAATAACTATAGATTATTATCTTCATAAGTAGTCTATATAATACTCATCATAACACATTTTCTAAAGGAGTTTTTTGACTACTCTATGTTTTAAATATACACAATTTTACTATCTTTCTCTCCCACATATTTTTTATACAAGAATATTTGTTCTAAGGAAAGGCAATAGAGGGTTGTTCTTAAACCTTTTGTGAGTGGAAGTGCGTACATCACAAAGGTCGATGCTATAGTCTAATCCTGGGGGGTTGTTTGGCCAAGAGAACCAATTGCACCAAGTTTTACTTTGGGTGGCATGAATCAACCTTTAAGGACAATGCTTTCACAGCGTGAGATTGTTCTAAATTCGTTTTTTTATTTTATGTTCTTGCTAATTATTTGGGATATTATTTTTGTATCAAAACTTGTTTATTCACTAAAATATTTTCAACATTAAAAAAATGAACACACTTACAAATTAAATACAATAACCAAAACCCAAAGTCAAAACATACACAAAAGAGTTCAAAATTTAAAAAAAAATAAATAAATAAAAACTTATATAAGAGAACCAAGAACTTAAATGAGTGTCCATTGTTTTGCTTCTTTATAGTAAACTTCCTGTGGGATAATATCCTCCTACATGCAAATTCAAAATCAAAGAATAATAAGTAAAATGAATTTATTAGATTAAAATATAAAAGACTTCAGCCAGGTTGAATAATATAAATGTGTACAAGTCCTCAAGACATGGACATGATTATCTATTGTGATAGGCCACAAATAGAATGACCCCTTATGATTTAAACTAATTAATTAATTTAGCCAAGTTATTAATTAATCAATTTAACATGCAAATACGTGGCAGCACAAACAAATCACCGAATAACTAAATATGCAGCGGAAAATAAAAGACACAGTGATTTGTTCACGAATGGGGAAAAACCCTAACGGCAAAAACCCCACCGGATGATTTTCAGGTCACCACTCCCGAAACTCCACTATTATCAAATCAAGCGGTTACAAATAAGGAATCCCAAGTACCTTACCAACCTACAGTTGAACCCTTACCCCAATACCCAATTGGACTTGATCTGTAGCGACAGTTCCCCCTTTTGATGCACGGCTCCCAAGTACGTGACTAACCAGATGCGCGGATCCCAGTACGCGACTTCAAACACCAACTTTAGGAAGAGAGGTTGGCTGCAAAGTTCTTCAGATCATCCTATGCAATGAAGATCAGGAAGATGCTTGGTTACAAAACCCTACGGTGCACAATACACAGCAACTTCTTGAAGAAGATGAACTAGGTTAAGAACTTCGTCTTAGATCACAATTTGCTTGAACAAGGATTACTCAATGCTTATGCAACTTGTGTCTATGTTGACGGCTCTTAAAACACTCCTTAATATGTTTAGGGTTAGAAGAAAAGAAGGCCCAAAAACACATTCACGAATCCCAAGAAAATCAGATTGGAATTCTGACTTTTTAATTCTCGACAGATAGCAGGTGTCGAGGTAGGTGTCGAGGTAGGTGTCGAGCAGGTGTCGAGCTTTAAAAATTCTGCACTTCAACTTGCTTTTTCTTGGACAGACTTGATGACTTCAACACTTGATCTTGAAACATTGTTTCTTGAAGTATTAAAAACACCTAGAACTACCCAATTACAAGTAGAGTGCGTTTTGTCAAAGGATTAGCCAATTTACATAAAATATGACATATGTTCTTAAGTGTGAACACATATGTCCTAACAATCTCCCCCTTTGGCAATCCGTGACAAAACCACAACAAACAAATGAACATATGAGAGAAGTCATAAATCACTCAACTCATATTCACTTGTTAAATACAATAAAATCTATCCTAACACAAACTCTTGAAGAACTTTGCAAAAAGAGAGTTTATGGCAAGTAGACTTTGACAACCTGTATTTCTGAAACACTTTTAAACAAAACTCATCAAGGCATCTTGTGTGAAACAGAAATAATTAGATTGCATACAAATATAAAGAACATGTGTATAAAGAGAGAAAAGAAACAACACATGAAGAGATAGGTGAAAGAAAAACATACATCCACATATATAGAAAGATAAGTACAATGTATGTAAACTGATATACAAGACCAATGTATCTATAAGAATGGAAAAGAAAAGATACATCTAAAGCCTCACTACATCCCTCAAATATATGAACACTCCCTCTATCAAAAATGTCCTATACTAACTCTCCCCCTAAGATGACTACTCTCATAATCCCAAAACTACTCCCCCTTTTTGTCACGAGTGACAAAGGGTAGAGTGTCATGTAGACATTTCATCAGTAGAGCTAGCATCTCCATCATCATCATCAGAAGCATCATCGTCATCACCATCATCATCATCATCATCCTCAGTATCAGAATCTGAAGCAACTGGAGGAGGTGGTGGAGGAGAAGCCTCAGATGCAAAACCACCCATGGTCGCCTGCCGTCGTGCAATACGACCAACACGAACGTTCACCTGATACAGCTCAGTGGTGAGTGTATCAAGGCGAGCATCCATGCGCTGCAGCTGCGCCATAATATCTCCAAGAGATACATCGCCTGAGGAAGGAAGAGGAGTCGATGTAGATGGAGCAGATCTGGATGGAGCCGAACGGGAGGGCGGAGTGGAATCCGGCTGTCTCGACCTGAACTGTGCCTGACTACGTTTTACGGTAGCGGCATCTATGGCAGATATGTGTGTGAAGTGGTCGGACACAGGGAAAGAGATGGAAAAATGGCGTAGAATCCTCGTGATAGCGGAAGGAAAGATGAGCTTATCACGGGACGCCGCATCTAAATGAACATCTATGATAGAGAAAATGAAGTGGGAAGGAAAATCTATCATAAGATACTCAAGTAGAGAAAGCAAGAAACGAGCACGAGGCTCTGTGATAGAGTTATAATGAGAGAGATGATAAAGTACAAAGGTCATCACCATGTTAAGGAATCTAGGACCTTTAGCAAAAGGTTTACATGATGTGTACTGATGCTCACCCCACTCAGAAGGGCGCTCACAAAAAGCAGAAATGAGCTCATCCTTGGACACAGTCCTCAGTCGCTCACATGTAGGATAGTCAGGAAACTCTATCCTAGGGACATGAAGCACATCCGCAACCAGCTGCGGTGTGACAGCAATGCGCATACCTCGAACGCGAGTATGAAAGAGAGGTACTGAACGATCAATCCAGTACATGTTGGAGTAAAACTCCTGAATAAGTACGAGAGGACAAGTGACCGGGACGTCACACAGTGACTCCCATCCCCTACTGTGAATGACAGAAGGAAGGTCAGTGTCGGCGAAGTCCGCCAGAACAACGTGGCGTTCCGAATGAACACCTCGTTTAGAAAAGTTCTCAGTAAACGCCTTTTGGGCATCTACATCACGGAACCGAAGAGTATGAGGAGCAGTTACAGAAGATGAAGAAGCTCCAGAACGTAGAGGGTTCTGAGCCGGAGTGGATTTACGTTTAGGTGCCATAAATGCAACTAACGTAAAAGAATGAGAAAAGAGATAGAGAGGGAGACAATCAGAAAAGTCCCAAACAGTTCAAATATGATTATATCTTGAACAAAATGGACGTATGCATGGGAATGCATGGTTATGTGACATGCAAACATAAAAGACATCATGGGCTCAGCCCAATCCAATCCTAGCAGCACACATACAAGAATCACACAACTAAATGCATGAAAATATCATTCTAATGCACATGGAATGCAATGCATGACATTTTAAACACTTTTTATTGAAAAACCAACCCAAAATTTCAATAAAAACTCATTAATTTTGAAAAATCCCAAAATTTTCAAAAACTTTAAAACCTAAGTTTCAAAATCATGAAATGCATGAAGAACAAAGGATAACAAGATCATACCAGGTGATTCGAAGCAAGGAAGTGCCAAAAATCACGTTGGATGAAGGTTGGAGTGAAGAAAAATGCTCTGGAAGACGAACCGCCTCGGACAGATCGAAGAGAGGTCGAGAAATGAAAGAGAAAATCGCGATCGCTGCTTTTATAGACACCTCAGTAAATCTCGACAGCTGAGGTGTCGAGAGGTATCGAGGATGCTGTCGAGAAAGGTGTCGAGAATTTTGCCTTCGACAGCTAAGGTATCGAGGTACCAAACAGCTGAACCAATACCAGAAGCTCGATCGATCGATGTGGTGTCGAGAAGGTATCGAGGAGACAGAGAGAATCTCGATCGATCCACCAAGTGTCGAGGATGTGTCGAGATTGCGATAAGAAAAGGCTTGAAAATCTCGACAGCTGACTAGGTATCGAGAAGGTATCGAGAAGGTGTCGAGACAACAGTGAAAAGCAGTTTTTCGAGAAGTGAAAAACACAGATATGAATGCAATCAAGACAAACACCTCATCCAAGATCCAACCAACATATAACGCTCTCAAAAATCATCTCTCAATGAAAATTTAAGCACATGGATCTCCCAAAACACACACACACACTAAACAAGTCTAACCAATTTTATATTTCAAAAATAAGTCATGACAGTTTAGTGAGCATACAAAAGCACAAGTAAAACCTTTGTGATGGCCAAATCATATTGTACCTGCACATGTATCAAAAGTAGCAAAGAATATTGCGTGTTGTGTGTGAAAAACATCGCAAGATTGCATATGTGTATACATGTTATGACGATCTGAGATATGAGAAAATAACTTTAACTCACACACAATCATAACTGTTTGATGGGGACTATCACCTTTGAGGTACATCCTATAACTCCCACATCTCCTAGAATACACGCTTGCAACCATTTCAAAGCATTTTTAATCTTTTTGCTTTTTATTTCTTTGCATATTTTCTTTTTAAGCATATCATACATGGGTTTATGAGAAAGAAAAGAAATACCCATTGATATTTTGACATTTCAATTTTGCTATGCCTAAGCACACAAATGTCATTGACATCACACTTTTGCTATGCCGAAACATACAGATGTCATTAATGATTGGCGGGCAACAGTGGTGAGATGGTTATTTATGCCTTTCTCTTAGGATTTTCTAGTCCTACCCGTCAAAAAGAGTGATATGAGTGTTAAGTCTAAGAAATAACCTAATCTTACTCATCACAAACACGAGCCACAAAGCTCACTTGCTTAGTTGTGCATAAAGATGCTCATCTAAGCTACAAGAGATACAAAGTTTAGAAAACTTTGTTTCATTGGCCATCTAAGGTACACAAGTACCAAAGTACACATAACACACACTGTTTTTGTATTTTTTTTTCAAATTTTCAATTTTTTCCTTTTTTTATTTATTTTATATCAAAAACAAAATAAGCAAAACTGAAAGTAAACATACAAAAACATGTTAACTAAGCAAAACAATGCATAAAACTAGACTGACTCAATAAAAATGCAAAACACACATGCAATGCAACAAATAAGAAGAACAAGAAGGGAAAAGAAAGTGATGAAATCACTTTGAGTCCTTTTTCTTCCACACCTTGGAAGAGCCTTTCCTTTGGTTAAATCCTTGAGCCGGCGGTGAGGGGGAAGAATTAAAACCGTTCAAGTTCGAAAGGAACATGATGGCTTTCAGAAGATCTCCAAGAGGAGCAAGAGAGGATTGAAGCTGATTTTGGCTTCCAGATGCTGTCATACTATTGCTCTGTTGGGTGGCTAGCCACTTGTAGCAATTAGGTCGAGTATGACCAGCAGCTCCACAATGATAACAGAGATGCTGCTTCTTTTGTTTAGGCTTCTGAGAGTTAGCCTTCTTATCCCTAGGGAGTTTAGCATCTTTCTTTTCTAACTTAGGGGATGCTCCTAAGATGGATTTACCCTTGTCTATGTTCTCACTAACTAATTTAGTATTACCATCAATGTTCTCAATTTTTTCAATATTAGCAGGAGGAACAAAAACAGTAGAACTAGTAGAAGCAGAGTTAGAGATAGAAAGACCATATCCTATACCTGTTCGATCTGAAGCAGATTTCTGGTTGCTGAGCATCTCATCAAGTTTTGCACTTGAAGTCCTCTCCAGTTGAGCTCTAACTTGAAACAGCTCTGCTTCAAGCTTCTTAGTCTTCTCAGCCAGGAAGTTGTTCTCAAATCTCAGTGCACCAATAGTTTGATTCGCCTCATCAAACTTTGTGGACAATTCTTCTCTATCGAGTTCCACATCACTGAGCTTCTTGGTGGCCAGTCTGTATAACTTCTCATGCTTTTCAGAGAGCTTGTAAAACTTCTCATAGGCTGAATGGATATCATCTTTGTAACCCATCTTTTCACATTCAGTGTCCACCAATTCTTCTTCTTCTTCTTCAACAATCCCATCAGTAGAATTGACTGAAGCAGTGAAGGCATTTAGGATTCCGTCATCCTCATCATCGGAATCATCTTCAGGCTCAGTGTCACTAAGGGTTGCAGCTAGAGCCTTTCTCTTCTCAATGCTCTTCAGATATGTAGGACACTCATTCTTCATGTGTCCAAACCCGTGACACCCAAAACACTTTGGTCCTGCCGAAACAGTGTACTGACCGCCATCCTTGGCATCCTTCCTTCCCTTGTCTTGGCTCTTGAACTGTGAAGAACTGGATTTCCTTCGGTCCTTGTCGAAGCTCCTCCCATTGGCATTCTTCATAAACTTCTTGAACTACCTCGTAATGTAGGACTTCATCTTGGAATATTCATCATCGGAAGACTCATCTGTATCACTGCTCTTAGCCTTCAGGGCCATGCTCTTGCCCTTACTTGACTTGCCTATCCTTGATAACCCTAGCTCGTAGGTCTGCAAGTTCCCAACCAACTCAGTCAAAGGAATTTTATCAATGTCCTTTGATTCTTCAATTGCCGTAATCTTGGCATGAAATCTCTCAGGTAGAGATCTGAGCACCTTCCTTACAACCTTGGGTTCAGGGATGGTTTCCCCAAGATTGAAGGCTGAGTTCACTATGTCTTTTAGCTTGGCATAGAACTCATCGAACGACTCATCCTCCTCCATCTTAATTTCTTCAAAGCTAGTAGTGAGCCTCTGTAGCTTTGAATCCTTGACAGCCTTTGTTCCTTCATAGGTTGTCTGGAGGATGGTCCACGCCTCCTTGGCAGTTTCTGTTGAGAATATCTTCTTGAACTCCTCATTTGTGATAGCGCTAAATAGAGCATTCAACGCTCTGCTGTTGAAGTTCGCCGCCTTGATCTTGGCTTCATCCCAATCAGCTGGCGCTTCTGTTGGCTTCGTCCAGCCAATCTTAACAGCTTGCCACACCTTTTCATCTAAGGACTGCAAAAAAGCTCTCATGCGTACTTTCCAGTAGGCATAGTTAGTCCCATCAAATAAAGGAGGTATAATTAGAGATTGTCCTCTATCCATGACAAACAGGGGTCAATGGATCAAACACAGCAAAGATTAAACCTAATCAGAGTGTGCCCGCTCTGATACCACTTGATAGGCCACAAATAGAATGACCCCTTGTGATTTGAACTAATTAATTAATTTAGCCAAGTTATTAATTAATCAATTTAACATGCAAATACGTGGCAGCACAAACAAATCACCGAATAACTAAATATGCAGCGGAAAATAAAAGACACGGTGATTTGTTCACGAATGGGGAAAAACCCTAACGGCAAAAACCCCACCGGGTGATTTTCAGGTCACCACTCCCGAAACTCCACTATTATCAAATCAAGCGGTTACAAATAAGGAATCCCAAGTACCTTACCAACCTACAGTTGAACCCTTACCCCAATACCCAATTGGACTTGATCTGTAGCGACAGTTCCCCCTTTTGATGCACGGCTCCCAAGTACGTGACTAACCAGATGCGCGGATCCCAGTACGCGACTTCAAACACCAACTTTAGGAAGAGAGGTTGGCTGCAAAGTTCTTCAGATCATCCTATGCAATGAAGATCAAGAAGATGCTTGGTTACAAAACCCTACGGTGCACAATACACAGCAACTTCTTGAAGAAGATGAACTAGGTTAAGAACTTCGTCTTAGATCACAATTTGCTTGAACAAGGATTGCTCAATGCTTATGTAACTTGTGTCTATGTTGACGGCTCTTAAAACACTCCTCAAATATGTTTAGGGTTAGAAGAAAAGAAGGCCCAAAAACACATTCACGGATCCCAAGAAAATCAGATTGGAATTCTGACTTTTTAATTCTCGACAGATAGCAGGTGTCGAGGTAGGTGTCGAGAAGGTGTCGAGCTTTAAAAATTCTGCACTTCAACTTGCTTTTTCTTGGACAGACTTGATGACTTCAACACTTGATCTTGAAACATTTTTTCTTGAAGTATTAAAAACACCTAGAACTACCCAATTACAAGTAGAGTGCGTTTTGTCAAAGGATTAGCCAATTTACATAAAATATGACATATGTTCTTAAGTGTGAACACATATGTCCTAACATATTGATTATTGATCATGATCACAACAAATCAATGTAAACAATTTTTGATAAAAGTGAAATATATTGTGTTGCTAGACTTTGCTGAGCTATAGCTCATCCACATGATTATGCCTATAGCTTATCCACATGATAATGCTAGTCCATAACAATCGGGTTGGGTGTTCAAATATGTTATTTTGCTTGGGTGTTCAAATATGTTATTTTGCTGGAAGTACTTTAGATCATTAAATAAATTATCTTCACAAGAAGTGAAGGTAATCAAAAGTACCTTCTATATATGCAACTATTTATTCTTCTACAATAGGAGAGAGGAATTGCCCTCTTGGAAACTCTCTCCTAGAAACTTTATAAAATTGAACATGGATGATGCAGTCTCATACTCTCATGTGATTTCATCTTTTTAACTGTTGTTGCCAAAAATGCAAATGGTGAAGTGTTAAAGGTTTGGACCAAGATTTATGACTTATGCACTTTTGCTCAAGTAGAAGCAGCTCCAATTTTTTGGACCAAGGTTTTAAACTCGACTAGGTTTGAAAATTGGTGCAATATTATTGTGGAAGGGGCTGCAAAAGTTTGTTTTGATGTTCTGGCTGAAGAGGATGAACTTGCTGACTAGTTTATCTCTACTGTCATGAGTAGTGCTTCTGATTTAAGTTTGTATTTTGTTAATTGTGAGTTTTGTTGTGTTAGGAGATCTCTTAACTTAATTGCTCATTCTGCTACAAAACATTATGTTGCTCTTAAAGATAGTTTTTTTTAGTAGTAATTGCAATCTGCCACTTGCAGTTCTAGAAGCATGTTCGATTGTCATATTGTTTTTTAATTCTTAATAAAATTGCAGTTTATAAAAAAAAAATATTTATCTAATGAATTGTTTAAATATAGAATAAAATTTAAATTTAATTAAAAATATATATTATAATAATAATGTATAAAATGATGAGATATTCAAAGTTTATGTGGCACAATTTTAAAAGGTGAACCAAAAATCAAAAGACTTCGTTTTAATTAGTAGTAATTTGTATCATGTATGCAAAAATTTAACAAAATATAATATTTTTTCCTAAATATAAAATTTAGTAATTCTGGCAGCCGGACCTTAAGTTTATCAATTTTTAAAAAACACATAAATCTCACTACAGAAGCCCCAAATCCTAACACTGCAAAGGACACTAATACAACTTGGTGTAAACGTTGTAATGAAATGGAATTTAGTAAGTTCAGATTCAATGGCACCTCATCATACATCAAGTCCACCATGTAAAACGGCGTGTTCTTTGCAACTTTTCCTTTTTCCTTTTTTATTCCTACTTTTGGAATTATTCAACAACCAATGTTACTTCCCAATAATGCTACACTATCACTTATAATGCCGTGATTAAACCCTCCCTTTTTTCCTGGCTTTTGAATCAAATATTTTCTCTCCTTTTGTTTCTCAAAAAAAAAAAAAAAAAATCAAATATTTATTAATAAGTGAAAGTTGCATCTTCAGAAAAAATTGAAAAAAAAAAAATACAATAATGTGGGGTGTATTGTATGAGATTTAATTATAAGAATGGCTTATTGGATAAAGAGATTGGATCGAAAAACCATTGCTAACTATTTATACTAATAATAAGAGGATTCTCTATTTCGTCTTCAATTTTTGGCGTACCAAAATATTCTCATACAAATTCTGAAATAACATACCATTTAGTTTAATTTTTTTCCTACAAAAAAGCAAAAATGGTTAAAACAGTAAAACTATCTCATGTACGTAGGGATGGCAATGGGGCGAGGCAGGGCCGAAGGATGGGATCTTCATCCCCGCTCCGTATGGTTTTGTCTTGCCCCATCTCTGCCCCACTCCACATGACGGGGAAAACTTTCTCACCCCATCCCCGCCCCTTAAGGCCCCGCGAAGTCCTGCCCCACCCTGTAAAACTCTACTTTTTGTTAATTTTCCCTATAATTAGTACAATTTTTTTAATGAAACCTATTTCATTAATAAAAATATATTTGAAATTACAAGTAATTTATCCCATAAAATCAAATCAATTTTTAGAAAAAAAATGAATAATATACCAAAGTGTTTAACAAGACAATTACCAAAAAAAAAAAAAATCTCATAGTATAACATATAACAAAATAAAGGCAGAGAACCACATTGGGTAAAATAAAATAAGCTAATATTGATATGTTTGTTTAAATAGTAAGGTTTTAGGGTATAAAAAATTTACATGGCATAAATGTATTTTTAGTCCCTACATTTTGCATCTTTTCCATTTTGGTCATGTGGGGCCTAAGAATTTGGCAACCTCAGCCCACTTTATACCAAGCCCAAGGCCCGCGCCGAGGAGGAAGAAATGTCCGAGGACGAACCAAGGGAGTCCGAAGTGCCAAGAAACATCGTCGAGGACGATCCTGTCCTCGACTATTTGAAATCACAGAAGGGACGATCAACATGCCATCAAGGGCAGCCTCCCAAAGCATCCCAAGAAAAGGGACAAGTACAATGAGTCAGCCGAGGGAGCATGGCGGAGGAGCAATTCAAGGAGAAACTATCACCTCCGTATTAAATGCCCACAACTAACGTCCTGGCCGCATTAATGAGGAAATGACCCCTGAACAGTGCTACCTCAGTTACCGCAACTCACAGAACATTAGAGAGAGAGTATCTGATGGGACAGGCACTCAAATATAGGCTTGGATGATCAACAAGTGGAAGGTCAAGATCGTTTAAGGTGGACTATATAATAGGAGAAACTCACCACAGAAGGGGGGGGGGGAGATAGTACTGTAACAATCTCAAGAACTCTTGTAATCAGAATCATTCAACATTTCTTAGAACAAAGCTCCTCGGATTGTGCTGAGGACAACTTTTCTTAGATAAACTCAGTTCATCTCTGTTTGATTGTCGTGAACCCCATATTAATTGTTTCCTATGCGCTAAAGCCTAATTCTTAAACCCATTATCTACAAATTTATTGTATTGGGCTAGTTGGGCTTGAATCCACTCATCCAATAGAAGAAGTGCTCAAACCCAGTCCCTACAATTGGCGCCGTCTGTGGGGAGAACTTGTGTGATAGTGAGTGCAACGGTTAGTTAAGGTGGGATCAAGCCCCCATCAGCAAGAGTCCCTAGGGAAAACCATTACGGTGGCCAATTTACTATGTGAGTAAGACACTACATGGGTCATAATTCTAGGGGCTTCTGACATCAGGTACATGCATCGTACCTCTGTCAAGAGTCAGATCCTCGCGAATCTAGTGGCTGAGTTTGTTGGACCTCCGTTGGAGGAAGTAGCAGCAACACAGAGCGATTCAAGGGGGCTCCGCGGCGGGGCTAGTTCTGGAAGGTACATATGGATACCTTCTAATCTATTGAAGTGGTTAGACGGAACCTTAGCTATGACAGGTCCTTGGACCTCTTGCTTTGGGAGAATTAACGCACACTGACAATTATCTAAAGTATTAGACAGAACCAAGGTTTTGCATGGCTCCTCGGACCATAAACCTATGGGGAAACTAATAACTTTTGACAATTATCTAAAGTATTAGACAGAACCAAGATTTTGCATAGCTCCTCGAACCACAAACTTATGGGGAAACTAATAACTTTTGACAATTATCTAAAGTATTAAACAGAACCAAGGTCTTACATGGCTCCTCGGACCACAAACCTATGGGGAAACTAATAACTTTTGACAATTATCTAAAATATTAGACAGAACCAAGGTCTTGCATGGCTCCTCAAACCACAAACCTATGGGGAAACTAATAACTTTTAACAATTATCTAAAGTGTTAGACAGAACCAAGGTCTTGCATGGCTTCTCGAACCACGAACCTATGGGGAAACTAATAACTTCTGACAATTATCTAAGTGTTAGACCAAACCGAGGTTTCGCATGGCTCCTCGGACTAGAAACCTAGGGGGAAACTTATGACTTGCAACAACCACCTAAAGGTTGGACCAAATCAGGGTGTTGTACAGGCCCTCAGACCACAGCCCTTGAAGGGATTAACTACTTCAAGCATCTATCTGAGTGATGAGCACAATCTAAAAGGAGTCCGGCTCCTCGGATCGCCTACCCTTTCCCCACTCAGCAAAGATGGAAACAAATGCAAGTCCATGAGTATCACTTAAGGTGTTCCAAGAACGTTCAACAAAAAAAAAGGAGTGGCAAATGGCGTAAATGAGATTACTCCCTTATCAAGTAAAGCATGAGTTGAAGTTTGCATTGTGGGTTTAACTTTTTTTGTTACCTATTCAATAAAAGAACCTTAGCTATGTCGGGTCCCTCGGACCTCCTGCTAAGTGCTTAAACAGAACCTAAGGCAGGCCTGGGTCCTCGAACCAGGCGCTTGGGGGAAACCAACGCTACAACATCATTATAAATGTAGAACAGAGCCTTAATACACAATGGTCCCCTCGGATCACTTACTTTAAATTCAATATTCTTTGATGGTTGCACAATTTACAGTATAGAGCACCTGCTTATTTTCCAATTATTCCTATATGGTTAACTTATTTAAAGTTAGCAGCCGGGCACTATCGTCGATTTTGTTAAAGTCAGAGTAACAACTTCTCGTTACCATCGACAGCATCAATTCTAAGTCCCATTGGAGGGAAAAATAGCAACACACCCATTAATGAAATAATTACTGCAGAGAAAGGAAAGATTCATAAAGTAAAGAGCGCAACCCTTTTTTATTAAATAAAGGAAAGGTACATCATATACAAAGCGGCTTAAGCAGGCTTGTTTTAAAGCTAACTACACAAAAAGAAAGCCCATAGGAATGGTAGATTCACAATCTTGTTCTAGCAGCAATCGAGCCAGCACGGGTGGTACCTGCAATGAGAAAGAAGAAGAGGCAGAAACGTTGGATGGACCCATTTTCTCCTAACTGCAAGATGTTCTGCTATCAAGGCTGATAAACAGGAAACCCCGTTTATCCTTGTCCTTGTTGATTTGCTTGATCAACCCAGGGTCACTTTCACATTTGTGCACACATGATATATGTCGCCAGGGGAGACCCAAACTTTGTTGCTCCAAAAGTTTGGGCGGCATCCTTGATTTCTGATGGAGGCTTAGTTTCCTTGCCCCTGCCTTTATCCTGGACCACCTCATTCCCTAGGCATTGATCACAATCTTGGCAAGGTCCTTGGGAATGTCTGAAGGGTTAAGAACTTAGGATGCTTGCAGAACTCAAGGATTTGTAAACAAGAAAGAACGATTTCTCCAGAGTGCCTTATATAGAAGGCGAGATCTAGTGGAAATTAATTCGCATGCGATTTAAAGAACGAGTTACGAGCGAAATAAATCCCGCCCAATTTCCAAAGAAATCTTCAACCGTTGGATCTGCGTCACTTCATAAAGGTATTAATGAGGGTGCGCCTCGTATACCGAAGCGCTAGGAACATGCCTTGGACAAGTGAAGAGACTTTGGTACTGACGAAGGACAATACTTGACAAGCCATGACAAAGGCCTGAGGACATTAAAATCCTTCTACCCGTCCGGAGATCCGGATAGCAGGATTTTGAAGGGCTATTGTGGGGCCTAAGAATTTGGCAACCTTAGCCCACTTTATACTAAGCAAAAGGCCCGCGCCGAGGAGGAAGAAATGTCCGAGGACGAACTAAGGGAGTCCGAAGTGCCAAGAAACATCGCCAAGGACGATCCTGTCCTCGGCTATTCGAAATCACAAAAGGGACGATCGACACGCCATCAAGGGCAGCCTCCCAAAGCATCCCAAGAAACGGGACAAGTACAATGAGTCAGCCAAGGGAGCATGGTGGAGGAGTAATTCAAGGAGAAACTGTCACTTCCGCATTAAATACCCATAACTAACGTCCTGGCCGCATTAATGAGGAAATGACAACGAGGAAATTACCTCTGAACAGTGCTACCTCGGTTATCGCAACTCACAGAACGCCAGAGAGAGAGTGTCTGATGGGACAGGCACTCTAATATAGGCTTGGATGATCAACAAGTGGAAGACCAAGATCGTTTAAGGAGGACTATATAATAGGAGAAACTCACCATAGAGGGGGGGGGGGGGGAGGGGAGATAGTACTGTAACAATCTCAAGAACTCCTGTAATCAGAATCACTAAATATTTCTTAGAACAAAGCTCCTCGGATTGTGCCAAGGACAACTTTTCTTAGATAAACTTAGTTCATCTTTGTTTGATTGTCGTGAACCCCATATTAACCGTTGCTCATGCGTTAAAACCTAGTTCTTAAACCCATTCTCTACAAATTTATTGTATTGGGCTAGTTAGGCTTGAGTCTACTCATCCAATAGAAGAAGTGCTCAAACCCAGTCCCTACAAGTCCCTACATTTTAATTTCACCACTTTTAGTTCCTAAATCAATTAACGCGTGTTACTTTGGTCCTTGTTGTCAGTCAACAGATGGAAATATCTGACAACGAAGGACTTAAAATATTATTAAAAATCCACGTCACCCATGCCACGTCAGCATATAAATTTAAAAAATTAATTTATTAATTTTAACTAAAAAAAAAAAAACAAAATTAAAAATCAAAATTCACATGAATTAAGATCTAAAAGTTTCTTGAATATGAACACCAACCCAAATCTAAAAGTTTCTCCCATTATTTTCTCGGCAGCCAAACAGTTAAACAAAAAACTAGAGAATTTTTCTACGTTTTAAAACAAAAACTTTCGATGGCAAACTCACAATTGGATAGATTTGATTCTACAAAGAAGTTGCTTCTTAAAGTCATGCCACCGCAAAAGAATTTCAAATATAATCCATTCTAAATGTCCTTTTAATTAACTGATGACTTGCAACACTAAATTATATATACAACCCAACAACACCACACCCCCCCCCCCCCCCCCCCCCCCAACAACCCCCTATTTATTATTTTTTTTCATCGGCTTCGTTGTACGTGTGATGCCCATCAAATATTTCATACTCAAAATCCTCCTATAAACTCCACCAAAACAAAAATAATAATAAAATAAATAAATAAATAAATAAAAAATCAGAAAGAGTCACACACATAGAGCGAAAGAGAAAAAGAGATGAGGTTGAAGGAGACGGTATAGAGTCAACACCGTTAGTGCGCCAATGATCAATTGGGTCTTCATTAAGATCAGGCTCAATCGCATATAGTCCAGCGTTTATCTTGGTGGGGCAGCAACTCTTGCCCGAGTTTCTTCCATACAATATGGTGGGTGTGGAAGCTATGGCTTTGAGCTTCATCAAAACCTTAGCTTTGGTTTGTGAAGGATTGGAGTTGAATTTTGGGACTGAATTGTCATAGAGAACTGAGAGTGAGTTACACACCACCATTTCTTTTGTTATGTACTTTTTGATATTTGACTGTTTGGTTGCCGAGAAAACAATGGGAGAAACTTTTAGATCTGGGTTGGTATTCTTGTTCAAGAAACTTTTAGATCTTAATTCATGTGAATTTTGGTTTTTATTTCTGTTTTTATTTTGTTTATTTAGTTAAAATTATTAAATTAATTTTTTTAAATTTATATGCTGACGTGTCATGGGTGATGTGAATTTTTAATAATATTTAAGTCCTTCGTCAGCCACGTCAGATATTTACGTTTGTTGACTGATGGCAAGGACCAAAATAACGTGCGTTAATTTATTTAGAAACTAAAAGTGGTGAAATGAAAATATAGGGACCAAAATGGAAAAGATGCAAAATGTAGGGACTAAAAGTATATTTGCGCCAATTTACAATTATAACCATTAGCATCACGGAGTAGGGCGGGACAAGGTGGGTCTAAAAAGTCTAAACTCATCCCCGCTCCGCCCCGTGGTGCGGGGCTAAAATTTTATTTCATCCCTGCCCCACCATTTTTGTGAGGTGGGAAAAATCCGCGTGGGGCGAAGCAGAGAGGGGTGGGTTAAGCGGGGCAGGAAAAAATTGTCATTCTTACATATACAAAAGGAAAAAAAAAAATCGTTATTCTCACCACCCATTTGTGTTCAAAAGTTTGATTCTTATCTCTATTTGTTACCTATTTGAATTCAAATACTACAATCTTCTTTATAAAAAAAATACAAAATTACTTCTTCCCTCAAGTAAAAACTATTCATTCTTATCTCGAAATTTCTATGGTTTTTATTTTAATTCTTTACAATATTTCAAAATTTTTGTTATCCAAATTCTATACAGTTATCACAAATCCTCATCCATCCACACTAACATATATAATTTTTCTTTTGTTCAAATCTCAATTATTTTTTACTTATCACAATTCTTATCCCAATCAATAAATTCAAATGTCTCATTGGGTTTCAACTTCTTACAGTTCTCTATCTCATTTTTAAATATTATTCATCGTTACCTTACCTCCTTCTTTAAATAAAAAAAAAATACACATGGTTATTTATATATCACTTTTTTAAGCATTATAACACTAAACCAAAAAACAAATAAATAAAAAAGAGTATTATTGCACGCACAAAGTGCGTGTGATGAGTCTAGTATATAGATAAGAGGAATCTCCACTTTGAACTAGCCTTTAAACCTTACGTTTATCTGAGAAAAAACTTGAGGACAATCCAGTAAAAATAGAGAGGTGCTATGTCCATAACATTTTTACAACAAATCATAGGTGGTTAGTTGTTATTGGTTCAAATTTAAACCTAAGACTAAGATTATTTTTTTGTTATCACAATAACAACCAGTAACAACTTGCCACTTAAGATTTGTTACAAAAATGTTGTGAAAATATTGTGAACATATCATTTCTCGTAAAAATATATCTCTAATCCACTTAAAATGCCTACAAAATAGTACAGTTTCCTACTAATCCATATCTTCAAAACAAACTGTGGGGCCTAAAGATTTGGCAACCCCGGCCTACTCCATATCAGGCCCAAGGCCCATGCCGAGGACAAGGCAGTATCCGAGGATGAGCGGGGAAGACCTAGGCCCATATCCTCGGCTGGCCGACATTGAAGAAGGGAAGCTGTCACCCACACATTAAATGTATGCAGCTGACACTTTGGCTGCATTAATGGAGAATTGACCATTGAACAGTGATGCCTTGGTTACTCCAACTAACAGAAAGTCTGGGAAGGCGGCTAATGGGACAAGCCCTCAGACACAAACTCAGATGATCAACAAGTGGATGGCAGAGATCAGCTTAATAGGACTATATAACAGAATAAACCCCCAGAGAAGAAAGGGGTTCTGGGGGGGGGGGGGGGGGGAGGTTCAGGAGATTCGGAGTTTTCAGGGTGTTCAAGGACAACCCCTATATTCATTAGAAGTCAGGGAAGAGCTCCTCGGACTAGACCGAGGACAAACTTTCCCTTAGAACATTTAGCCAAATCTCATTTGATGATCCTGTAAACTTACACCAACTGTTGTATCTTTCACTAGTGCCTAATTCTTCTATCCACTCTCTACAAATTTATTGTATGGGGTTATCTGGGCTTGGGTCCACTCATCCCTAGGAGGAAAGTGCCCGAACCGGGTCCTTACAATTGGCGCCATCTGTGGGGAGGACTTGCGGATTAGCAAGTGCGACAATTGATGCGGAAAGATCAATAACAACACTTCCTCCAAGTTCAAAAAAAAAAAAAAAAAAAACATCTTAAACAACGACAACATACTCATTCAGAAGGCAATCATCACAAAGAAATGAAAGATGCAAGAAGTAAAAGAAACGAAATGTGGCTACTTCTTTATTAAGTAAAGAAAAGTTACATTGTATAGCAGATGCTTAGGCAGGCTTGTTCTAAAGCTAACTACGAAGGTAAATGCTTAGGCAGGCTTGTGCTGAAGCTAAAAAAAGAAAAACGAAAAAAAAGGGCCTAGGCAGGCTTGTTTTAAAGCCAAGCCAAGCATGGAGGGAGAGGCAAAGACAGGTCTATTCTAAGACCGTCTACAGCTCCCCAACCAGCATGGGCGGCGCTTTGAAGGAGAAGGAAGAAGAGGCCGCGGCGCCTGACGGTCCCATCTCGAGGTTCCCCCTTGATTCTCTTCCAGTCCCATGACGACCGGACGCCGGCGAATCACTACCAGCTTAGAGGGCCGGTAGATCCGCACACGGAGGAGAGACGTTACATTCCTTTCGGATCTCCCTCCAAACTACAAGGGGAGTCCTCTCTCTAGCTAGGTTGAAAAGAAGGAGGACCTTCGGCCTCTGCTTATTTCGCCTCCGCTGTGTCGTCTAAGATCGGGGTGGCATCCTCGGCTCCTGAAGGGGGCTCGACTTTCTTAACCCCGCCCTTTTCCAGGGCCACTCCATCTTCGCAAGCACAAGTCAATATTTTGGCAAAGCCCTTGAAAATTCCCAGAAAACGGAGAGCCTTGAACCCTTATTGAACCCAAGTGTTTGTGAAATTTGAAGAAAAGACTACCCCAAAATGCCTTATATAGAAGGCAAGAACTGGTGAAAACCAGCCCGCACAGAATCCTAAAGAAGAATTACCGGAGGCATTAACTCCGCCTAATTTTCAAAGAGCTCACCAACCGCCAGATCCTCGTAAATACACAAGGATATTAATGAGGGTACGCCTTGCGCATCGAAGCGTTAAGCGCGATACTCAAATAACCCAAAAGACGCCTCGTAATTGGAAGTGGCGCTCCGGACGAAGGAGCCAGATCGAAGAAGGGTCCCCTCTCGGCGAAGCAAGCTCAAGGCCGCTATCACTCTAAAGGCAGACTCCCCAACGCTAAGGAGGAGCTCCCTCGCTCCAAGTAGTAGAGAAGAACTAAGTACTAGACAGAACCAAGGTCTTGCATGGTCCTCGGACTCAAACCTATGGGGAAACTAGTTACTTCAGAAGACAAGTGTTAGACAGAACCAAGACCTTGCATGGTCCTCGAACTCAAGTCTATGGGGAAACTAACTACTAAAGAAGAACTAAGTACTAGACAGAACCAAGGTCTTGCATAGTCCTCGGACTCAAACCTATAGGGAAATTAGCTACTTCAGAAGACAAGTGTTAGATAGAACCAAAGTCTTGCATGGTGCTCGGACTCAAGCCTATAGGGAAACTAACTACTAAAGAAGAACTAAGTATTAGACAGAACCAAGGTCTTGCATAGTCCTCGGACTCAAACCTATGGTGAAACTAGTTATTTCAGAAGACAAGTGTTAGACAGAATCAAGGCCTTATATGGTCTTCGGACTCAAGCCTATGGGGAAACTAACTACTAAAGAAAAACTAAGTACTAGACAGAATCAAGGTCTTGCATAGTCCTCGGACTCAAACCTATGGGGAAACTAGCTACTTTAGAAGACAAGTGTTAGACAAAACTAAGGCCTTACATGGTCCTCGGACTCAAGCCTATGGGGAAACTAACTACTAAAGAAGAACTAAGTACTAGACAGAACCAAGGTCTTGCATAGTCCTCAGACTCAAACCTATGGAGAAACTAGTTACTTCAGAAGACAAGTGTTAGACAGAACCAAGGTTTCGCATAGTCCTTGGACTCAAGCCTATGGGGAAACTAACTACTAAAGAAGAACTAAGTACTAGACAAAACCAAGGTCTTGCATAGTCCTCGGACTCAAACCTATAGGGAAACTAGTTACTTCAGAAGATAAGTGTTAGACAGAACCAAGGCCTTTCATGGTCCTCGGACTCAAGCTTATGGGGAAACTAACTACTTCAGAGGAACTAAGTGTTAGATAGAACCAAGGCCTTGCATGGTCCTCGGACTCAAGCCTGTGGGGAAACTAACCACTTCAAGAATCAAGTACCAGACAGAACCAAGGTCTTGCATGGCCTTCGGACTCAAGCCTATGGAGAAACTATTCACCCACGAAAGACCAAGTGTCAAGCTAAGCCAAGGTGTTGCACGGTCCTCGGCGTCAAACCTGCGGGGAAACTGGTTGCTTCAAGGGAATCCAAGTACTAGACAGAACCAAGGTCTTGCATGGTCCATGGACTCAAACCTATGAGGAAACTAGTCACTTTAGAAGGATATAAGCACTAGACAGAACCAGAGTCTTGTACTGTCTGCGGACCCAAACCTACGGCGAGGCTGACCACTTTGGTTCTAATAATAAGCACTGTAGAAGATAGTGACCTTTCCTACGATGGAATCTCAAGACCAAGCTCATGAGCATCACTTAAAGCATCGGTGTGGTCAGCTGAAACGCAATTAAAGCCAGGATTGTACAAGTAAAAAAAAAATGATAATTCAAACAGGACGAATAAGAGAAAATAAAATATGCACTTCACTGAATCTTTAAAGAGTTACACAAGGCAACGGTGCCAGTACAATGTTTAAAAAAAAAAAAAAAAAGACAAAACAAACAAAGCGAAGGCGCAATGGAGGATCATTCCTTCAGCTCCATCTCAACTCCTCCCTCAGGGGGCTGGGCAGAAGAGGTCTCGGGGTCCTGGTACCCTCGCTTGGGATCACAGCCTGGGGAGGGTCAGCTGGATGAGATATCTCCCCAACGTGAGGGGCTTGGACATCAGTTAAGGGGTCCGCAGCCTCCTAGGGCGCATCCGTAGTAGGACCCTTACTTGTCTCCACAGCCTCAAGAGGATCAGCTTCCTTGGCGGGCTCGCCCGAAGTAGTAGCAGCCTGGGCATCCTCACCAGGAACAACCCTAACTCCCTCAGCAGCCGCCTCGATCTCAGAGCTTGAAGGGGCAGCCTCGCGGATGGCAAGGGAATAATATACATTCTCCACCTTCCACAGGTCGGACGAGGCCTCAACCCTAGCTTGTTTAAGGGCCTCACTCCAAACCTGGGAGCAGTAAAGTCTGCATACCCTAGGCACTTGGGCTCTAAGGTTGTCTTGTGTCTTAGCTACCCTTGACTCATAGGCCTCCTGCGCGGCCTTGCCTTTGGAAGCCTTAGACTCAGCCCTGGCAAACTCAGCCTCTTCCTTGGCTCTTAGAGCCTCGTCCCTGCCAGACTCCGTAGCGCCTCTGGCCCCCTCTGCCTCAAGCACTCTCTTTTTTAGGGTCGCGATCTCCTCTTTGGCGACCCTCAGCTGATCCTCTGCCTTGAGCAAGCGCTCCGTTTGATCCAGGGCCTGCTTTTGGGTGCTAGCAAGGCCTGATTCGGCGAGGTCTCGAGCCTTCTTCATTTCCTCCAACTGCTCACTTGCCTTTGGAAGATCGGCCTTGGAGGCGTTGAGGGTCCGCACAGCGTCTAGCAGCTTGTTACGCTCCAAGCCCGTGGCCTTACTTTGGCTACTGGCTATATCCTCCAACCTAAAGGTAGCCTGGATAGCCTGCCAATTAAAACCAATGCACAATAGATAAAGAGTCAAGAAACAGGAAGTCAAGAGAATCACAAGTGATCAGGAAACTTACCATGTCCAAATATTGTTTGAGGCCGAGAAAGACCTCCTTGCTCCTCAGAGCCTCCAGCTGGGCCATGTCCGTAGCGAGTAGCAAGGACCTCCCCAATGCATCAGCCACATGTGCACCCTTGCCCCTTCGAGGGTCCATGAGGGAGGCATTGTCCGTCAAGGGCTTCCCATAGAGCATGGGGGCAGGGAGCCAAGCCTGGGCCCCGGGCTGGATGGTGGCCTATTTTTCCTGACCTCGGCGCCCTACTCTCAGCTGTTTCGATGGCTGCCGAGCGTCGGCATCGCCTTGGAAAGGATCAGACTCTTCGCCCCCCCTAGGCCTCTTTCCTTTGTCCTTCTTCTACAGAGGACTAGTGGGATTGGACCCAAATGGTGAACTCTGTTGGGGTGGGGGTGGTGGAAGCTTGGGAGGAGACTTCCCTGGCACATCCTTCCCTGGCTGCCCCTCAATCAGAGCTAGCAAGTTTGTTTGAGGTCGCTTCTTAAAACTCATCTTCGACCAGGGAGAAGCCTCTTTGGACAAAAAGTCTACTTCAATCAAGCTGGGGTCACCCAAATCGCCAGAAGGGTCCTCGGGTGAATGGAATTGGTTGAACATGTCAAACTTGCCCTCGGACGGACCTGAGTCAGCAACTTCCTCTTCTCCTAGCTCTCCCCCTTCAGCCTCGGCAACTTGAGCTGATGAAGAGGTACCCACCAACAGTATGCCCTCGGGAATGGGAGACCCTTCGGGGATCAGAAATCTGTGCTCGACTACAGTGATGTTATGCAGCCGAGAATCTTTAGCTCGGATCACGTGCTTTGAAGCTAAGAACAATTTCTGAATCGGATCGTATCCTAGGATCTCGTGAGCGGCTCTAACTTGGTTGTCGGCTTTATTCACAAAAATCTCTGACCTTAGTACGGTCTGAAAATCCTCCTTGTTGACCAAGCCGAAGTGACACTCAAAAGCGCGTGGATCTGCATAAAAGAAAGCAAGTTCTTGTCAAAAACCAAGCAAAGTGGAGTGCAAAAACACAAGAAATTAGACCCTCTCCTAGTCTAAATACCCCACCTGGTGTACCCTCCACTGTTGGACAATGAAGGCCCTCGTGCCACTCTCCGGACACAATGAGGAAGTTTTTGTTCAAACCCTTACTGGACTCAAGGAGGTACTAGATGAGCTGGACCCTATCGTCCCTCGTTTTCATGTAATAAGACTTCCCCTTCAAGCGCTGGAGGTTGTAGCACTAGTTTACATCATGGTGGGTTAACCCTAGCCCCATCTTCTCATTCAGGGCATCCACACATCCTAAAATCCTAAATACATTGATGGCACACTGAGTGGGAGATAAACCAAAGTACCTAAGATAATCCCTCATCACTGGCCCCATGTGAATCCTCATACCACCCTCTAGAAATGCGATTATAGGAATCGCCACCTCACCCTTTTTTCTCCTCGTACTCCACTCCCCTTCTCCACAGTACCTCAAACCCACTGTATCGGGGATCCTATAGTCAGCAACGAATTTTTCCATTGCTTCCTCAGACTTAACTAACTTCTTAAACCTACCCATCCTAAAGAACTAACGAGGGGCTTAGCGAAAATGAAGGAGAGAGAAAAAAGAATAAAAGGACAAGGAACTCAGGCGAAAAAGTATGAACTAGAGAGAGAAGAAGACTTACAAAAATGAGGAAAAGCTCCTCAGGCAGGCTTTTTGTGCTAAAGGAAGTCGCAAGTACAATTGGAGATGTGACCAAATTCGACGTATGTGCGCAAGGTCTCTTGAATGCAAAAGTGAAGGGGCAAATCAGTTCGATTGGATATTTATACCCCCAATTAAAAGTAACTACACGGGCTTTCCCGCCCATTAAGTCAGAAGTATCCCTACCGTCCATTCATCATCACACCGTTGAACGTAGGGGACACAAAGCAGCCGAAATCTAATGAAGGCACGCTCTAAGTACCGAAACGCCAAGAACGTTCCCTGGGCAGTTAAAAGGATTTTGACACTGACAGAAAGACAAGATTCGCCAGGTCAGGGCAAGGACCCGAAGACATCAAAATCCTCCTCCCCGCCCGAGGAGCCAGGCAGCAGAATTTTGAGGGGCTATTGTGGGGCCCAAAGATTTGGCAACCCCGGCCCACTCCATATCGGGCCCAAGGCCTATGCCGAGGACAAGGCAATATCCGAGGATGAGCGGGGAAGACCCCGGCCCATGTCCTCGGCCGGCCGACATTGAAGAAGGGAAGCTGTCACCCATACATTAAATGTATGCAGCTGACACTCTAGCCGCATTAATAGAGAATTGACCATTGAACAATGATGCCTTGGTTACTCCAACTAACAGAAAGTTTAGGAAGGCGGCTGATGGGACAAGCCCTTAGACACAGGTTCAGATGATCAACAAATAGATGGCAGAGATCAGCTTAATAGGACTATATAACAGAATGAACCCCCAGAGAAGAAAGGGGTTCTGGGGGGGGGGGGGGGGGGGAGGTTCAGGAGGTTCGGAGTTTTCAGGGTGTTCAAGGACAACCCCTATATTCATTAGAAGTCAGGGAAGAGCTCATCGGACTGGGTTGAGGACGAACTTTCCCTTAGAACACTTAGCCAAATCTCACGTGATGATCCTGTAAACCCACACCAACTGTTGTATCTTTCACTAGTGCCTAGTCCTTTTATCCATTCTCTACAAATTTATTGTATGGGGTTACCTTAACTTGGGTCCACTCATCCCTAGGAAAGAAGTGCCCGAACTGGGTCCCTACACTAACTTATCCAAAAAATAAAAAAAGAAAGAAAGAAAAATAATGACACTAGACCACAAAAAAAAAAAAAAAAAACTCATCGCAAACGCAAAACGCATGTGATGAGGCTAGTACACACACACACACACATATGAAAGTTTTGAAAATTTTGACAATAGACTTTTAGTTAAAGTATAATTTAAATTCCTAAAACTTAGATAATAAAGCTTTATCTAAATTAAATTATTGTTAATTTTTATTCTTTAGTCAAGAGTTTTGTAACTTAATATCCTAATAAAATACTAATTTAGTAATAATTAATAAAATGTAAGATGTAATTTGAGGAAAAAAAAACAATAAAAAAAACGTGGGTTGTTTGTGGGGAAATTTTTTGATAATAAGCTTTTAGTCAGAGTAGAATTTAAATTTCTAAAACTTAGATGATAAAGTTTTATCTAAATTAAATTATTGTTAAATTTTATCCCTTAGTCAAAACCTTGTAGTTTAATATTCTAATAAAATATTAATTTAATAATAATTAATAAAAAGTAAGATGCAACTAAAGGAAAAAAAACAAAAACAAAAACGTGGGTTGTGTTGGATTTAAATTTAGAAATTTTTTGTTTCTCAAAAAAAAAAAATTTAAAATTTTTTTAAAATTATACTTGCTAAATATTATCCCTTAATTTGAGAAAATATATCCTAACAAATAATATAAAATTAATTTATTAATTTGTGAGAATAGCAACTTGATGCAACTACGGCTTCTAAAGCCAACTTTTAGAAAATTTTTATAATATTTGTAGGGATGAAGGGCCCAGGAGTGTATATTGGGCCGTAGGTTTTGTCCAAGGACATTTAGCAATCCGAAGACAGGTAGGTTTTAACGAAAAGGTAACAATCAGTGAGTTATGAAAGGATTCTAGCCATAAAGGTTTGGTAAGTTTGTCCGAGGAGAAATGCCTCCTTAGCTAAGCAGAGCGGAGGTTAGAAGGTTTGGCTTGATATCAAGAGCTACGCTCCGGATGATTCTACTGGTAAGGATAAACATCAAGAGGGAATAGGACAGAGGGAAACTAAGAAATATCTAAGAGAAAGCTGCTACCACCGCATTAAAAGTTCTGTAACTAACTCTCTGGCCGCATTAATGTGGATGTGATACTTAAACAGTGATATTCAGCCTTATAATTATTCCCAAAGACTTTGGGAAGGTGTTGATGGGATAAGGATAAATGTTAGCAATTTGATCTACACGTGGAGGGTTGAGATGAAGCAAACAGGGTAATATAAAGAAGAAGGACTCCAATTACAAGGGGATCATCTGAGAATATATAGAAAAAACACTGCAGCAATAAGAACTGGACTTGTAATCAACTTAAAAAGAGGCCTATACAAGATCGATTCTCCTCGGACTTTGCCAAGGAAGATTTTCTTTGCACAAATTTGTTTATCTTTGCTTTCTTGTCATCTTTAACCTATCATGATTGTTGTCTAACTTATTGAAGTCTAGTTTTCAGCCCACTCTCTAAAAATTTATTGTATTGGACTCTTTGAGCCTGAATCCTTTTACCTTTTGGGTTTAGGAACCAAAACGTGCCCTTACAATATTTTTTAAATAGACATTTGTTAAATATTTTTCCTTAATTTGAAGAAATATATCTTAAAAAAATATAAAATTAATTTACTAATTAATGAGAGTAGCACTTGGCACAATCACGGCTTCTAAGCCCAGTTTTTATTATATAGTAGTATATGATTTATTAAATGAAGTTGTTAGAGACTTAGAGTGAATCTCCCATTAAAAAAAAAAAAAAAAGCTGTTAGAGTCAATCCTACTAAAAAAAAAAAAAGTTGTAAGACTGAAAAGTCAAGTATAATGCTCCAATTTTCTAATTTGACCATGTGTTCATCCATTCTGCGACTTTAATAAAAAATTAATTCAATTCTAAGCTTCAAAGATGAGCCAAACCAATAACTAGGATAAATCCATTTAAATTTCAACCGCAGCTCTTTCCAAGGCAACAATATGCATTAACCTTCTTTTTTTTTTTTCTTTTTTTTTTTGGGGATATAAATATTTCATTGGAAACGAAAAGAGAAAAACATGAAACCAATTACAAATGGAATAAATCAAACCATTCTCCATCCTATGACTTTAGGCAAAAATCACGTGCAGATGAGATGGGAATCATTCCTTCAAACTCAAACAAAATAGCCCATTTGACAATATTATGGGTAAAAAAATTAGCCTCCTTAAAAATATGATTTATAAACCACTTATTAAAAGAGTTCAAATTTAACAAAGTTTCATCTATTAAATTTTTGCAGCGGAAGAATCACGTTTAAAGCATCTCCTGCGCATGTCAACTTCTTTACCCTATTTAAAAGGTCAAAATTGGACTGTAGAGACCACCATTTAAAGTTAAGATAACAACCAAGTCATTCTCCCAAAATTTTGATGTCGTCTAAGGATTCTTAATAATTAATTAAGATCGCTCACATTTATTTTTTCCAGTCATTCTATTATATCCAAAATCATAATCTTTATTACATCTTTAATTAACACACGTCTTTTTTACTATTTCTATTAATAGTATTTTTGGTCTTTCTTTATTATTTTTTGTTATTCCCATCATTTGAATCAACTCATTTTCTCTATTTGCTTACGTTGAGAAAATTACTCAATGAAATAGCTTCGATGCTATGTCTCAATTTCACCTTGAGGCGATTTCAAGACTATGACTTTACTTTGTGCCTAAAGTTAAACCCCACAAAATTCTTCAGATCTAAATCAGCTATTACACTACTTTTCATCAAAAAAAAAAAAAAAAATTATTATTATTACACTACTGATATATTGCATAGCCCAAAGGCTCATCTATGATCTATCCTCTTCGAATTTGATCTCCAAAGCCCTACTTTTTTACTAGGCAAATCAAGACGAATTGCCACCTATTCAATGTGTTTTCCTTGGACAAAATGGGCTTCTGCCCTTTTTGGGCAAATTAAATAGGAAAATGCCTCCGTTCCCAAACTAAATAGAAAAATGCCCTTCTTTTAAAACTCGATTTTCTCAAAATCAAGTTATTAAAAAAAAAAAAATCTGGAGCCCTATAGCGGCGTTTTTGAGGACCTATAGTGACGTTTTCAAGACCTATAGTGACGTTTTTTAACTCGACTTCCATTAAATCGAGTTATAGGCAATTTTTTTAATTTTTTTTTTTACCTATAACTCGATTTCATATAAATCGAGTTACAAAATGCCACTATAGGTCCTAAAAACGTCACTATAGGCTCCTTAAAAACGCCGCTATAGGACCTAAATCGATTTTGAGAAACTCGATTTTCAAAAGATGGGCATTTCCCTATTTAGTTTGGGAAAAGGAGTATAAGGCTAATTAATTTGCCTAAAAAGGGCAAAAGCCCATTTTGTCCTGTTTTCCTTCGTTGTTATAATATTTGGATTATTCCCTCTCTTGTGTGCGTTTCTAAAAAACAATTGATTATTTACGTTATGATTATATATATATATGTATATATAATTTTTTTTTTTTTTTGAGAAAGTGATGATTATATACTTGATTAGGTTATGAATGTCACATATAGTATCATTAAACATGAATCCAATGCTTCTTTGAAAGCATGATCATATGATTTGAAATTTGGCCATTCACAAAATAAATCTGATTCTAGCAAAGTTACCCCATGAATTATTTCGTAGAAGATAAATCAAAATCCACATTCGTTTGTTAGATGAGATCTACATGCATATGATTATTCTTCTTATTTTAATTTTTTATTATATAAACTAACATTTTTTCTATGGATTTCAGACCTTTATTTAAGCGCAATTTTCCTTGCTATATATTGAATAAATAGCATGCTTATAAAGTATCGCATTTAAATTCCATTTATTACAAGAGCATGACAAGTACTTATTGAAATCTACCACACATTGCCACCCACAACTGTTTACCTCAAAACCTTGTCCCATCTAACGAAGTAAATTTTAAATCCTTGCTCTGCTTCCTACTTTCTCCAATTTAAGCTGGATCATTGGACAAACAAATAGGGCCTTGATGCCTTTCTATTGCATCACATTCTTTTGAATTTTAGTCACTGAGGTATCTTTTCATGGTTTCAAGCATTATGAGCATTGGCTTGGCTTGTTTCTTGCACCCACAATCTTAGAGTTAAAAGTCCCATAAAGGTTATTTAGAAGCATGTCACACTTGGAGTAATGTGGGAATGCATACCTAGCCAACTAGAGGGTTTTTTTTCTTAGATCATCATAAGTAGGTTTGCTTGCTATTGCCATCTCTTTCATATATGCTTCAAATAGGGACTCTTATGT
The DNA here is from genome assembly GCA_023736055.1 of Quercus glauca. Lineage (NCBI taxonomy): Eukaryota > Viridiplantae > Streptophyta > Magnoliopsida > Fagales > Fagaceae > Quercus > Quercus glauca. The sequence continues at coordinate 85,711,617 of CM043316.1, read as the reverse complement.
GTGGACCCACATATGATATGAGGGAGATGTCTCATGAGACCGTCTTATAAGATAATCCACCCCTGCGCATGCACGTGTGCACACACATAAATGTCTTGCACATAGCCTGTGATATGCATTGATCTAGCACCAAATCTGCTAGTGTAGGATCTAATCCTTTGTGTTGATCAGATATAAAGCATCAACAAGCACTAAGTTAGGTTTTCTAAAATGTATGAAGCAATCCTTATTTTCTAACTCAGCCACTACACAATGCATATGCATTGGGGTACACACATCCATTCCCATCCATGCCCAGTACTGCTAAATGTTGGCCAACATTTAGCCCTTGCTGATTTTGCTGATTTTAGCTAATTTTTTTAGTATTATTTTCAGTAAATTAATTATTCTTATTAGTTTCATAGATTTTTTAATTTTAAAACTTTGAAAAACTTAAATATGTCATTTTGGAGGGGTCTAATGGCGTAGTTTGGATGGATTTGGAAGAAAGGGCTACTACTCCTACATTGAAAATGAGTGAAAGGTAAAGGACTGGAATTTAAAATTTAATTTATTAATAAATAAATAAATAAATAAACACCTATTTTGGAGATGCAATTGATAACAAGTCAAAATTAGAGAATGTGATTTGTAATTTAATCTAAATCATATTATGAAGAGATGTCTCATTATATTTTATTTAATTTTTATAGATAAATAGCATTTAAAACTTTTGGGATCGATTTCATAATAATTGCTCTTTATTATCAAGCTAAAATATTAATAAGTTTCTTCTTATGTAAGCTAAATTCAAATCCTAATCTATTATTTAACAATTAGTTGAGCTAACTGAATACATATATATCTCATAGTCGTTGGCACTCACCCCCACATTAGAAAGAAGTGTTTTTCACATGTCTCTTCTCGCTTACACATTAAGTGCATACAACACATAATCACATTCCTATCAAAAAAAGAAAAAAAAAAAAAAAACACATAATCACATAAATTTTAGTACCGATATGTCCCCTCCAAACCATGTTAGTAATAACTAATAAGAAGTGTAAATTTCATATGTCTCTATCTCTCTGACAGATATCAGAGGCTTAGAGCATACTACATACAACACGTAATTGCAAATGAATGAGGCAGCGGCCATGGTTGCGTAACTGCATTTCAATGACAATGAGCTGTGATTTGTCAATGATGGACCATTAGGCTCCTGCCTAAGTTATTTCAAAAATGTCAGATTCATGATGATACTGCTATAACTTCATTCCCAATTTCCCGATCTTGAGAAATGCTACGTTAACAATAATTTTATGACAAATCATACTTAATAAATTGTTACTAATACACAATAATTTAAGTGATAACTTTATATTAGAACCAAAAATAACTAGCCGCCTTAATTTCATTATAAAAATTATTGTGAAAATGTTGTTGACCTAACATTACTCTTTTCTTTTGGTTTTTAAAGTCCTCAATTACCATCGCGTACCTTTGGCGCAATAGTCACTCTACAACAGGAATGGAGAGATACTTGGATGGGGCCAATGGCCCCCCTAATTTATAATATATATAGGTACCAATTTTAGCAACTTTGTTATATAAAATTACATTTTTCCCCCTTAAAAATATCATTGATTCCTTTAAGAGTACTACTATAGTTACAAACTTTTCTACAACATTTTTGCAAACTGTTGAGGTAGTAAATTTTTATTGGTTTAGATTTGGACCTATCACTTGTATCATATTTTTACTTACTAATAACCACTCACCACATTAACCATTTATAAAAGAGTTTGTGACTTTAGCATTTTCCTCTTTTTAAAGGCTAGATCTAAAATATAAAACAAAATAAACAAACCCAAAAAACAATTAAGCTCAATCAACTAATTTTACCAAGAACAAACAACCTAGCTCTTTAAAAAATTTAAAACAAAATAATTTTGTCCATAGCTAGATGCACACATAAAAAACACAAATAAATAAATAAAAATCATTAGCTGTTAAGCAACAGAGCCGAAAGTTAAAGCTGCCACACACAACCAACAACAAAGCTACTCCCTAACTTCAAGTTTTGGCTTCGTCCCTACTCCACAAGTATAAATGCTTGTGGAGTGTAGGAGATAAGGGTCGGAGTTTAAGTTTCTAAGAATGAATTTCACACACGTATACACTTAGATTAGGCTAAAATATAATTTTTATATCGTATAAAGAGAAATAAAAAGAAAATAAAAAATAAGAAGTCCTCAACTGATGTAGCTTACCTTTTCCTATCTTTGCGGAAAAGTCATAAGCTCGTCCTGCTACAAAATTAATTGTTAATAATTAGAGAGCTACAGTTATCACATGCAATTGCAAAGGTGTTCGTATTTAGTTTGGATTTAGTTTATCTGAGAATTAGCATGTGAGAAAGTCAGAAAGAAACGTGCCACATGAAGATAGGGCCATGGTTTTGACAATCTTGGATTTTAGTGTTTCTTGCATGGACCATCATCTGTAAACGCACACACTCCAGCCTAGTCCCAATGGTTTACGTAGAAAAATCGAAGAACCTTTTTTACACACACCCCCACGTTGCACCAACATTTAATTAGCTAATGGTCTCTCTCTTGCAATACCACCTTTGACAGGTAGTTCTTCTACTTCCCGTAGAGGGTAAAGCATTTCAGTTTCTATTTTCTACGTTCTTTTTTATAAAAGTAAAAAAAATAATACAATTGTACTCATATTTAAGAGAGAGATGAGAAAGTCGGCAAGACTGTAATTGCATAAGTCAATGAAAAAGAATCTTAGATGGCAATTTATCACTGGTGAATAAAAAAATAATGTTAATAGTGAGTTTATATGTAATCATTGTAATGTTTGATAGTTAAATAAGAAATTTAGAGTTTAATCTTCACTTATACTAAAAATCTTGTCTTAGTCTTATAATAAAAATCCCTCATCAAGTGTCATAAGTTAAAACTCTCTAAAAAATAAAAACTTAAAATTTGTTATGAAAAAATGGTGAACATAGAATTAATTTACTTGTGACTCATCTTTTATTCATTAATAACAAAGAAAAAAAAGCAGGTCATCTTTTACTATTCAGTGGTTTCTTTAACAATATATACATCTTTATAATGATAGAGAGATATCCCAAACGTGGGTATTATACTTCGAACTTTCAATTAATGTTGCCTAATTCTTACTAAAAACGAATCGTACTTACTACTAATTGATAGTTTTCTTATATTATACTTGCACAAAAAAGTTTTCTTGAATTATCAAAATCATCGAATTAATTACAATATAAAAGATCTGAAGATGATTGTGATTTATGAAATTCGTAGCGTGAAGATTATTCATTCCTAGTCTATTCCTAGAAATATCTCTGATTGACTTCATAGTATTCCTAAAAATATTTCATTGTGAAAAAGGTACCAACAAAACTGAAAAAGTGACAAACATATTCAACTAGTAGAGAAGAGCCACTTGGCGTGGCAAATCTCCATACTGTTATTGAGTTGAGTTCTCACCAGTCATGAATGCTCCAAGCATGTGTAAGATGTACGAAGGCTTTATTGTCACAATCGATATTTATTTTCACAAGCATGTTAACAAGCACCGCACGGTGCTTGTTAACATTTTCCAATGTTATATATATTTATAATTAGATCAGAAAGCTAGTATAGCTCTTTTTCTTACCTTTTCCAAACTATACTTTTTTTAGCCATAATCTTTTTTACTTTTTACTTTCCATCCATGGCTGCATCATCTTTATATTGGGTTTTTTTTTTTTTTTTTTTTTTAAGTCCTCTTTATATTGTTGTATATATAATTTATTAATCTAGGATTACTTGTTTGTTTTTGTATGCTGACATTTTCTTCAGGGTCCAATTGTCTTTTACTTTTCTTTTAATGTCATTCATTGCTGATCAAAACAATAATTTTTCTTTCCTAATTGTCAAAGGATGTCTGTTTCCAACTTATAAGGTACTAGGTATTATATTTATCTTTGATCTCAAAAAGGTAATAGGTATATATATTATACTCATGCATCATTTAGATGGAAAATTAGAAATGGTAAACAAGTAATGTTAGGGACATAATCTTTTTTTATGTCTGTTGATATGGTTTGGTAACTGAAATAATATCACTTTTATCTGGGTCTAATGGTTATCAATTCTATGATGCACGAATTATAATTAAACATGTATCTTTGTGAGATACAAATGGATCATGAGCTTATTATGTAAAGTATATCCAAGAGTTCAAACAAGTGATTACAAAGGCAAAGACGTGAAGTGGACATATCCGCCAAGAGGTAAGTATAAAATAAACATGGACAGTGTGTTAATCAAGCATCAAAATGAGACTAGATTAGTAGTGATAATCAGGAATGAAGGAGAAGAGTAGTTGCAGCTTTTGGTAAAAAGAAAAAATTAATCATGGTAAATGATCAAGCGGAAAAGGAGGCAAAGGTGGCATGAAGGGCAATAACTTTTGCAAGGAGAGGAATATTTGAGATCATCAATTTTATTATACACCAATCACAATATTGTTTTAACAAAGTTTGAGAAATATTAGCAAGATAGACCTTGGGTTATGCAAGGTGTGATTGCTCTTAAATTAGCAAATCTAACTCTTCATTTATCAGATGGGCAAAGTGTATTCTTCTTCTAATATTTTTTATTTAACAAATTTTATAACATACAAAAACATATATATCGTGGGACTTCCATCAAATTTTTGTGAGCATAGATATGATTTAAGATTTCTTCCTTACTCTTTTGGTAAGTGTTACAAATTTCTATGACTAAAAAACTCTAAAATATTACATTTTCAATTTTTGGTTTCTAATTATAGCATATTGGAGACTAGTATTTTGGTTTGAACTAGTATATAAATTCCATCAATTAGTTGAGCCAGCCAAGTCCTTAATTGGATAAATCTTTTTAGTCAATGAGCGTGCTTAAATTAGATATTATTTTGAAAGTGAATGATATACCTCACATTCTTTGAACACTATCCATGAATAAAAATTGTCAAAATCACCTAGTGAATGTATAGTGACTCAACTTAGAGAGAATTGCCAACCATTATGTACCGGTGTACGTAATTGGATTTTTCTAACACAATAATTAAAGGTTGTATACCACTATCTAAACCTAGCGTGTCAAACCAGGATGACCGGCCAAACTAAGAAAAAAAAGAGAGGAAAGTAGTTGACAAGTGCATAACTTAGATAATTTGATCTGTCATTATACACAATTCCAAATCCTTCTATTTATCTTTTTGACCAAAAACATGTTTCTTGACTATAGTCTATAAGATTGTTTGGAAAAAGTTTATTTGCATGTGGTAGTGTTAGTTACATGTACCAACTTCGGGGAAAATGGAAATTTGTTCTTGATTTACAAACTATGTAGTAAAATGCTCATATTTTAAAACTATTTAGTAAAATATCCCTATTTTTTAAACTCAATTTTAAGAAAATCAAGTTAAATTATGTAACTCAAAAATAATAATGTCAAGTTTTATGCATATTTTACCACTTAAATTTTTTTGAAAATTTAAATGTTCCACTTTAAAAATATATATAAAACTTGATTTTGAGGATATCGAGTTTTACATAAAATTCAATTTTGTTAAAATCAAGTTTTAAAAACAATGACATTTTGCTAAAAAATTTTAAAACAAAAACATTTTACTACATAGTTTATAAATTAGGGGCAAATGTTCATTTTTCCCTAACAACTTGAATATACTTTTACACAAAGGTGAAAAATAACTCAAATAGTGAGTTGAAGGCATGACGTGCGTGCAACAAATTTTACGGTTTTCCCATACATACTCTAAAGAGAGGGAGATAAACATAGGTTGGACTTGGGCAGAATGAAATGTGGAAGCCTCAAACTCTAGGGTCTGGAAAATCGTGGCCACAATAATCCGAAACACGATAGCGGCTTTTTAAATCATGGCTCAAAATACTGTGCACAGCTCACGCAATTCTTTCGTTTGACATGCAAAAATAATTTCATAATTTTTTCTTTTTTCAAGTCTCTTAGCGATGTACAAAACTAGTTTGAGCGTACAAATAATTTGCAAGCTGGACCTGGACTTTCATTACTGTCAAGTCTGTCATCACTAATATTCATATTCTTTGCAATACTTGAATACGAGTCTGACTTTTCTATTTTGATTGATAAAAAGATTGGACAAACGGGGTTTGCAGAAAAAGGCAAAAATCGGTGCCAAATGGACTGTCTGTATTGCCATTTGCAAATGCAGAAAATGATAATACGTACAAAATGAAAAGTCACGGACCCATTACCAGGTACAATTATTTCCATCTTCTTCAATCTTCATAAATAATAATAGGGAAATGTTAATAGAGAAAAGAAACAAAATTTACTAACTAACTATAATATAGTGATTCTCAAAAAAAAAAAAAAAAAAAAAATTATATATATATATATATATATATATATATACACTATAGTGGCTCTGGATCAGTTAAGACCGTTTGGAAGCCAAAGATCAGTAGGTTCCAGTCGCAAACTCTGACTGACACACGCAAAGACTTTCTTTTTCTCTCTCTATGTCTCTCAAAAGGTAAACTTTGAACTAAACAAAAAAATTTATTTTTAGTTTAAAAACTTGCTCATGGAAAGGCTCTAGACTTTTTATTTTTTGGGCATATTCATATATCGTTTTTAGTATTACAGATATTCTTGAATTTTGTTCATAATGTTTTATTGTCTGAAAGTTCAAAGGTTTTTCTAGTTCTGAGGTCTAAATGAGTCTGAATCTGTCTTTGCCAGAAGAGCCCGATATTTGTGTTAAGTGTTGATGAGTCAGCACTGGAGTGAGAGTGGGTCAGAGAGCGAAGAGTTGAACTTGAAGAACTTTGAAGGGTTGTTGGCATAGCTGCCTAAGTACTTGTCTTCCTCTTCTTGAAACTTGATCTCCATCTCGGAAATTAATATTTTACTATCTATTATTACAGCAATATCTTTTGTCCCCATACACAGATTCCATTCAAGAACTCAGTTTGTTCACAGAGCTAATGGTATTTGTATCTATTTTTTCCTTATATACTAGGAAAGATTAGAGTGGCACAAAGCTGTACTCTTTAACGGTTACTTCTCTCTCTCTTTCTTCCAGATTGCCCCTTTTTCTTCTTAGTCTTGGGGGTATTCCAAAATCACTTCATCTCTCTCTCTCTCTCTTAAGCCTGGCCTATTTCCCATTTGGTAAGGAATTAGATTGATCTGAATTTTCGTGTTGTTGATGTTGATGGGTGTTCTAGTTTATTCTTTATTGTTCTTTATTGAATGGTTAGTATTGATTTGGGATGTGGGTGTGCTGGCATTTTAAATTTATAGTGAATGTATGGTTGTCGTGTACTCTGCTTATGGCCTTGACTTCTGGGACATGGGAATGCAATCCCATTGACTCTCTTCTCGTGAGAAGGGGTTACTGATGAGTGTATTAGATCTGGTTCAGTGTTGGGAATGGTTGGTTGTTTAATTTATGTGATCTGGGTTTTTCTATCTGTCACAGGTTAGTCCTAGATTGGGGACTTGATTCATTGGTGTAAAGATGAAGGGAGCTGTGCTAGTGGCTGTAGCTGCTGCAATTGGTAACTTTTTGCAAGGATGGGATAATGCTACAATTGCTGGTACTTCCTGAATTTATTTGGTCTATATTTTTTTTGAATGTGAATCTAGAAAGCTTCCTTCCTTAATTCATGTTTTGAGAGTTAGGTGTGCAATGAAATTTAACTTAACTGGAATTTACTATTGATGGTAGTTGAATTTGTTTCATGGTCTCCAAACATTGCATTTTGTTCTGTTTCTTTGTATTTTTTTCAATTTGGTCCCCATTTGGTGCTGAATGCCCTCATTCAAATGCTTAACTGTGAAAAGGTATGCTTCTGATATCTGAATCCTTTATCTTAAGGGGCTATTGTTTACATAACGGACGACCTTGATTTGCAAACTACTGTAGAAGGGCTTGTGGTGGCTATGTCGCTCGTTGGAGCCACAGTTATTACAACATTCTCCGGACCTGTATCTGATTGGCTTGGTCGGCGTCCAATGCTTATAATCTCATCAGTGCTCTACTTTATAAGTGGTTTGGTAATGTTGTGGTCACCCAATGTCTATGTCCTATTAGTAGCAAGGCTTTTAGATGGATTTGGAATTGGTCTTGCAGTTACTCTTGCCCCGGTGTATATATCTGAGACTGCCCCACCAGAGATAAGGGGTCGGTTAAATACTCTTCCACAATTCACAGGTTCAGGTGGTATGTTTTTATCATATTGTATGGTTTTTGGGATGTCACTGACGACCTCACCCAGCTGGAGGATGATGCTTGGAATTCTTTCCATTCCCTCTTTCCTATATTTTTTACTAGCAGTATTTTACTTGCCTGAGTCTCCTCGGTGGCTTGTGAGTAAAGGAAAAATGACTCAGGCAGAAAAGGTTCTCCAGAGATTGCGTGGCAGAGAAGATGTTTCAGGTTCTTTCTTTATTGCAAGTTAATTATTTGTAGTTGAAGGCCCCCCTGCTTGTTTTTGTGGATCCACTTGGTTGCCTACACTCTGATGTTGAATCATGAATGGTGTGCATAATCATCTCAAATTATTTTTCATATAACTAGTTCATGCAAGATTGATCATTCAATTAAAGATAACAAAGGCTTTATACATTTTCTTTAGTTGGCATTCAAAGAGTTCCAAAATATTGCTTTCAACATTAGTGATTTGAGAATTTGTAAATAAGGTTTGCTTCTTATAAATGGGTCATTGTTGTTTACCATCAGTTGTATTTATGGAGTGATATTAACTATTTGATTTTAAGAAATTTCTAAGGACACATTTCTTGGATTGCTGATGAGAAATAGGTGCATAATAATGAATTTGATGCTATCATTTTGAATCTAAAGTGACAGAATTAGGAATAGTAACTTAAAAAAGAAGTCCCTCAAGATCCTTATTAAAAAAATGTTTACATGCAACTGATTCATAAATATCTCAAACGCTCTCCTTACATTCAAGATGCACAAGATTGTCAAAAATATGTTAAATTTTATAAATTGACTGTCTTAACATATTATGTTTGTTAAAATTGCAACCATCGAGGTCAATGTGGAAATTTTTTGGGATATGTTACAAAAGTTATGGCATTATCAGATAAACTGCAGAGAAATTTGTTTCTGGACAGGATTCTTCTAGAACTTTCCAAGAGATTTTCCATAAATCCAATGGTTGGAAGGCATAAAATCATTATTTTCTAAACGGAAGAGAGTTTGATATTGACTATGACCTAAAGAAGCAATCTTAAATGAGCTTATGTGCTTGTACCATAACCATGTCCAAGATAGTCATCGTTTGGCACAATATGTTGTCTCTTTCCTCCTTTGTTAAATGAGTAACTTTTTCCCCCTCCTCTTTTTCTCCTTACATTGTGTTCCATATAAACATCCCAGTTACTGTGTTTACTGTTAAAGAAAAAAAAAACTGAGCCTTGCTTGTTATGCACCATATTGCATTAAAATCTATGAAAACAGAAGTTTCAGGGCTATCTGAAACATTCTTTATGATGAATTTTAATTGTCTGTGACTAATTTATCATACTGATCTTGCTGAGGCATCTTTGAACCACAGGTGAGATGGCTTTGCTGGTTGAAGGTCTTGGACTTGGGGGTGAAACATTTATAGAAGAATACATAATAGGCCCTGCTGATGAACTTGCTGATGGTCAGGAGCCAACTGCTGATAAAGACACAATCAGATTATACGGACCTGAAGAAGGCCTCCAATGGGATGCCAAACCTGTCACTGGACAGAGTTCACTTGGCCTTGCCTCCCGCCAGGGAAGCATGGTGAACCAAAGTGTGCCACTCATGGACCCTCTTGTGACTCTGTTTGGTAGTGTCCATGAAAATTTCCCTGAGTCAGGAAGTACGCGTAGCATGCTTTTTCCTAATTTTGGCAGCATGTTCAGCACTGCAGAGCCACCGGTTAAAACTGATCGATGGGATGAAGAGAGCCAGCAGAGAGAAGGTGAGGATTACATGTCAGATGCTGCTGGAGAAGACTCTGATGACAATCTACATAGTCCGTTGATCTCTCGTCAAACAACCAGCTTGGAAAAGGACATGGTCGCCCCTACTGGCAGTGTACTGAGCATGAGGCACCACAGCAGTCTCATGCAAGGAACAGGGGAAACAGTTAGTAGTACAGGTATTGGTGGTGGCTGGCAGTTGGCATGGCAATGGACTGAGAGAGAAGGTGTGGATGGAAAGAAGGAAGGAGGATTTAAAAGGATTTATTTGCATCAGGAGGGAGGTCCTGGAACCCGACGTGGGTCCCTTGTTTCACTTCCTGGCGGAGATGTTCCAGCAGAAGGCGAGTATATCCAGGCTGCTGCTCTAGTAAGCCAGCCTGCTCTTTATACCAAGGAGCTTATGGAGCAGCATCCAGTTGGACCAGCAATGGTCCACCCAGCTGAAACTGCTTCAAAAGGACCAATTTGGGCTGCTCTTCTTCAACCAGGGGTTAAGCGTGCATTGTTTGTCGGAATTGGAATTCAGTTACTTCAGCAGGTAGTACTTGTTTATATCTACTTAATCTTTAATTGGTTAACACTGTTCTGATCCATGTGAATGGATTACTCTAGTTTTCTTTCTCGTGCTTCTTCTTTTGAAACCCTTTCTTTTCTCTTGTCAGTTCTTTCATGATGACCCATTTGTTAACTGCTTGAGAGGCCCAATCTGGGCTAGTCCTCTCAAACCAGTAGTTAAGCATGCGGTTTATGATAGGTTGGAATACAGGTGTCTTTCGCAGGTTGTAATTGGATATCTGTTATGTTAATTGATTAACTTATATTTCTCTACTACCTTTCAAAAAAAAAAAAAACTTATATTTCTCTACTACTTTTGCTCCTGGTAAGTCAATGTAAAAGCTGTGACCCAGTTGGCACAGATTCAGTTCATGCATGTCTTTTGAATTAATTTTCATTCTTTTTCTTCTATTTTTAAGATCCTCTCTTTCATGTTTCCTGATTGGGGTCCCTGTATCTTAAATTTAAAGTGGTGGTTTCCACTTTTCTAGTCACAAAATCTTTGGAAGGAACAGAGAATTTAACCTAAGTCATTCTTAAACCTACCATAACCATTGAGCTCTTACCACTTTGAATTTTTGTCAATTTGGATATAGCTAAAGAATCATTATGCAGAAACTCTAAAGAAATGATGGTTATAGTCACATTTATTTCATGTGATAAAGTTATCAACTACATTTCATCTGTGGCATCCATGCAGTTGCTGTTCTACTCACATTTTGCCTTATCTTTTCTCATTTATTCCTTAGCTTCCTTTAACTCGTTGGATTTTGTATTCAAAATTTGGGAATTCTTCTTCTTGTTTTCTTTGCATGAAAATTCTCTGTTTGGTCAATTGAGTTATAATGATTTACGTAATAACTAAGTTTTTTTCTATATGCATGTGCAGTTTTCTGGAATAAATGGGGTTCTCTACTACACTCCTCAAATTCTAGAAGATGCAGGTGTTGAAGTACTTCTTGCAGACTTGGGCCTTAGTTCAGAGTCTGCATCGTTCCTTATTAGTGCATTCACAACCTTGTTGATGCTTCCTTGTATTGTTTTAGCCATGAGGCTCATGGATAGTACTGGCAGAAGGTGAATTATTTTTTTCCCTCTTTATTTTATGATTTTTACTTTGTCACTTATTACTATGTTGGGAATCATTAAATCCAAGATCCTCTTTTTCTTACATGCTTAAATATTTTTCCTAAATAGTAACAGGCAATGACACTCTTTTTATGCCTTATCTATCTAGTTAGAGACAACACACTTTATTTGCTGAACTGCACTTGCTTGCATCCATATTTCTTATTGCCTTTCAATTCTGTTATATACGTCCTTGTTACATTTCTAGGCATATGATAATTGTCATACGTAACTTTCGTGAATTATACTCTCATGATTAGAACTAATAAAACCCGTTACTGCAGGAAGCTATTACTCGCTACAATTCCAGTGCTGGTAGTGTCGCTCATCATTCTAGTATTTTCCCAACTTGTCACAATAAGCACTGTTGTTAATGCAGCACTCTCAACCATTTGTGTTGTGATCTATTTCTGCGTCTTTGTCACGGCCTATGGGCCAATTCCTAATATACTTTGCTCTGAGATCTTCCCTACAAGAGTTCGAGGCCTGTGCATTGCTATTTGTGCCCTAGTGTACTGGATTTCAGACATCATAGTCACTTACACATTGCCAGTACTGCTTGAAGTAGCAGGCCTTGGTGGTATCTTTGGCATTTACGCTGTTGTGTGTGTCATCTCCTGGATATTCATCTATTTAAAGGTTCCAGAGACAAAAGGCATGCCCCTCGAGGTCATTACTGAGATGTTTGCTGTTGGCGCTAGCCAAGCTGCTGCTGCGAAGAGCAAGTGATTGAATTCTTTCAACAGATTTAGCCACTTTTCGGCAGTATCAGCTCCTGAAGATGTCATCGATCATCCATTCGGAAATTTTTGCTTCTTGTGGTTGCATTATGAATGAAAGTATTCTTCTGATTCAAACTCGTTGAAAAAATTTTGCCTTATAGTATGATTATTTATTGGAGACTTCTAAGAAAGAGCATGGCTGATAGAGTTTGCTGTCCATTGGTAGCCAACCTGATCTTTCATGTACTAATAGTGATTCCACTTCATCCCACTCCCCCCTCTGTGGATGATTTGGACCTCTACGGATCTGTTAAAAATTTCAGTTACATATTATGAAGGCGTTTGGATAGAAATTATTTTCCTGTGATTGCGGTTTTTTTTTTTTAATAGTCCAGCTCCTCTTGCACTGTTCACAGTGCAATTAGGCAAATGCACAGTAATTTCATTAATGAACAGCAACAGAAAAATATTTTTTTTATTATTTTCAGTTAATTTTCAGCAAAATAAGCAATATCCAAACGCACCGATATCAATTTGATACAGATATGGATTAACTTATGCATTTTTTTTTTCATGTTTTTTAAATCAGCTAGTTTCATTATAATGATTTAAGGGAGCAACACTTTCAAAAAATGTGACTCATCTGGGTTTAACCTGCTCAACATCAACCCCCCTGGCCTAAGCACCTGTAATTAGGAATCCGAGTTTGACAACCATCAAGCGTTAGATAGTACCCTCTTTCTTGAGGAATATTGGATTCTCTATTTTCCATTTGTGTTTAAATTTTCTTTCTGGTATTAGCTAGATTTTCACCCAAGGGTTGACATGTTCTCAAAAAACTACTGGCATTTTTATTTTTAATTTTTCCTGGTATTCAGCATCTCTCTCTCTTAACTTGTAGAGGAATAAGGAATATCTAATCTCATTGAACTCCAACCTCATCTTCCTTTCTAAAAGAAACAATTCCATCATCTGCCGAACCGAAGGAAACATATTTGATGAAAATAACATGCATCAACCATTCAACCTGACATTGGCTGTCAGCCAGTCAGGTAGAAATTATAGGTTTGGTTGAATCTTCATTTTGGAGTCTTCATCACCCAAATGACCAAAAAAGGTTTCAATAGTTGAATTAGTTCAAATCCAACTATTTTCACACATTCACCACCTACTAGTATGAAAAAGTATCTCATGAGATTAGCCTATGAAGCACCCCACTCTCACATTTGGTGGGCCCCCAGACGTGTGATCCACATGGGAGAGGTGTGCTCCATACACTGGTCTCATAAGATAGTTTTTCCATCAGTACACACAAATATGAGAGAGAGAGAGAGAGAGAAATTTACATGCAGCCAATACAGAAACCATGTGTACAACAGATTTTATGCAGTAAGGCTATCTATGGAAAAACATTGCAATCTACGTAGAATAAACTGAAACAAGTAGACGTTCTATTTACAATCCAGCCTTCGTTTTTCAACTTGAATATCAGAGATGGACGTTGTTAAAATTCAAAATTTTGAAGCAAATTCATACCAATATCTGGATATGTATGTCGTAAAACTCAGGAATCCCATGTTTGCTGCAGAACAAGTCTCTTTGACAGATGACAGTAGCATTCCTAGAAGCCAGATGTGACTTACAGTTTCTGTGTTTCCTCTGAGGATGAATTGCTTTCAACTGAAATTGGGGCAGGATCTGATGTGGGGGGCATAGAGTCACTGGTTTGATTATTAAAGGAACTCTGTTCTACTTGCTCACGAGACCTTGGATGTTCCTTGAATGGTCTCTCAAAATCTTTAGCATTTCTGGGATCTATCATTAAATTATTGAGTTTTTGCTCCTGCAAACAAAAAAAAAATTTCAGAGAGCAATATGGTGGTGACATTTTATGCCCTACAGTCCTAGTAATCAACTGCTTGTCAATTTCAAGTATGCAAAAACATGACTTAGAATAAATACAATTTCATTCAAGTTCCTAGGCTAATTAAACAACTTCTATTCCTTGGTCAATTATACAAATGGATGGATGCAGGGTAGATAGAGCCGTAAGTTGAGATAGCTGCATGGAAACATGCTTAGACTTAGAAAAAATTGCCTAAGGTAGTAAGGTGTCAAAGTTAAAACAACCTATTTCAACCACCTTGTCAATAGAAGGCGCTAGCTTGGAAAATATAAGCACTAACTAAGATACATTCATGGAACTCTAGCCTGAAACATGGATCCATTACCAATTGCAATTACTCAAATCAGCGTAAGCCCCACTTCAGAAGAAAGTTGATGACACAAAGGATTCAATTATCCCAGCACAACAGATTTGAAAACATCTCACATTTTTCAGTTTGTTTGAATTGTCCATTTAATAACATGGTAAATTCAAGTGCTCTCGAATCATCCTTATTTTCTACCATTTAACTATCTAAGGTGAGAACCATTATTTGTTTGATTTATGATAGGTCTGCCGGAACCAATATATCATGCCTTGATCCGAAGGCATCACTGTTGGCATCAACATTGGTGTTAAGAATCCAACCCCAACCAGGTGAGTTAAATATGGGAACTGTCATATCTACTGTATTTGGCAACATCATCTACACGTAAAACTAAACTCAACAGAGTCTTCAGCCAGACTTAAGGTTGGCTTCAAGTACCCCAATTTTGTAGGACCAGATTTGGTAATGGCCATTTTGGCCCTACCTTGATATCGTTCAACTACATCAAGGTCTGCAAATTCCAAGACACTGGATGTTTTATTCAAATGTAATATGAAGAAAGTGGTGCATGTTATAAAGCTATTGTGCATGGAGATATTTCCCCCGTTTCTAGTAGTAAACATAGTTGCATCTCAGTACTTAGTACTTACACTTTGTAGTGCTTCAAGCTTTCTCTGCATTGCCTCATGCTCAGCTTTAATACGAAATGGAACACCATGCTTTTGATAAACATTATTCTGTGCTAAGTCTTCATCAATGTCACTAGCTGTCGTGGCAAAAGGATGATTAGCAGGAATCCACCGAATTGTATCAGGATCAACATCAGCAGGTACTGATTCCCCTTCTTTAAGGAACACTGTCGGCCTCTTCCACTGGTACGCCCGTGACCTCCTTTTTTGATGGATGGCTTGTTCCTCTTCCGTCAGAGTAACCGGGGCTAAACGATAAACCTTTCCACACATTTCAACAGTTGAATTGCTCTTCCCAACCTTCACCATCGGATTATTGAACGGGTCTTCATACTTGAGAGGCCTCGAGCTGCATCAAAAAGAGTATGTTGTCATTAAAAACTCGGAAACCAAATCTAACACCGGGTTTAAGGATTGGGATCATACATGCCTCTTCTATCAGACCTCAGCTGCCCGCGTCTAACGAGATCAGCTACAGAACCAGGAGATTTGTGCCTCAACTTCCTCGCCACATACACTCTTACAGCAATGACCAACAATGCAATTGCAATACATAACCCTATTGCCAGATTACTCCCACCATATCTATTCATCTTAGACCAAAAAAAGAAATGCCCATAAAAATTCATACATAAATATAAACAACATAACATACAAATCTACTCACTACATTCAAAAACAACAACTTTGTTGCAACGGAAAAAAAAAAAAAAAAAAATCTTTTTTACCACGAAAACGAGGGGAGGGAAAGAGTTGATTGTTCCGTGCAGTTTGGAGAGTTGGTCTTTTACAGCGACGGTGATTGTCTGAGTCTTAACCGCCGGTTCATCTGGGTCACTCGGCGAACCGGAATTGGCTCCCAGTACAAATTTCCGGCTCAGCCGCTTGCTAGTACTACTTATGAAACGAAATTCCGGTCTGAGTTTCACAAAATTCAAATGGGTCTGATGCTTTGAAACCCAAATTGAAGGCTACAAGAACCAAATTTAATTAGAAATAATTAAACTCTGAAATATTTGTAAATAATGATAATAAGGCAATGAATGAAACAGAAAGAGAAATACCTGGAGAGAAATGGGATGGAATTGAAGAGTCCAAATTGATGCCATTTAGGATTGTTGATTTGGAATTCAAAGGTCTCATATAGATAAAATGTGTTAGGGTCTTTTGTGAAGATTACAGAACCCACTCAGCTCCGGGAGGAGTTGTTCTTCCTGTTGTTTGAGACTAGGATCGAGATGGTAGCATTAACGAAAAACACATTTCATATACTACGAAAGTATGGATTAAGTATTAATTATTTGTGTAAACAGCCAGTTGTGGATCCGTGGCGCAATGGTAGCGCGTCTGACTCCAGATCAGAAGGTTGCGTGTTCGATTCACGTCGGGTTCAATTCCCATTTTGTTTTTTTTTTTTTTTCTAAAACGACGTCGTATTCTGTTGGAGTCTAAGCGACGTCGTATTCTATTGGGTAGAATGAGAAGTTTTAGTGCGCGCTTGGAGCCTAAGACGACGTCGTATTCTATTGGATAAATGAGAAGTTTCAATTTCCAAGTCCAATTTAAAACAGAAAGTTACACAGTTTTTGACTCATCAGAAAAAGCCCAAAATAGTTTTCTTCTAGCGTGCTATGGCCTATGTGAAAGTAATAAATCCTAGCACGATCAAAGTTTCCTAGTAATTTGATATATACCTTTTAACTGGAAGATAAATTACACTCTCCAAAATCCTAAGTAGTAGTAATTTGTTCCTATAAAAAAAAAATTAGTAATTTGATATATATTCTTTTACTAAAATAGAAATTACACCCTTAATGATTTTGATTTTAATCCATAATATATAGAATTTTTTTATTTGAATGCCCAACATTTAAGACTGTTTAGCAATATTGTCAATTTATCGAATCTTATTTTAACATACCACATTAGTAAATAAATAAATTCTTCTCAAAAAAAAATTATAGTAAATAAAAAATAAGCATTTAAGCAAAAAAAAAAAAAAAGAAAAAAGAAAAGAAAAAAAACAACAAAATTCAGCTGGCACTCCCACCCTTCTCTGTCTTTTCCACCCTGTTTTTCAACTCCGATGTAGGGGATCTTACTATCCACTGTTCCACCATTATTTACCATTTTTCATTAGACACTTCTCTCTTATCTTAACTTAGCAAAAAAAAATCCCTTGACACTCATTCCATTATCAAGGCAAGGCTATGTATAGTGCTCTCACTATGAACTCTTCTGGCTTCATTATGGGTGCTTCTCAAACCCTCAACACTCTTGTTCATTACAAAAATCAAAGTGATATTCATATTGTCTAGAATGATGTCTTCCATAAGCACTCTGAACACATTGAGATTGACTATCACTTCATTCACTATCACCTCTGGTATGACAATCTTTACTTACTTTACGTCTTTTTTATAAACTAACTTGCTTATGTGTTCACGAAATCTCATCAACTAGATGTCTCCTTTGCATCTCTAAACTCAAGATGACTTCCTCCACACCACCTCTAGTTTGAGGGGATGTTATTATACACCATATATTATATCTTGTATTATAGATGTGTATTTCATATATATCACATCCCTAACTAAGCTAAAATCAAGGATCATCACTTTGTCCTTGATTTTAGTCTTAGTCAAGGCTTTAAGCTTTTATGTTTGATATACTTTCTATAGCCTATTTAATCAGACATTCTTCGTGTCCTACAAATTTTCAAATGATATAAAGTTTACCCTCTCATTCTCTCATATGTTCTTACTTTCAACAAAGACGAAGATTTAATTGGCTCACTTAAGTTGGAAATATAAAATGACTAACAAAAACAAAATTATAAAATGAGTTTAAGAACGAGCTCACAAAGAGTAAGAACATTTGTACGAGAAGAAAAGAACAGTACAACAGTGTTCTAGTCAAGAAAGAAATAATAACTTTGATGTTAAATATTTTTATGGTATTTTAAATAAATCATTGACTTAGTCAAATTATAATAAAATAACAAGTTAGCTTACAACAAAAGCTAACCTTCAACTAGCTAAACCAAATGGTCATAAACAACTATAAAAGCCTAGAAAGGAGAGGAAAAATAAAATACCCAAGGTAAAACTAATCTTGATTCGCATGCGCGAGACGAGATAAATAAGAAGAAGACACGTATGTGATATAGATAAGGCTTAAATCTACCTAGACTTTATATCTGGTATTTTTTAATTAAATGCATTGCATTGCGGTTTCTCAAAAAAAAAATGGTCATAAACAACTATAAAAGCCTAGAAAGGAGAGGAAAAATAAAATACCCAAGGTAAAACTAATCTTGATTCGCATGCGCGAGACGAGATAAATAAGAAGAAGACACGCATGTGATATAGATAAGGCTCAAATCTACCTAGACTTTATATCTTAAGATATTAAAAGAGATCCGCAATAATTTATAAACACTTCTTACTAAAGAGAGACTCACAACAAAGACCAAAGTGTTTTTTTTTATTTTATTTTTATTTTATAAACTTCAATGTTTATTTCAAAACTACCTTACAAGCGGACTCTATGACAACTAGGAGATTGTGATTATAATAACAGAAAAGCAGAAAAGACTCTAGGGAGAACCTAGTCGTAACATGTCCTGCAGTGTTACACTCCCTCTTGACCCAATAGAAACAGCAACAATAAAAAATTATCAAAAAAATTATAAAAAATAATCATAAAAAATTATCAGCTACAATAATCATCTAAAAAAGAAAAGAAAAAAGAAACAGCAACAATAAAAAAGGACTCAGTATAACATGAAATATTACTAATAATGTTACTGATAGACCAATATAAAGAAGAGTTTGGAGATGAGAGGGGATCAAAGCAAGCTTTTGCATCACCCTCAAAGATAACTTGACTCCATCTTTCAATCTGTGCAAGTTGAACTGCCTAAAGAATGGCATGGGCTTCAGCTTGGAGGCCTGAGCAGAGGGGATGTGTACTTGTCGTCTTGTCCACGCCCACAACTTACACATGTACCATTTGTCAATGGATAGCCACAGTTCACATGGTACAATGAAAAGATAAAAAAGCTGGATCCATGTGCACTGAATACGAATTAATTTTACTATAGAGTCATAGAGCCAAGAAAGATGTATACACTTTAATCCTCCAAAGCAGTTCTAAGTTTTTCTTTACTCAGTAAATAAATAAAACAGTATATGTTTTTCTTTGCAAAGGCAAATCCGAATCAAGAAAGAAATAATAACTTTGATGAGTAAATGTTATGATGGTGTGTTAAATAAGCCACAGACTTAGTCAGATAATAATAAAGTAACACGTTAGCTTACAAAGAAAGTTTTCTTCCAATAGACTAAACTAAACGATCATAAACAACTATAAAAGCCCCAAAAAAAGAAAAAGGAGTAAAAAAAAAAACACTCAAAATAAAAGTAATATGGATTCACAGGTGCAAGATGGAACGAGATAGGGTGAGATATAGATAAGATAAACCTCACACTAGGTCTTATATCTTAATATATCAAAGGAGTTTTATAATAGCTTATAATCACTCTTTACCAATGTGGGTCACACCGAAAGTTTTGAAAACTTATCCACACCAAATAACTTTTACACGTACCATGAGCCTCCTATGTCAATGGATAGCCACAGCTCAAATGGTACAATTAAAAGGTAAAAAAGCTGGATCCATGTGCACTGAGTACGAAATAATTATACTATTAAAGTCTTAGAGCCAAGAAAGATTTATACAATTAATCCTCCAAAGCAGTTCTATCGCTTCTATGTTTTTCTTTGCAAAGGCAGATCCAAAGCCAATGCAGAGCTTGTCCACATAGATAGATACTATATTTGTAAAGTCCCTTTTACTTTAATTTCACCTTTATATATGATATCAGTTCATGTAATACTCAATGCATCAAGTCCTAGAAATACAACTCCAAAGTCAAAGAAACCAGATCAAATTAAACTTGAAATTTCACAAATACCACATAAACCTCAATCGCTAGCTTGTCACTATTTCCTTCCATATAAGTAACTACAACATTGCAGTAATACAATACATTTGGGTGTGAAATGAAATGTTTCAAGTCCCCCTATTTTTTTTAACCCAGCAAAGCCCAAAATTGTTTTCTTTCTAATACATGATGAGGACAATCCATTGAATCCAATCCTAGTTTCCGACCAATTGGCGGCTTCAGAAATATTTTTCAGAGTGGTCATTAAGAAACTTAAATTATACAAAATTTAATAAAAACAGAACTTCATATATTGACCATAAAAAAAATTTAAAAAAAAACATATACACACACAAAGACATAAATCTTACAATTTCCTTTTTGAATTTTCTTATTTTAAAATCTTTGCATGATAGTCTCATTATCAATGCTGCAAATTATATCTTTTTCAAAATTTTAGTTTCATAAAATTTTCTTAGGCTTTTTCTACAACTCTCACTAAACAAATTAACATGGTTATATATTTTGAAAATTTAAATGTTAAATTGTATGTTATTTATGTTCTTAAAACACATGTTAAATTTCATGTTAATCAAAAGTTATTTACTATTTAATCTATGAACATATTTTTTATGTATAATTTTAGACAACAAAAATTTGAAATTTAAAGATTTAAGTGATAACATAGTTATTGATATTTGATCTTTTTGAAATTTTGCAAGTATGGAGGATTTTTTTTAAAAAAAAAATGTAATCCAATGGTGGATTTGCCAAAATTCATATTTAATAAAAAAAGATTGAGTAGAGTTGTAGTCTTAATTTACAACCAAGTTTGCTGCTAAATTTTGTCCAAAATATAATTATGTTGATCTAAAAAAATTTAGGGTGGTCCCAAATATTTTTTAAGGATTAAAATTTTTAAAATTTACATATAATAATTAATTTTCTTCCAACTCAGGGTGACCAACCTGGACTTTACGTTGAGCCACCGGACCAAAGTTTTGTAGAAATTTGGATCCTTTTTATCTCTTTGTCACCTTTTAAAAAGAAAGATAAAGGAGCTCATCACAAGTCACATAGTGGCCATTAAGCATAATTTTCCTCATTCGTGGGAGGTAATTTGCCTTACCTGGCCTTTTGGTATTTGATATGCACTGAGTGATTAGTATAAGCCACTTGTTTGTTTTCTTCTCGGCACACTCTTCTGGCCTCACTAGATTTTGTGCTATAATGCTATTGGCAGTATAGCCTTAATGGGTTAGGTGTCGCACATGAAATGTGCGAGTAACAGTGTGTATACAAGCACTTGACCTGTTTAGTGTGTTGACCCTTTTTTCTTTTTCTTTTTTTTTTAAGAGAAAGTTGCACACAAAGAAATAAGTTAATGAACCAAAAGAGAAGCCAAATCAAACAAGCTAACCGTGTTGGTTTTGATTTTAGTCTATTTTCATTGGTTTATAACAATAAGCTAAGTATATGTAGTTATATATTGTACGGTGATAATAACTGCCAACTATGGTTGCACTCGAGAAATTATATGTGATGTTTTTTTTGGTGAAAGAAGAAAAGAAAATATATATACGATGCAAGAGATTCCATGGGCATGTCATGATTATGAACAATAAAATCTCACAAAATTTTCATAATAAGCTAAGGTGTGAATCTATCATAAGTCAAAATAAAATAAAAAGTATATCCCAACCCATCAAAACTCAAAACCAGAGTGTTGAAAAAATATTATGAAATTTTGTTATTTTCCTAAAAATTTTCTTTATTGTGAATTTTTTTTTTTTTTTTTGGTGTAATGATAATATATTGTGATCTTCAACTTAATATAGGAAAAATTCTATTTTTATTTTTTTACAATTAAGCGCGCGGATAATATGGATGGTTAGAATACGAGTAGAATTGCAAATCCTCTTTTTGGTGTTCATATTGTTGAAGGAAAACAAATATATACCCAAATGAGCTCTCTAGTATATTTGCAAATTTAGAGTGGAAGGTGACGATGAAATTAAACATGCAAGCTGCGTGAAATGATCTGAAAGCATGGGGAAAAAGAAGGGGAAAGGAAAACACCAAAACTCATTAAAGGCCTTTTTTCTCGGCTCATCAGGTTTGCATGCTCTCTTTACGTGATTTATGTATCTCTATGTCTCTCTTTATTTCAACTCGTAGCCTTTCTTTTCTTTTGTTTTCTTTTCTTTTCATTTCTTAAAAGTAAATAGAAATTCTCTTTTCCTAAACAGTTCTATGATAGATATATAATGGGTTCAAATTGTCGCAATCAAACACACCATTGTCATTGATAGTGGGAGTTGAGGAGCACGGCCACCATAACAGTAATGTGAAGAATTATTAAATCATGAAAAGGTGTAGTAACCCACAAGATTTTCTGGAAAATATATTGAGCTTGAAAAAGATGTGCTTTGTTGATCACTTTTGTAGTAGTATTATCAGAATCATAATTGTACACATGACCCCCACTTAATTGGTTATTTCCGTACTTAGGTGACCCACCCAATTATTTTATTTGACGGTCTAAAAGCAAAGGAATAAATGGTTTTTTCAATAAAGAAATATTAGTTATTATCTCGAATAAGTTATTGGTCTTATACTATCTTTGTTAGGACTTAGGTCAGGACAACTGGACAAGAATGGAGAATTGGAGATAATATTTTTTTGAATAATGAATCACTTTTAAAGATCATGAAGCAAAGTATATTTACCAATAATATATTTTTGTTGAATTATGTTATTAATTTATTAATTGCAGTTAGTTAGTGCGTGACTATAAAATAAGAACAAGTTTGCTTCTCGATGAACTCAATCAACCAACCCAATATTGTTAAATAAGGCACTAACTACGTTATACATTAGCCTATCTCCCAATTTCCAATGTAATGGCCATTGTGAAAAGCCTTTTCCTAATTCAATTGTGAAAAGCCTTTCCTAATTCATAGTGACATTTTTTCTTTTGTATTTTTCCTAATAGTTTTTCCACTTTGGCCGTTCTCAAATGCCGACACCCTAAACGGAAATGTACTTTATAAATATAATCCTAAAGGTTGGACTTGGAATGGACATGTTCGATAATGACTCTCTTAATCTAACTCCTAAATCTTAGCTTCCATAATCCACATTAATTACAGTATTATGAATTATGGGTCTTTATGTGTGTGTTTTTTTCCTCTTTACATCTCCTTCAGTTTGATGCGGGCGGAAGAAGAAATTGATGAAATTTTGATATATGCAACTATCAATATTAAAGATTAATTTTTTAATCAATATACTTAGTCATTTAGAGCATCTATTAACTTTTTTTCTTATTATATATAAAGTTAGAGTATTATTGTTGCTAAGAGTCACTCGAATCGGAAATAGAAGCAAAGGGCTATAGAGTCTCCCACTCACCACTTGAGACTAGCCCCTAGAAATTCTAATTGAATTGAACAACGCCGTTGATTTTTAGAGCTCAACTTGTCAAAACAATTAAATAAGAACAACAAGTTCATGAGTCGGAAATTGGTGGTGGGAGTAAAAGGAAATGTTGACATTATAGACAAACCCTTAGCTAGTGGATTCCTTTCAAAACGTTACGTGGATTCCTTTGCTTTGGGTCCCCCATACATTGTTCTTGATTCCATGGCCCGCACTAAATTAAATCACACATAGGTGCTCTTCCCATGGCTAGGTTTAGGAGTAATTATTTCCCATCAATATATGCTTACTTTTTTTCTTCGTTTTGCTTTTGGGTTGGGGTGTTGGGGTCATGTTACCATCGTTACCATAAGCTTACTTTACATTTTCAAGAATCGAATCTAATTAATAAGATTACAAAAAAGTTTTCATGTGAATTTTCACCCGTCGCAACAGGGTAGAGCCGTAGAGATTATGCAAAAGCCAGTATTTTAGAATTTCAAATAAAGTTCTCTTCCATTTCAACTAAAGTTTTTATTCAGCAAAAAATACTAAAGTTTTTAGTGTCTTTTGATTTGTGTTTCTTTATTAGGAGAATATGAATTTGAAGTTGTCTTTCTCCGACTATTGTAACTATTAAATTATAATAATAAATGAAGTTTCAAGTTTTTCCGACCAAAAAAAAAAATTTAAAGAGAGTATCAGATTAAAAGAAATTCAATTACATGCACAAAATTGCAAATTTATCCACGTTAACTAGAGATGTGCATAAGTAGAATTGAGTCAAGTTGGAAGGTTTTTTAATCGAACAAGACTATGTCGAGTTGAGAATTTTTTAACCCAACCCAACCCACATTGATAAGGTTGAGTTGATTTGGGTAAAAAACCTAATTTTTCTACAATTATTTATAAACTTTTTACAATAAACTATTATGATCTATATAATATTCTTAAATTATATACCAAATTTCCAAACTCATCAAAATTAATTCTAAATATCAAAACCAATAAAACTATTAAAAATTAAATAATAGTAAAACAAAATAAACTGTGAATTAGGTTAGGTATGATGAGTTGAAAAAACTATCAATATAAAGTTTAAAATAAAATTCCAATCTAACCCGACTTACCAACCGACAAAAACCAATTAGAGATGTCGGGATAGGTTGGGTCGATTTTGTCAAATTAATAATGGGTTTGATTCACTCTCTTGACGGCTGACATTGACAGACAAATTATTATTATTTATTTCTTTTTAACACAGCTGTAGTCGGTTAAAACACGAATTGGAATTGGGAATACATTCCTTCCCTGAATCAGTGAACAACCTCGGTGTCAGCGTTAACAAATGGTAACAATTTCTTTATTAAAACAAAGCTCAGAATAGCTGTAAAGTTAGGTTGTCTTGTGTTGCAAGAAGTTCCAAAGTCCAACTCCTTTTGGCAAACAGAAATCTAGCAATGTTGGATGCCCATCCATGTTTCCCCCCCATCTTTCCTTTATTATAATTAGTGAGCTAAAAGCAGATATTACATCATAATTCTTTCATTAATTTAACAATTTGAAACCTTTTTAGTACATAAATTATAACAAGTAGTAATTACATGCATACACCAAATCTAATTTTACAGAGGAATTCGTAATTATCCAAACCCACCTTAATTTTCCTTTTCCAACACAACCACTATATACTAAGAAAGAAAGTTTTATCTCATCAAAAAAAAAAAAAAAATTTAAAATTTTGGAGAAATTAAATTCAATCCCCTAGTTGGGGACTAGGGGTCTAGGGCAAGAACCTACAATCATCATCTTGAGGATGTGGGTCCTTGAATCTGGAGTCAGGCTGACGTGCAACGCACTTGTGACACGTGGCGACGACGAGGATCTGACGGCAGGAAGGGCACGAGGAGTGGGACCCAAGCCAGGTCTCGATGCAGGCCACGTGGAAGCCATGGCTACACTGAGGGAGTACGAGGATCTGGTCTCCGGTGGCGAACTCGGACAAGCAGATCGCGCACTCGGAGGAGAACTTGGAGGCCGAGTCGGCCGTGAAGGTCAGCTTCGGGAGAGACTTTAGGATCTTCTTTTTCAACCCCTTGTTGGCCAGAGATGGAGACGGAGGAACGAAGGTCGGTATGGCTGCTCCTTGTGGTGGTGGTGGTGGTGATGATGATGATGGGGCTGTTGTTGTGGAGGAGGAGGAGAGGCGGCGGAGCCAGGCGCAGCGAGCGACGGCGATGAGACCCAACACGCAGATTAGAGCGCAGAGGAGAGCTGCGAGGATTACCACGAAGTCTGAGTCGACCGTTACCGGTTCGACTGGCTCGGACGACGATGTTGCGTCCTTAAGGAATCTCAGAGGACGAGTCATGTGAAAGAAACAGAGAGAGAGAGAGAGAGTTCAGAGGTTGTTTGTTTGTTTTCTGTTAATGAAAGAGAGAGGGAGTGTGTGTGGTGGCGCGTGTGTAATGTTTTACGTATATGTGTGTATGTAATGTTAAGTACTAATTTATGATTTTATTTATAGTAGTAGTTCGATGGTGAGTCAGTCAGTGTGTGTGTGTAGCAGTGACTTTTAGTTTAGCGAGGAATCTCAATCTGTGGATAAAAACCATTCAAATAACAAGTTATTGTTTTATTTTTTTTAATTTATTTTGACTCCAGTTCCTGTTTTCGGTCCAATTAATTTATTATGATTTATGACCCTACTACTACTCCTTCTACTACTCCGAGTGCCTTTTAAGCAATTTCTCTTGTGGAATAAGAATAGGAAAAAGGTTTAATTTATTTGAAATTATTTTTTTTTATGAAAAATATGATAATTGAAGAGGTCATTTATATATAGTTTTTGTAGGGTCCAAATTTGTTGGGCTAGGCACCAACTCTCTGTATGATGAGCCCAACAAATTTCCAACAATAAATTTGTAGAGAATGGGTTAAACAACTGGGCTAGTGGTGGATTTAGCAACGGTCCAGATAAACAAAACCGATAATGAAAAAGAAAAAAGGATTGAGTCAGGCATTCAACAAGAAAAATCCCTTTGGTCCGAAGAGGTTTACTATTTAAAGACTTAGTGAATACAATTTTTCTCTCCCCTCTCTCTGTGAGACTTGCTTCCCTTATATATACACCCTTTTCCCATCTTCACCGCACACTTGTCCTCCATCTAGGCGCCCACTTGAGTACTAGTCACATCAGCCGTTTGCTTTAACCCACAGTGAGTGGTGGTGGGTGAAGATACACTGTTCAGGTGTCTTCTCCACATAAATGCGGCCAGGAAAGTTGCTGCAGTGCATTAAATGTGGCGGTGGCAGCTTTATTGGTAAGATATTTCATGATAGCTACGCAGTTAGACATGCCCGAAGCTCAGCCCTGGCAGGGAGATCTTCAGCATATCTACTCGATCAAGTTCTGGACAGCTCCGTTGGGTAAGGTCCCTTCGGCCCAACTAGGTTGTCTTCGGACGGAGCGTTTGTCCCTTATGGGTTGCACTTCCACCAGGATGGCAAAGCATTGATACTTTTAACCTCTTCGGACAGAGAGTCGTATTTGAACTGGGCCTCAGGCCCAACATATGGCGTTGGGCTTTCTCACCCACAATAGCCCCTCAAAATTTCACTTTTTACCTTACATCCGAAGAGAAAAAGTGAGGTTTTGATCTTTTGATAAATGAGGGCACTGAATCTTGACTCCACACGTGTGCGCGCATGAGTTTAGGCGCCTTCATTATAACCGCTGCTGTCGCGCCGTTTCCAAGGCGTCATTAATTGCTCCAGGCGGCGTC
This sequence comes from Quercus glauca, assembly GCA_023736055.1. Classification (NCBI taxonomy): domain Eukaryota; kingdom Viridiplantae; phylum Streptophyta; class Magnoliopsida; order Fagales; family Fagaceae; genus Quercus; species Quercus glauca. Next base: position 85,684,110 of record CM043316.1, on the reverse strand, counting down.
TTGTCCCTGAAATCTAGTAGCTCATTTCAAATCAACGGACGAGATTCTCCTTAAAATTTCGGGCGGGATAAGTCCCACCACTTTTCCTGCCACTATATAAAGTCCCAGAGGGGAGTGTCTTCTCACTTTGCAAACTTCAGAACCCCCGGCGAACTCAAGCGTTCAGACTCTCCAAGCCCTTCCTGTCATCTGCTTCAACTCATCCCAGAATCCGCCACGATCTCCCCGCAAGGCCAAGAAAAACATTCTCCGATTCAATCCTACGTAAGTTCCTTTCTTCGAGATTTTTTGAAATCCATTCAGATTGCCTCTTCGGCCATTGGTAGATTTTCCTCAGTCGCCGTTCCGCGTTTCCCTCGCTTTAGCCTTATTAACAATGGGTAGATTTGAATATCTAATGGATAGTCCTTCCCAGATAAAGAAGTTTAGGGAGACGTATCGCATCCCTCGGGAAGTGGGCTTGAGGTATTGCTCCACGGAGGGGTTATTACTGGACCGAGAGGTAGGTGAGGTGATAATCCCCATTATCACCTTCCTGGAGGGAGGGATGACCATTGCCATGGGTCCAGTCACCAGAAGTTATCTTACCGCCCATAGGCTTAGTCCTGACCAGTGCGCACCCAACACATTTAGAATCTTAGGTGCAGTTGATGACCTAAACCGCCATTTAGGCTTGGGATTAACTTGGCACGATGTGGTACACATGTACGAATGTCGTACCAAAGAAGGGGCGGGATACTATTTAAGGTCCCGATCCGATGTCGTCAGACTCCTCTCCGGTCTTCCCAAGTCCAACAAAGGGATGAAGGACGATTATCTGATCGTCTCGGGTGCCTGGCATGATGGGATTCATTGCCCAACCACGCCAGGAGCGCCAGGTGGGACATTCCCCCTTGAGTTTTTCAAGCTTTTTTGCTTCTAGCTATTCGGACTTCCTTTCACCATATTGCAATCGTCTGACAGTTCTACCGCCATGTTTACAGATAAAAGGTACGTAACTCCTCGGCTGAGTCTCACGAATACTGCGGCCTTGAACTACCTTCTTCGGTTGGAGATTTTCGTGAGTGAAGACGGACAGCTTAGGTCTGTTCCCCTCATCCTCGGCTACACCCCGAAGTCTGAGCTCCAGCCGAGAGGCAACGCAATAACACTCGGGGATCGCCGCATAAACCGCATTGACGTGGCACGGAAGAACTTTCTAGGCCCCTTCGACCTCGCCCCGGTGCCCCATCCTAATCCGCAAGGTATACCGGTGCTTGTTCAGCCCGTTCAACAAGTTCCTCTTGAACCGGTAGCAGAGGAGGAAGGAGTTTCTTCTACCCCTTCGCTTGATCAGCAGATCGACCAGTTTCAGTTCGAAGAGGAAACCTCGGGAAAAGTCGAAATTTTGGCTGCCGAAGAGGTGCTCGATAGGCACTCAACTGCTCCGCTCTTAAATCTAGCCCTGCCAGACGATTCTGAAGAAGAAGACATGCAGAGCCTATCGAACTTGTTGAAAAACCGGAAGCCGAAGGATGTGGCCAAAGGCATTGGCACTTCCCAGCCCAAGGTCAATCTTCCACCACCACCCCCTCCTCCTCCAGCCCCAAGAGATCTTGGGCTAAAAGCGCTACCCGATCTGAAGAAGAAAAGGGTGGTGACAGAGGTGACTGATGTTGAGGAGGGGGAAGTGGTCCCTCCGAAGGGCCCCAGGCAGCAGAAAACGACCCATGATACTAGGGGCAAACAGGCGTCTTTTACGGAGAGCCGAGAAGAGAACTTGGCCGCAGACGTGCGGCGAAAGACTCGGGCGTGGTCTCCAAAGCTCACATTGGATGGCGCCGCCATCCCACACGATGCGTCCCTGCGAAACTACGCTGGGGGGAAAGCAGGGCGCATAGCAGAAGCGTTGGAGAAGCCTCTCCTCCTTCCGAAGGACATGGGGTCCTATCGGCGCTTCACCGAACAGGAGCTTTTTCTGTCCCTAAAAAGGGATTTAGGCATGGTGAGATAATTGATTATTTTGTAGCTTTCATGTGCTTTCGTGACTTAACGCAAAATTTTTTGGTTGCCATGCAGATCGCCCAGCAAATTTTTGTAGCCGAAGAATGGAACAAAGATAAAGATATTAAAGTGCAGGCTGAGGCTCGATCCAGGGAGGAGGTGGAGAAGGCATTGGGCAGGGCGAAGGACGACTACGCCCGCATCTCCGACGAACTGAAGGAGGAGGTGAAAGCAAGGAGGAATGTTGAGGCAGGCCTGAAGAATGCCGAGAAGCAGGCCGAGGATCAGCGACAGCAACTATACGTTACCGAGACCAATCTGGAAACAGAGAGGGCGGTGGTGAAAGAGCTGCGGGCTGAGCTAGACAAGGCCAGGGATGCTGCTAAATCGGCCAAGGAGGACACTCAGTTGGCCAAGGAAGCAGTTGAGGCCGAGAAACAGGCTGCCTACATGCTGGGGGTGCAAGAGACCCAATCTAGGTTGACCGAGGAGTTTGCCAAAGTGTGCAGAGACTACTGCGAAATCACATAGGGCAAATGCCTTGATGCGGCTGGAGTCCCCGCAGAGTCTGCCCTAAGGCAACCCGAGAGCATCTATTATCACCCTGATAGAAGTGACCTGCCAGATGCCCCGGAGGCTCCCTCGGCCGGTCAGGATCTCCCAGTCCAAACTGAGGCAAACCCAGCACCCCTTCAGACTGGAGATACGGGTAGTCCACCAAAAACGGATCCGACACCTCAAGACAAGGCTTAAGATGTTAGGGTTGTGTAATAGTTAGGACCCTGTATCACCTATTTTGTAATGAAATTGCCCTTGCAATGAAATAGTTTGCTTCTGTTCTTTGTTGCTTTTATGGAATATGTTACTCTGTCATTATGGTTAACAACGATAATTATGTTCGACGTAACTTTTACCTAAGTCTGCATATTCTGTCAAACAACTAATAATGTGGACGAGTGTCAACTAAACGCCTGTAAGAATCGTTCGAAGAGTGTTAACTTACCCAAACCATCTGGTCTGAGGACTAAAGGCACAACTGGTTTTAATTTTAAACACTTGAGAAATCGTAAGGGAGTATTAACTAACCCAAATCATCTGGTCCGAGGACTACAGGTATGATTGGATTTAAGTTTAAACACTTGAGAAATCATAAGGGAGTGTTAACTAACCCAAATCATCTGGTCCGAGGACTACAGGCATGATTGGATTTAAGTTTAAACACTTGAGAAATCGTAAGGGAGTGTTAACTAACCCAAATCATCTGGTCCGAGGACTACAGGCATGATTGGATTTAAGTTTAAACACTTGAGAAATCGTAAGGGGGTGTTAACTAACCCAAATCATCTGGTCCGAGGACTACAGGCATGATTGGATTTAAGTTTAAACACTTGAGAAATCATAAGGGAGTGTTAACTAACCCAAATCATCTGGTCCGAGGACTACAGGCATGATTGGATTTAAGTTTAAACACTTGAGAAATCGTAAGGGAGTGTTAACTAACCCAAATCATCTGGTCCGAGGACTACAGGCATGATTGGATTTAAGTTTAAACACTTGAGAAATCGTAAGGGAGTGTTAACTAACCCAAATCATCTGGTCCGAGGACTACAGGCATGATTGGATTTGAGTTTAAACACTTGAGAAAGACTATCACAACAAAATGCAATCATGACTGAGAGAAGAATTCATTTAATAGTAGTACCTTTTGAGGTTATTTACATTCCACGGCCTAGGCACTACATGACTATCCAGGTCTTCTAGGAAGTATGCTCCAACGCCGGCCCTCGAGGTGATGCGATATGGACCTTCCCAATTCGGCCCCAGTTTTCCCCATGCTGGATTCTTTGCGTTACCTACCACCTTCCTTAGGACCAGATCACCAGGCTCAAGGGGTCTCAACCTCACATTGGCGTCGTAGCCCCGTTTGAGTTTCTGCTGGTAATGCGCCAATCGGACCATTGCGTTTTCCCTTCGTTCTTCAATCAGATCCAAACTCTTTTCCAGCTGCCCATCGTTGTTGGCTGGGTCAAAAAAGCTAGTCCTGTAGGTAGGGAACCCAGTCTCGAGAGGTATAACAGCTTCAGCCCCATAGGTCATTGAGAAGGGGGTCTCCCCAGTGGACCTACGAGGCGTAGTCCTATATGCCCACAATACGTGGGGTAGTTCTTCTACCCATCTACCCTTCGCATCATCCAGCCTCTTCTTTAGCCCGTTAACAATGACTTTATTAACAGCTTCGGCCTGCCCATTTCCCTGGGGGTAGGCGGGGGTGGAGTATCTATTTGTGATTCCCAGCTCATTGCAATAACTTCTAAAAGTTTTGCTATGGAACTGAAGCCCGTTGTTCGAGATGAGGGTATGTGGGACTCTAAATCTGGTGACGATGTTTTTCCAAATGAACTTCTTCACGTCTACGTCCCTGATATTTGCGAGAGGTTCAACTTCTACCCACTTGGTGAAGTAGTCAGTTCCAACCAGCAAGTACTTCCTATTTCCTGCTGCCTTAGGGAAAGGGCCTACGATGTCCAATCCCCATTGAGCAAAAGGCCACGGGCTGGATAGCGGATTGAGGTTACCGCCTGGCTGATGTATGTTCGGCGCAAACCGCTGACACTGGTCGCACTTTTTTACGTATTCGTATGCCTCTCTTTGCATATTTGGCCACCAATAGCCTTGAGTAATGGCCCGGTGGGCTAGGGACTTACCCCCCGTATGGCTCCCACATATCCCTTCATGCAGTTCCTCCAGCAGTGACTTAGCCGCTTCAGGGCGCATGCACAGTAAGTACGGACCTGAATAGGAACGTTTGTACAGTTTGTGGTCCTCGGACAACCAGAACCTCGTAGCTTTCCTCCGTATTTTGTCTGCCTCCCCTTTATCTTCGGGCAAGACATCGTCCCTCAGGAACTTGATGATGGGATCCATCCAGCACGGGTTGGTTCTGACGCAATGAACTTGGAATAACTTTTTTCTTACTTCCGTAAGCTCCTGCATGTCCTCAATGAGGATAACCCTTTGCAATGCCTGTGCCGAAGAGGTGGCGAGGGTGGCTAAGGAGTCTGCATGTGTGTTGCCACTTCTGGGGATGTGCTGCAGGTTGAAATATTCAAACTCTGATTGCAGGGTCTTAACTAGGTTCAAGTACCCCTGCATCCTCTCATCCTTCGCCTCAAATTCTCCCTGTACTTGGCCGACGATTAATCTTGAGTCCGAGAATACATCAACCGACTTTCCCCCCATCCTTCGTACCATCTTCATCCCCATCAGTAGAGCCTCATATTCTGCCTCATTATTCGTTGCTGAGAAATTCAACCTTAAAGCCTTTTCGATGGTAATTCTTTCTGGGGTTATCAGCACAAGCCCCACTCCAGAGCCCCTTTAATTTGATGCGCCATCAACGTACACCTCCCAGGGCGAGGGGCTCCGTGAGGAGACCATATCAACGGCCCTACTCCCAGCGCCCAGCATTGGTGTTACTTCCTCCAAAGGGGGCTCCGTGAATTCTGCGACCAAGTCCACAAGGACCTGGCCTTTCACCGACGTGCGGGGCATGTACTTGATATCAAAAGCCCCCAATATCGTCCCCCATTTGGCAATTCTTCCTGTGTAGTCGGCGCTTCGGAGTATTGCTCTTAGTGGGAACTGGGTAAGGACTATGACGGTGTGAGCTTGAAAATAGTGGGGCAGCTTCTTAGTACCCAGCACAACAGCCAGGATGGCCTTCTCTAGGGGCAAATAACGAGTCTCAGCTTCCTGCAGCGATTTGCTCACATAATAGACTGGTTTTTGCACACCACAGTCTGTTCGGATCAGCACCAAGCTTACAGCACTAGGAGCCACAGCAGTGTAGGCAAACAAGACTTCATCCGGCTCGGGACTGGACATGATGGGAGGTCTAGTCCTTAAGTTGCTGGAAAGCAATAGCACATTCCTCCGTCCACTTGAAATCCTTCCACTTGTTGATTAACGAGAAAAAAGGCCTACACCTGTCGGTTGATCTGGAAATGAACTTGTTAAGGGCAGCGGTCATCCCAGTCAGCTTCTGGATTTCCTTGGGGTTCCGAGGAGCTCGCAAGTTGTTGATGGCCTTTATCTGGTCGGGGTTAACTTCGATTCCCCTGTGAGTGACCATATACCCCAGGAACTTGCCTGATCCAACACCGAACGAACATTTGGAGGCATTCAAGCGTAGTCTGTGTCCCCTCAGAATTTCAAAGATATCCCGAAGGTCCCCAATATGCTCGGCAATAACCTTGCTTTTAACCACCATGTCGTCAATGTAAACTTCCATGCTTTTGCCCAGCTGTGGCTCAAACATTCTGGTCATCATTCTCTGATAGGTAGCCCCGGCATTTTTCAAGCCGAACGACATCACCTTGTAGTGGTAATTCCCTATAGGAGTCACGAAAGCCGTTTTGTTCTGATCGGCGAGGGCCAGTGGTATCTGATGATAACCTTGAAATGCGTCTAAGAAACTCATCCGAGGATGCCCAACAGTAGCGTCAACTAGTTGATCTATCTTTGGCATGGGAAACGGATCCTTCGGACAAGCTTTATTGAGATCAGTGAAGTCCACGCACACCCGCCATTTCCCACTCTTCTTTTTTACCACGACTGTGTTGGCCAGCCATTCGGGGTAAAAAATTTCCTTAATGGCCCCTGCCTGCTTGAGCCTCGTTACCTCCTCCCTGACTGCATCTGCGTGTTCCTTCGATGGTCGCCGGAGCGGCTGTTTCTTGGGGACTATGGTGGGATCTACGTTTAGATGGTGACAAATGAAATCTGGGCTTACCCCCGGGGCTTCCGCAGGGTCCCATGCAAATACATCAACGTTTCCTCTGAGGAATTCTATCAACTCTCCCTTCTCCTGAGGAGGCAGCATAGATCCGACTTGAAAGAACTTCTTTGGATCGTTATCAACAACTATCCTTGCTAAGCTTTCGCACTCTGCTTCTCCGGCCGAGGCTCCGGTGTCCAGCGCCGAGGGTTTTAATTGCTATAAACTCTCCTTGTTACAGTTTGAGGGCTCGGCATGCTGCTCGTGCTGGATGGCTGCCACTAGACATTGCCTGGACATAGCCTGATCCCCTCGGATTTCTTCAACTACCCCCTCGGAGGGGTACTTAATCTTCTGGTGCAGTGTGGAGGATACAGCCCCAAGGGTATGAAGCCAAGGTCTGCCTACAATAGCGATGTAGGGTGAGTAGGCATCCACCACTATGAAATCTACCTCCACAATCTCAGTACCGGTTTGCACAGGCAGTTTGATCTGCCCCCTCGGAGTGATCACATTTCCATCAAAACTGACTAAAGGGGAGCTGTACGGAGTCAAGTCTTCGGGGGACAAGTTCAGCCCCTTATATAGGTCTGGGTACATTATCTCTGCAGCGCTGCCCTGATCCACCATCACCCTTCTCACGTCATATCCGCCTATTCTCAGAGTGACTACTAGGGCATCATCATGCGACTGTACAGTTCCTATTTTGTCCTCTTCCGAAAAGCCCAAAACTGGGACATCTGTCCTAGGCCTCTTCGGCTCTTTGTTAACCTTGTCCGAGGGCACCCGAGCAACTGACAATATCCTGGATGGGCAAGACCCTGTCCTCCCTGGTGCAGCAAAAATAACATTGATCGTTCCCAAGGGAGGTTTTACAAAATCACCCCTCCTGGGCCCCGTGCTGGTTTAATTTCCCTGACCATATGAGTGGTGCAGGAGGTGCTTTAACCTGCCTTCGCCGACCAGCTGATCCAAATGATCCCACAGGTCCTGCAGTCCTCAGTAGTATGCCCATGGTCCTGGTGATACTGACAGTAAAGATTGTGGTTGCGCCTTTCAGGGTTTCCCACCATCTTGTTCGGCCTTTTGAAGAATGGTTCGTTTTTTATCTTATCCAGGACTTAGTGCACTGGTTCGCGAAAAACTGTATTGACCGTCTGGAAGTTCGCTGTGCTTTGTCCAGCCCAGTCCTTCCTCGGCCTGTTGTGATTCTGCCTGTCCGACCTGAAATCCCTCCCCTCCTGAGGGATAACCTTCTCCTTTCCCTTACTCTGCTGCTGATCTTCCTCAACTCTTTTGTACTTATCGATCCTGTCCATCAACTGGCGTATACTGGTGGCAGGCTTGTGCGTCAAGGACGTTCTCAGGGGATGTTCAGTGGGGAGGCCCAGTTTAAAAGAACTGATAGCCATGGACTCACAATCTTCCTCTACCTCATTGTATGTTTCCCAAAATCTATCCGAATACGACTTCAGAGTGTCACCCCCTTTCATGCTGACTGACAACAGTGAGGCCACGGACTGGGGAACTCTTCAACAGGTGACGAAACGTGAGCCAAACGCTTGTGTGAGCTCTTGGAAAGAGCTAATAGTATTTGCTTTCAGACCATCAAACCATCTCATGGCTATTGGTCCCAAACTGGAGGGAAAAACCTTGCACATCAGGGCTTCGTCCCTGGAGTGAACTGCCATCCGCTGGTTGAAATGACTTACACGCTCCACTTGGTCGGTCCGGCCATTGTAGATGGTGAATGTAGGTTGGTGGAAACGCCTGGAAAGTCTAGCACCCTCGATATTATGTGTAAAAGGGGATCTGGAGATCTGGTCCAAAGCTTTGCTCATAGCATCGTTCCCTGCGCCCCCTGGAAAGGAGCTCTGAGGGTTCCTCTCGTCATGACGCCTTTCCTCGTAGGTAAAAGAGTTGCTGACCGGCGTTCGATGTTTCTGTTTGTAGCTAACATCCTGCTCGTCCCCAGAATCTTCATCAGAATACGAGGGGCTGCGCTTCCTTTTCGCATGGCGCAACTCCCTTTTAAGCCTGTCTATTTCCTTCTGCATGTCTTCGTTCTTCTCTGCATGGGACATGTGGCTTTCCCCATGCGACTGGTTTTGATCGTCACGTGCGGTGTGTACACTTCCCTCACGATCCTGCCTCCGTTCCAGATGAAGAAAGGGATCGGTGTGCTTAGACGACCTGGACTCAGCTGGTCGTTGCCTTGGTTTAGCCATCTTTTGAGGTGTTGCTTCCACCTTTGCTCAAGCTGTTTCCCACAGACGGCGCCAATTGTAGGGTCCAAATTTGTTGGGCCAGGCACCAACTCTCTGTATGATGAGCCCAACAAATTCCCAACAATAAATTTATAGAGAATGGGTTAAACAACTGGGCTAGTGGTGGATTTAGCAACGGTCCAGATAAACAAAACCGATAATGAAAAAGAAAAAAGGATTGAGTCAGGCATTCAACAAGAACAATCCCTTTGGTCCGAAGAGGTTTACTATTTAAAGACTTAGTGAATACAATTTTTCTCTCCCCTCTCTCTGTGAGACTTGCTTCCCTTATATATACACCCTTTTCCCATCTTCACCGCACACTTGTCCTCCATCTAGGCGCCCACTTAAGTACTAGTCACATCAGTCGTTTGCTTTAACCCACAGTGAGTGGTGGTGGGTAAAGATACATTGTTCAGGTGTCTTCTCCACATAAATGCGGCCAGGAAAGTTGCTGCAGTGCATTAAATGTGGCGGTGGCAGCTTTATTGGTAAGATATTTCATGATAGCTATGCAGTTAGACATGCCCGAAGCTCAGCCCTGGCAAGGAGATCTTCAGCATATCTACTCGATCAAGTTCTGGACAGCTCCGTTGGGTAAGGTCCCTTCGGCCCAACTAGGTTGCGTTTGTCCCTTATGGGTTGCACTTCCACCAGGATGGCAAAGCATTAATACTTTTAACCTCTTCGGACAGAGAGTCGTATTTGAACTGGGTCTCAGGCCCAACATATGGCGTTGGGCTTTCTCACCCACATTTTTAATTATATAACTTTTTTAATTAGTTATTTAACTTTTTTTTTAAACAATCTTATGTATTTCTTAAATAATGCATACTCCCAAACTAATTTAAAACTTTATTAATAAGAATATTATTAAGCCAGATTTGTCCACACTTTTTCTGTCATTTTTTAAGTTTTACTTATTCCAACAAGAAAAACTGAAAAAGGGTCTTAATTTTTTTTTTTTTTTTTTTTTTTTTTACTACGTGGAATCTGCTTAATGGTTATTACAAGTTTACACATCTGTCCAAAAAAGTGGAGGAAGAAAAAATAGACATGACATCGCCGATTACCTCCAAAGGATGTAGATTTTATGAGATATTTCAAGATTTCCCTTTTTTTGAAATTATTTTATATTGTATGGTTCTCTGTGAAGGAAGATAATTTTTTATTGTATATAAAATATTCAACATAAATTCTTCCAACATTAGTGGTATAAGCCCAGTCAAATAGACCTAGAGAATAATGTGAAGAATATAAAATTTTTAATTAATTTTGTATAGTAACTCTTAATCATATAGTATATAGTAATATATTAAAGTGAAAGCTCAATCAAGAATCCAAAATTGATTTAATTAATGTCAAAAAGAAAAACAAAATTGATATAATTACACTCTAATTTTGGGTCAAGTATTCTTTTAAAGACTCTAATATTAAATGCCAAGTGTGTGTGTAAATATATATATATATATATATATATAATCTTAGCATCTTTAGATTTTAAATGGACATCAATTTCATACCAAGTTTTCTTATTTGAAGGAAAAGATTTTGCTGCAATCTTGTATGCAGCAATTATTGCATATAAGGTAAGGTGGCAACGAAAGAGAAGTGACATCAATTCATGGGTTAAGCTAGTTGTAGCAAATCCTCTTCCTATTAATGTGTGTTAATTATATTTGCTTGTGGAGAAAAAAGTAAAATATATTTCATGTCCATTCAATTAGTTCACATTTGTCAAAAGATTTTTTTTTTTTAAACACTATTTTTTTCCATCTATTTGTTTTGCATTTATCATTAATATTTTGACTTTCATTCCATTCTAACAAGAATATTCCGTTCTGGTACATAAATAGGTACACTATACCTAATATTTTTGTCTTTGTCAAAAGTCAGAAGCCTAAATTGGCCATTTGGACAAAATTTTGGCATGAAATGAGATCTAATTTTGTGGATTAGAGTTTGAGGTTCGGAAACACCTCATTTAAAAGGGTCTTTTGTTGTAATGCAAGTAACAATGAAAGACAAAGACTAGAATGACTACAATTTCTAAGAAACTAAGTACCGATATCTAAGTTATTTCCAATGCCATTGACTTGAAGTAATCTAATTCGAAATAAATTGGCTTGAAGTGAAATATAAGTAAACAAACTAATTCAAAGTGTTCAATTCAAAGTAAACTACAAAAACCATATCCTAAGTCATCATTCTAAAACCAAACTAACTGAAAGCAAGCACAGCAACTAGATACAAGAATCAAACTTAATTAAACTTGATTACAAAGTTCACGGAAAGCACTTACAAACATAAATTCTTCACTACTCCTAAGAACTACAATATCTCCTACAAAACTAAGTACGAATGATCTCAACAAATTTTTTAGTGTATTCGCGGTGTTCTTTTCTGTAGAATGTGCCTCTATTAATACTTAAGATTTTAGCGGTTATTATCAGTTTATGCCTTCCATGTGTTTCCTTGCTAATTCTTAATGACACTTTTCAAATATTCAACTAGTCTCAGTAAAATTTTGATACCACTTTTATAGGAAATGAAAAAAATTGTCAAAATATTAATTACTTTTTTTTCATTTTCCATAAAAACTTTCTTTGAATGGATTATTAACCAGTGCTCTAAGGGCACCCGTTAGCATTTTTTTTTTTTTTTTTTTACGTCTCAGTAACCTCTTATAACTTCTTTGAGGCAATTTTTCCAAAGTTAACTGCATCAATGCCATGTGTTTGCTTTTGCAGATGTGTGTTTCTAAAATTGCTCAAGGCCCTTAACTACGTTGAGGGAAATGCTCCACTCTGACCTCAACTATTCGAGTATTACTAGATTAACTCCACTTGTCAACATCCTAGCGCTACTCCTAGTTTTCAATTACTCCTATTTTTACTGGGGGCACCACGTCACCTACACCTTTTCAGTTGTGCGTTTCTTATTGTGATATCTATTTCATCCTAAAAGAATTATTTTAACCCCAACAGAAACCATTGCAAACAACATTTACACCATCGCAATTGTCATTTAAGCCCAAGAAGAGAAACGCGTGAAATGAACAATTGTCAGTCTGTCACCTAACCGTCAAGGGCCCCAAGTATAAATAGAGGACTCGTTTTCAAGAAAAAGAAACCTTAACAAACTTGCTTATACAATGATCATTCTCTTTGTTAATAGTCTTGACTTGAAAGCTGATTATAGAGATGTTTTGATGGGATTCAGGGCTGCTAAGATGGATTTCTTCAAGACTGGACTAGTGGCATTGATGGAGGTTGGTGGCAATAATTGTGGATGGGATGGGTATGGATTCGATGGGTATAGAGAGAAAATTAAAATAATAATAATAATAAAAAAATAATTATAAAAAAAAAACCAAAAAAATAGTAATTTATTTTTTTTAAATATAATTTTTATGTGCTCAAAACAGCATAGTTTACAGGATGCAGTTTAATACTGTACGTTAAAACTTAAAACTACATTGTTTTCAGCTTAATTGGAATTTAACAACGGCCCCAACAACGGGTATTGACAAAGGGACGCATATCAAAGCGTATTATACTTTTCGGATCCAAAATCTAAATGTTTAAACTTTAAGCTTTAGAGACAAAACAAAATGACCACATACTTTAAGAAAACAAAGTGCAATTTAATCAAATAGAAACATTCCTCATCTCTCTATAACATTTGAGACAAGTAAAGAATATTTCCATTCCTTCCATGATCCATCGCATATAATCAGCCCTACCAGGAAATTAAAATGGGGCAGAACCATGTCAAATTTTGTTAATTTGCAACAAACTCGTAAAGTATTATTATCACTGTTTCGATATCACTGTTAGCTTTTTATGAGACAGCATAAACAAAACATTTATGTTATATAGGGACGAACTGCTCTAATATATGTCATATAAAAATTTTATATTTTATAGAATCTTATACTAACAATTGAATTACTTTTCAACACCATTCTCTAGGTTAGAGAGTTTTCCAAATACGAATTGAACAACTCTTCTTGTTTGAGCTTACTGAGTTGCTGATCCACAGTTCAGCATTTCAGCTCCAGTACATAGAATCTTATACTAACAATTGAATTACTTTTCAACACCATTATCTAGGTTAGAGAGTTTTCCAAATACGAATTGAACGACTCTTCTTGTTTGAGCTTACTGAGTTGCTGATCCACAGTTCAGCATTTCAACTCCAGTACATGGTTATGACTTATGAGACAAATATGGCCCTACCTCACAAATCACAATTCACGAGTCTGCTTCAAAAAAAAAAAGCATTATCTGACATTATTAGCATCTTGGACTTCATGTTGAATCTCAGTAAAACTAGGGTCAAAGCTTGGGTCCAATGTACTAGAGCACTGGACCCAATCCCAGTCTGTAAAACTATATGCATTTTTAAATTAAGCACTACTAAAATCAAGTGAAAATTAACACAAATCACACATAGGTCACTTCCTAGTCAGGGTGAAGATCAATATAAGTTGGTTATGACTTATGAGACAAATATGGCCCTACCTCACAAATCACAATTCACGAGTCTGCTTCAAAAAAAAAAAGCATTATCTGACATTATTAGCATCTTGGACTTCATGTTGAATCTCAGTAAAACTAGGGTCAAAGCTTGGGTCCAATGTACTAGAGCACTGGACCCAATCCCAGTCTGTAAAACTATATGCATTTTTAAATTAAGCACTACTAAAATCAAGTGAAAATTAACACAAATCACACATAGGTCACTTCCTAGTCAGGGTGAAGATCAATATAAGTTGGCTCGCTGACACATGTATCATAAGCCTCTTCTTGTCAGTGTAGAGTAAATGTTCAATTTGTATAAGCTATAATGGAAAGATAAAAATCTGCATCCAAGGAAAGTTTCACAATTACAAAGATCACATCCACCATGCGCACTGTGACTGAATATAAAAATAGTTATACTAGTATAAAATCTATGAGCAGAGAAAGATCTACACATTCTGAATCCTCCAAAGCAGTGCTTCTATTTTTTTAAGAGCATTGCTTCTATATTTTCCTTTGTAAAGGCAGCTTTGAATTCCAATACAGTAGTTGTCCACATTGAGTTCATGGTACTATAAAGTAGTGATATATTACGAAGAGTTATTAGTATACTAGGGATCAAAAGTTCCTTTCCCTTCTCTTGTTTTCTCTTAATTCTACACCTATGTAATAAATAGCATATATTTAACAGTTTCTGTATAAATAATCAATATTCATTTGAATAACACCACATACAAACATCAATGTCATGATGATCCGTACCCTTACTGAACCTGTATGTCCTTTAAATCCAATCAACTACATCACTCTCCATAGCTCAAGATACCCCTGCACGGTCACTTTCTAATGACACAATTGACCTTAACAAAAGCAATTCAGCCTAAAATATGGGTGACAAGTAGGCCCCTTCCCAGATAGACAGCAAACTCTAAACCACTATAGGCTGTAGCTGCCTTGGGAGGCCGAATTTTGGACAGAATAAACATAAATAAATAAATAAAATTCAATCATTGGGTTTTTGAAAATTGCAGTTTCATTAAACAATAATCAGCGTCTGCTTGTGGGCTGTCCAACAGAATACAAAGTAACATGTGTTCTAAAGGTACATCTCTCACCTTCAAAATATTGAAGCTCTGTTTCTCACAAGTCATATCTCACATTCCATCTACCATTAACATCAGCATTGAAAGTCCAATTGTTTTCCCTGATCTGCAGATACGGAACCTGAAATAAAAGATTTCAAAACAAAAAAGAACAGTATCAGTATCAGATAGTGAATAAATGCAACCTTTAAAAACAAGAAAACACAAGGTGAAGACCAAGAGGTGAAATGAATTTGAAGCCTTTACAGTACAACTGTAATTTTAGGTATTGAGTAAAATTATAATTCAATCAACAAAATTTATAAGACTAGACAAAAATTCCAATATTTCAGCACAAGCAATCCCTTTACACTTTAAGCATTCTTGTCACTAAAAATTGACTTTGAGGAATGAACACCATCAAGAATGGACAATAGAACAACAAAAATTGGGATATAAAAGATCTAGGCATCGGGTATCATGGGACATGCATAAAATGCTAGCTGAAGGTTCTCTACAAAGGGCTCCAAAAATGTACGTGTTTGAGTCTCAGTAATAAGTTTTGGCCAAAAATATACCTTTTCAAGCACTTCATAGCCAAGTTTTAGCCTAACGTCTTGCTCCTTCTGAAAATTGAATACACTCCAAGAAAATTCAGCAGCTGCTCTTGACTTCGTCTGCCAAAGCATAATGACATATTTTCGGCACAAGGACATATTCATTACAATCTATTGCTTCAAAAGCTATATGAAAAAAAAACGGTCACACCAGAAAGGCAAAAAATTTCACAAACCCCATAGAAAACACTAACCTCTTTAAATTCTTTGTCCACATCACATTGTCCCTTAATAATAAAGCTTAACAGGCCATTAGTTGTGACTGGAAATGACTTTTTTCCACGTACACTGTACCGTAGCTTCTCACGCCTATCATATTGTGCGCCAACCCCAAGGCTTGCTGATAACTACAATTGAATATATCGATTATAGTTTAACAATTAAAAAAAAAAAAAAAAATGCACATAAAACAATCTTAAGCCATCACTGCAATCATTAAGTTGAAACACACTTCTGGGTAGAAATGCCTTATCGCTGCACTAAAATAACTCGGAGCTCCAATTCTTGTATCTAGCTCCCCATGGACCTGAGCCAAACAAATACAAAGGATATAAATAAATAAAACAGGCTCAATAAAAAAGTTTGAAATAGCACTTATACTTGATTATGACTTTCAATTTTAGAGCATTTGCATCAGCTCATATAAAAATGTGTGCCTATTTTAGCATAAAAATCTTCTTTTTCTATTTTACATAACCATTTTTCAAAAACACCCACAACGGATTATTTATTCAATTGTCAATTTTATCAAAATATCAATATTTTGATTTTTTAATTGTTTCTCTCTCACATCACAACTACCATCCACTCTCTTCCTTCATCCTCCAAAAACATAAAGAAAGAATCAAAAATGCAAAATACACCGTTGTACTTTGTAGCCATGTAAATTTACACTGTTACTGTAACTAAAATGGAAAATGGACCATAGATGCATAACTTTCGCCAGACTAATGTGGGTGATTTTTAAGGTTAATTGGCCAAAATTTTGCATTCACAAGGACTGATGCAAGTGCTCTTACTCCCTAGGCAAAGAAACCCAAGTTGGAAAAAAAAAAAAGTAATGCCACAAAACCCCATTTACTAAACATGATTACTGAGTCATGGCAGTAATACAAAAGCTCCAAATTTCAAGAATTGGAGAATTGGGAAACACTAGTACATATAGCAGTCTACATAACATCAAACCATAAACTTAGCCAAACATAGGTGAAGACAACCCGACCAAGGTATCCAACCTGAACTCTAATTGCAAAAAAAAATTGTACTAAAAAAATTATCCACTGAACTTTGTCTAATAACTTTCCAGCATTTCAGTTCAATCGCACAAAAAAATAAAAGTAAAAATAGGAGCAGCAATAGCAGATTGTATAGCACCCAAAAATCCAATCAAAAGGCACTAACATTCCCATAACAAAAATGGCCTAACTTTAATCTCATTTTTCAAATACATTTCAGTGTAACCAAACACGGCATAGAGGAAAAGGAATGAGAAGGAGAGTACCTGCAAGTAGGTTTTGGAGTCGATTGGCAATTTTTCCTTGGCGTGGATTCGTAGAGAATTGGAATAACCACCATATCTGAGAGAAGTCTCCATTTGTGATTTTGAATAAAAAATAAAAAAATGAAATTGGAAACCCTAAGCCCCAAATGATAAAACCCTAATCCAAATACAGACAACCCAAACTCTTCAGAATCATATTCATATCATATGTTTATCTTTCAACTACTGGTCACGGTCTCACAGAACAGAAGGTACTAAAGGGTATCACGTGTCCTTCCTTTACCCAATCCAAATTTGCCACGTTACGTTTTTTTTTTTTTTCTTTTTATAACCGTATCGGATTCAAACCGTGCCGGCCGCTATTTTCCTTTTTCTTTAGAATTTTCCTTTTTCTTTAGAATTGTCCTCTTTTGGGGCCTACGTTGTCATCTAAGGAAGGGTGGAGATTTATTTTTGGCCAAGATTTTTGTTACTTTAGGTTACGTATATTTTATATTTGTCTAGTTTCAATGTGATATTCATGCACCTTTTTTTTGTATCACTGAAGTTTTTGACTTAAAAAAATATATATATTTATTAGATTTTTTTTTTGAGTTTTAACCTATAAGAGAGTTTGGAACATTATTTTTCATTTGAACTTATCATTGACATCACTTTTATTATACACCAATCATAATAAATCATGTCAATATTCATTAAAAAAAAGTTATGAAAAATATTGTTCAGAGAGTGACATTAAACTAGGCCACATGTTATAGAATCAAAAATTGTCTTTGAAACCTTTTTTCTAATAAAAGTCTCTTTGCTTCGTTATTATAATTTTCACTGCAGGGTTGAAGGCCCAAAACATATATTGGGCCTTGGGCCTTAGCCGAGAGCATGATTAGTCCGAGGAGCAATGAATAGTAATGAGTGGTTCAGACTCAGGATTTAATGAGTAAGATGCAAATAGGAAGATGTTCCGAGGAGTAATATCTCCTCGGATAAGCTAAAAAACAGATTAGATGTATATCTTATTTGATCAAGGTAATCTTCCAGGATACTTTAGTGACAGGGACGTGTATTTCTAAGTGTACTAGAGGGCTGGGATTTCAGAAATATCTAAGGGAAAGCTGCTGCCAACGCATTTAATGCACTACAGTTACTTTTCTGGCCGCATTTATATGGAGAAGACTTCTGAATAGTGCTGTCTTGGCTACCATAACTCATAGAAAGCCAAAAGGGGTGTCTAATGAGACGGGCACTCAAGTGGTGGCTTGAATGATCAACAAATGGAATGCCAAGATCATTAAGAGAGAGATATATATAATGTAAGAGACCCTTGAAAGAATGCAATTGAAAAATTAAGGAAGAAACACTGTAGCAGTCTAGAACCAAACTTGTAATCATAATTTGCAAGCAATATACTAAAATCAGTCTTCTCGGATTTGGTCGATGACGTTTTTCTTTAGCAAACATCTATTATCAAAATATCATTCTCTACAAACTTATTGTTTTGGACTTGAGTCCATACACCTTTTGGGCTAGAAGTTCAAATCTAATCTTTACAATCGCTAATTCACTAAATTCTTTAAGTTTAAGAATTACTTTTTTTTTTTACCACCGCACACCCTTAGTGCGATGATCACTCCATAAGTATAAGTGCTTGTGAGGTGTGGGGGGCAAGAGCCGGAGATCAAGTCTCCAAGAGGGAGTTTTCACACACATATATACTTAGATTATACTATAATAGAATTTTTATCTTGTATCCAAACAAGAATAACTTTTTTTAACGAGTCTCTTTGCTTAGTTATTATAATTGTCACTAATTCTCTAAATTCTTAGTTTAAGAATTGTTTCATTTTTTTTCCTTTGACAATTGTTTTATCTTGATGTTTCCAACAAAAACGTCCATAATTCAAATTTCCCTATCCCAATTCTTGATGTATCATATCAAAAAAAGTTGAGATCACCAAATCATAGATAGTGTACATATTGGTGATTTCAATATTACTATTAACTATTGCATTGTTGGTTTATGAATAACAAAAAAAAAAATACTGAATTATTGGAACATAATTGAGGTTTTGAAATCGGGTTTCAATTTTTGGAGAGAAATGAATGCAGTTATTGATCATAGTAAATTTCTTTTCGTACAAGCTTGAGAGATACAGGTGGAACAGTGTGACGCAAATCTTGCACCACATAGTACAGTTTGAAGCAAAACTTGCCCGATTGCACCACGTTCACATCTTTAGCCTTCCTTGCCAGAGGATGGGCCACCTACACTGCTTGAATTTGATTATGTGACGCTATAGTACGAATCAGAGTTTTATTTTGTATTTTTCAGTGAGAAAAAAGAGTTAGGAGTAGGATTTATATGGGCATATAGGAGTTCAAAAAGTTAGGTCTGCAAAACTAGAAATATACAGGTGGGTGAGACTCAGAAAAAACAAAAAACTGGAAAGAGAAAAGAGGTGTGACAACATGTGTTTCAACTCAAATATAAGCCTGCACTTCCACACATGCAGACTACAGACCAATGGCCCCGTTAATTTGGCATTCTATCATGCACTTAAAATAAGTGTAGCGCTAAAAATCCATGGCCATTAATGTAAAACTTCATAAATATAAGTAAGCAGTAAATACATCAAAATTCCCAGTCAGGTGTTGCTCTTGGCTGTATTTTTGTCTGCGCGATGAAACATAAAGCCAATCCGATGGGTGGTGAACACTGTAATAATAATAATTATTATAATAATAATACCCACTCGTCATATCTCATCAATAAACTCCAGAAGATCATCAACCTCCTGCCTCAAGGCTGTAATTTTTTGCTGCTGCAAAGCAATCCGATTCTCAATTTCCCGTCCCCCAGACTTTTTCTCATAGCCGTCCACTACCATTGAGTGTTTTGCCATCAGCTTCTCTTGCAAATCTTTCTCCTTAACAACCAGCTCCTCCACCTATACAAACAGTCAAAAAAATTAGTAATTACATACAGTAAAACAATGTGTAAAGCAGTTAAGATAGTGTTAGTGATCCAAACATATAGATAATACTTTGTTGAGTAATAGAATTCCAACTTCTAATGAGTTGAACACTGACGAGTATTTGAGTTTATTTGCAACAAAAAAGTTACACTAATGTTCAGTTTGATTTGCGTTTCAGTGCAAGCATACATAATATAGGCAACAAATAAACAGCAACTGAACCTTGGGTAATATCTGAGAGGCCTGCGGAGAAGATTGCAGGAATGCCAGCAATGGTTTCAAATCTTTTGAAAGATCTTTCAACAAACCATCAAATGCTTTCCGAGCTGCTTTACAAGCTTGGACATCTCCTGTCCTTGAAAGGTCACGTAATGATGCCTCCAGCTTATCATGAATCGTTAAGCATCGGTTGACGTTATTTTGGAACTGTTGAATTACTGCTAGTACCTGAAATAATGGCAAGGCACATATATAATACTAATACTTCTTTCCAATTGTAAATTATGATTTTATGTAGAAAACAATCATCTACTTACCTCATCCCATTGCAACTTTGCCAAATAGGACGGTGAAGACTTGGAGATTGCCAAATCTGCATGCACGTATATAATGCCAGCAACAAAAAGAAGGAAGAATCCAGAAATCAACATCAATGGCTCCCTTAACATTGAAAGATTGCTGAACTTGTAATAAACCTGCAAAATAACCAATAATAATCATGGGATGCGAACATACAGAACAATAAAGGCCACAGAGCATAACACTGAATTTTCTTCTTAATTTAATTTTGGGGGGAGTAGGGTTGGGAAAGGCGCAAAAAGATCATCAATTTAATTTTGAGAACTAGAAGATAGGAAAGGAAAACCTTGTACATGTAAATTGTATGCCAAAAAATTTAGGTCAATAAAGGAGGCACTGTCAATGAATTCTAAAAAATTTAGGTCTCCAAGGGCCTGTTTGGTTGGTGAGTTCAAAAAACAATTTTCAAGTGTGAAAAAAGTAGTTTAAAAAGTGCAGTGAAAATACGTATTTAAAGTATTCACAATGTAAAAAATGTGTTTGGTACCATATTCCTAATAACATATTTTCAAAAGTAAAAAAACACAATTGTGTGTTTGGTACGTGTATGTGTTTTTTTAAATAAAGTAGATATTTATCTGACATGGACATTTTTTTTTTTTTGGTTAAAGAGAGAAAAACTCCTTCAAAGTTCAGACTCATCTCTCTCTCACTCCTTCAGACTTCCTACCATCTCTCTCTCTCTCTCTCTCTCTCTCTCAACGGCACCTCAGCAGTCCAGGGTCCCAGCCTCCTTTCACCATCGTGACTTCACATCCCTGGCTACAATTTGAAGAATCAAATATGCTGCACAGCTAATTAATTTTCAGCCCAAATTCTGATCTAAATGCAAATTTGCTTCTCCTTTGTTGTTTATTTCTTTTATTTTTCTTTGGCTGTTTGATTTGGTTTGTGTTTTGTGGGCAGGGATTAAATTCAAATGGGTTTTGCTTGATTTGAAAGAAGAGGATCACCAAAATTGCAAAACAGCAAACACCAAAATAATAATAATAATAATAAGAGAAGAAAGAAGAAGACCACCAGTGTGGGTTTGTGCAAGAGAGATTGAAAAAAAAAAGTCATGCAGGAGAGAGAAGAAAAAGTTGTCTATGTGCTGTCCGCATCAGTGGGTCCCACAATTTTTAATATATTTGCAACAATGCCACTTAGCATTGTTACTCAAAAACTGAAAACTGCTCGTGAGGTGTTCTCAAAATACAGTGTTTAAACACCATAAATTGAGAACTGTGACTCAAACACCCTTAGTTAAACACTCTTATCAAACACATTTTTGTTTGAAAAGCACGTGCAAAAACATCAAGGAGTTGGGGAAAACAAGAAACTTGAGATGGAATTAGGAGCTTTAAGGCATCAAGCCATCAAGTGTTCAGCTGAAGCAATCGCAGCAAATATAACACAAAGGAGCCTCCCTCCTACAAAATCTCCTATCCATGACCACTCCAAGACCAAGGATGAGGAAAGAGAGGATGAAAACAGCTTTTTGAACCTCAACATGTTTTCCTACAAGGAGATCCACCCAAAGGAGAGGCATTGCATAAACACCATTAGGCTAAAATAACAAGTTTTTTTTTTGGTTAAAAAGTACATCATTTGGTTAAAATTTCTATTCTATAATTACTTATATAAAAAAATGACTATTCTATAATTCGGATGATTAGTTGCTTCAATAGAGTACATTACTGCTGTCCTACAAACTATCATAGGTTTTGCTGTCATGTTTTGAAAAGAAGTGATCGTAATACCTGGAAATGCTGATTATGCTCCGGCACAGCATTGGTCTTTTCCAGCACAATCACTGGTCTACCAATGACATCTAAGTGGGAAAATTTTGTCTTCAATGGATCATGTGCACAGAAAAAAAATAAATAAGGAAAATCAAATATTTAAAAATGAAAAAAAAAAAAAAAAAAACTGAAAAATTAAACAAGGAATCAAAAAATTTTTGGCATGAGAAGTAGATCTTTTCATACCTCTTGCCATTGTTTCACAGGAAAAGGAACGGATACAGAGATATCTGTAGAACCCTCAGGCAAAACAACCTGTAATTCACATGCACCATGTCAAGGCTAAAGAGATGTATTATTCTAAAACTGACAGCAATTCATGCCTATAACACTTCCTGGCCACACATGGACTACATATTGCAAAGAAATAATTCCTAAGCAGCCTGTAATGACCGTATGACAGAAAATACAGATTAAAAAGAATACTGGAATGAGAAAAAGGAGGAAATTACATAGAGAGCTAATGGGGATGACATCAGCTTCAAAAAAATTTACTCAATAGACAAGTTCACCATAATCCAGGGCAAGGGGGGAGGATCACTGCACTCTCTCTCTCTCTCTCTCTGAATATTTTGTTCCATTTTTGGAAAAGCAAACTTCAGCCTAACATCAACCCAAACCTACCCACCTCATGAGGCCCATGCATGGAAATGAATGCAAGTACGTAACTCAATATAGTAATAGATCACAAAAGAGCAGTTCACTCCATATTTAGTTGTTAAGGTATTCAACAGTTGGGGAATGTTCAATTATTATAGCAGCCTCCAAGAAACTCCTTTAACCCTAGCCCCACTTTCTTCAGTTGTCCCATCCCATCCCATCCCATCTTATTATTGTGTGTGTTAGCTTTATAAGATACTGGCTTTTCTAAACAGAATTGGGGTGGGGCAGGTCCAATGCCATGTGTGCCACATCAATTTTCATAAATACATAAGAAATATAATATAAAGGGGCCAAAAATCAATTATCAAAATATTATCATATTACTTGCCTTCACAATGAGAGTGTCAATGACCACCTCGTTCATGGGGCAACCAAAAGAAAAGTCAAGGTAGCGCCTTCCCTCCGCCTGAAATAAGAAGTCCTGAAGTGGCAAGCCATATCCAATGGTAAAAGCAGTTCTCCAACCACCGAACATTGGATACCTAGGTTCAATTTCCAGTTCTGTCTGCAATCAGAGAGAAAACTAGTCAAGATCACGAATCAATTCAGATTTTCAGTCTACACAAATTGGAGAAAAAAAAAAAAAAAAAAAGCAGACCTTTTTAGAATCACTCCATAAATTGGATGTTGAAATGTTGCCAATTTCATCCCTATAATAAACAGAGTGAGCTCTTGGAGGCAATTTCGCTACAAGACTCCTAACAGCTGATGCACCTCCTACATAGCGTCTTGACTGATAATCAAGCCTGCAGCAGGAAATAAGCCATAATTGAATCTGATTAACAAAGAAATCAGCATAAAAATAAAAATAAAATACAACCCTAGAAAGAAAATGTTGACAGACCTAGAAAATTCTCCCTTGCTTCGAGCACCTCCATGGACAAGATTGTAATGCTCTGTCACCTGCACGTTGCCCCAATGGGAAATCTCTATCTCCCGTACCAACTCTTGAGCAACTACAAAGGGTTGGTTCGCCTCAAAATGAACACCTATAGGTGAGTAAGAGAAGGGAGGAAGATTCTCATACGGACCATACTTAATCTCGGAACCATGAATCTTCGTATTTTCAATTTTTGTATAGGATTCAATTCTTGCCTCAGGCAGTTTAACAATGAGTGATTGGACCTTGACAGTGTAAGGGGAGAGAAAGTGTGCAGTGTCAGAGAAAACTACTAGCTGTATGTTAGCTTGAGTAATTTCCTCAGGGAATGGTTGCAATGCATGTGTGAAAACAGCCAAGACATCCAAAGTGAAGGTCTCCCCCTTGCCCAGTCCCTTGGGTAAAGATGCTGAATAAAAAGTCAAGGCAGGAGGCATTCCTTTAGGGTGGACAACTTCAACAGGTAAACTAACAGCAGAAGCCTTCACCTTTCCTTTCCCTTCATTAGATGTTGCCGTCAAATATGCCAAATTCTTAGCCTGATTATCAGGAATTGTCAATAAAACCTCTGAAACCAAATCATTTCCCGCATTCTCCACCTGCAAATTATGGTAGAGAAAGAGTCAACTTACAAAATCACAAGTATAGACAAAAAATTCCCTTTAGTCTCTCTCAAAAACTTCCTGGCAAACTTTGGATGCACCTCCTAGTTTTACTTGATTTTGATTTATCCTTTTTGTAGAGGCAACATCACCTTATTCCAGAATCATATACCACAAAACTCTTAACAAATTATCAGACCGAAAGAAGATAAGAAAAAAGAAAAGATTCAACTCATATTTTTATTCATATGAATAAAATAAAAAGACAAACTTGTAGAGTCAGTAAAAGGCAGATATCAGGCACCTTTAATGTTGAAGTGATGCGCGCAATTTGGGAAGTCAAATCAATCTGCAAGCATGGAAAAACATGTTCAATAGCAGGTATCAAGGATCAACCGCATTAAAAAATCACAAAGATAAATGAATCATGATTAATAGCTAGCAGTCTTCAGCAAGGAATGTGTACTAATTTACTAGAAAAGGATCCTCTCCATTTTCCTTGAAATGGAGAGGATCCATTTCATTGTAAGGATTTAGAAGTTCACAGATGTAAAGATCAATTTAGTTATATTTTCATGTAATTTAAGATCAGTTATCATCCCCTTTATTTAATAATTCAATAGTTACAACACGGAAGGGGGGATTTGAACCCTGAATGTCACTTTTGGAAACACCAGAAGGTGCCAATTGAGCTACCAAGGCTCTTGGCAAAAATAACGGGGTACTATGTACACCTTTGGGTGTCTGGAAGCTAAATGTTCACCACAAAATAGACGTTTCCCATTTGAAGGCAAAAGTATCTTAAATTCTTAATCTCTGGAGGTTCGGTTTTGCATCTGAATCAAGGACGAGAAGCTGAACATAAGTAAATAAAGAACAGACCGCTAGCTATAACTTCG
Organism: Quercus glauca; assembly: GCA_023736055.1. Lineage (NCBI taxonomy): Eukaryota > Viridiplantae > Streptophyta > Magnoliopsida > Fagales > Fagaceae > Quercus > Quercus glauca. The sequence continues at coordinate 85,658,978 of CM043316.1, read as the reverse complement.
AGAATTTCTCATCACATTAGCCAATAACCTTTTAGGCCAAATGGCATTTCTTGATGTTTGCAATAGAGATGTCCAGGTTTCAAATCCCCCTCCCCCACTCAAAATGTATCCCAAAAAAAAAAAAAATTGTCATTGTTCTATTGGGTTTTGTAATCTCATTCATTTTAAGGGCTTGATTGGTTTTCCAAATAAAATTCTACGTCATTTGATACCAAAAAAAAAAAAAAATCTAAAATAAGAAATTTTGTGAGAACTTCCTACTTCTTAAAATGATTCGATTCAACATGAAATGAAAAACCATCAAATTCCTTGCGGATCTTAAAATTTTCATATATAAATCGCTTTCCAAACACAGCCTCATATACATTTCATTTGACATTACAAATGCTTTATCAATTTCAGATTTTGATAATTAAAACCCTAAAGAAACATATCCAAAAGCGTAAGAAAAACAAAATTAGATCTGTGTTAAAACCCTAAACCCTAGAGAACTAGGAAATGCGAGGGTGAAATGGAGAAGTTGAGGGAGAGAGAGAGAGAGAGGAGACTTACACGTCGGTCAACCTTGGAGAGGATGAGATCCGATAGCACTGGCACTGAAAGTAGAGCGATCGTGAAGACAAGTACATCCAACCTAACTCCTATCTTCATCTTCGTATCTGATTTGATTTCCAACTTCCAAGGGCTTTTGGTTTGAGAGCTAATGAGCTATGGTTTAGTCAGTTTACCGGTTAAACGAACCAAGACTATATGGTCTTGTCTTTCGCGATAACCAAAACTGTGGGTTTTTTTTTTTGGTTTTTTTTTAATTAAAAAATATATTGCATATATGGTTTTTTTTTAATAAAAAAATTATATATGTCATTTTTAAAATTTCTTTTTTAAGATTTAGTCATGTTAATACTTAATTAAAAAATAAACTTTCATTCCATAAGAAAAAATCTTAACAAGGTAATTTAAGGAACAATATTTAAATACTATACTTAAAAAACTTAAGAGGTGAACTTAAGGAAAAATCCATATAATATAATATGGTTGGTTTATAAAGTTTAGTAGTTTACACATTAATTAGTTCTTTTTTGTAATGTTTAAATGATATATTTTAGTTTTATGGGCAGAGAATACAATAGTCTGGCTCAAGGTTATCAAGATCGAAGTCCTACACAGGATTGGTGAGAGGGTTCAAATATCGGATTTTAGGATTGATATGAGTATCGTAAAATTTTACTTTCTGATTTAAAAAAATAGTAAAAAATAACCATAATTATAATTCATAATATATATTAAATAAACAATACAAATTAGTGAAATTACTAATAAAGTACCAAATTACAAATCACTACAAGAAAAAAAAAAAACCTTATTGTAACGAAATTTTTTGTTGCAATTAACTTCAAATTATTGTAATAAACCTCTATTGCAATGAAAAATTTTTTGTTGCCCGCTGTTGTGATAAAGTCTGTGGCAATAGAATATTGCAACAAAAATTTCGTTGCAATAGAGTTTGGTTGCAATTAAATATTTTTATTATAATTAAAAATACTTTATTGTAACAAAAAATATTGTTGCTACAATTTGTTGCAACAAATTTTTTGGCCAAATTTTCAATCCTATATCTTTCATGCAACTAAAAATCTTTACAAGTTCTTCCAAGCACCATTTCAAATATGCGTAATTTTTTGACAAAATAACGATAGCAAATCTGGATTCTTCTATTGCTTTAAAGAGTTCTGCCAAATTAGGCTTTTCTTTTGCAAATTCTTCATCATCCCTAAAGGTGAGAATGCTTTTATTTTTCAAATACCTATATAGATGGTCAATAAAGTTTTTACAAGTGTCCGTGGAGGGAATTTGCAAAGTAGACTGATGAGGGGTTCTATGTAGTAAGTTAGTCAACGTTTCAAAATTTAAAACTCGAGATCTATATTAAAACTCGAGTCCCAAAGACTCGCTTTGCGAGTGTTTAGCTGGATGACTTGGACTGAAAATGCCACATAGATCTCGAGTCTTTAAGACTCGAGTTCCATGCAAAAAATATGTCCCGTTCAGGGAGCCCTATAGTGGCGTTTTTAAGTCCTATAATGACGTTTTAAAGCCCTATAGCAACGTTTTCCTGCAAAAAAATTTTATAAGTGTGCTCACCCCATACCAGGTTCAGGGAGCCCTATAGTGGTGTTTTTAAGCCCTATAGTGGCGTTTTTAAGCCCTATAGCGGTGTTTTCCTGCAATTTATGAAACTCGATTTTTTAAAACTCGATTTCCACGTGGATTTTTTTCCACATCAGAGCTATCCTCTTACAAATCGAGACTTAAAAACTCGAGTTTTATCTTGGAACTCGAGTTTTAGACACTCGAGATTAATTTCAGCATTGTTTTGAAACATGACAACTAACTAAATTTTTTTATATTTATTGTTATTTGGAAAGGGTGTTCGGTGTCTGTGCCTTTAAAACTAAGAAATACATCATATTTTCGTTGAGTTGTTAAAGAAGAAGATGGTGATGATCAAGGTTATTAGGATCAAGATCCTTCATGGGATCGGTGAGAGAGTTCAGGGATTGGTACAAGGATCGTAAGATCCTACTTTCCGATTAAAACAAATACTAAAAAATATCCATAATTATAATTCAATATATGTTAAAGAAACATTGAAAAAAAAAAACTAATTTTTGATACAAATTAGTGAAATTACTAATAAAGTACCAAATTACAAATCACTACAAGAAAAAAAAGCCTTATTGCAACGAAATTTTTTGTTGCAATTAACTTCAAATTGTTACAATAATCCTTTATTGCAACGAACAAAATTTTGTTGCCCATTGTTAGCAGCCACATGACCCACATCATCCATTAGATAATCATCAAAATATCTTAATACTGCATTTGGGGGGTTTTTGTTGCAATAAACTTCAAATTGTTGCAATAAACCTTCATTGCAACAACAAAAATCTTCGTTGTGACAATAGACTATTGTAACAAAAATTTTGTTGCAATAGAGGTTTGTTGAAATAAAATATTTTTATTATTATTATTAATACTTTATTGCAACAAAAAATATTGTTCCTATAGTTTGTTACAACAAATTTTTTATTGCGATAGGTTACTATAACAGTGCGATTGATCATTATAAACAACATTATCGTCATTGTTAGTAGCTACATGACCTGAATCATCCATTAGATAATCATTAAAATCTCTTAATATTGCATTTGGGGTTCATTCACTTCATTTCATTGGCACACCAAACTCAGATTCATCCCTAATAGTATGAACTTTTTTATCATTTTCACCTAGCCAAAAAAAAAAAAAAATGGAAGTTTATATTTAAAGTTTTATCAATTTGGGTTAAGGCCACTAACTAATTTGTTTATTACATTTTTTTTTAATATCAATTTGGGGCATTTGGGCTCCATTAGGAGGCCCAAAAAAAGATTTTTTTTTTTTTTTTTTTGTTTGAATTTTCCTTTATATCACATGATCTTTAGTATCGCTATGGGATCGAGATTGGGATCCTATAAGATCCTAAGATCCAGATTGAGATCCCACATGAATTTGACTGTAGTAGAAATCCTAATGAGATCCAGGATGGTTTAAGGATGTTGGATCTTAGAATCGTAATTGAACCCTAAAATCCCCATTACATACAATAACGCCTCGAGTTTCAGTCAACTCAGCAACTCAACATTAGGTATCTCTTTTCCCTTTCTATCTCTCTCTCCCTCTTGTTCTCACTCTATCTCTATCATTACATCTCTGTAATGTTCAAAATTGGGTTTAATTTTTTGTTTGCTAATTAGGTATAGTGTCGTAATCATTGCCCAAAACAAACAAATTGAAACTAGTTACATACTTAGGTCTTAGACACCTACAAATAGGAAATAAATGAACATGTAATTTTTTAAAAAATAATTAAAGATAGAGCATTTTTTTTTATTAAAAAAAAAAATTTCTTTCAGAGATCAAAGTGCTACTTAGTTCTTCACTCTTTGAAGTTGTTTCTCACAACGAATCGTGACCCTTTTTATAGGGGGATTTTAGGGTTATAAATCCCTTAATATACTCTATATTTCATACTCAAAATGTGCCAAAATTATGTAATACACACTTAGGTGTCAAATTTTCCTATTGACAAACAACTTTTAGGGTTTTTGGCTGTGACATGCATATTAATGGAGGAGCCATGTGTAGGCTTGATTTGTAACCTTAGCAAGTGACTCATTTGCCTCCCACCACAGTGGCCTCAAAATTTTGGAATCCTTCTATAGAATTTCATAGATAAATTTTTTGCATCAACTAGGAACTTTGGTGCATCAATGTACTCACTAGTAAAGGTTTGTGAATTTAGGTGTTTTTGAATAGAAAACTCATGATGTGGTACTTAAGATAAGTGGTTGAGGAGAGGTTTATGGCAGTTTATGCTTAAGGAATTAAGAATCATTGTATTGAAAGTTGAAACGAATACTTCTCCTAATGAAAAAAAAAAAAAAAGTGCAAAGTGGGATTGTAGGGACTGGGTTTGAGCATTTTTGGCTTTGGATATGTGGACTCAAACCCAACTAGCCCAATACAATGAATTTGTAGAGAGCGGGCCAAAGAACTAGGTTTTAGCGCATGGACAACAGTCAATATGGCTTGCATGGAAATCGAACAGAGATGAACTAAGGTTAAGAAAATTTGTCCTCGGCACAGTCCGATGAGCTTTTCTTTAATTAATTAATGAATAAGAGTGATTACAGGAATTCTCCCGCCCCCTCTCTATGGGGGGTTTCTCCTATTATATAGTCCTCCTTCATTGATCTCCGCCTTCCACTTGTTGATCATGCAAGCCTATACCTGAGTGCCTGTCTTATCAGCCGTCTTTCCAAGCCTCCTGTGAGTTGTAGCAACCAAGACAGCACTGTTTAGAGGTCATTTCTCCATTAATGCGACCAGGGTGTCAGTCGCGGGCATTTAATGTGGAGATGACAGTTTTTCCTTGGGATGCTCTGGGAGGCTGCCCTTGATGACTTACCGCCCTTCCTTCCTATGATCTTGGCTGTCCGAGGACAGGGGCCTCCTCGACAATGTCTCTTGGCAACTTGGGCCCTCTACTTTCATCCTCGGACACTTCTATCTCCTCGGCGTGGGCCTTGGGCCCAATATAAAGTGGGCTTAGGCTGCTGAATTCTTAGGCCCCACAGGGATATTTTATGAGTAGGTTAAGGTTTAGGATTGATAGTAAAATACATAGGGTTTGGCTTACCTTACTTTTTAAACTAGAATCTTCCTTTATTTTAATGAGAAACTGTCATATTATCCATTAACTAAATAAAATGTGAAGATTAAAACCCACTATAACTTATCATTATTATTTAAAAAAAAAGGAGATATCTAGTTAAAAAAAGTAATCGAGGTAAGCCAAACTCAAATGCATATACCAACTTGAAATTATTATGGACAAAATTTAGCTACAAAATTAATTGTAACCTTAAATTACAACCTTATTCAATATCTTTTTATTGGAGGTGAATTTTGACAAATTCACTATTGGATTACATCTACATCTTATATCCTCTATGCTTGCAAATTTTTAGAAAATTAAAGATCAATAACTATGTCATCAAAAAATTGTTTTAAGTTATGCATAAAATATAAACTTATAGATCATATAGTAAATAATATCTAATTGACACAAAATTTGACATGTGTATTATGAACATAATGAACACACAATTTAGCGGTTAGATTTTCAAAATATGTAGTAATATTTATTTTATTGAGTAGCTTAAGTTACAACAAATTTTGTAGCTAAACCTTGTCCAATGATTATATCTTATTCATTTTAAATCTAAATTTGGTAAAATTTAAAGTTGCATATATATGCTTTCCAATAAAACTAGTTTCGCTTCATTGTCTTTGTGCAGATTATAATCTCGTCATTTTTTTAGTAACTTTTGAACTAGAATCAACTGTAAAATAGATCAAATGATACAACTAATTTTGACATGTTTTGACACTAGAATTTATCAACACATCTATTATCCTAACATTTTTAAATCGTTCGGTTGTCTGCATCATTCGGTTACTATCTCCCTTTTCTTGCCAAACTGTCATGTCGATTTTGTTTATAGCAATACAACTATTGCACTCCATATGACATAGAAAGTGATAATGTTGGGATGCTGAGTTGCTGACAAACAATGCACTGTGCAGTTTATTTGAGCGGCAGCAGCCCCCATCCCCATGTCCTTGCTCTTGCTTTGATATCATGAGGCTCTATTATTTTATATAGGTATTGGTTCTATTCAGCCCCTCAGACACCCTGCCTTAACAAACGTTATGGGTTGGCTCACTTAGAAGTTTGAACCATAAACTAAATAACAGAAATTTATATTTGAAACTAAAAATATAAGAAACCGGGTGCTGGAGGACAATATTGTTGGGGAAGACAATTATTTTGAGATGCATAAAATGTGAACGTACTTATTGGTCATAAAATGCTTGTCTGTTCCACATTGCTTAGGAGGAATCAGGCTTCATATAGGAAAAACCACGAGTGAATACTATTTTCCAAACGGGATAAAGGATCATCTTTCTATGAAGGTAGTGCTTGTTTTGCCCAATAGGACCTAGTGCATTCTAAAGGCAAACTTGCTAGGTGTAAGCGGTGCATACTCTTTCTGAGGTAAGCCATAAACCCACTTCTACGGATAGAAGGATGATCTTATAATTAACAGCAATATATCCTTGTCTACCTACCAGTGGCCTAGTACCTTATTGATACTTCTTAGATAATTGAGGAGTTTGGGGTTCAGAGTTCAAAGTCAAACTTACAAGTACAGGATTTATGCAGTTGAAGGTTATTTAGATCATATGATAAAAAAGAAAAGGATTTCCAATCCATCTATCTAGAATGCAAAAGAAGACTTGTAGGCTCAGCAGCACAGCTGAATATAGAAGAAGGTAGTTCAATGACTCAATCTTGAGAAAACTTTCACTTGTAATTCTTGAAGTCCCCAGAAATGACAGTGGCAATTACTGACGAATGTTAATAGTATTAATATGTAGCCTCAATCAATACCTTATGCTATTACAGCTATGGACAATTAAAATAGTTATCCCAATTTTATACAGAAAATGTAGATACCTAATAAGCTAGGCCCTCGGTGAAACTAAGCTTCTTCATACAAAAGAATCATTAGCCAAAACTATTACTGTGTCCAACAAAAAGGTGGTTGCTGCAATCAAAACCATAAAAAAAAAAAGGTGACGGTGGGGAATTCAATTACCACGAACTTCTCATAACACAAAACAAGCTCACTTTCATTGAGGTGGTACAACTTGCAAAAGCTCAACATTTAGTTCAAATGTAGCTCCAGGCTGCAAAAGTTCATAATAATTTTAGGGAGCATAAGTCATAATCCAAAATTTTTTCTCAGGTATAAAATGTAAAAATAAGAATGCATGTATTACACAAGAATAAACATGTATGTGACATTGGAAAGACTCAAGACTTGGCAATATGATTGCTAGGTGAAAATTATAGAGGTTCATGACTTGTCCAAGTTCTAGAATAAGTGGGGAAGGAGGTTTTGATCCCACAAGCACCTTATTACCTTTTTACTGGAGTGTTTGTCTATAATTGTTTAGATTAAGAAGTGGTAGTTGTACATGAACGTGCTTCTTTAAGGTGGATGGTGAGCAAGCATTAAGCTTCAAGTGTTATTACATGCCAATGATGAAGGCAATTTGATTTTCTTTCTTTTCTCTGCAAAGGCAAATTTTTTGTTCTGTTGCTAAACCTCCTATCTCTATATACAAAATGAGGACAAATCTGTAATGATAGCTAGTTGTATGCACATGCGATGTATGGGTTAATTAAAAACCATATGTGATCCATGGTGAAAGTACGTTGTACAAAATGAATCACTTGTGCTGACCCATGTGTACAAAGAGTGTGTAGGACAAAACTTTTGATATAATATATGAGGTTCAGGAACATAGTTTTTTGTGATGGTTAAAATGAGGGTCATGACATCTGCTACTTTCTTCTACTATATGATCTTCACGTTATAGAAGATAAATAAGTTATCACAACAGTACCAAAAGAAAAGAAGTAAAAGTAAACACCATAAAAAAAAAATTTTGTAATATGCTAGCCAGAGTATATGTGTAACTTTGTAAGCAATAGTAAATGTACAGAAATTAAGAATAGAGGGCTTACTGGGATTTCATTCATTCCCTTTTGGCCATACCCAGCCTCTGGAGGAATAATCACAGTTCGCTGCAATAAGAGATCATTTTGAAGAAGTAAAGTAAAGGGTCATAAGTTTAGAATAGTAGAGAAGATGAGAAACTACAAGAGAACTTGCTGCCTTCAAAAAGCATATATTGACCAAAAAGGGAGGATGCTATCACCTTTCCCCCTAATTTCATCCCTTCAGTTATTGAGTACATAGCTGCTGGGGGTTTAGGTGCAGCCTGTGCAGAAAACAGACCATTTGGGTTGTCTGCAAGGTCACGTTTCCTTTCTTTGCCTGGAGGAGCTCCAACTTTGAATTCATATGGCTAATTAAAGCACAAGGAACTGTGAATTAGCACTTCTAGCTATTGGTTTTGATTAAAAGAAGCTGTGCCCTCTTTCTCACTGACCACACACACACAAAGTCAAAGGTGAGAACCTGGGCAATACTACGATTTCCAGCCAAGAGTTTAGATTCTCGACTTGACACAGCTGTAATCCCACGATACATGCAGTCAAAGTGCACCTGTGAAGTATAAGCCAATGAAAAGGTTATTATATATCACATATATGAAAACAGAATTTCTTCAACTTACAGCACAATCAAACCTGAACTGTTGATCCTTTTTCAGCTATAGGACCCTTTCCCTCAACAACATCATAGTATTTTAATCCCTCAGCTGCTTTCAAAGGTAACAGAAAAGCAAAATAAGTTTAAATAATAACTAAGAATGCTCATAACTGCTCTTTCCCATAGTTTTTGCAGCTCTGGTACATGTTTCATTAAAATTAATGCGTTCCAATCAGTACATGCTGGGAGCATAAAGCCTACAATATATACAACCTCTTCGTATTGAAGCATATTCATAGCAACACTTGAGTCACTGAATTAATATCTCAGGCATGAGAGGAAAAAAATCGTTTGCTTTATTTATATTTAAAAAGAAAAACCACAAACACAAAGAGATAAGTCTCACGACACAAGCTGTCAAACAATCTTAGTTGTCATCAAGAATATTCTCAATCTGATATAAGCTTTTCGTGAGTTTCACATTCACCTAAGCACTTCTGCTTTCTTCTTCAAATATTCCCATCTTAACAAGTTGTACTAAATTCAAAATTGTTGCAAAGATATTGTGAGACTTCTAATAGTGTAAAATTCAGATATCCGAATTAAAGACTCGAAAGAGAAATTGGTTGAAAGTTGAAACTGTTGTTCCTCCAAATGCAGTAAACCTCACATTGTAACTCAAATTCTCACCCAAGTTTTAAAATTTAAACTCTTACGCTCAATGGTCACTAAAACTCCATTAGGATCATCCACTTGCACGTTGCACCATATAAGTACTCATTCCTGTCCCAACATTTAACACTGTCCTCTTGTATTTCACACTAGTGTTTTTTTGGGGCATTTTTATCCAAAAGCCCATCAAAGAAAAGTAATTCAAGTCACAGGGCTGAAGAAACTCATTATTATGTTGCACAAAAAAAAACCCCTTCCCCTTGTTTAAAATTTAAAAAAAATTAAGGAACCCTTTAAATGAATGAAAGTTATGAAACACTGAGAAAGTAAAATAAACAAATTATGACAAAGTGAAAATCCCACAAAAATTTACCTTGCACCATTACCCATCAAATGTGATTGATCACATAAGTCTATGTCACCAAACATTTGGATGACCATAAAACCATACAAGAAATTAAAGCAAGCAGACACTTGAAGAGTTTAGGACCCACATGCATGTACGCACAAACATAACAATACGAGAATTCAGATTTTGAAAGAGAGAAAGAAGTGTGTAACTAACGACTAGTGAGGTAGTCCTCAAGAGGGATGGTCTTCCTGTTGCGTCTCTCTCTGGCCTCTGATGGTGGAGAGTATGAAATGAGGCTGAAACTCAAAGGCAGTGAATAAATCAGAATAGCGGACCTTCTCGAAATGGGTATTGGAAGAACAAGTTGGTTTGCACGCTGTGATTGGTTTGTGCTTGATTTTGCACAGATTTGAAGTTGTTGACGATGATCAACGGTCCATTTGTCTAAGCTCCTAACTGAAGCCATGGCCGTTGAAATACTCATAGTTAAGGTTTTAACCGCCCAATGGCACTGGTCTACAATATATATCTTCCTATCCATTTCTCGGCGGAATTACTTTTATATCCCTCCTTAAACCTTATGTACCAATATACGGGGGTAATTTAAAGGCTAACACAATTGTGGGAAACAATATAATAAGTAAGCACAATTTTGAAACAATGTTATAAACTAGCATCTCGAGTTCTACCGCTAATGTGAAAAATTCAGTCACGTGGAACTCGAGTTGGAGAGACTCGAGTTCCATAGAAGCAGGTTTGAAGAAGAAGGAGAAAGAGAGAAGGACAAGAAGAAGAGGAAAAGATAAGATCCGGATCAAAAGAAGAAGAAGAAGACGACCTGGAGAAGAAGAAGATTTGGAGATGAAGAATGCAAGTGATGTAGAACGCCAAAGAAGAAGAAGATTTGGAGATGGAGAAGGCATGTGATGGAAAAAGCCGAAGAAGAAGAAAAAAGAGGAACCTGGGCATTTGTGAATTGTGCGGAACTCGAGTCTTAAAGACTTGAGTTCCAGACCATCCCTTGCAACCCAAGTGTTAGAGACTCAAGTACTACATTGAACTCGAGTTTTAAAGTCTCGAGATACTAGTTTGTTAAATAGTTTTGCAAATACAAAAATTGAACTCGAGTTTTAAAGTCTCGAGATTCTAGTTGGTTAAATAGTTTTGCAAATACAAAAAAAATTCCCAATATACAAGGGACTTGTAGAAGTTTTTTTTTTTTTTTTTTTTTTTTTTTAAGGGAAACATAATTCATTTAGTTAAAAAAAAAAAAAAAAAAAGCAGCAATGTCAGCTAGGACAACAGAAAGAAAAGGTGGTGGAACGTCCTCCATCCTCACAACAAAATCCAAAATACATAAGGCATGTTGAGCTAAGTTATGAGTAACTTTATTACCCTCTCTCTTTACATAAGAGTAACATAGTTGAGTAAAAAATTTAGCGCTAAAACGTACATCATCAATAAGCAAACCATTAAAGGACTAAAACGTACGGTCATTGACCAAAGCTATCATAAGAACCTGAGAGTCACCCTTTAAGACCACCTGAGGAGTTGATTTTACAAAAATTCCCACAATTTTTTTACAACTAGTCCTTATAATAAAAATTATGTCAATAATGTGCTTACATGAAAAAGAGGTTATACTAATTACAATTTGTTAGTCACTTAAAATAGATTATGAAATTTGTTAGATCTCTAGCATTGCTCTTCTCTCAGATTTTAAATGTGTTACTGATAACGCCTTAAAATGTATACTTGTTATATATTTATGTGGGTATTATCTCCTTATTACTATACTTAATTTGTATAATTAAGCTATGATTTGCATTAGTCTCTATTATTTATCTTTACACAATTTCTTGAATAAGATGCCATTTATTGTGTGTAATTTTCTATTTTCAGGAAATCATGTGAAAAAGATGAGTTTACAGGAGTTTGTGAGAGAATGGAGGCCAAACTAGAATTAAAGAGGAGCTAAAGGACCATGCTTAAATGCCTAAGGAGGTGCAATTGGAGTGCTTGAGTCGTCTACCATGTTTGAAAGCTTCAAATAAGGAAAGAAATCAAAGAGGCAAAATCTGAAAAGGAAAATTCAGATTTGAGCATTGATCAGTATTTTGGGCATATCTCTCTCCTCTAAAATCCAATTGACACAAGGCCAGATGGGTTAGAACCATGATTTAAATATCTACAACTTTGCAGTTTTAAGTTTTTCGAAATTCATAATTTTTGAAGGCTGAAATTAACTCACAAGTTACTGCTGTAAATCTAGATTTAAAATAGTAAAAGTTTTATTTTCTTTGGACACTTTGACGTAAGGGTTTGGGGGAGGCCGGAGAGAACAAATTTGGCAGAGAAAAAAATAATATTTTCTTTTCTCTAATGGCAGCCTAAACTCTTTGCTAAGGCTAGGGGTTTATGTTTCTTTTATACGGTATGAATATTCAATGTGATTTTTTCTAAGATTTTAGACAATAACATATTTGATTATTCAATTAGATTTCTTTTGATGCATTAGTTCTTCCATGCTTTCAATAAGTTCAATCATGTTTTTCTTATTATTTAGATGAATTTCTAATAATTTCAAATAAAAATCAGGTTTTAAAGTGAATGAGTTTTTCTGAAAACTATTCTAACCGCGTTATTAATCTAGGTTATTATGTGTTCTTGAATTGTCTCAGTTCAACCGAATTAAATTTTTCTAATTGTTTAAGAACAATCAATTATGAAATATATATTTTCTTAGATCACAAAGAATTTCATATCGATATAGAGAAACACCCCGATGCCTTGGTATTTACATTATTGATTTAAATTAGCTTTTATTATTATTCTTGTTAACAATCACCAAGCAAAAATACTTTTCTTCTTCACCCAAATTATTGTTTAATTATATTGTCTGTGAATTTATCCTGCTCCTTGTGGTTCGACCTCGGTACTTTGAGAATTATATTGCTACAATCTCTTGCACTTAGGAGTGAGCAAGCAGTTACTTGTGTACATCTTCTAATATTATGTCTCGTTTGTAAAAAACCAATTTTTACAATAGTCGAGTTAACAAATTTTATTCGTTGTCATCTGAGTCCACTATTGACACTACTTTATCATATACCATTAACAACTTGTAATCTTTTCATTTGTAAAATATTTTGTGAAATTTTTTTTAGCTCTAGACTTATTGCAAAATCAATGGTATGGAAAAGGGGTAGAGAAGAGACATGTAAAAGTGTGCAAATTATATATATTAGCCAACATGGCAGGTGAGTGGTGACATAGTGGTCGGGGTCTTGGGCCAACAAGACTTCAGTTGCAGAGCGTCTTAGGTTCGAGTCACCCTTCACCCACTGGTGAGCGTGTTAGTGTCCATCTCCCTCTCGGCTGCACCATCCCCTATGCATTTTGTCTCTACCTGCAATCACATATTCATGACACAAAATGATAGTAGAACGTGTAATCACCAGCTTGATCTTTCATTGTGTTGGCATGCATTTGCATTTGCCCAGTACAGAGCCTTTTGAACTGTCTTTTTAGCTAACCAATTATGAAACGCCACAGGTTCCTACTGATATAGTCTAATGAAAAAGCCAAGTCGTGCAACTTAATAATGTTAGCAAAATCATACACAGCCATTCCAGAGTATAAATGACATGGTTGGAGAATATACTTTATCACCCATCAAACATGGTATGTAGTTTTTACACGCAACAAAGGCTATAGTGTAAATGTAATAGAAGGTTGATGAATATGCGATTCAAGCGCACATTACAAAGCATGTAATAGCCTAATAGGAATAATAAAACTGTGAAGAACGTTACATAGTAGTTCTCGACTTCTGGTTTCATAGTTGAGCTATGTTAAATCAATCACACAAAGATGCTTCTTAGCCTTAAGAATTGCAGAAAATTTGCTTACTGTTTAATCAGTGTGAACGAAAACGCAACTTAATGGAGAAAACAATGACACTGCCACTGCCAATAGTGGCACTGAAGCAAGCCGCAACATCAACATTCTCACAATTTTCCTATCACATGGCAATCACTTTGGCTATAATCATGGTTCACTTAGTAGGTCGTGGAAGCCATCATTCTTAGTGGATTTTTGTTCCCTTGGAAGATCCACACTGGCCACGATGTTTGCTGTCATTTCAGGAGAAGATTTATCTGGTACCACAGCACACAATTGGCCACGAGGACATGCTCGAGGTGGGGATTGCACAGGTGAGTCACCGGGGCTTCCACCCAAAGTCCGAGGTGGAGATGATGCCCTCCCATCAGTCTTCTTCTTTACAGCCTTTTGATGCCACTGCTTTAGGGCCTTGGAAGTTTGTTCATCAAATATTGACCTCTTCATGGTTGATCCCATCTAAAATTGAAAAAAAACAAAATAGTAAGAATACAATTTTGAAAAAAATGTGTCTAGAAGATTGGTCACTTGTTGCCAGCATATATATTAGGTGAAAGCTATGTACAGGGTGATTATCTCAGTCATCAATTATTACCAAAAACCAGACCATATTTATTACTTTTTCGAACTCAAAATCTTCAGTCTGTAAGTGGCTACTCATAGATTTCAACATGTATTTAATGTTCGTTAAGTTTGAATAGCAAAATGAGCATACCTGAGTAACAAGGGCATACAGTGGAAGTGTAATGTAGCTGCACATAAATTGGACTCCTACCCTGTCAGATTGGAAGTTCAATTAAGTAATTTGGTCCAATGTAAATAATATGAATTAGGATGTTCATGAAGCACCTTCTAGGAAGAATGACATCTAAGAACCATTACAATGTCTTTAGGATCTCTTATATTGGTCTAATATAATAGTTGTATTAGATGATAATTCTTCCTTTGAGATGCTTCACACATATAAAAGAACCAAGACTCACCCGAGGAGAACTCTTAAAATTATAAGACCAAAATCCTCATGAAAACAAGATCTCAAGCCGAACTCATACTGCACCAAGACTATCCATTTAGAATTCCAGCAGTAAATATAAAATAGTTAGAAAGGGAATGGAGAGTGGTTTATTACCCATATCCAAAAGAAGTATGTTATCTCAAATGCATTCTGGACAAGTAACAGTCAGCTAGTTAGAAAATCTTCTTAAGTCTTGACATGGAAAAATGAAGAAGAAGGACGCTTATTTTCTCTCCAATATAAATATATATATATATATATACACACACACACATTTAACATTTGCACTGGTTCTCAAGACAAAAGCTTTTGTCTTTTTGCCTGAGACATTAAGCAAAACACGCAGATATCTTCTACCAGGCTGAATTTATGCAACTCTACCACATAGGTTACCTATGATATTTCATGTAAAAGAATAGGTGGTAACTTAGTAATACCTGGAATAAGACGAAATGGATGAGATGAAGAACTAGTTGAGGCCAACCAAACCAAAAATGGCTGTCAGAGACTTGCACAAGAGGTATTCCTTGGACTACGGATTGCCTTTCTTTGATTTCAAGAGCCATTTTTGATATTATTCCTTGAAGCTTGGTTCCAACAGCTAATATCACCTTTAAACCACCCAATAATTAGTTCTTGAATTAAAAACCACATATTCAGATAATTTCTGTAATGAGTTTCTTACAAGTAGAGGAAGTATGGACACACAAAACATAGCCTGCCATCCTGAAAAGGAAAAAATCAATTATATCTTCGTTAATTTTGAGCATGAAATATGAAGATCACTTAATATTATTAAAGAAACTACTAACTACCAACTCCATTGCCTAAATTAAAAAAAGAAATAGAAGAAGAAAGACTAACCACTGACATTAATAAGCAGAAAGAAAACCACTGAAGCCCATAATAGTGGACTGCAAGCAGCATGAAGATCAAATTTAGAAAAATAATAAAGGAAATGGGGACATATGGAAAGGATTACTCACATAATCTCAACGTCAGGAAGGTGAATTGGTAACTAAGAACAGAAAATTAAAAAATATTGGCTGTTTACCTGATTCCCACAACTACCTTAAAGTCATCTTCTAATGACTTCTTGATATATTTTTGAAAGTCAAACTTACTTCCGGGGGCTAAATGAACCTATAAAAAAGAAATATTCAATTTATCAACAACTACCATATAAAGATGATCCTAAAACTCGTGTTGCTCTGAAGAAACTCACAGTAACAAATCCATGTCGCATGGTCAAATAGTCAGCCCTACGAACAGATCTGAAGAATTGTCGCCAGAAGCAGACCTGAAAGATTGGAACATTCAAGCTTTGAATCAAGACATACAGGTTCTAAAGCAAGGCCAGAAAAACTAAATCAGTTAGGAAAATTTCAAAGATGCTTGATTCAATTTCTTTCTTTTTTCTTTTTGAGGTTTAACTTCTCATTTGACTCAACGGTTGAAAACAAATTTTTTTATAATATACACACTTAATTTTATGCAGAAATTTAAAGCACAAGTGCAGAACATACTTAGAAAAGTACACTAGTGTACAATTGGCCCCATTTCCATATTCAAAGTAATTGAAAGCAGAGTCAGAGACATATTTCTTACAAAGTAGAAGGAGATTGCTGTTTTAGTCCAGAAACTAGTGTGGTCTCTTACAAAGGATGTCTCATGAGTAAGCCTGAATCTTTGAGGATCTGAATAATAGGCACACACCCAATTCAGCACGAATGAAATTTTCCATGCTGACAATGTAATCTAGTAGCAACAAGCAGTAAGTAATTATCATCTTTCACTAATATACCATTCAAGGTTTCATTTTCATGAAAAATTTCCTTTTCCCAAACCTTCCACCCCCGTATCTGCCAAAAAAAAAAAAGAGAGAATCATAATTAAACATCTAGTGTATGTTGATACCACCTATATATAATGAATATCAGCAGAGATAGCTCTTCAAAAGCGTGACACCATCCCCATGACGAACTGGAAGAGCAAATTCTATAAGTTTCTTCCCAGAGAATACTTTCTTCCTTGATCCAAACACCCTTGTGCCACATGCTTCCAGGTACTCATTATATGATGACTTAGGAACTACAATTAATAATTATAGACAAACTTGAATGTGTACCCACCTTTAATCTTCCAAGCGTCATCGTTATGGCACTGTATATCACATGGAAGACAGCTAAAAAGAATATGAAGATGTGTAACTGATGCAAACCATTGACAGATATAAGCGGCACATAACCCTACATTATGATAAAGTAAGAATGGCATTAGTCGTTATGACCAGGAAAAGGAAAGAATGTGGACATTTAATAAATTGTACTTGAAACAATGGCATCAGTCAGTGGATTGAAAAGATAAAGCTGACAGTTGTTGTAACCTGCCTGACAGTGTATGACTAATTTTAGAATGTAAAAGGAGATAAAAATATTGTGTCATGTTGTATGTAAATACATATCCTTTTAGAAAGTTACAATGAGAAGCTCAGATTTTGATGGAAAAACATTAAAATTCAGATGTAGGATGTTATTTTTATCTAATTAGTTAACATGGCCTTCCTGCACACCACGGATATATGTTCATTCTATGCCAACTATCATGGTCAACAGAAGTCGTGCTCCACATATTGGCATGGAGAAAGCCATGAAACTGAGAGCATAAGATCCTAGATCTCTTCAAATTCAACATACTCTTACCTTTAACATGTACACTTCTCACATCTGCGAGCTGGTTTTGATTATTTCAGTAAAAATGACTGAAGGGAAGCATCACATGAAACTTTTCCTATTATATCACCTTTTAGGACCAGACAGTTTTCCCCAACTGCGTTGACATCTGCTATTATATTTTCCTATCATTTCTCTTCCTCAATCTCACTTTTTAGTGTAGATAGATTAGATATACCTTTTCTGTTATTATGCACATTTATTTCATGATAGCCAAGCTCCTGCTCTGTAAAGCATGTTAACCATATTGTATTACTAGGTGAAATTCCATTTTAACTTGTTTATAATATGATGGTTGTATCTAATAAATGCAATCCATCCAAAATCATTAGATCTAGAGACAAAATTATCCTCATTTTCTCTCATTGAACAACTAGATAAACCCCTGATCTTCATTGAATTTATCTCTACCATTATTAAACAGATAATGAATTAATAATGCCAATTCATAGAGCTCCATTACAACAAGGCAATGAACCTATGGACTGATGGAGTACTAACCCTACACACTTTAACTGAGGTTAAAAATAAACAAGATTTTGGTGAAGTTCATAACAAAAAATAAGGAATCTGTTTCTTTTTAATACCACATTCAGGTCCACTGACTTGGTGATCCTTTTTCTTGCTTTTTTTTGGCAGGGTTCAAGGAATCAGTTAAGAACGACAGTTTCCTAGAATGAATAAGTTGCCCAATTGTGTGAAGGAACACTTCCTTTTTATTTGAGACTTAAAAGTTACCTTCTCAGTAAGATAAACTTACCGCCTTGCAAGCTGGACCTTTGCTTTCAGCAGCTAGATATCTACGCTCATGCCATAGAAGCCTGCGATGTCCCCCCTCGTGTTCATTACTTCTTCCTCTAATGGGACAAGGTAACATGGTCTCTGAAATATCTACGGGAATACATATTCTAGCAATGTAGGTTTGCCCGAATGTCAAAATTAAAGAAATGAATCCTAAAACCATAAGCTCTGCAAAATTTAACCAGGAAGAGAAAGCTTGGTCAATATGAAAACATGGACAGAAATATTGTTAGTCAATTGTACTAATCTAGCAATGTAGGTTTGCCCGAATGTCAAAATTAAAGAAATGAATCTAAAGCCATAAGCTCTGCAACAGAAATATTGGTAGTCAATTGTGCAGACCAAAAACTAATGGAAATACATATAAATAAAAAAACACTAAGAAACAGGGTTGGTGCTTTTACCGCCTTTAATTTTCTCAAGAGCTTCAACCAAAGCGTCCTTTTTCCTTTTTTGAAACCACTGAAAGAAGAGCAACATATCAAGTTCTCTAAGATCTTACTTACTGGGGAGGAAAAACAAACAAACAAACAAATGATTGAACATGGTGGCATGTTATTGGGTTTCAATTTTAGGGAAATCACAAGAAAGCAAGCAAGTCATATAATATAATGCTAGACCATTCCAATTCTTCTAAGTTCGTCCAGATTCAAAATTTCCCTAAGTGCTTCAACCTTGTCCAAGAATTATTTTGCCAAATCAAGACCATCCAATAGCTAAAAAACAAATCCAAAACTTAAATCACACGACATTCATATTTCATATTATTGCACGAAACTAAAAAAAAGAAGAAGAAGAAGCATTTCTTTCATTATAAGAATCAAAACCAAAAGGTTTTTTGGCCTGCTGATAAAAAAAAAAAAAAAAAAAAAAATTTATGGAATAGACGCCATAAATTCAATTCAACTCCCATCGTTTCTATCAAAAAATGAAAGTACCCCCCCAAAAAAAAAGACATTCCCTCGTGAATCCTTTTGACCCCAATGAGATCACAAGAAAAAAGATTTGAGAATACATAAAGCTTACCAGTCCAATCTTATGAATAGCTTCTTCCAATAGTATAGAAATCACAATGAGGACGGCACAAACTGCGGCGACAGCCCACGTGGGCGTCTGATCAAGCTCTTTGGCACCTCCGCCTTCTCCACCTCCGGCCATTTTATAACTCCCAAACAAGCTCCTTAACTATGAACAATGATCGAAAGAACAACAACAACAACACAACAAATCTACCTATGCACGCATTCCAACAATGACAAATTCATCGTAAAATGTTTGCGAGATTTCAAGATTCAGTTAGGCAAGGCATTCTGTGAAGGGCGGTTTGGTTTCTTTTTAATTTTCGGTTTGTTGTAACGGTATTGAAACCGGAATGTACGGAGAGACAAGAGTGGCAGTTGGGATTGGAGATTGCCCGTTTCTTTCAGATATAATTTAGAGTTTGCCATTGGTTGAACTGGTTTATCTTTAACAGATCAACAGACGACAATACTAAATTTGCAAAAAATGACTATTTTTGATAAACTTCGA
Source organism: Quercus glauca (assembly GCA_023736055.1). NCBI lineage: Eukaryota > Viridiplantae > Streptophyta > Magnoliopsida > Fagales > Fagaceae > Quercus > Quercus glauca. The sequence goes on along the minus strand of CM043316.1, from coordinate 85,639,181 downwards.
TTTTCTCTATTATTATATAAAAGGTAATCATGTTTGTTCAGAGACGAGAAAAGGGCGTTAGTAAACAATTGTTACAACGCGTACACTTGTTACAAATAAGGAATTTTAAGACCGCGTGCAAATTTCCAAAATGAAACTTTACGCATATATACTTAAGATTAGATAAAATAAAAAATAAAAATCTGAATGACCCAAACCCAATCCAATTATGGCTACTTACCCAAAACCCAAGTCCATTAGATCAATCAAATTAGTATTTTTTTAATAATAGGAATCAAATTAGTATTGATGCGATTTCACACCAAAATATATATATATATATATATATATATATATTGCTGCTTTATTACGCCATCTTTTACAAGATCACTCATAGACCTTACATAGGGGAATCAAATTGCATATCATTCTAATATTTTATACGTATATAAAAATATTAATATTAAAAAATATCATTCTAACTTAGAAATCGAAAAACCCTAATTCTTATTATTTTATCTTTCCCAAACCAAACACAAACCCCCCTTTTCTCATTTTCCCCCAAAACCCCAGCTCTTTAACTCATGACCAATCCAAACCACACCGTGGGTCCGAGAATTTGATCCTAGTAAATAAAGTTTGTTTGGTTTTGACAAGGATTTTCAACAAATCAAGAACTATGGTGATGGCTACACTATGTGACGATGTCCTCCTTGAAATATTTTCAGGTTTGCCAATCAAATATTTGTTCAGGTTGAAGTGTGTTAGTCGACGTTTTAATCAAATCATCAATTCCATCATCTCTGATCCTAAGTTGTTGCCAACACATGATCATGCTCTTGGTCTCGAATCTGTCCATGGTTTCTTTCACTTTTCGTTTCATAGTCCACAAAACATCAGGTACCTTTCTCTTCATCCTCAACACCACTCCCTTAACAGTTCTATCAGGCCTATTTCTAAACATCAAATTGTTGATTCTTGTGATGGTATTCTTTTACTCAATATACTACAAACCAATCTCTTTAGTCTTTATAACCCAACAATAAAGAAATACCATTATATTCTGAAACCAATAGAATGGTTGCCAAGCGTTAAGCAAAATATTGGGTTGGCTTATGATCATTCTAGTGCTTTGATTTCCAATAATCATTGCCAGTTGGTTCTTGTTTATAGGAAGAAGATTGTCCTAGGTGGTAGAGAACAATATGGATTTACGATATTCTCATCTAAAGAAATTGCATGGTGGGAAAGAGTGGATGCAATACTAGAGTGTGAATCAAGTGAGTTTGTCAAACATGGTCAAGCAGTTTACTTCAACAAATCTTTGCATTGGATAAGGAAATCCGGTGATATTGTTGTGTTTGATTTAAAAGAAAACAAGCCAAAAATCATAAGCAAGCCCCGTTTTCTAGATAAGTTCAAAGATGACATGTGGTTTGGAGTTACAAGGTGTTCAATTAATATAGTACGTATTTTAAGGACACAGATCGTCGTCTTTGTACTCCTTGATTATAAAAAAGGTGAATGGGGGTGTGTTAGAATTAAAATCAGTCCTTGGCCACTAAAGAGCGAGTTCAATGGCTTCTGTCCCATCTTTTTTGATGGGGAGTGGATTGTTTTGCAGAGCCAAGGGGTAGTGAAAGAAATTTATTCATATAATGTGAGTTTGTATAAGTGGAACAAGATAAGAGATTTTCTAGATTCTAAGGATGGAATGCACGAGTACATTCCTTTTATACCTTCTTTAGCATGGTTGGACTGTGCTGCGTTGAAAAATAATCATGAGGAAGAAATTCACTCCAATACTTGGTTTGAACACTTTTGGCCAGTGGTTTTGAGAACAAGAACAAAAACAAGAAAAAGAGTAAGATTAATTTCTCAAGTTCCATTGGACAGCAGATCAAAAAGAGTGATCAGAAAACCAGCACGGTTTAATGATTATTGTAGTGATTTCTCTGATGTTGAATAATGTATTTTGTTGATATGTTTCTATAATGTCTCATTTTGTTACTTCTCAAATAGTTACTTCTATTTTAAGTCAAGTTTCTTATATATCACGATAAGGTTTTACATCTGCCTTTCACTTTCTTTTTTTATATCAAGATACAAATCTGCCTTTCACTTTCACAAATTCTATTGTGAAGTCTATGACAAACACCCCAGTCCCCTTAGCACAAAGAGGAGGGGGGGGGGGGGGGGGTGGGGTGTGGAGGAATGTATCAACTGTAATAGAATGCAAATTCCTAAATGTATAAATTGATTTGCGTATACAACAACCAAAAAAAAAAAAAAACATACACTATGAGCAGCACACAATGTAAGAAGATATGATTTCTAAATTTTTTGGAAGTTTCTTCATTTTTGTAAATTCAGAGATGGAGGAAGTTAACTTACTGCATAAGCTGGCAAGTAATACTAAAAACAAAACTCCATCTTTGCTATAAATAGCAACATAATTAGCTGCAAGTCTTTACATAATGCAAAAATGTACTAGGTTCAGGAATCGTGACATCCTGAAGCAAGAAATGTAATTATAGATGATATTGTGTCAATTATTTGGATAACAAAACAAAGAAATTGGGGTTCTTGACCTTATCAATGATAAGGTTGTTGTATGACACTGGCACACGTGCAATACTTTGAATATTGTTGGGTTCATCACTGTGACATGTTTTTTTTTTTTCTTAAAGGAAGTTCATCACTGTGATTTGAATAAACACGAGCATAATATGTATTCTAGTCTCAATAGTATAAGCCACCTACAACTACAACAATTGCAAAGTTGGCTGGTATTTAAAAAATAAAGCTTTAATTCGAATAAAATGAAGATAGAAGGATAAAAATAAAGCTTTATTAATCTTAAATCACCAGTTGGGCATTTCAGCAAACACATGGTGGGCATCTCCAAAATATCAATGAGACTATGCAAAGCACAAAGAAAAAGTTGAGAAATCATACGGAGTTGTGGGAGCGTAATGAGAAATGGAATGTGGAGTTGTGGAAACTGGAAAGCACTGCAGTCTGCAGGCCCGAGCAGTAAAAAGAAAAATAAGAAAACAAAAATTCGCCGTTGCCGGGGATCGAACCCGGGTCACCCGCGTGACAGGCGGGAATACTCACCACTATACTACAACGACTTGGATGCTAACGTCATTTCTTAAATAAGTAAATATTGTATATGCCTTCTATGGAATGAGCCCAAATCCAAATTGAACAGGTATCTCAACGCATATAGTACATGTATGATGTATCCTTCTAATGTGGATCCCATATAGATGTGGATACCATGCACTCTAAGACAAATGTATGATACATATTTTGGATACATTAGATAATCTTTATGTCAATCCATATTAAACTCCCACTAAAAAATGATTTTTTTTCACTACAAAATCAAATCTTGGAAAGTTTTTGATTGGTCAAAACGGTTGAAAAATGTGTTTTTTTTTTTTTTTTTTTAAGAAAGAAAGTGTAAACGTTTTCAATAATTTAGATATCAAAGAAAGAATTTTTTTTTTTTTTTTTTTAATTTAGGGAAAAAAAACTTTAAGTAAAATATAGAGACGAAAACAATATTATAAACTTTAAAAAATTAATCATTTTTAGATAATTGGCTCATTCTCATGTACCTAGTTATGGTTATGATAAATAAGTTACATGATTCTTTTTTTCATGCAATGAACATCATTAATAAATATATTTTATATAACTTCAAATATCTGCATGGATAAAAATTTTTATTCACAACATGAATATTATGTATGCAACTAGAAAATCAACCTTAAATGCATTTATTTTTTTGAAATACACATTTTTACTTGTTCAAAAAAAGAAAAAAAGAAAAAAAGAAGAAGAAGAGTAAAATACAATAACCACCTTGAGATTGTTAAATGTTATGCTTTGATTCATGTTATTTATTTATTTTTTAAATATAAAACTAATCTTGGTTTAGTTAATAATAATTACTAATTCATCAAGTTATATATGTGGTAAATTTCATAAATCCGATGAAGCTCCCATCATGTGGTCGGTAGAACTCCCACCCTTATTATTTGATATTATTAATAAAATGATCACTCAATCCATCCTGTGGTTGGTGGAGCTGCCAACCTTCTAACATAACAAATACGGAAATATGGCCTAAGTGCTAAAGTTAGGACAAAGTTTAGATATAAAATTGGTTGTAATTTAAAATTACAACATTACTCAATATTTTTTTTTATTGGAGGTGAATTTTGACAAATTTACCGTTGGATTACATTTTTTTCTTATATCTTCCATGCTTGAAAAATTTCTAGAAAATTAAAGATCAATAGCTATGTCATCAATAAATTTTTTAAATTGCAAGTTTTTGTAGTTTAAAATTATGTATAAAATATAAGCTTATAAATCATATAATAAATAATATTTGATTGATACAAAATTTGACATGTGTATTATGAGCGTAAAAAATGCAATTCAACGGTTAGATTTTCAAAATATGTAGTAATATTTATTTTATTGAGTAAGGTTGTAGGCTTAGGTTACAACCAATATTGTAGCTAAATTTTGTTCCTAAACTTATCAATTTGTTTGGGTTAAAAAAAAAGGTTCAAATTACTATATTTTGTAATATTCAAATTAAATGATCATATGTTGACATTTTCGTTGTTTGGGACTTGGGTGTTGCTATGCTGTTATTTTTTTTATTTTTTTTTTTTATTTTTGATGTTCAAACTTCAACAACATTCATTAAACTGGACCATGGTCCAAAACAGTTACATCTATGTTTACTTAGAATTCAATGATGGGTGGGATATCCTCAACCCAGATAACAGAATCATTCACAAATTTTGCATTCCTAGCCATACGATGGGCAGCCATATTGCTTGTTCTACGAACATTGCTAGCTTTCCATTCCAGGACGTTACAATTAAGCCTCTGGATACCTTCGATAATCATCTAGATAGAGGTTGGGGGGGAGCTACAGCCCATTAGCGCGTGTGTCACCATTTGCGCATCACCTTCCAGCACAATGTGCTTCAGCCCAAGGTCACTCGCAAGCAGCAAACCCTCTTCAAAAGCTTTAGCTTCCACTTCCAAAGCTCCCAGCGGAAAGTCCATCCTTTTGCTCATCGCGCCCATGATTTCGCCCCTTTCGTTCCTTATGACAATCCCAATTCCACAGCTGCCCAGCTCATTAAACACCACCCCGTCCACGTTTACTTTATACCAACCTTCACTAGGAGGGGTCCATCTTTCAGTTCTCGAAAAGGCAGGTTGTTTTGGGGCACCAACCTACTCACTAAATTCCTCGACAAGAGCAATGGCTTTAGTCACAATCTTTCTTGCGTCTTTGCATTTTCCTTCAAATTTTGCAGCATTCATGTTCTTCTAAATGCACCACGATGTGCACACCAGGCACTTTAGCTCTCCTTCCTTTCTTTCTTCCCAAAACTTCCAAACCACATCAATGAAGTCGCAATGAGGGTGGCAGCCCCTCGGTAAAGAAATCTTAGCTTCCTTCCATACTGCTTTGGCCAACCAACAGTCCCACAAGGCGTGTCCCGAGGATTCTACCATCCCGCACAGCCCATACTCATCCCCTTTGGATATCTTCCAAAGGCAAAGGCAATAATTTGTAGGAAGGATATTATTGCAAGCCCTCCACATAAAGTGTCTAACTTTACTTGGGCACTTCAAACCCCAAATGGTCTTCCAAAATTCCTTTTTCTTATTCTGGTTTGATCCCTCACATCCTACCCCTTCCTCTTCCTTCCACCAGCCACCCATGTGCTACATTGTATGCACTTTTCAATGTGAAATTACCTTTTTTGGTCCAAGCCTAGACCAAGGCATCATCCAGCAGACTTTGGCTGATAGGAATGCTCAAAATAGCCTCCACTTCATTTAGGGAAATGAAGAAAGTGTCAGAAGAGCTGGGTAAAGTAGAAACCCATCAGGATTCATACACTGCACATGGGCTGGTAAATGAGACAACTAATGATGGCCCAATAGCGATGATCTATGACTGCAAAGTGGGCTGGGCCCCTGAAGCCCCTGGGCCTAACTCAGCCTATTGGAAGCGCATAAAAAGAGACAAAACCACTGATGGGCCAACCATGAAGTTCGATCCGATAGGGAATAAAAGGCCAGGCCCATATCTGTTTCAGGAAATTGATCCAAACGTCCCACACTCAAAGAAGCTAAAGAAGGAGAAACAAACTAAGAAGGTACAAAGGAAAAAAAAACTCGTGAGAACAACACCAATGTGGATGGCGAAGTGGTGGCGGCTACGATGCAGCCCCACCGAGCCCAATGATGACCATAGCCTGGAACTTTCGATGGCTTGGGAACCCTCAGTCAGTTCAAGCTCTCAAGGACCTAGTGAGAGCAGAAGATCCCATGCTGGTCTTTGTAGCAGAGACGAAGGCAAGCATTAGTCAGATGAAAAAGCACAAAAACGAAATCAACCAGCACCTACAAGCTTTAATTGTCCTTAGTGATGGCAAAAGTGGAGGGTTGGCCCTTATGTGGAAAGAAGATGTTAATGTCAGGGTCTAGAGTTACTCTCGTTCCCATATAGATGCTATTGTTAATGATGCAAGCTTGAATATAACCTGGAGAGCTACAGGCTTCGATGGCCACCCTGATGCGGCCCAACGTTCAAGCTCCTAGAAACTTTTGGAAGCCCTCAACGCCCATGCCTTGGGTTGTTTTCGGTGATTTCAATGAGATCATCCACATTGATGAAAAATGCGGTTAGGCTGAAAGAGACGCTAACCAGATGGAAGCTTTTTGAAATGCTCTAGACAACTGTGGGCTTAGGGACTTGGGGTTTGTTGGGCAACGATTTACCTGGTGCAATGGAAGAATTGGTGATCATTGCACTCTAATCAGACTAGATCGCATGGTGGCAAATGATAGATGGATTGGGATATTCCAGCAAACCAAAGTCTATCACAAGTCTATGTCTTCGTTTGATCACTGTTTCTTAGCTTTGTACCTTATCCCGATTCAGCAGTGTCAGGGTAAAGCCCAATTCAGATTTGAGTCAATGTGGGCTAGGGATGAGAGATGCTGTGATGTGGTGGAGTTGGCCTCGTCACATGTAAATCCTCCTATAGGAAGAAGTTCAGCCCATGAGAAGATTATTAATTGCCAACAACAATTACAGTGGTGGAGCAAAAATGTCTTTGGCAATCTCAATAAGCAGATTAAAGAGAAGTAATCACGACTTTAATGTCTGGAGAATCATGATTCCCTCCACGAGGATGCTGTTAACATCCAAACCCTCCGGAAGGAAATCAATGAGTTTCTCGAGCGTGAGTCCGCAATGTGGAAGCAGAGATCAAAATCCTTTTGGTATCAGAGTAGGGATAGAAATACCAGGTTCTTTCACACTATAGCCTCTCAAAGAAGACAGAAAAATAGAATCATGGGGTTAGAAGACAATAATGGGGTGTGGCAGGGGAGTGATGAAGATATACAGAGCATTGTTCTAAACTATTTCTCCTCCATTTATCAATATGATCAACCTTCATAGTTCAACCCTGTAACTGAAGCCATTGAAAGGAGAGTCACAGATGAGATGAACGACTCCCTACTCAAGGAATTCCAGCCTGATGAGGTCTAGCAAGCTCTTCACCAAATGCACCCCACCAAATCCCTAGGTCCGGATGGTATGCCTCCACTTTTTTTTCAAAAATATTGGAGCATTGTAGGACAAGATGTAACTGATTGTGTACTTAATATTATGAACTCTGGTGAAATGCCCCCAAAACTAAATAACACCCACATTTGCCTTATCCCCAAAACAAAAAACCCTAAAAAAACATTGAATACGTTATGCAATGTAATGTGTAGAATTCTGGCCAAAGTCTTAGCAAACCGCCTTAAAAAAAGCCTTCCTGAGGTTGTTAGCAAATCCTAAAGTGCCTCTGTCCCTGGGAGACTTATCACAAACAATGTACTTGTGGCATTCGAAACAATGCACCACATAAATCAGAAAAAGAAAGGGAAAGAGGGACTAATGGCAATCAAGTTAGACATGAGTCCAGAATAATGTAGAAATTAGGGTTTCATGATCGTTGGATATCTATTATTATGATGTGCATAACCTCTGTTTCTTATTCTGTGCTAATCAATGGAGAACCGAAGGGCGAAATCACCCCTTCTCGTGGTCTCCGCCAAGGGGATCCCTTATCACCCTTTCTATTTTTGTTGTGTGTAGAAGGTCTTTTAGTGATGCTCCAAAGGGAAGAGAGGATTTCCATATGTTGGGGGGCTCTGCATCTATCTCATCTATTTTTTACGGATGATAGCGTAATCTTTTGCCGAGCCAACATGGGTGAATGTCAGCGTATTTGGGATATCCTTCAAGATTATGAGGCTGCACCGGGTCAGAAAATTAACAAGGATAAAACTTCCCTCTTCTTCAGCAAAAATACCAAAGCTACTGATCAAGCTGAAATAAAAAAAACCTTTTTAGGGCTCAAGTTATCAAGCAACATGACAAATACTTAGGCCTTCCATCCTTGGTAGGCCGAGGTAAAAAAAAAGGCGTTTAATAGGATCAAAGATTAGCTCAGCCGAAAGATTGCGAGTTGGAAGGGAAAGCTCTTGTCCACCGCCGGCAAAGAAGTCCTCATCAAAGCAGTGGCTTAAGCCACCCCTACCTATACCAAGAGTTGCTTCAAGTTACTGGACTCGTTATGCAAAGATCTTAGCTCTATGATCAGCAAGTTTTGGTGGGGTCAGAAGTCTGATGAGCGAAAGATATCCTGGGTCTCTTGGGATAAGCTGTGTAAGCCTAAAGGTGATAGAGGCATGGGATTCAGAGACTTAAAAGCTTTCAACCTTGCTCTTCTAGCCAAGCAAGGGTGGCGGCTTCTCCAAAACATGAATTCTCTTTTCCACCAGGTTTTCCAAGCTAAGTACTTTACTGGCCGGTCTTTCCTGGATGCTCAGATTGGTAAAAGACCATCTTATGCTTGGAGAAGCATTATGGCTACTAAGAGCATGGTGGAAGATGGAATTCGTTGGTCTTTTGGCAATGGAGAAAGTGTGCAGATTTGGAAGGATAAATGGATTCCCAAGCCTGATACTTACAAAATCACGACTCCCATAACCCCCTATTACATAATGGAAAGGTCTCGACTCTAATTGACAAGGAGAGGGCTGTGTGGAAAACTGAACTGATCAATTCTATTTTTTTGCCCCATGATGCTGAATCCATCTTGGCTATTCCCTTAAGCTCTGTGTCCCCTGTGGACCAGAGAGTTTGGTCCACTACTACCAATGGTGTTTTCTTGGTCTAGAGTGCATATCAGATAAGCCATAAGTAGCTAACCAAGGTTGAAGTGGGAGAATGTTCGAGCAATACCAGGATGACATCATTATGAAAGTCAATTTGGCAGCTTTGCTCTTCATTTGGCAGGCTTGCAAAGATATTCTCCCTACCAAAACTAAACTCAAAGATCGTAAAATCCCAGTGGATGTGGAGTGTGACATTTGTGGGGGAGTAGAAACAACTGGACATGTGTTTTGGGGCTGTGAACTAGTGACAACGATATGGCAAATGGCGAATCTCAATGCTCCAAACCTCACTACCAACTCACCAAAGTTCCTAGACCTGTTCTGGTGTGTTAAAGAGGCAAAGCCCAGCCAAGATCTTAAAACCTTCGCAGCATTAGCTGGTCCCTTTGGAACAATCGTAATGCTGTTCAACATAAGGAAGCCGGCAGAATTGCTTTGTAGATTTTTGAAGCATCACGGGCCTTCTTAAATGAGTTCCAAAGAAAATAGACTATTTCTAATGTTTTTGTTTCTTTGCCTTTAAGATTTTTTTTTTTTTTTTAATTTAGAAAATTGGCCTTGAAGATCGTTGTTAATGTGGGGAAATTACATTTTATCACCCTAAACTATACTCTATATTACACTTTACATCATAAACTTTTCCAATGCACATTTTGCACTCTAAACTATAACCCTTGGTACACTTTGCACCCTGATGTTAAGTTTGTTATTAACTTGGATGAAAATTCAAAGTTTAGGATAAAGTATAATTAGAAGTATAGTTGATTGTGGTAAAATGTAATTTATATTTTATTTTTAAAGCATTGAAAAGATGGGCAATTAGGTCTTTTCACGTGTGCTATATATTTCCATCCAAGTTAACAATAAACTTAATGTTGGGGTGCAAATTGTAACAAGGATCATAGTCTAGGTGCAAACCGTCCATTCGAAAAGTTTATGGTGCAAAGTGTAATCAAGATTATAGTTTAGGGTGGTAAAATGTGATTTTCCTTTGTTAATGCATCCACCTTTCCAAAAATTAAAAATCCATTTTATAAAAGTAATCCTAGTTTTGACATTTAGATACTAATAAATATTAATCATCAAGTTATGTGGTGAATCAATATTTATTTTAATTTGTGGAGGGTGATATTATTTAGTAACCTAATTATTATAACTAGTCGCAAACTCATGCGATGCACGGGAAAGCTATTGGTATATGAATGTAAACTATTCTTTTTCTCTTCCTCTTTAATTGTTGATATGAAACATTAAATTACATAATGAAAAATAGAAATTAAACTTAAGTTTAAATTAAAATGAAGAATCAAATTTTTGACATCCTCAATTATCCATTAAATGTAAGAAACACAAATTTAAAGAACTACTCAATCAATATTTCAAATAAATTGAAAGACAACTTTAAAGTATTCTTTGTATCTTCTTCCTTTGTTGCTTCGTAGAAGTCACTAAATATGCCATTTTGTTTTCCTTGATTACTGATGTTGGTGTGAGTTGTACATAACTTTGATCACAAACTTTTTAAAACTTTGTAAAATCACTATCTTGTTCACTTGATAATTTGTTGTTACATTCATTTGAGGTATTGCTGATGTAAGCCTGGCAATAGAACAGGTTGAGAAATGTATTACAACATATAGAAGTTAAAAATCAAATTTGTAATTTTGCTATATTAAATAATACGTACTTTTGTCATTTTATCAAGCTGAATTGCTTTGTCAATTTCTTCAAAAGATTCAAAAACTTTCTTGACGATGAAGAATTCCCATCCATACTTGAGATTATAGTCATTTAGTTGTATTTGGAAAACAAATTCCTTTCCATTTAATTAATGAATATTAATCAACTCATAATTTTATAGTTAAATTTTGCAAAAGCAGGTCTATATTACATAAAGCAATGTTAAGGACACAATATTATTGTTCAAGGTTTTCTTTTTTCTTACCTTATTATCAAAGCCCCACATAATTTTTTATTTATTTATTTCACTAATGGTTCTTTTGTAGACAACATATCCTTCCTTAATGTAATTTCCTTCTGTGGGTATCCACCAAGCGTAACGGCAATATTGACATCTTTACACACTTTAACAACGTCTGTGGTAGCAACCACACCTATTGAATCATATTCATGACCTGAGTGAAGAACCTGAGGGAAGAGAATAATTCTACCTACCTAGAATTAGCTCTCAAGATAAGGGACATACCTTTCAAAAGAGGAAAGGCAGCATCAGTCATTTCCATTCTTATCCCATTCAAGGATTCAGCTCCCTGTTCAATATCAAGCAAGTGCAGAATCACAGCTTGTGCTACTATTATAATCTTTCTAATTTCTATGGTTAAACTTTCTTCATGTCGCCGTTCGTTTATTTACGCAATTGTCGAACCATGTAACTCTTTTTTATTTTTTTATTTTGTTTTGCGTAATTTATTTTTTTCTTTAATTTGAATCATGTGTGTTATTTGCTAAACAATAATTATAATAATGGATATAATCGAAAAAAGCTTGTAAAGGTTACCATGAACTCCAACGGTCCACCTCAATTTGTAACTGATAGGCCACCCATATCAGGTCCCTTCTATGCATCTCTGGGGTTGAACCAAAACCATCGGCAAGCAGCCACACACTCTTCAGGTGGTTAAGTGCTGATTCCTACAAGGGCATGGGTTTGGAAATTAAGTTAAACGTTTCAGTTGGTATAATATTGAGTTTTGATGACATACATATCAAACTAAGATTCAATAGTCAGAACCTGCAAACGATTCACTAAGGCTACTATGGAAACCTTCCCATCAGGGTCTAACTCATATGATTTAATCATGCTCAGAATTGGGGCCATAGGCACCTGAAACACCGATTTGTATTGATCATCCACACATCTAAACTTACATAAATTGAATAATTCCCACAGCCCCATCAACTTTCTTTACTACTCTTCTAGTCCATAACAATAGCAGCCCAGCAGAGGCCCCTAAAGCTCCAAAGTGACACCAGTCCACAGACTAATAATCAATATGATAAATCATTGTTACAATAATGCAGCCAAAGACAAAAAACATTTGTACAATACTATCAACTATTACCAAAACTATCTAAATGTTGTTTTCTACTATATAAACCTATCTCACCATCAATGCGAATAAAACTTTTTAAAGCTCTGATTCCTTTGAAGTTATTAAGGGTAACAAACTCTAATCTTAATGCACAAACCCGCGTGAAATAAATCATTAAAAAAATCAAACCTACTTCTCAAAGGGAATCATATCAAAATCTCACCATCAATCCCAATCCCAATATCAAACATATGACATTGAGAAAATAAGGCAAACGAAACATCTCACCCTGATTAAATCAACAACACAACATCACATTCCCTACTTATCTTCCTCCTTACCATTCTCCATGTATTATGACTTCTAGAACAACAACAAAAAATCACTTAGGAATTTTATGAAACAGCTTGTGTATGTGTAAGAGAAACAACACTTAATGAAAGTGGACATCAATGAGAATGATCTTTAACTCTACTTTAAAATAATAGGACAATAGTCATGAATCATTGCAAAACTTCCAAAAGACTATATAAAAGAGAGAATTTTAAAAAGAAAAGAGAGTACCATGTTACAGCAACACTAGCTTCAATATTACCAAGGGTTGTTTTTTCTCTCTCAAGGCTTGCGCAAGCTCCTTTGTGCCTAAAAATTGAAAACATGGAATGAGGTTTTTGTAGGTACCTATGTATTTTTGATACCACATAAACAGCTATGTTTGGTTATGAAGTTAAAATATTTTATGTTCATACTCCAAATTAAAAGGATATGTTTCACCTTCTATTTAAAATATGGCTCAAGGTACATTATTTTTTTTTCTTTATCATTTTAATCAAGAATAGTAAAAGTTAACAAAGAACATCTGTGTATATAAATCTTTCCATTTAAGATGAGAGAAAAATTGCCGCCATAGTTTTCAGTCCTTGAAACAGAAAAATTATCCTTATCAAATACCTTGCATATTGAATTGCTGGATTGAAAGCTAATGAAACTATCTATGCTTAATCTACCAAAAAAAAAAAAAAAAAAGAGAGAGAGAAAAGAGATTAAAGCCCATCCAAAAACAAAAAGCATTTGTACAATACTATCAACTATTACCAAAACTATCTAAATGTTGTTTTCTAATCTTAATGCACAAACCCACCATGAAATAAATCATTAAAAAAATCAAACCTACTTCTTAAAGGGAATCATATCAAAATCTCACCATCAATTCCAATCCCAATATCAAACATATGACATTGAGAAAATAAGGCTAACAAAACATCTCACCCCTGATTAAATAAACAACACAGCATCACATTCCCTACTTATCGTCCTCCTTACCTCCATGTATTATGACTTCTAGAACAACAGCAAAAAATCACATAGGAATTTTATCAAACAGCTTGTGTACGGGTAAGAGAAACAACACTTAATGAAAGTGGACATCAATGAGAATGATCTTTTACCCTGCAATTCTTTAACTTTAGCTATCTTTTGCCTTTTACATGGATTTAGATGTATATTATTGCGTACACAACAAAGCAAAAACCCAACCCTGATATGAATATGCTGAATTTTTGTATTCTTTCTAATTAATATATAAAGAAAAAAACAAAACAGAGATAAAAGAAACAAAAAATCCAACCCTGATCTGAATATGCTTAATTACAAATTTGCTAATAAATTAAACTTACCTTAGGACTGTGACAATGGTTCAGAGCAATCATCGCTTTCGCTTTGGCTCCTCCTCGGCTTCGAAAGAGACAGCCTCAACCCCAGCCCCAGCCCCTTCTTCGCACCAACGGACTCTGGCAAAGGTTCACAACAATCATCGCCCATTCCGCTCCTCTTTGGCTTATGTTGATCGGATTTCGGCGTTACGTCTCAATCCTGACCATTCTCGGAATATATTGAGCCAGTCCAATCAATATATTTGAAAATGTTGTAGTAGGAATGCCATAGCCCATAGAGGTTAGAGATTTAGAGTGAGAGAGGGAGTGCTTCTGCATTAGGTCTCTTTCTGCATTAGCGTTAGGATATTTTTTTTTTTTTTAAATGGAAGAGATTTCATGCGTGAGGTTAAGGATTTGGGGGAAGGTTAGAGATTTAAAGAGAGAGAGACAGAGTTCTTCTGCATTAGGAGGGGAGTCGGGAGAGATATATAGAATAGTCGGGTTAATTCTCTTTAAAAAAAATTTAACTTAAATAAATAAAATAAAAAGAATTTAAATAAAAAATAGTGGTGACGTGGAAAATTGTGGGAGTTTTAAAAGTTTCGGTTATATATATATATATATATATATATATATATATAGATAGATTAGATTAATGTTGTGATAGTACATTTCATAAACTAGGTGAAACTCTCTGGAGCTCCCATCCTTTTTACATAACAAATGCTCAGGGCATTTGCATCGACTCGTGCATATATTTATGTCTACTTCAGCATAAAAACCTACTTATTCTATTTTATATACCCACTTTACAAAACATCATATATTAGATTATCTATTTTATACTGTATTTCATTAAAATATCAATTTTTTTTAAAATTTTTTTTCTTTCTTCATCCACAACCACCATCTACTCTATTCCTTCATTTTTGAGATACGTAGAGAAAGAATAAAAAAACAAAATGCAAAATTAATAGTGTTAATGTAAATTTACCTGATTTCTGTTGTAAACTTGTAAATTTACACAATTATATATTGACTAATTTTGGTCATATTTAGACAAAAATGTGTAAATTTTACATATATATTTTTAATTATTTATTATACACTCACTTATGTGAGTGCTCTTTAAGTGTTATGGGTATCAATTTGTTTGGGTTAAAAAAAAAAAAAAAATCAAATGACAGTGTTTTGGTCATAATTCAAATTCAAAAAAAATTCAATGTGTTTGACATTTTGGTTGTTTGCTATTTAGGATCTAATTTAATATTGAGTTAAATCATATATGATTTTTGAGATTTTTTAAAAGAAATATGGAGTTTCATTTTGATTGATAATTGAGTAGAAATATATTAAAAATAATTATTTTGCACTTTTTCTTTTATTTATATTTTGATTTTTTTGAGGGTGTTATTTATATTTTTTTGGTATTAAATACATGTTAATTGATATTTTCATGTATTACTTTAGTTTTGAATCTAAATATATCTTATTGTGTTAAAGATCTTGTAGCTGAATTGACACCTCTCCATGTACAAAGTACTTGGGGGTCTAGGGGGGAAAATGTTTGAGCTGCGGGGTTAGCAGCATGTTATAATTATTTTTCAGAAAAAAAAAAATCTTATTGTTAAATTTGGGAAAAAAAATTATATTACAATTATTAGACATTAACGAAGATTAGAAGGAAATAATTATATTAAAAAAGACACGTGTCATAAAATGGTTGGTGTCCATTATATCATGGGCGGCTCCACTTGGAGCACAGGGGGTTCAAATGAACCCCTTGCTGGCCACCAAAAAAAAAACTATATATATATATACATATTATTTTGACCTCTCTAAAATAAAATTTTGAACACCTTGATCATGGATTTTTTTTTAAGCACAGCTAAAATAAATTTGAATATGATCATCTTAATAATATCTTAGCATTTTTAAACACAAAAAAAAAAAAAAAAAAAAAAAAAAAAAAAAAAAAACTCAATAACAAACCAATTTGATTTAAAATATGGGAAAATAAATCAATAAGTCCAATGAATCAATGGGAGATCAATGGATGAATAATTGATTGGCCGTGTACATTGAAAAAGATGTAACTCGTAGGATTGATAATGAAAAAATCATTGAATAATTTCAATATATGAAACATCATAGAAATCAATTGTAAAACTTTATGTATTTCGTTGTTTTTTTTTTTTTTTTTTTTTTTTTTTTTTTGTAATGACAATATATTCAAATTCTCTTTTGTTTTAAATTTTATATAATTTATATTTCTTATTGGCCCCCCCAAAAAAATAATTCTAGAGCCGCCACTGCATTATATGCAACATTCATGGTGAGATAGAAGATTTGATCATCTTGTAGTTTCTAAACCCTAATTAATTTTGTGATAGAGTTGGTATGTATCTAGGAAATCCTAAACCTATTCTAATTATGTGATAGTGTATTCGTATGTATTTAGGAAATCCTAAACCCTAATTATGTGACTCTCTATATATGTTGTGATAGAGAAATCCAGACGGCCGCACCGAACGCTTCTTCTCTCTTCTATTGCGCTGCGTCTATAGAGCTTAAGGTAATCTTTCTCTTTCATAAATTACACACAAAACAAAACAATGGAAGATCTATGCGACAATCTTCTTGATGATATTCTTTACCATTTGCCCCTTAAGTCCGTAGTCACGTGCAAAAGCATAAGCAAGAGGTTCAACACCTTCATCTCCGACCCAGGGTTTGAATCGAAACTGTTTCTTCACAATTCTTGTATATTTCATTGCACAAAAGACTGTCCTAATTTCTACTACAAAGTTCCTCTCTATCCTCCCAATTCTGACAAAGCAACCGAGAGTTCTGTGAAACTACCTTGCCGTTTTAAAGTCTTAGCTTGTTGTAGTGGCTTGCTTCTCTTACTTCCTACGGAAGGTGTTTTAGTTTTAAACCCAGTTACCAAAAGACACCAAATCATAAACATTTTCCATTATGATGCAATTGGGTTGGCTGTGGAACCAATCTCTTCCTCCTTGCACCGCTACATGGTTGTTTGTATTAGTGCTAGGGATGGGGATAGCTATCAATTTGATATATTCTCATCCGATACAATGTCATGGAGACGATCCTCGACAAAATTTAGTTGCATGGTGATGAGTAACTTCAACAACGATACTCTACCTATCTATTCTCACGGGACCTTACATTGGATAAGGAAGCGTAATGATATCCTTGCCTTTGATATTGAAAAAGAAGAGGCTAGGATCATCGAACTTCCTCTAAACTTACCACTTCCATTTAAGTATTGGACGTCATGGTTTGGAGTAGTAAATGGTTTGCTTACCCTCATCTCAACTTCAAGTAAAGAAATCTTGGTTTGGACCCTCAATGATTACAAGAACGTTGAGTGGGTGCTTAAAACCCGAATTACATGTATAATAAATAGTGAATGGTCTATAAGGATTCCCATCTTCTACGATGGTGAGCGACTTGTTTTGTATCAACGAAACCCAGGGGAAAATGGAGAGTTTTGTATGTATGATATTGCTACTGATAAGTGGAGGAAGATTGGAATAGTACGGGCTATACTGGATAACATTCGAGCTTTTGTTCCCTTCGTTCCTTCTTTAGCAGAGATTAAAACTATGACGTGGCCAGATGTATCAACTCGAATTGTTCAAAGCATTCATGAGCTCTCGCTGCTGCTTGGAGGAGGAGTGACCCTCAAGAAGGATGTACTCCAACTCAAGTGGGCTGAACCTAACTCATACTCAAAGACCCATAAGAAAAGATGTGGAGAAGCCTAACTCATAGTCAAAGACCAATAAGATAAGAATGAAACTAATTGGAGTAAAAAAAGTCAAAAAGGTCCAACATTTGGAATCATATCTTTCAGCATGACTTAGATAGGCTACAACTTTACAGTTTACTACCAGGCCAAATTCTCACTTCTACCAGGTCAAAATCACCCCGTAACATTGGTCTGAAAATTTGACGAATTTCCTATTCTGAATTTCTTTAATCATTTAGGGTTTACTCATTGTCCGAGAAATTCTTAATTAAAATTGAGGATGAAATGTTGTTGATGATTATCGGTATTTATTTATAAGATTTGATTTTTTCCAGAGCATGATTGTTCTTTAATGATTTAATTGTTCTTCGTTTATATCAGTTGATGAAGATAGTATTCTAAATATGAGTTCGATCATGTTTTACTCCTGATTTAGGATGATCTTAATCAATTGAATGCTTAATTTATTATTTCTTGATTTTAAAATTGGATATTTCTTGTGATTTATTTGTTAACAGATACAATTGATGATTTGATTTTATATTTAGAAAACGAATAAGAACATGTTTTAGATTTTAAAATAAAGATTTTAATGTTAATTTCTCTCATGATAACAAGATTGAATTTTAAATTATTCTTAATAGTTTACATCTTTTTACTGCTTTAATAATCTCTTTGCTTAGTTTAGTTTTTTTTTTTAAAAAAAATTTTAAAATAACTAGTTTTTATTGAACTAGATTAGGATTAAGGTTTGATTAATTTTCTTATGTTCATACATGTCCTTGTAGGTTCGACTTTGTATTTGTCAAACTATACCTAGATACGGTTCATGGATTTGTGATGAGTATTTATAAAATTTACAACATATAGGCTGTAGCATAATTTTATGTTAGAAATAGAATGTTTTCTTTTTCTTTTCTTTTTTCAACCAGGAAAATAGACTGTTTCTAATGTTTTTGTTTCTTTGCCTTCAAGATTTATTTAAAAAAAAACTGGCCTTTAAGATTGTTAATGCATTCACCTTTCCCAAAAAAAAAAAAAACCCATTATATATAGGTAATCTTGGTTTAGTTACTAACAAATATTAATTCATTAAGATATGTAGTGAATCCATATTTATTTTTATTTGTGGAGGCTGATAGTATTTAGCGACCTAATTATTAGTTAATGTTGCCATGGTACATTTTATGAATTAGGTGAAACTTCCATCCTATGGTCAGTGGAACTCACAACCTTTTTTTCACAACAAGTCCCTAAGTGCTATAAGTTTTGGGTTAAAAAAAAAAAAAAAAATCAAATGACAGTGTTTCAGTCAAAATTCAAGTTAATTCAAAAAAAATTCAATATGTTTGACATTTTTGGCTGTTTGTTATTTAGGATCTAATTTAATGCTGATTCAATCATATATGATTTTGAGATTTAAAGAACATCGAGTTTCAATTTGATTGATAATCAAGAACAAATGTATTACAAACAATTATTTTGCGTTTTTTCTTTTGTTTATATTTTTTTGTTACTAAAGACATGCTAGTTTAAATACTTTAGTTTTGAATTTAAATATATTTCTTATTGTTCAATTTGAAAAAAAAAAAAAAAAAAACTTTTATTCACACTTTTTGATAGAGGAAAACTGGTGAAAAGGAACGATGGAAGAAAAAATGATGAAAAGAAAAGATGTTTTAGAAAGTTAAGTTATCTAGAGAAAAGAAAGAATGAAGGCAGTTTTCTTAAATTCAAATTCAACTAGTTACAATGAGCCTTGTTTATTTATAGTTACATAAGCAAGCCGCTGAGTTAGTTATAAGAACCCACCATATGGCTATCATGTAATTCTCTAACTAACTAATAGACTATTACAATTATCACTAACAACCTATCAACTAACTAACTTTGTGTTACAAGTGATAAAGGCTATAAAAAGTAAAAGGAAACTACTTATTATACAACATAAGCTAGTAATAGATAAATTTAAAAATGAAGTTCTAGCTAGTTCGTACATGCTTAGTGTTTGGCCGGCAGAATACTCCTAACACATACGCCAAAGAAGCTTCTTCTTCTTCTTCTTATTGATGCACGCTCTAATACCACTCCTTATTTAATGGCCTAATAAGAGAATATAAAAAGGACCTTTTTTTTTTTCCTAATTGAAATATCCTTGAGCCTTATACATTAACGAAGAGTAGAAAAATAATAATAAAAAAAGACACAATGTCATAAAATGGTTGGTGTCCCATAATATGGGACATTTACGGTGAGATAGATAGAAGATTTGATCATCTTAGAATTTCTCAAAAAATAAAAAAAAATAGAACATGTCCAAAAACTGGTGGAAGTTATTTGTAAACTAAATTCTCTGTTTGTCTCTATGCAGTTGATATCATTGTTGGTAGAAATAGAGCCATTCAATTCAATTGATAATTTTGTAGTGTTTAGATTTGCCAAAGTACCTGCCACGACCACCAATAATGTCATCTTAGTGGAATGGAAATGATATACGCTGCAAACTTGGTGAAAAAAAAAAGTTGAAAAAAAAAATTTGATATAAAGCATTCTTAAAAAAGAATTCGCCGTTGCCGGGGATCGAACCCGGGTCACCCGCGTGACAGGCGGGAATACTTACCACTATACTACAACGACTTGTTGATATCAGTTATTCCAGAAAGATAGTAAACGCTTTTAGGCCAATATTGAATTAATATTATAGGAGGAGGGAGCGTTGATTATGAGGGGTGAGCCATTGGTGAGGAAGCTGGCAGTTTTAGCCAAGTACGTGGTTCTTCCGATGTATAGAATTGGCAGCGTTGATCATACAGTACGTTGCTGTCCTTTACTCTCCTCCCGATTACGCTTCTTCCTCCTCCACCAACAACTCCTCCAAATAGATTAAGTTCACTCTTATTTTTGGTTAGGTTTGAATTTTTTTACTCTTGTTTTTCCAATACTTGTACTGTATGTATGTGCAAATTTCCAAGATTTGTTGTTTGAGGTTGTGATTGTGTGTGGTAAATGGTAATGGGCGTTCTGGTTAGAGCTATAGACTCTGAATCAATTTTGAAAGAATTAGAGATTGGATGAGAGAATGAAATTTAGTTTTTTAAATAATTCTCCCTTATTCACTAGTTGTAGATGGTTCAATTACTTGGTTTTTTTTTTTTTTTTTTTAACTTTTTAGATACACAAAGTTTGTGAGTGACATGTTCTGTTCCCACCTGATAATAAGCCTGCTTTCTCCCCCCTAAGTTACAAAATATACCCAAAAAAATGTTTGGTTTAATTTTTAAAATGATGATTTTGTTCTACAGTAAAATGGGGGTACTGATATATTTTCTGTCTTGATTAATTAAAATTGGGCCACGAGAAAGAGATGTGTACAAGCTCCGGCCCTATGGGCTTGTTAATGATCATTCAAGGTGATTTTTGGCTCTTGGGCATGGGGATAAACCGCTTAGCCCGTCAGGGGTGAAAAAAGCGTGAATTACCTAGTAACTAGTTTTGGCGAGTGGGGTCAATTACCTGTAGAAATTTGTTTAACAATGATGATTGTTGTATTGTATGTTTCGCAGTGTACAGCTAATTTGAGTGAAGTTCTTCTATGTCATTCAAAAAAAAAAATAATAATTAAAATGTGATTTTTGATCCTACAGTCTATCTCAGCTTGTGGGTTATGTTCATCATATTGTTTGTTAAAGTTATCAAGGGCAATGCCCACTTTGTTAGGGTAGCTAAAATGGAGAATGGAGTGGTAATCTGTATTTCTAGTTTGGTAATCTCCTGTGTGGAGCATAAACTGCTTAGCTCATTAGGGGGTGAATGTCCCCTGAATTACCCCAGCAACTTTTGTGACAATGGGCTTAGTTTCTCATTGGTTTTACAAACTAGAGGCAAGTCCAAAGAACTCTTCTTTATAAAAGTTCCATACGTTATATTACATAAAAGAAAAAGGAAAAAAATGATCACTCACCTTTTAGCATCTCAAATATAATACTAAACATGGTGTTGTTTGAGACCTCTCTAAACATGTAAGTTCTTGTATGTTTGCATTAGATGGTACTCTCCTCCAATAAATGGACAGTGAGTTTTTTGGATGACTAGTAGAGATTCTGCAGAAAAGTAGACAATCACGGAGTTTTGCTTGGTTTTGAAATCAACCATGAAATAATGACAACTTACTGATAAAAAAAAAAAACCATGAAATAAGGCCAACTTGTATACAAGAAAGTATTCCGATTCTTTTGGAATGAGCTTTTTATTCTTCTTATGCCATCCATTTTAAGAGAGACTCATGGCCATCATCTATCTCTAAAGTATGATCCTTTCTTACTGCACTTACCAGATTCATTTATAGTAACCCTGTTCTCTACTGAAGAAAAAAAGGAATTAAAATGTTAGAAATAGAAGCAGTAGCACCCTGTTTCAGCATTAGAGTCTCATTTGCTATATAGCTTATGAGATTAATTTTGCAGGTGATATATGTCCTGGAGTTTTGTGAAATCTGCTTTGATCTTATGGGAGTCTTTGGAGTTAAAGTTTTGTGATTAGGATTTAGGGCTATTTGAAAACTGTCTTTCTACTTTTAACATAAAATTCTTTTTTTTTTTTTCTTTTTTTTTCTTTTTTTCCTTCTGCCATTCATTATATATCAAATTTATATTTTGGGCTAACTTTTCCCTTTCCATAATTGCTTCTTTTCTCTCCAGTGAAAGGGCTCTTAATTGGTTCTATGGAACAAGTGTCCCTTTTTCTGTAACATTACTTCGATTGTAACTAATTGTTAATCTTCTCTTCTTACAGGGGCATCTCGATCGCTTAGGCATGCATTTTTGCAATTTTGCAGAAGTCTTTGGTAAAAGGTGGTATGTAATAATACTCATGATCTAATGATTGTTGAATTTCATGTATATTTGGAGAGATGAATGCATGTTTTCATTTGAAGAATTTTGAGGAGTAGCTTCCTTTTTTCTGTGGCTTTGCTCACAATTAAGTGTTATCCAATCAAGACAGCATTGCCCCCATTTAAACATTGTGTAATGTATGAATGCTCAAATTTAGAATAGCTGTGATTGCTTGTGTTGTTACATGAACCTAAGTTATTGTGTGGAGTGTTTAACTCCTTTCCAAATATTTGAAATGTTTTAATATCATAAAGCAGCTCAGCAAAGTGCTTGGCCACCTGCTGTAAATTTTACATTTTATGAGTGGTAACCTGGTGACCAGATAACCCTGTGTCCCTGTTGGATATAAGATGTTATCATTTATCATTGTTGTAGAATATGGGAAAAGCAAGAACAAAGTAGCAGCAGTTATAGAAGAGAATGTACAGAGTTGTTCTTTTGTTTCTTGGTCACAGATGTAGAAGCTTTCTTACATGCAACTAGAAGGGTTTTGGTGTTAAACCACGGCACCAACATAATGAAAAAGAGTCACATGCATACGCTAATGGTGAAATTTTAACATGGGTTAGCTGCCTATCAACTTTCTTAGACATTTGGTGATGATAATATGAATTTGTCCTGCATTCAATTGCTAGGCATTACTTAAGAAATTCAAAGGAAAGTTAACAATAATTGGTTGGAATTGCAAAACTATCTTATTTGTTTGACTTGAACCCAACTAGTCAATGTTAATGTATTTCATCAATATAGAAAATAAGCAACATAGTATAATTACATGGTACTATGCCTTTGACATTACCTTTCTTGGTGCTTTCAGTGTATTTTATTTTCGGAATGCCTTGGGAAAGTAACTTAGTATGATCCCTAATTATAATGTTACATTATAGCTCTTATTCATCATTTTATAGAAGTAAAGGCAGGAAAGTGATTGAGTTTTCTGAAAATATGTTGAATATGAAATTTGCACCTGGAAAGATAAGCTATGTATCTGTTCTGTGGGGTTGTAGCCTTTCAAGCTTCTGAAAAGGAAGGTTAACATTACTGTAATTCCATGGATAACGATTATGGCGTCCCCCCAACATGTGTGCATTTTGCTTGCATGGTAATGCGCTTAGTTCAGGTTGGAATATTAGAGCAGGCCAATTTAATTGATGTAATGCCTTCTAAGCCAATGCTGCCATTCTAAATCTCAGCTTGGTCCTTGTCAGATCCATCTTGACTCACAATTATCAGAATTTGCAGTTAGGAAAATGACTCTTGAAGGTAGAGTTTGATTGTGTTTGATACAACAGATTACACTGTTAATGTTCTCCATGACATGTTGTCTCCAGCAATGTATTAAGCATCTTAAAGTAGATGTCACGTAGTTTTAATATCTCACTCCTAGCTCTTGTTAACTCAATGTCTCATATTAGTAAGTCTGTTAATTAGTTAACTATGTGTTTTAATATTACTAGTCGCTAACCCGTGCGATGCACGGGATAGTTAAATAAAAGGACAATTAACCAACATCACGTTAAGGTAAAAGAATTTGTGAGAGACTGATTTGCCCACCAAGAATTTAAAAGAAAAAAAGATTGATATAATAAAATCTAAGAAATTTAGAAATAGAAAATTGGGTTAATAATATGCATATTATAGACATTTTGCTAGTTAGCGTTTAAAAAAAAATGGATCTGTTATAATTAAATAAAATATAATGGGAATAAATATTTAACTTCTATGCTTTTCATTAGTTTAGAAGTGTTGTCTAACGAAGAATGTTATTGGGTTGTAAGAAAGATTTTTATAAAATGTTAATACCATATATATATGCTTATATTGTCAATGTCTCACTACAGGTACATAGTTACTGAAACCTACAAAGTAATTTACAATTCTTAAATTAATAAAGTAAAATTCCCAAAAGTTATATATATACACACACTCAAAACTGATATAAACTACAAAGATAAAAACAAATCTTATTTAGTCTTATTAATAACAATATAAACAATTCAAAACATGGAACATTATCAAATTTATAACACATAATTCCATTATCTTTTACGTTGAATCCAAACAAATAATTAATTGAAATTAATCCAAACAAATAATTAATCAACCAAAAATCAAAGCTTTAATTAAGAAAACAAAAAATCACATGAACCCAAAATAAAAATTCTCAATAAAGAAAAAACATATAAGGTAAAGAATTAAGATTAACATACTAAGATGCAAATACCAAAAACCCCAAAACTTAAACCTTCCAAATTTTATAGAATCCCCAAATTCTACTTCAAAACGAAACAAAACCCTTCAAATTCAAAAAATTCATATATAATATACCAAATAAAAATTTACCACACCTTGGGTTGGAAGACATAGGTTGAAGTTTTGATTTTTCTCCAAAAAATAGAGATGTTTCATTTGCTGTATACAATATAAAATAATTATTAGAAATTTCAACCCAAAAACCAAACCCACAAAAACACTATCAAAATATAGAGATTAACCCAAATACTTAGAAGAAAATAAATTCTAAACATAACAAAACAATAAGATAGAATGAAAATTTCAGGCACATATGAAAGCAAATAAAAAAGATAAAACCTACGTTTTTTTTTTTTTTTTTTTTTTTTTTAGTTGAATCTCTCTCCTTCTTATTTTTTTAATTTTAAAGTGAAGTTAAGTTTAGGGTTTTGAGATGATAATTGTTAGGGTTTTAAGGAGAGAAGAGAGAGTCCTACCAGGAGTCTAAATAATATAAACAATTCAAAATATGGAACATTATCAAATTTATAACACCTAATTCCATTATCTTTTACGTTGAATCCAAACAAATAATTAATTGAAATTAATCCAAACAAATAATTAATCAACCAAAAATCAAAACTTTAATAAAAAAACAAAAAATCACATGAACCCAAACAAAAATTCTCAATAAAGCAAGAACATATAAAAATTTACCACACCTTGGGTTGGAAGACATAGGTTGCAGCTTTGATTTTTCTCCAAAAAATAGAGATGCTTCATCTGTCATATACAATATAAAATAATTATTAGAATTTCAACCAAAAAACCAAACCCATAAAAACATTATCAAAATATAGAGATTAACCCAAATACTTATAAGAAAATCAATTCTAAACATAATAAAATAATAAGATAGAATGAAAATTTCAGGCATATATGAAAGCAAATAAAAAAAGACAAAACCTACGTTTTTTTTTTTTTTTTTTTTTTTTTACGTGAGTCTCTCTCCTTCTTATTTTTTTAATCTTAAAGTGAAGTTGAGTTTAGGGTTTTGAGATGGTAATTGCTAGGGTTTTAAGGAGAGAAGAGATTTTGGTATTTTTATGCAAAAAACGTTATTTTAGGTCTAGGTGATTTATTTCCTTGTTTTTAGGCTCTTTTAATGTTTTTTTAGGTCAAATTTGGTTCCTATTATGGTTAGGTATTAATTAGGGCTTATTTTAGAATATATTTTCTTGTCCATCAAGTTTTATGGAGCCCTTAAATAGGCCTCCAAGTTTGTATACGTTTTTCAATATTATTGTTATAAGATATAAAACTTAAAATAAAAAGAATCAAAAATAAAAAGAAAAAGAAAATAGTGATGATGTGGAAAATTGTGAGAGTTTCAAAAGCTTCGGTTTTATATATATATATATAGATTAGTCAACGGGTTTTGTGGAGTTAGATGTAACAAATTGTAAGTCGGTTACAATTGTTCTCTAATGGCTAGAGAACAGATACGTCTGTTTAAAGTATAAAAAAAGTTTTAAAACAGAGCCTATCTTGTAATCTCATTCGAGC
This sequence comes from Quercus glauca, assembly GCA_023736055.1. Classification (NCBI taxonomy): domain Eukaryota; kingdom Viridiplantae; phylum Streptophyta; class Magnoliopsida; order Fagales; family Fagaceae; genus Quercus; species Quercus glauca. The sequence goes on along the minus strand of CM043316.1, from coordinate 85,612,729 downwards.
AGTTCTAATACAAAAATCCTCTTAAGATCAATTCTATGTTGTGACAGACTTCTCTCTCTTTTACTTTCTATACTTTCTTTTATGGCCTATTTGGATGGAGGGGGGAAGGAAGGGGAGTGGAGTAGAGTAGAGTTGGCTAAAAATAAGCTAATTTTGTACTAAATCTACTCTACTTTACTCCCCTTCAATCCAAACGGACCATTAGTGTTTACTATAAGATCAAACAAATCAAGGACTGTTGGGAGGAGAATTATAAGAAGAGAGAAAATATTGTAAACTATACTATTGCAATTAGTTCTACCCTCAGGGCCACGGTTGTGTAAAGCTTTCTGGGGCTTCTGTTTTGGTTAATTAATGTACATGCATCAGCATGGATGCTTATCCAAGTTTGCCAGATTTGCAACTTAGTAAGAAAACTGATTTTGGAGTGAAATTATGATGCAGGATGGATATCAGTTCCATTATTTTGAGAAGGGCTTCAATACTTTTGGGATGACTTCTTTATAGACAGATAAAATCCTTTCAGAACCCTTGCTGTTTATTCCTATTCATCCTTTGTGTGATTGTGCGCCCGTGCATACAAGGAAAAACCATTTTGCATGAGTTCAATTAATTACATCAATAGTTCTATTGTATCTTGTTCTTTCGTATGCAATGATGTCATCTTTGCAACTTAAGAGTTGCATTGAAATGAGTAATGCTGAGACCACCAAGATTGGCAAAGGCGTGTGTGTGACACACATTTGCCAATCATAAATTGCCATATGCTGAGTTGTGGCACAAAGTTGTGCCCAATTCGGAGGTACTAACATAACTCCATTGAAATTCCAAACAATTGTATTTTTTATTAGACAAAGTTTTGCTCCAAGTAGTTTGTAATTTATCTTTTCATATCTATTATGCAGTAATTTATTAGATTATTTATGTGTATTTATTTAAACAAGCTATTCAAAAAAAAAATTATACTAATAAAACTACACACGAATGAAATTACATTAATATTTTGCAGTCAAACTTTTGCCTTTTCTATCATCACAAGCAGAGCTATAAGGCTACCCGCAATAATAGGCTGATGTAGTTCTATTGTAATTTAATTATTCGTAGGTCCTATAGGCCAATACAACCACATAATGTGCCTCCTATCAAAAAAAAAAAAACTACATAATGTGCCATTTAAAACCGTTCCCTAGGCTCCTGAGTGTTAAGAATTTGACTATTGACCACCTTTTTTATAAGTTGGACTATTGTCTACATTTTTGTAGAGTTACCAGTGGTTACTGCCGTAGCTTCAACTACACGTGGATCAGTGTTATCCAAAAAAAAAACATGTGGATCAGGGTTAATATAATTGTTCGAATTTAGCCCAACTTAACGCGTGGGCTAGCACAACTAGGATAAAGGACAGGGCCCATTTTCCCTATTCCTTAGCAAACTGTTTGATTGATTGAAGATTTGAAGCAATGATAAATCAAAACCCTATGCAGTAATGATGCTGTACTCAATTTGTCACAACCAGGTGGTCAAGCTAGTGTCATGATTAGTACTGAAAATAGAGCACCTAGCTATATGAATTATCAGTCACAACACATGTCAGGGCTACACGACAGGACCACTGGCGTCAAATTCATCATGTATGCCTCTCACATGCTTGTATTCAATATTCACCTCCATTATCCATTTAAGGAGATACTATCAAATACCAATTATCAAATGCAATGGATAATATATAATTATATATATTTCCATCTTCTTTACCTGTCGGGTTCTTACATATAAGCATGGGGGGTAAGAGTAATTTCAATTAATTTATGCCGATGCACATGCATTATCTCAACTCAAACATACATGTGTGGGGGCCTTTGGAATTAACTTACATGTGAGATTGTGAGAGTGAAGACACATCAAATGTCACGTGCAGGGTTAATATATATATATATATATATATATATACCTATATATTATGGTGGATGATGGTGCATGGTCTCTCATTCATAACAACCAAACAAGCTCTATATACATGAAACTTTTGAATCAACTCTGCTGAATCGAATGGCTCGCGACAAACTTTACATTGACATGCACTACGGAACTTGCATCATTTGGCGCACTTTGATGGGGCTGAACAAACAAATACTAAAGATGGGTAAAAAGCATTTCGAATCAACCAACTAGAAGTTGATGGCCACAGCTTGAGATGATGAGACGCACAATTCGTCCTAGCTAGCTAATGTTTCCTGTGCATTCTTACACTTGTCTCCCTTAACTGTGGGTCTATGTAGAGTAGGGCTCAGGCTTCACTAAGCTCTACCACACTTTCACATTGCATGTGACTGATCATCCAATCCCATCATCAATCATAAATAAAGGATACGACGTCACCTCCAATCCCATCCATGGCATCACATCAAACATGCAGAATCTGTTCACCAATCTCACCGCCTCATAAATCTATAGGAAATATCCAAATCCTATTTCCAAAGCGGCCAAAAATAGATGGATAGATAGATCTAAATCAAAGCAATCTTTGTACAATAATAAAATACAACTCCTAAATCTCAAGCTGCAGAAAATGTCCCAATAATAATACATAGATGCGTGCGTGGATAGACTATGAATTTTAGCACTCTACATTTACAGCACATACCCATAGATTCTATAGATTGCCATCCGTATAAAAACTAATAGAATACTCCACATATAAAGTTAAAAGCAGAGATGATTTTAAGCATCCAAGGGCCAAGATTCTCCATGGATCCTCATTGGAGTATCTAACATCATATGAAAGCCAGCCCTGTTGAAAGCAATTGAAGTGGACATCTCATGAACAGTGGCATCCGTAGTAGGAGCAGAAGCAAGTGCTGAGAGCCCCAACAAACCACAATCAATCTGAAAAAGCAATGGGTTTTGATTTTGATATGTGTTTGGGAGAGTCCTATCCATCATCCATTGCAAGTTAGCTTCGGTTGGTAATTGGAAATGGGAAAAGTTTCCCTCTGTCTTGCACTGTTTTTGAGTAGTCACGTGTTCCTTAAAAGTGCACTCTTGATGCGAGAGCAGGGACTTGAAGAGCATCGATGGTAGTGGTGATGGCGATGGGTTGTTGGTGGTGTCTGTGTTTTTGTTTGTCGCGACTGGGGTGCTGCTTGTGATTGTGGTGTGAATGGGTGAAAGGGAGGGTTGGACTTGGAATCCATTTATTGGGAATAGGTGGGATTGAGACACAACTGGGTTTATCAGGCTTTTGAGGTCATTTTCTTGTTGATTGATCAAAAAATGATTTTGGAGATCCTGCATTGAGTTCTGAGATTGACATTCTAATAAAGTTGTAGTTGGGGTTTCTAGCAATGGAGGCAAGGAACCACTTGTGGGTGATGAAGCAGCTTCCAGAAGATAACTTTGTCCTTGAAAAAGTGGATTTTTCTTCTCCCCAGCTTTGTGGAAAATCCTGCAAATCACCCATTCCTCCTGCAATATAACCATTTCATAAACAATAAGCTACTAATAAATCCGTTAAATATTTTCTCACACTTCTTTTTCACAACACTTATACACAAAATAACTCCAATTGCATGCACTAATGTACACATCATAAAATACTAAATGTGGAAAGTGTAGGTATACTGAATCTGTGAAATAAGTTACCCTAATAAATAATAACACAAAAGGACAAAAAGACACAAATTGAAATAGGCCGGGTACATGTTTAGTAAATCCATTAATGTCGCTTAAACTCTTGAATTAGAGTATGATCATGATGCAGCAATATTTTTTTAATGTCAGCAAAGTATAAAGGTAATAAATCACATGCAAGGCATAATATAGCATAAGAAATAGTGGCCATTGACACCCACACAGAACTTTTTTAAATCAATCTTTTCCAGTCACATCAAAATCTACCCCAAGGGGTTAATAATCCAAGTGAAAATGTTAAAATATATGCTCTGGTTGGCATGCACACACACACAGATACGAGTACAAAAACTAAGTCAACCCAGAAAGTGACAAAATAGAGAGGGAGTGCAAATATGCAGTGCAAAATAGGTAACTTGATTCTCACGGCGCACGTGTGTGGGGGAAACTGAAGAAGTCTGTGTTACATTACCTTACACGTGTGGCGATAGGAGAAGTCACCGTCAAGGCGGTACTCATGCATGACCCACTTGGTCTTCTCGCCACGTGGGGCTCTGCCTTTGTAGAAAACAAGGGTCTTCTTCATCCCAAGTAGGGCTCCACTTGAAGCACTGTACACTTCTCTGTCTTTTCCTGTTGCTTTCCAGTACCCAGCTCCGGTTGCTCTGTTTGTTCTTAACCCAGTTGGGTACTTCCTGTCTCTTAAGCTGAAGAAGTACCACTCTCTCTCACCCATCTTTGCCACATCTATTAAAACAACAAACCAACAAATACATGTTAAAAGTGAAGAACTGAACACAAACATTTAACTTTTCTTCCCTTTTCTCTTCTCTTTTTCATTGCACATTTATTTGTGATTGAGATATGTCAGCAGGTTAAGGGATTTTGCAGGTGGAGTTAGATTTTCTGGCCAAAAATATATTTAGATTTTCTGGCCAAAAATATATGGTGGGAGGCTAGGCTTAAGTTATAGCATGTGTGAATCATGTAGTCTACTTTTTCTTTTTAAAGAATCATGTACTCAACTTGAAGAAAAAGATAAGGACAAATCTCACGGAAATATAGTGATGCATGAACTGTTAATTACAGAGAAATATTATTGGAAGTATATATTGGGTTGAGAGTCAAGAAAACCTTGCCAGTTTGGGAGAAATTAGTTGAACTATTATGTCCATTGGGAGGTGTTTAAAATCACAACCTCGTCTTAAACCATAAGATCCTCTAATCTAGTTTTACTAATTAGAAAGAAATATTCAGTTCTATAATTTCCTATGAAGGTTTTTATTTTTATTCTTTTATTTTGTAGTTTTTATTTTTATTTTCATTTTTAATAATAATAATAATGGGTTGTTAAGTTTTGTATTAGTGGGGTTGTTAAATTTTGTGAGTTACATGACCAATAATCAGGATCATGAAGGAAGACCGTAGACCATAATAAAGCTTAGCTCAAAAAATCTTAACAACATGTTTCACCCAAAAGAGAAAAAATTCATTCCAGGAATAATGAATAGTGAAGTACTATATTCTCATAAGAAAAGGGGGGGGGGGGGGGGGGGGGGGGGAACTCTCATGGGTAATATATAAGCGCATCAAGCGAAAAATATACATGAGAATGCTAAGGAAAAAGTAAAAACAAATATACTTGGCCATATAGTGTTTATATTTTCCAAAATGAAATGGAGCAAACTAGCATACCTGGTAGCTCCCACGGCTCACATCTATTAAGGTCAACCTCTGCAATCTCCACACCACAAAAGGCCCCATTAAACACTTTGGAAGCCAGATAAAAGGTTATAAGTTCTTCATCAGTTGGGTGAAACCTAAACCCTGGTGGCAAACCCTGCTCGTTTATTCCCTCACCAGCAAGCTCACGCAGGATCTCTTCCATTGTCAACATGTCCACACAACGTAAATCAAGTGTGTTTCTTCCCAGGGAGTATTTATTTGTCTGTGTTGTGAGTGCTTTGAGGGTAAGAAATAGAGTGATAATGCATAAACAAAGTGAAGAGGAAATGTGAATATATAGGGGAGAAGAGAAGCACTGAAACCAAAGGAGAAGGAAAAGCAAATAGAAGGAGAGAGGGGATAGATTTTGGGTTCATAAAAGGGTTATGTGGGGGACCTAGGGAGGCTCACCTGAAAGGCTACAAAAACAGTGCAAAGAAATTTCGAAAAGTTGTTTTTATAAAAGTTTGATGTGTGTGTGTTGGGTGGGTGGTGTAGTTAATGCGAGGTTGGTTGCAGAGATTTATGCGTGCGTATGTTAGCATAGATATGTTTAGGGGATATAGACTCAGGCTTTTCTTTTAGACAGTCACAGAGATAACACGACGGGTAGCTCTCTGAACAATGATATCATCATCACCCAATCCTTTCTTTTCTTTTTGCTCAATTTGTAATCCATCTTTTATAAAAAATTATTCATTTTGAGATAAGTTTTATAAAAAAATTAAAAAAAAGTTTTAAAAATTATTTTTTCTTTTTTTATAAAAAATTTCTTAAAAGAGTTTACTAATATTTACTTTAAATCACCTAATCCTTTCTTTTCTTTTTGCTCAATTTGTAATCCATCTTTTATAAAAAATTATTCATTTTGAGATAAGTTTTATAAAAAAATTAAAAAAAGTTTTCAAAATTATTTTTTTTTAATAAAAAATTTCTTAAAAGAGTTTACTAATATATACTTTAAAAGCATACGTTAGTAAATCTCATACATATATATATATATATATATACACATAAAATTACAATCAATTTATTTATTTTTATTATAATGTGTGTTTTGTGATTATTATTATTACTGTGCTGAGCTTAAGAAAAAAAAAAAAAAATCTCGAAAGTCTGTGGGAGGAAAATGTGATACCACTTTCTACGTGGTAAAAGGACATTATCGCTGCTGCATAATTTTGGCAACGTTTATTTAGATTCCATTCTCTACGTGTATTAGAGAATTTGTGTTAATTGGTGCAATTTTTTTTTTTTATCTATTCTAACGTGAAGATTTACATTTTTTATTTTACATATTTATTTGTCAAAATAGTTCACATTAAATTATCAATTTTATATTATATTTTATTAAAATATTAATGTTTAATTTTTTTTCTTTACTTACGACAATCATCATTCATTTTCTTCCTTCATCTTCTAGAAACGTAAAGAAAAAATAAAAAACTAAATATAAAATTAATAATGTCAATATAAATTTACACAATTATTATAACAAATTTATAAATTTACATAATTATACATTCATTAATGCGGGTCATTTTTAGACCAAAATGTGTAAATTTTACACATTTATTTATTATACATATACTGTTGTAAGTACTCTTAATATTTTAAAAACACGATTCGTTTATTTACTATAAATCAATAAAAGTACTATTAAAGATGAATTTACTTTCCTTATCTCGTAACAAATGATCCCATTTGGAAGGAGTAAATAATTTCTCTACAAATATAATATAACAAGATTTTAAAATTTTATGTACAAAAAAATTAATTATAAAATAAATTAAAAAAAAAAACTAGTCCAAACTCGGAAAAACTCAGCTAAGGGCCCCCTTGTTCTGTTCATATTTGTTTGGCTTGGAATGCCTCCCATTCCACTTTCCGAAACCTTTATTTTAGTCATTCATATTTTTGGAAATGTCTTAGAAATGAACAATAAACTGCTTCCGTGCATAACTAGTGCTTCTTTTATATATATACCTGCACTTTCATTAATTAGAGAAACAAAAATAGTACTTAGAGGATTAGTGTGAGAATTTAGTTTAGGGTTAGTGTTACTGATGATCTACTCTTTCAACTGAACTAGAATGGTTCTGTAATTAAGTTAGTCAAGCGTAGTCAGTAGCAAACCTTCGCCAATTTAAGTTTGTGCCAAGTAAATACTCAATAAACACGGCAGTCTTAATACTAAATTTGCGCAATCATGTCAGCAAAACGTTCTATAGTTTGGAATAATTAATTATTTAGCACTGCAAGCTAGAATGTAGTGGCATGCAACTCCTTCATCTCAAAAAATAGTTAATTACTAATTAAATTTATAGTGAAATCTAATATTTATGCATGCAAGAGAATGACATATCACAGCATTGTATTCTAAAAATACTTAAAAATTATCGTATATTTTATCTTCATTATCTAGGAAGTTAGACTACGCTCACAAGAGAGGAAACTTCTTGATTGGTTGGGTAATTAGAATCAGTTCTCGAAAATAATAGACTACTCGAGAACAATAATAGAAAATTGTATCATGTTGTAAAGGAGAAAAGAAAGGGGAGGGACTCCCTGTAAAACTCTATCTTCTCTCCTTCTAATTTAGGAGGAATGACAAATAGTGGACATAAGAAAAAACAATTCTCTCCATTTTGATTTTCTCTTTCAATTAATTTCTCTTCAACCAAACAAAATATTTTTCTTCCCCTCCCTCTTTTTCCTTCTCTTAGTTTCTTTTCTTCCAACTTCTTTCCAACCAAACCTTAAGAAACCCTAGGAAAGCAAGAGTGGGAAGATCCTTAGAAACCATCAGATTGAGGATCCTTATAAATCCTAATTATTAGTAGCTATTGATCTCTATTAGAGTGTGGGGGTAAATGTGTAGAAAAAATAGTATATTGATAAAAAGGTCATGTTAATAGGTGCACTTAGGGTAATTGTTAATAAACCATTTTTAAGAAAATTTTTATACAACTTTTATGGGAAATTGAAAAAGCTATCAAAACATTAATTTTTTTTTTCTCATTTTTCATAAAAAATTTTCTAAAATGGTTTACTAACAAATGCCCTTAGGACATTCATTAACATTTCTCTTGATAAAAATATTTTTTCCCCCAAAATCAAAAGAGCAAATTGAAGTTATGGGTTCAAATATTGTACCTGCAACATTTTTTTTTACAAAGAAATACAATTTTTGCAATGGCCATTCCTACATATCCGGTAGAAAAGAATCCCATGATGGTGAACCAATCTTACCTGGGATTGCAAATTCCAAGTTTATTTATGAATAGTAAATCCAATTATATTAGTGTCTATAATTATTATTTTTTCTATGTAATACTAATCGATAAGGCCTCATTGGTAAGTTCTACAAGATCTTGTACTTTGAAATTTATGGTTATGGACCTAAATCCCATGTCTACAACTTAATTCATCCGATTACAACATCCGCTGTTCGTATGACAATATGTACAACTCCTCTGCGAGCTTCACAGCAACAAATGATATATTCTTACGCAAATTATTTGTTATAATGAGAGGTATCCTCATCCATATTTATCTCGTCAAAGATGATAGTATAGATATAGAAAATATTTAAGATAGAATATATATATTTGGAGAAAAGATTAGGAAGACCCCCTCAAATTGAGAATTTTCATTCATTATATCATTTAATAACTTATAATAAGATCTTGATAACTATATATTTTTTACTACTTGACAATTTAAAATAGACTTTTCTAGCCCCCTCATCTAAAAATCTTGGCTCAAACCCTTCACAAATAAATTGTTTCAAATTCACATTACTAATTGAAATTAGTAATTGAGGTTATACAAAATTGGAGCTAGAAAGTTTGGTTATCCCTTGTTTATTATTGTCAAAAGAGAGATGGTGCTTTTGTGTCATCCTTTCCGCAAGGCTAATGGAAGTGCAAATACTTTAGCCAAGGAAGTAAGAGCATTCACAGCCGAAAATTTCATACCATCCTATTTTACCCATAGTTCTCAAAATTGGACCGGACTGAGAGGTCGGACTGTGAAAACCATGAACCGGAATGAAAATCGGTTTTTTAAGCTTCAAGAACCGGGCATATATGGCAATTCCGTAAACCCCTAAAACCAGGGTTGGACAGCAAGAACCGTGCGGTCCAACCCCTTAGCAATTTTTTTTTTTTTTTTTATAAAAACAAATTAACACAATTATATTCTACTTAATTAAATTATCCATCTTTTACAAGGAATTAAAAAAAATTATAATTAAAATCCTTCAAAGATATTCAACTTTACTTCAAAAATTAATCATAAATTTTAATGTTTTCATAGTTATTATTTTATTTTATTAACTTTCTTATTTAATTATTCAATATATTCTTGAAAATCATTAAATTTCCCTTACATATATAGATATATTAGTCAATTTTGCTATTTTTATAAATTTAATATCTATATTTAGGCTTTAATTAATTATTAAATTAATTATGACGTCATCACGGTTCGACCCTGGTTCGACCTCAAAAACCTTGAACCTCTCCCTTTTACGGTTCAATGAACGGTCTGGGTTTGAAAACCTTGATTTTACCATCCCAAAAAGCTACTTTATCGCTTATATCATACCATTTTTCGATACACCCAACATCTCAAAACTCTATTTTTTTTCCCATTTTATTCAAATATTCTTTTTTAATATTTTTTTTTTACTATTTTTTTTTCTCTCTTCCTTTTCCTCTTTGTCTCCCTCAACCTTTAGCACCGGCCTCAACCACTAGCAAACCCATACACAGCAAAATCACAACAAGCAAATCACAATTAAAAATCACCTAAATCAAACAAGCACTAGAAATACACCTACCACCCCAGCAAAATCACAACAAATCTAAAAATCCAGACTCTTCACTTCGGTAAATCACAACCCAGATCGCACACACAAAACCCAGACTCTCTAGAAAAACACACACACACACACACACAGAACCCAGATCGCAACCCAAAAGAACTGGATTGCAACCCACTTCGGCAGTGCTTTTTGACACTAGACTCTCCACTTCGGCGGTGCAACCCAGATTGCAACCCACTCTCAACCCGGATCGCAACCCACTTCGGTGGCGCATTTTGACCCGGATCGAGTTAAAGCTCTCCAACATCTGTGACGAAATCCTCAAGCTCCTTGACACTAGACTCATCCCCTCTGCCGCCACCGGCGACTCCAAGGTCTTCTACCTCAAGCACTAGCACAAAGAGAGAGAGACGAGAGAAGTCAGAGAGAGAGAGAGAGGGAGACGAAATACCCATGGATGCTGAGAAAGAAATTTTGACACAGAGGAGAGAGAAAAAATAAAAGGCTTAAAATATATTATTTGGGTTTGGTATAGCACTACAGTGCCATCTTAAAAGGCTTAAAATACATTTGACATTTCTTAGTTTTAGCCTTCTAATTGCTAGCATAATTTTAAGCCTAAATGCCAAGTATATCTTACATTTGACATTTGAAAGGCCCATTGCGAATGCTCTAAGAGAGCAGGAGGAGCAAGCGAAGGAATACTTGCACTGTCCAATGTTTGTTAGGCAGGCTTTTGTCAATGATTTAAGGAGAATAGACAGCACTCATTGAGTCATTGTATGACTTCTTTACCATGGTGCTTTTTGAACAATGTGTTTAGTTTACATAAAATTTTCTATTTTAAAACTGAAACAATCGGGATCTAGTTTTTAATTTTTATGTTCCAGAAACACTTTTTGTCTGGGCATTCCTTCAATACTTGGACAATTGAGCATGTCATCAAACGCGTCGGCGTTGCACGTGTAATATGATCAGGCTTTTTTAATAATTAAAATCGTTCTGATCTTTTTTTTTTTTTTTTGAGAATCAAAATCGTTCTGATCTTTAGTGACTCAGTCAAGCAAAAAATAACAACAGCTAGGATCTACTGACTGCTGCCCTATATAAAAAATTATATGAGCCCACATGCCCTGCCTCTTCTATTTTAATACTATTATGTTCTTATTACGTCTCTGATAGACCTTAGACCATTGATTGGTCTCGATATTTCCACCAAACAAATAATAATATTCCATCCTGATAACTTTATGCAACATGTAAGCAACATGTGTTTTCCTTTCTGAGTTATACAAATACGTAGAAATTACAAATATAAGGAGAATTTGGTTGTAACAAATACTTACCATTTTCAACAAAATATTAATATTATTATATATTTTAAAAATATAATTTTTAGATTGTATGTTTTTTATGTCCTTATATATATGTCAAATTTTGTATCAATCAAATAAATTTATTTATTATTTGATCCATATATAAATTTATTCTTTATACATAATTTTAAATTACAAAAACTTAAAATTTGAAATTTTGATGGATTATATAACTATTGATATTTTGGAAATTTTGCAAACATGAAAGATAGAAGAATTATTGAGTGTTGTTTTAGACATTGACTATAACCAAGTTTGTATTATTTATTCTCATTTGATTTCATAAAAGCTTATTACATCTTTTAACATTGTGCTAATTGTTATTTATTCCGTTCGTTTTTATTATTTTCATCATTAAATTCATATTTTTGTTTCCAATATTAATCCATCAACTAATATGGAGGTTCTATCGTTCTAGTGCAATAGGTGAAAGGTAGTTGATGGACTCGACACTACAAAAAATCTGGACCATTGCGGCGGGCCAAAACCCCCGCAAAAGCCCAAAAAAGGGCTGCTAAAGACCCATTTGGCCTATTGCGGAGGAAGCTATTGCGGCGGTCACAAAAAACACTGCTATAAATGCACCTTTTAGTGGCGTTTTTGGTTTTTTGTGGTGGGCAGAAAATCACCGCCATATGCTATCAGAATTCATGTCAATTGACTTTTAGCGGCGGTTTATGCACGCCGCTATTGGTGTCCACCTTTAGCGGCAACTAGACATGGCAAAACGGGCGGGTCGGGTCGGGTTCGGGTCGGGTCAATCGGGTTGCGGGTCAAAACGGGTCACGGGTCAAAACGGGTCATTTTTAAACGGGTCAAACGGGTTGCGGGTCAAACGGGTCACGGGTCAAGTCGGGTCGCGGGACGGGTCGAGTTGACCCGTATTTTTCAAACAAGTTTTTTTTTTTTTTTTTGGAAATAGATGCAATTTGTCAATTGTTTTTGAGTTCCTTAACTGTAATTAGATTCTCATTGGTGATACTGTTACCACTTACCAATTACCACTAGACACTTGATACCTAAATTTGGTACAACTCTTGTTCCAGCTTTCTAGAAGCCAATCTTGGTATAATTTTTGATCTGTTTAAAGTAGGAAGAGAAAATGAAGGTGGGAAGTAAAAAATGACAAACTATAATGGAGTACATAACATATTAAGTGAAGAAGAATAAGTAAATATCTTATAAGAGTTACACCTCAATCTCAATCTACTCAACGTTGGTAGACGTGGCAAAACGGGCGGGTCGGGTCGGGTTCGGGTCGGGTTAATCGGGTCGCGGGTCAAAACGGGTCCCGGGTCAAAACGGGTCATTTTTAAACGGGTCAAACGGGTTACGGGTCAAACGGGTTGCGGGTCAAACGAGTCGGGTCAAACGGGTCTGACCCGTTTTGCCATGTCTAGCGGCAACCAAAAGGTGCCGCTATAGAGAACCAATTAAAACGGACTCATTGCACTTTTAGCGGTGAGGAGAAATGCTGCTATATGTGTAAACCTTTTAGTGGCAGGAAAAAATGCCGCTATAGGGCTTCATTGAAATCATAATATATGCACCATTAGCAGCACTTTTTGATCGCCACTATTTTTTTTTTCAGCAGGTTTTAAAGCCACTATTTTTTTTTTACAAACCTGTTACAAAGAACCTGTAACTAATTAACACAATACCACAAATGTAACTAATTAACAACAACACAAATGTCTCCAAACTAACGTAATATTAACATCAAAATATATTATCAAATACATAACAAAAGAAAAGATGTGGTCCTTTGTACACAACATTATATTAACTACATAATATTGTCTATAACCATCATCATAAAATTAACAAAAGAAAGATGTGGTCCTTTGTACACAGAAAATCCTTCAACACTTAAATTAAACTAATACCATAATCAAAGTTTCAAAGTGTTTCAAAATAACTTTTCAACATTTGCAAAAAATGTGTTTGTTCAAATGTGGTGCTTTGTACACAAAATGTCCTCAAGATAATATTTATAAACTGCCTGGTTGATGGGATGCAGCTGATGATTTTTGGAGAGTTGGGGATTGTAGGATCGGAGGAATGTCCTACATACAAAAAAAAAGGGCAATAATTAGGACACAACGATATCAAATATTGGAATCCAAAATTGCTTAATGCATGAGCATTACAAGGGAAATTTGGAGTTTCAAAGGCTGCAACTACAATATGGAAATCACAATACAACTATCAAACACCTTGAAGTATAAACTCGCACTACAAGAAAAAAGACATAATACAACAAGTATTATTGCAACAAGAAAAATAATGGAGGTAATATATATACTATTGCATGTCTAGGTTGTTTTTTGTTGTAGTAGTAAGTTAAATTTATTACATCAATATGAAATTGTAACATAATTATTATGTTACATTGAAATATGTTGTTGCAATAGGTAACCCTTATTATACATTGAGATATGTTGTTGCAATAGGTAATAATCTTTTATTTCACATCGAACTATATTGTCGTAATAGGTTAAATATTTATTTCACATCAAATTTTGTTGATGTAATAGAGGTAAGTAATTGAGTAGTGGGAAAATTAGGGAAATTCTTTTTTTTTTTTTTTCATTAATTTCCTCTCTCTCACCCATGTTTATCCTTTTTTTTTTTATCATCTCAATTTCCCACTTTCTCTCACCACATCTATCTTCCTATTTTCTCTCATCTCAAATTTAACTCACACCCACGCCTATCTTTTTTTTTTTTGCAACGACTTGCATCGACTTTTTTGTCATTGCAATAACACCTATTGCAACGAGATTTTCAAAATAAATCATTGCAATATGTGGAACTTATTGCAATGAAAATATAGTGTTGCATAAATCTATTACCTCAGAGTTTATTACAACGGTTTGCATCGACTTTTTTATCGCTGCAATAACACCTATTACAATGACATTAGTTGTTATTGCAACGACTTATTTTATTGTATTAAGTCTTTTTTCTTGTAGTGTCAATTTCTATAAGGAAGAACATAAATGGGCAAAACCCACGCCTATCTTTTTTTCTTTTTTCTTTTTTTTATTACAACGGCTTGGATCGACTTTTTTGTCATTGCAATAACACCTATTGCAATGAGATTTTCAAAATAAATCATTGCAATATGTGGAACTTGTTGCAATGAAAATATAGTGTTGCATAAATCTATTGCCTTGGAGTTTATTACAACGGTTTGCAATAACACCTATTACAATGACATTAGTTGTTATTGCAACGAATTATTTTGTTGTATTAAGTCTTTTTTTCTTGTAGTGTCAATTTCTACAAGGAAGAACATATATGGGCAAAACTCATATTTTGAAAATAGTATGCAACCTAAAGAACAAACCTTGCTTAAATTATAACCATGCATCCATAAACTGAATGCCAATGCAAGTGGTAAATGAAAAATGTAACAACAAAATGTCTACAGTGGCAGATACTCAAATAAAGAAGAGAAGGCAAAAGCCAGAGGCCTACATTCCCATCATCTCATAAAAAATGTTTTCTAAAATATAGGCCTAATACAATTAGCTCATGTCCCAACAATTCAACAATTCAAGTGTTTAACAAAGCTAAGCTACCTTTCCAGTTGACAAAGCTAAGCTAAGCTACAAAAACTTTGCACTTGCCAATTACACAACATCCCATTAGTTGACCTCATCCTCCACCTTTACTTAACTCAATTAATTTTACATCAGAATATAGAAGAATTTCAATACAAATGGCATATACAAGAACCTAATTGTATAAATTATTTGAGGGATGCAATTTCTGCCAATGACATTAGAAACCAGCACTAGTAATGGTTCCCATGATCACGTACTTTCAAACCCCTTTACAAGATCTGCTAGAAATTGTCTTGTATAGCAAGTATGCCAATAAAATCAGCATTAGCAATGGCACAACCTCAGCTATAAATGTCCAAGAAGTAAGTCCTGAGGCAATACTAATGACTATCCAATATCTAATGCTAATCAAAGTGCTAATTAACCCAAGTGCTAATCAACATTATCAGCCCAAGAGCTAATCAACACGCTTTTGATATTTTTCAACAGCCCAAAGTGCTAATCAGCCCAAAGTCTTCACTAAGTTATATATTACCTTAAAATTGGCAAGTATAAATCATGTAGCTTAGAAAGAAAGCTCAAAAAACACAACACAAACCTTCTTACTATCTGAATACAAATTAACCATTAGAAACCCCAAAATCAAAATCATTAATGCCAACCTGACTGCATTGTGAAGTTATTTGTTTCACTTGTTGAAGCATGCGAGCCATTCTTTGCTCCATCTCTTCGAATTGGCTTAGTCTTTCCTTCATTTGGTCAAAAGAGGACAATTTCTCGTGCATCTCAACCAAGGAAGCCTTCAGTTGTGCAACTTTGTCGTACCTTGATTGACTTGATCGTATTTGAAGGTTCGCGAGAACGCTCTTGCTACTTCGGCCACTTGGGCTTGGACCAAATCCTACCCCACGAATACGACCTTTGTGCTCCTTACCCATCACTTTGGCAAACACATCGTCCGGTGCCCATGCAATACTACCACTTATGTCATCTGATTGCAATTGATTCGAAGGTTCAACCAACAACGCCTTCATTTTATTTTGATATTTGGGTTTGAACAAAACAAAATAATTAGAAATTAGCAACATCATTTGATTGAAGACAACAAAAATTATATTAAGAAGTGATGGAAATTTAAACCCCTTAAACCACAATTAGATTAACCTAGTTAATTAGCCAAGTGATTAACTTAGTCCAATTCATGCAAATCTAGGTTAACACAATTAAATAATTATATCAAGATATAAAGTAGTGGAAAATAAATGAACACAAGATATGATGACCCAGGAAGCCATACGGTAAAAACCTGGGGAAGATTTGACCTACCTATCCTTAAAGTAAACCTGAATCCACTATGAAAGAATCGAAGTTCATACAAAAGGACTTACAAGCTCCCCGCTTGACTTCCTAATGCTACCCACCGGTAGAACTTACTGACACGACCACGTGCAAACTCCGAATCTACGGACTCCTTCTTTCTTGAATTCTTCAATCAGCTACAAGCTCCCCGCTTGTTTATCTTTAAGCTCCAATGGTAGCAACCGAGTTGATCATCAAGATGTTGAAGTAATCTCTACCTTGAAAACCCTAAGTTTTGTGTAAAGGAAAGCTCCTTAAAGATCTCACAAGAGATTCACACAAAACAGAAAAGTATGAGCAACAATACAATCTGAACAACCTCTAAAAACGTGGCTAGGGTTTTGTTTAAATACCTAGGGTAAAAACATAAAACCCTAAACGTTTAATGAAGTAGGGCTGAGTTGGAAATTCTGCAGAAAAAAAAATCTGGCTGACTTTCGATCGATCGAGTCTATTCTTCGATCGATCGAGCCAGGTTGAAAGTAACAAATATTTTTGCAGCCACTCGATTCCAACTTTACAATAATTAATCAACTTTGAGCAAGCCTAAACAAGACTAAACATATTGTTTTGATCATGGTTTGCCAACATTACACATTAGAGTTCTAAATATATTAAATCCTAAGTCTTTAGAACCTAACAAACTCCCCCTTTGGCAATTCGTGACAAAACACAAACTATAAGCTTAAAGTGTACAAATAAAAATCCCTTTACAAAAAACTAATGCTCATAAAACACAATTCAGTCTTAACTACTATCCATCAATTGCAAGTGTAGACAGCAGCCAAATCGAATCAACCTGTATATTCCTGAAACACTTCAACAAACGCATAAACGCATGTGTGACAGAAAAACAGTAAATCAACAGATATGTAATCTAACTCTCCCCCTAAGTTAGATACACCAAAAATTAAAAGTATTCTTGAAAGTTCACACAACACATAATAAAGACATATATCAATGAATAACTCATGAATATAAATCAAAAAATAGTGAACACAGAATCAAGAATCATATATCAAAAATGTATTTCCCAACAAGAATAGCCCAAAAGAAAGTATACATGGTGAAGCACCTAGATACAATCTAATATCAAAAATCTCCACTAGCTCCACAAAAGAAATAAAAACTCCCCCTAACTACACAAACTCCTCTACAAGTCTCCAAACTCTACTCCCCCTTTTTGTGACGGAATGCCAAAGGACAATCACAAGCCATCATCAAAAGGAGGTGGTGAGGGTGAACGAAGATGCGCCAAGTCAACTCTCAGAGCACGAATCTTATCAAGCAAGTCCACCAAAATCTGACCATGAGCCGCCTGAATGGTCATGACAGTCTCCAAGGTACGACGTACATCGAAGTCATCCGAAGGAGGTGGAGGAATAGCAGCAGCAGCAGCACCAACAGGATCAGGAACAGTCTCATGAGCAGGACCTGTAGAAGAAGAAGGGGGTGCGGTACCAGAAGGCTCAGACCTAGAGTGTTTAGAGCCACCTCGAAGATGAGCAGCCCTCTGTCTAAGGAAAGACGCACCTATGGGAGCAATCACATGGACGAGCTCAGAAGAAGGGAAATCATCTAAACCAAAATAAAGCAAAATCCTATGAATAAAGATAGGATGAACAAGAGCATGAGCGGTAGATGAACTCCTATAAACTTCGTTCAAAGAACAAAGAAACAAATGAAGAAAACTGATAGGAGCATCAGTGACAAGAGCGTACAAAAATACACACCGCTCGAGAGGAATGGTGTGAAGATGAGAAATGGGCCAAAAAGAATGACACGCTATCCTAAAGAGAAGATAAATAGTCTCAGGAAGTTCAGAAGTGGTGATCCGAGGATCAGAACCCCACTGAATAGAAGACCCAGTGATGTAAGACATGACATCACTCCACAAAGGTGACTCATCATAAGGGTAAACAGGGTGCTGGACCAAAGGTACTCCTAGAGCATCAGCCACCACCGCAGGAGTAATGACATACTCTACGCCTCGTATCCAACTCTTAACTAGAGTGTTGGAATCATAGACGCGGATAGAGATGTTCGAAAAGAACTCTCTAATCAGGGTAGCTGGAGTAGGAGGATCAGAAACATCCAACAAAGGTAATCAGCCCCGACGCGCAAAATTTGCCCTAATGGCAGGATTAACCTCATTTAATATGACAGAACGCTCAGCCCAAATTTTTCTTTGAAGGTTCAACTTCTCAAAAATATCTTGGTTTTTCTCACTCGGAAACCTCTCACGATCAAAGGAAGGTGGGGGAGGTGAAGGAAAGGGAACAGACCTACGGGCTCTAGTCTTCCTAGGCATGATACTAAGGAAAGAACAGAGACACAGAGAGAACCAAAAAAAACAAAAACAAAACTAAAGGCAGACTACAAATTAGCACATAAATAGATAAAAAAATCTATATGATGCATGAACAAATAAAATGTCATGATGCATGATCTAATGCAGTAATAATTAAGTTAAATTTAGGAGGTTAGATTAACAAAATTGGCTTGAACATAGGGTTTCTAACAATCCCTAAAATTGAAGAACCACTTGATGAAATTTTGAAAATAAATTGATGAATTGAGCATCACAGAACACAACATACATATTATAATGCTCAATTACATCAAAACAACAAGCCAATTTCATCAATTTCAACCTAATTGAACAAAATGCCCAAATCGGATCCAATACAAACCCTAGAAATTTCAATTTTTCACAAACCTCAAAATTGATCAAATTAAACCATCAATATAATGTCTATATCATGTCCCCACAAAAACCCATTGATCAATTTCATAAAAAAGGCTTTGAATCAACAAAAATCCCAAAATATGTATAGTCCGAAAATCACCCTCAAATGCATGGATTTATGCATGAAAACATGAAAAGAAATTCAAAAGGAAGGGTATTAAGGTCTTACCACCTTGAGGAGAGAGAAACCTTGCAAAGAAATCGGAGGAAAACGACAAAAAAAATCTTTGTGGAGCCTAGCCGAGTCGGAGAGAGAAGAAGTTTGAAAAACTTTTTGAAATAGTAACTTTGAAAAAGTCAGATCTGGGTTTTAAAAAAACTTTTTCGTGATCTTCAATCGATCGAAAATTACATTCGATCGATCGAATCAATCCGAGACTCATAAAAACATTTTAAGTATTTTCGATCGATCGAAACAGGCAGCGTCTCACAAAATTTTGAGAAAAATCACAGGTTTGAAAAACAACGACCACATTTTGAAAACAATTCCTCAAAGCATTAAAATTGAAGAAACAAAATGCATGAGTATGAGATGGAATGCTATTTCAAAAACCCAAAATTTTAAACCCAATTTTCACATAGCAAAGTTTCAATCATTCTCCCTTTCAATTCTTCAAACAACAAAATATATTGTGCACAATTCTCAAGATATTTTTAAACTTAGTTGGTCAGACCAAAAACACACACAATAACATGTACAGTGTTTAACAAAGAGTAACTTGTGTAGTGTGTGCAACTAGCAAAAACTTGAGATACATGTGAGGTGATATGTGAATAGCAATTAAACACAAAGTCTACACAATTCATTACATAGAATTTAAAAGAGACTATCACCAAAAGTGTTACATCATATAACTCCCACATCTCCTAGAACAAAATCTTGCAATCATGTAAGTTTTTTGAATTTTTGCCTCTTAATTATGTGAATTGGCATCAAGCTTAATAGTACACACCAGTTTTAATTAAGTGAATTGGCATCAAGTCTAATAGTACACACCGGTTTTAATTATGAGATTTAACTGAGGCTACACCTTATGTTTTTTTCGTGCATGTGCTACACTTTCTCGAGTACAAAATCTTATGATATGCACTAAGGTGTTCATGATTGGCTAGTGAATAGTGGTGAGATAGTTATTTATGCCTTTCTCAAAAGGATCAAGTCCGACAGTCAAATAACATGTGACTTCAAGATTAAGATAAAGTGATAAAAACCATAAACATCTTTCCCACACAACATGCACTACAAAGTTTTAACTAGTAAAGTGCAAAGAATAAGCTCATTAAAGCTAAACAAGGTACACAAGACATGACATGTGTAAATAGATTGACCAACCTTGTTTTTCAAAAATCAAGAAAAATTGTGTCAAACATAGTTTTTGCTTCCCCTTTATTATTATTATTATTATTATTATTATTATTATTATAAGAGAAAACAAATAAATCCTAGAATGAAATGCATGAATGTAATGCAATGCAAGTCCTAGAACAAAAACACAAAAAACCAAAGAATAATGGTCACAAAAGAATAGAGTAATGAAGCATAAGGACAATGACAGAAAGACTCACTTAGATCGAGTCTTTTGCATCCAAAACTTTTTAGATGCAACACGAGCATTGGAGTTCTTATTCACATTCGAGTGATTCCCAACTCCAGGATTGGAATAAAGGTTTAACGCCTTTACCAATTCACCAATTAGTGCCATAGGATCTTGTGCTTAAGGCACATGCACTTTTGGTTTGTTTGCTCTCTTAGTAGCTTAAAGCTTGTAATAGTTAGGACGAATGTGTCCAGACTTTCCACAATAATGACAAACCCAAACATGTTTACCATGCATCTTGTCCTTAGATTTGGTAGGCTCCTTAGGTTTAGATTCTCTCAAATCAACCTTAATCTTCTTAAGTGGTGAAACTTCTACATGTTTAACAGCCTCACTCATAGGGGGTTTAACAGTTTCACTCACAACCTCACTCACAAAAGGTTCAGAAGAAGATGAAGGAACAAAGATCGTGGAATGGGGTGCAGACACAGAGATGCTCTCAACAAAACCTAAACCAGATTTGTCAGAAGGATACTTTTGAACACTCAACATATGATCAAGTTTAGAACTAGCAGATCTAGCAGCAGATAAATCAAGTTCTAATTTCTTTACTTTATCAATCAACATCATATTCTCAGTTTTCACATTGTTTAAAAGATCATTAGCATCAAATAACTTAACAAGCAAATTTTTCTTATCAAGCTCAAGAGATTCGATTTTCTTCAGGCCAAGTTCAACATTCATAGCATCGTTTGCAGCAACTTTACAAAGTTTATTATAGGCCTTTTGAAGATCTGCGTCCTCAGAGAGTTCCCCATCAGAAGGATTCTCCTCAGCAGATATGCTTTCATTGACTACAGCAGTAGCAGTGAAAGCAATGAAGTTTCCATCCTCGTCACATCCAGACTCATCATCAGAAACCTCATTATCACTAAGGGTTACAGCCATAGCTTTGCCCTTAGACCTTAAGAATGTTGGACATTCAGATTTAACATGACCATACCCTTGACAACCAAAGCATTGAGCACTCAAAGAATTGTTGGAAGATTGACCTAGTTTTTCTCTAGGTTTTTTAGTGTTGCTAACCTTAATGGGATCATTCTTCCTAAAATTTCTAGGTTCAGCAGTGTTTGTATTCCTTGCCCTTCTATTAGTATTCCTAAGAAAGTTTCTAAAATTCTTGGTAAAGTAAGCTATCTCTGTAACAGAGAGCTCATCATCAAATCCACCAGCATCAACATCATCAACAGACTTAAGAGCCATTGATTTGGATTTGTTAATTTTGGGCAGGTCTAACTCATAGGACTGAAGAGATCCTACAAGTTCATCCACAGGGATGGAGTCCACATCCTTGCTTTCAGTAATGGCAGTTACTTTGGGTCTAAAGTCTTTAGTTAAAGATCTAAGTATCTTCCTAACAATTTTAGGTTGATCATAGACTCCACTCAAATTAAAAGCAGAATTAACAATATCATTCAGTTTGGCATAAAATTCATCAAAGGATTCATCATCAGACATCCTAATGGTTTCAAACTTAGAAGTTAATTGCTGCAACTTATTTATTTTGACGGCCTTTGTGCCTTCATACACAGTTTGGAGGATTTTCCAAGCAGTATGAGCAACCTTAACATTTGAGATTCTCTTAAATTCCTCTATAGAAACAGCATTAAAGATGGTATTCATAGCTTTGCTATTAAATGCAACTGCTTCTTTCTGAGAAGTTTGACACTCACTCACAGGAGTAGTGGGCTTCTCCCATCCGTACTCAACGGAATTCCAAACTCTCTCAGTAATGGATTTTAGGAATGCTTTCATCCTTACTTTCCAGTAGGCATAGTTATTCCCGTCAAAGTGAAGAGGAACAACAAGAGAGTGTCCGTGTTCCATGACAACAAGGGTCAAGGATCAGCTCAAAGATCAAAAGATCTAAAACAAAAGAGCTACCCGCTTTGATACCACTTGATGGAAATTTAGACCCCTTAAACCACAATTAGATTAACCTAGTTAATTAGCCAAGTGATTAACTTAGTTCAATTCATGCAAATCTAGGTTAACACAATTAAATAATCATATCAAGATATAAAGCAGCAGAAAATAAATGAACACAAGATATGATGACCCAGAAAATCGCACGATAAAAACATGGGGAGGATTTGACCTAGCTATCCTCAAGGTAAACCTGAATCCACTATGAAAGAATCGAAGTTCATACAAAAGGACTTACAAGCTCCCCGCTTGACTTCCTAATGCTACCCACCAGTAGAACTTACTGATACGACCACGTGCAAGCTCCGAATCCACGGACTCCTTCTTTCTTGGATTCTTCAATCAGCTACAAGCTCCTCGCTTGTTTATCTTTAAACTCCAATGGTAGCAACCAAGTTGATCATCAAGATGTTGAAGTAATCTCTACCTTGAAAACCCTAAGTTTTGTGTAAAGGAAAACTCCTCAAAGATCTCACAAGAGATTCACACAAAACAGAAAAGTATGAGCAACAATACAATCTGAACAACCTCTAAAAACGTGGCTAGGGTTTTGTTTAAATACCTAGGGTAAAAACATAAAACCCTAAACGTTTAATGAAGTAGGGCTGAGTTGGAAATTCTGCAGAAAAAACAATCTGGCCGACTTTCGATCGATCGAGTCTATTCTTCGATCGATCGAGCCAGGCCGAAAGTAACAAATACTTCTGCAGCCACTCGATTCCAACTTTACAATAATTAATTAACTTTGAGCAAGCTTAAACAAGACTAAACATATTGTTTTGATCATGGTTTGCCAACATTACACATTAGAGTTCTAAATACATTAAATCCTAAGTCTTTAGAACCTAACAAGAAGCATACACAATATAATGAATACAATAAGATGCAGCCAAAATTTGTCCTCTCTATAGCAATACAAGATACTATTACTAAAGATGAGAGAGGAACTAAATTAATACTTGTTGTCATCTCTATAGAATTTCATTTCATCTGTCATTGATGAAATGAAATTCTCTTATATACCATATATGGATTGAAAGAATACAGGAAGTTATGGTAAAGTTTGTGGAGATGAAAGCTTAGTCCTTAGAGTAATAATCTGACCCTAACCGACTAAAGTAGTCATAAAATAAACAAAAAACCTCCTCATTTATCTGTTACTCAACTTCGAATCAAGAGTAATAATATGCAAATGTAGAAAAGATTAACAAAGCCAAGATTGTTGGGAACTTGAGAAAGTAGGGAAGAGTCATCTACGAACTCCGGTACATGAAGCCTACCTTCTAGGTCAAGAAAAGATTTACTGCTTTAAGGAAACAGTAACACTCCCTAACAGCTTAAGTAACTCCTCATTGACCGCAAGATGAATAATAGTTAGTCACATGGTTAATTATAGAGTTAGTTAGCTGCATTACAGTCTAGTACTTTACAAGTGTCTACCAATTTCAACCTGAATAAGCTGAGTACAAGTAAGCTAACAAAGACAAAGAGGAAACTAATTACAGGCAACTAACAAGATAAGTACAAGTATCATATACAATGTAGCAACAACTCCACTCATGCTGTAGTGATACAGCAACAGCTATGTTACAGCAGCACTGCAACTCATTAACTCAACTAGCTAAGCTGATGCTGACAACATGTAGCAGATTCTGCTGCAATGCAACCAGCAAACGGGTTATGCAACAACAGACAACAGGCATAGCAGAAGCATAGTAGCTAGGTAATCCAGTCTTGAGGGTCTTAACAAAAGTTCTTGTTGTTATTGTTGTTAGAAGTAGAGTTCAAAATCATAAATAGTTACATATCCTCCTCCATTTGTCTCTTATCACAAGGCTAATCAATAATATTAACCAGCATACAATACAAGAAGTTGAAGCAGTAAAAAAAATGTATCAACCAGCATACAATAATCAACAATATTAACTCCATCAAGGCATACAATAATCAGCAATATTACAATTACATGGACATCATGAGCTTGACAAAAAAAATGGTCAAGACATTTACTCCATTGAATTAGAACTGCAACAAGTATGCTAAACAGTATGATTATTGTGAAACCACTCTATTGAAGCAAATGCAATGATTGACAATGAAAATGAAACCAAAAATGGATTACTCACCATTTTTGCTTGCACTACGTCATTAACTGCAGATCCATCTTTACGAGTATGCAGTATTGAATATAATGTTGCACGCTCTATAGGACGTCCATCTGCTTTTGCCTACAATATGAACAACATATTTATGTTGTGATGAATATTGGTTCCACATAAACTTAAGATAAGTAAAATCATTTAAAAATTAGTCATAAAACTTATTACCTTCTTTGCAGCGTGCATGGCAAAACTGCATGAACCAGCAGTATGTAAGTCCTCCTGTTTAGAACAGTGGTCCCTATTCTTCTCTGACTCTATCTACAAAATTATGGAGTCAGAGACAACCATTAGAATAGCAAGACAAAATCTTTGATAAGCTCAAGAGGCTAGTTTTGAAAAAATAACTAAAAAAAAAAGGGTAAGACATGTAAGGCAGTTGGAGATTCAGTTTGTTTTTGTAATGTTATCTACAACATTTTTGTTGGTACATATAATATAAGCTCTCACCCACATTTCATTTTAAGCTAATGAAGAAAGATGTTGAAAATCATAGGCAAACCGGTTCCAATGTATGGAAGCTTTGGAGAAGCAGCTGTTCATCAATGGATACATCCTACATACATGTATGTAGGAAAACATGTAACTGATTGTTACATATTATTCCGATGTTAGATATGAGAGGATTGCCAGCTTAAATGCTCTAGGGGCTTAGTATAGCTATCTTGGAAAGATTGAGACGAAACAAAGAGAAAAGGAGGAACATTTCATTTTGGCTACTCAATACTATAACAAAGCATGTAGGATCGACATGCATGAGCCTTCTACTTGGGTTGGCAAAGGTCAAGTGTTTGATACATACATACATAAGAAGATCTAAACATATTAATATGTTTCTTGCCTAGTTTCAATTAGAAGATCTAAACAAAAATATCAACATATATTTCTCAACAGATTAACTTAAAAGAATAATCCAATGTAAGGACTTTATACAGATAATTTGATTACTTAAGAATAAATTAAGAAAACAAATCAATGTACAATCATTAAAAGTTTGACAATATACCTGCAAACTTTTAAGAAATTTTGAAGTACTTTGGATTCTATTAAGAAGTTGCACAAAAAGTTCTAAAAAGGTGGTGTTGTATTGTAAAAATAATTTAAAAAAGAAAAAGAAACTGAATTTTAAAAAAGAAGAAGGTATTATTCATGACAATTGGCAGTTCACCCATGCCATGAGCTACTTTTGTTTCTGTTTTATTTTTTATTTTTTATGTAGTGATTCCCCATTAAAAACAACATAAGTGTAACTCATTAGAAAAAAATGTGAAAGAAATTAAGAAATGTAAAATTTTTTGTTGGGTTGTTGGTGGAATATAAATTTTTTTGTTCAAGCAACAATTAGTAAAGTAAAACCTGTTCTTTGGGTAGAAATAACCATCACATTTACAACATGGCAGTAATGAAAACCAAAAACACAGATTAAGCACATCTTAAAAAGAAAAAAAAAAAATTTAAAAAGAACACACTACTACATCCTCAGTATATCAATGGTCAACAAGAACATCCTAATCTTCTGGTATGCATCCCTTGGGTCGGTTGCGCTTCACTTGTGCTTTGTTTCTTGGATGCAGTATATAATGAGCCGTTTTCAGCCTACACTTGTGATCCCTCCAAGCCTTCTCGATTTTTTGTAAGATAAATGTCTTCAAACCTGCATATGCAATAGGATTAGTAGGGATGGCGTATTTTTGCTACAATCAAATAGTTAAGTTAGCAAATTACAATCAAATGGTTGAGTTAGGATTAGAACTGCAACAAGTATGCTAAAATGTCATAATTAGAAGTATTATAAGTTCTTGGTTTACCTCTACAAGACGCCAAAACTCTTCTTTAAGTTCTTTTGGCATGTCCCTCCAATTCAGATATCTTATTGGGCACATGTGGGGTTTCCGCGCAATCGTCCCCAAGAAACTAGTGAAAGTCATCGCCCCTTCATCAACAGGCTGATGCATACTATTTAGCGGCAACTCAATTACATGGTCGTCGGGAAGATCCTAAACATTCAAGTACTTGCTTGGCCTGTGAGTGGCATTTACAGCTGGCTACACATCTGAAATTTAAAGGAGACAATATCGTTCAAGTAAGTAAATATATATGAAATTAAATAAAAAATTAAAACAAGAGGAAAGTGAGGTGGCAAACGAAATAATATATTATAGGTTGTATTTTGCTAAGAGATAGTGTATAATATTATGCTAGAATTCTTACTAGAAAAAGTAAGGGTGTTTAATGAAACTTTTTATGAATAACTTAAAACCCTAACATGGTGGGTGTCGGAGATAGAAACACAATCTATTTAGATTTTTGTTCTTCAATTTTATATATCTAATAAGCAAACTTTAGCTGTTAAAAAATGTTGAACACTTTCTTTTATAAAAGCTTTGACAGAGTACAATTTGCACCAAAGGCTGCAGCAAGTGAGTTAAAAAGACCCACCTACAAGACAAGTTGATAAGAGTGATGCTGAAATAATGAGGAAGAGAAGATTGATTGTTAAGCTTTTTTGTTTTCTCATGCAAGAGTACAGACCAAATGCTGCTTTCCTTTCTTCATTATAAGGAGCTTGAAATTTACTTAGCTAGGGAGTCTAAGTCAGTGAGAAAAATGAAAATTGACAATCAATTATAAAGAATGTTAAGTTTTATGCTCTTTTAGTTAAAAATTCAAACAGAAAAGGGAAAGGAGACCACTTTTCTTTTGCTGACACACACAACATCAATGAACTCACTAAAAAGGATGAAAAACCAGTTAATGATCGCTTGTCCTAATATACTTCAACTCTAGATCTTTAAGCAACTCCTAATTCAACACTTCAGTTAAAATAATATGCAACAATTACAACCCTTGTTGACATCCATTTTGACAGAAACTCATCAACAAAATCTAAATCCCAACACAAAATAACTAAAACACCTAAGGCAATCATTTTCATAAAATTTTATATGCCTCTCAATATGCAAATCTTGTATGCACTAGCCACCCATTTTGTTTTTTTTTTTTTTAATAGAATTTTTAAGCAAACTAATAGCAAATTTGATATCAAGTTGTAAGCCCATACCTTGCGTAGAAGTTTTGTGCATTTCTTCATTCGTTTCTTGATCCACATGTTTTGTCGAAGTTCCTTCCATGGTTACGCTCTTGGAACGCGTGCGCAAATTTGCTTTTTGCCTTGCCATTTCAATTATCAAAGTGTAAAATAAAAACAAGTATCATTATAACTATTAACCAAGCTAATCAAATTCAAAACCAAAATCTCATTTTAGTCCTTTAAGATAAAACCAAAAGAATTTAATAAAAAATAAATAAAAAACTATCAAACACCAAATTTGTTTTGTAAAGAAAATATAGAGTGAAATAAACAGTTCAAGGACAAAAATTTGTTACCTTGTAGTGGTGGGGGTAAGTCGAGCAACTGTGAGGAATTGGCTGCCTGGTTGAAGCTAAAGAAAGTGAAGAAAAGGAAATGCAAAGAAAATGGTTTCAGCTTCAATCTACTTCTTATGCTGCTTCTTTATTTCAAAAAATGGTTTAAACATGCTTACACCAATAGATTGCTAGGACCATTGTTATCAATGTTTGCTACAATCAATGAATCAATTTGTTTTCCTTTCACGAATAGCTTAAATATTTAGGGACCATGTTTTTTGCTAATTGCATAGCCATTGGTATGAAAATAGACAACTAATGGTAAATCTGTTAATGGCATGAATCTCTACAATAAATTTAAAACACAATGCCCAAGACAGATTGTAGAATACTATAGAGCAGTAACAAGTGACCTATAATAGAATTTGATGATAAATGTGCTATAATGCTCTAAGTTGAAGGAGAGTGCTTCCACCTTTTGAATGGCATATCAGTTTGAGAAGATTATAAGCACATTCACTCCCCATTCATCTCAAATTACGTGACTGATTCAATATAGTCTAAACATTATGATAATCTCACAATTTCCCCACAAAGAGAGAGAAATTGAATCGCTTTGGCTCAAATTGCATTTCCTTTTCTTCACACAATCAACTCGATAAACAAGCCCAACATCAATAACCCATTTCAAAAATTAAAGAATCAAAGAATTCAAAGGAATAATTTGGTTTTTGACTAGAAAACATCCTAATATATTACCAAACAAACAACAAAAAAATTGATAACACATTGGACACACATTAAACCAACAAAAAAAACACTAACGAGGTGGATTGGGGTTGCCAGCTGGCGGTCACTGAGTCGACGTGGTTTGGTGGTGGTGGTGGGGTTGTTGTGAAGGCGGCGGCGGCGGTGGGATTTTGGGTTCGTGAGGGAGAGTGAGAGAAAGAGAGAGAGAGCTAGAGATAAATAGTGTTTGAGTGGGATTTTGGTTTTGCGAGGGAGAG
Organism: Quercus glauca; assembly: GCA_023736055.1. Taxonomy (NCBI): domain Eukaryota; kingdom Viridiplantae; phylum Streptophyta; class Magnoliopsida; order Fagales; family Fagaceae; genus Quercus; species Quercus glauca. Next base: position 85,583,428 of record CM043316.1, on the reverse strand, counting down.
TGAGAGCTAGAGAGAGAGAGCTAGGATTTTGGGTCTCTAAAGTGAACGAGATAGATACAATGAATGAGAGAGATACAGTGAATGAGAGAGATAGAGAGATACATTGTTTTTGGCAAAAATGAAGAGGAGTAAAAATGAAGAGGCACTAAAATGAAAAGCCCAAAAAAAATAGAGGGAAGATTTGGGGAGATGCGGGGAGTTAGAAGGTCTATAGCGGCAGTCCAACCCGCTGCTATAACTAAGCAAAAGCGCCGCAACAAGGAGTCCCTATTGCGACGGTCATGCAAATGCTGCTACAGATCGAATATTGCGATGTTTTCCTATACCGTTGCTATAGTATCTGCGAAAAATAATATGTTTATTGCGGCGGGATTTTGGAGCGCCGCTATATCTATGTAAACGTCGCTAATACACACATATTACAATGGTTTACTGTCCCACTGCTGTAGGATGCCGCAAAAGACTATACCTATAGCGATGGTCACAAAAAACGTTGCAATAGACCCTATGTATAGCAACGGTCCCAAAAAAGGCCACAATATGTGACATATAGCGGCGTTTTTTGCACCCGTCACCAAAAAAAAAAAAAAAACCTCTGCAATAGTACATATTTCTTGTAGTGTGATGATGGAGCCGACAACAAGAACAATCAATTTTTTTTACTAGGTTTGTTACTAGGATATGATTCAATTAGTTTGAATGCATGGCATTATATTATTTTTATAGTCAAGCCATTGATTTTGTGAGTCTTTAAATCCGAGAAAACCTTACAGGAAACAAGCGCGACATAAAGGGAAAAAAAAAAGGCAAAAAAATTGATTTTGAAACTTATTAGGTGGTCTCCTTTGCTCTTGCTTTGTGTTCAAGAACTTTGAAAACTGAAACAAGGAGTCTTGTTTCCTTAGGCCTAATTCCCAATGGATAAAAATAATCTTGTTTTCAAATTTTTCGATTTTTCCTAAATTGTACTCATTTTCAGTGTCAGCCAAATAGGTCCAACGGAAAGAAAATTCGGAATTTCTCATCTAATTTGCAATTAATGTAGTAAGTGACTCCTAAAGAGTCGGTGATATTTAGGGGTGGCAATTCATGTTCGCGTGTCGAGTTCGTGTTGTGTCAACTCATAAGTATCCGACTATATATAGGTCAACACTAACCCAACATTTTTATTAAATGGGTCAAGATTTTTCAACCCTAACATGATCCATTTATTAAACGGGTTAGTTTTGTTAACTTGTTTATCAGATTTTAACAAAATAAAAAAAATGAAAAAACAAAAAAATAAATATTTTTTAATATAAAATTCAGAACTAACGAGTAACTACATCACAAATAATCATTTAAAACTGAAGTCAATCACAATATGTTAAATAAAATAAACCACAACAACTAATACGTTTATATACCTAGGGTTTGAAGAGTATATTAGCAAAATGTCATTTAATTAAACATGTCAGACGGGTCAAATGGGTTCCATGGGTTGAACACTAACCCAACCCGTTTATTAAATGGGTCAGTCATGTCAACTTGAATATGACACAAATTCATTAAGTCTCAACCCATAACCTGCTAATTTCATGTCGTGTCGTGTCAGGTTAGCGGATCATGTCTAATTTTGCCACCCCTAGTGATATTCAACCGTAGTGGTTTCAAGATGAGAAGGTCACATTGAAAATGGGTTGGGTTTTGAATCTTTTGATACTTGTCCGACATGTGCACCAGTTGAGTGATTGAACCGCTACTTTGCCATACAAGTCGTTCGTCTTAGGTAGCTCGTCTATCGCCTACATGAATGGATGAGTGAGGACACTTAGCTCTTTGAAGCGACAAAAAATCCTATTCTACATTCACTCAAGTGTAGAAACCGTTGCACACCACGCCAAAATGTGTTTCTACAATTTCGTACACACTAATTATGGGATGTAGAACATGATGATCTTAGTGCCACTAACCCACTATTTCCACTATGTTGGTATCTGAATTCCAGCAAAGGTGGTCACTCTAGGTATCTATGTAAACACCAAGATATCACAATTCCAAGGTACTTAAAAACACAATTTCCTAACTTCAAACTTTTAGAATTCTTGGAAATCATTGTGAGTTTCTAACTTAATCATTGAAGGGTTTTTGGCCGACACTATGCTGATGCATTCCGTAAGTAATTTTACTCTAGGTTTTTTGATGCAATGAGTTTCGACAATTGACTAATTGACAATCTTATGCATCATTAGTTTTCTAATGTCAAATTCAAAATTAAGAGTTAATATTAATGATGATGAAATTTAGCCAAAGATGCTCTGTTGGACTCTTGGAGAGTAATTTGCAACAACAACGATTGTATCACTGTACAAACTGCAGAGGGAGTTGGTGTAAGACTAAATGAATTTGGTTTCCCATATGATAATGTGCATATGATCAATTAGAGGTCTAATGGGAATGTAACTTCATATCCTTAAGAATTTGTATGTGGTTGGTTAATAGAAAATTTTTGTTTGAAGAAGGAAAAGTTTTGATGAACAAGTGGAGATTAATTGAAGAAGGAAAATCGGTCCTCCTTCAACCCATAAGAGTAGTATTCAGTTTTCCCATCAATAGATTGAACTGAACATTATAGATCAAACATTATAAATTAAGTTTTTTAATTATTTAATTATTTTTTTATGTATTTGTGAAATTCAGGATAATTCTAGTTCCTGGAATTGGCGAAGTTGATAATGATCAAACGTAAATAAATTTTACACTTGGGTTGGGGGATAGCAATGAGCTTGTGTGACTGAGCCTGGCGATTGCAATGGTGTAAAATTTTGAGGAAAGCCGAATGGCAACTTTAGGGTCCGTTCGGTTAGAGGAGTGAAAAAGTGGAAGGATAGAAAATTGTGGGATGATGGAAAAGTGAGAGGACGAAAAATATTTAGTTTTCCCTCTTGTGTGTTCGGTTCGAATGGTGGAAAAGTGAGAGGATAGAAAACTTTTTTGTTTGGTTGGAGAGAAAAAATGAAGGATGGAAAATGTAATTTATATAAATTGACTATTATACTCTTGTTACATAATATGTAAGAAATAGATTTATTTATACTCATTAAATAATATAAAATTTATCACATCATATATATAAATTTTTATTATTATTTTTATTATTATAATGTAAAAATTAGATCATGTCATGTTGAAAAAAAAAAAAAAAACGTTCAAGTCACGTTGAAAAAAAAAAAAAAAACGTTCAAGTCACGTTGAAAAAAAAAAAAAAAAAAGAACGTTGAAAAGAGGGCATTTTAGACAAAGTGTTGCTGTAGCACTTTTCAGCCCACATTTTCCTCCTGATTTGGGAGGAAAAAAAATTTGGCCCGGGAGAAAAAACTTTTTCCTTAGTTTTCTATCCTTCATATTTTTCTTCCCCAAACGAATAATCACTCTATTTTTTTCTCTCTATTTTTCATCCTCCCTATTTTCACTCCAAATGAACACGGTAACTAATGATGTGACATACTTTAAGCTTTCGCCTTTTGGATCTTCGTTTGCGACGTGGTGCAATGCTAACCTTAAACTAGGCTATGACGTAGCTGAATACATGCATGGGATTATTTTTTAAATGTCCTAACGATAATTTTTTTTTTAATTGATATTGTAGTACATATATAGAAGAAACCCAGGAACTAGGATAACTTTTTTTTTAATAAATGTTAAAATATTATAGGAATATCATAAATATTGTACACTATCATTTTGTAGTATATATAGTATTATATGAGGTGATATAGAGCATTTGCATTAAATATTTTTTTCTCTATTTTAGGATTAGAACTGATTTAGCAAAAAAAAAAGAGGATTAGAACTGATTTTTTCTATTATAACTAGCCACTTTTCAAAACAGTCACGTTAGATTTTTTATTTTAAACTCTATTTTTCATTTAAATATTATTTTTTTCATTCATATGTTTTTATATCATTTTTTCATTCATTTTTTTATTATTTCTTTTACTTTTGATTAAATATTAATATACAAAACCACTAGTTGTATCTTTCTAAAATGGAGAACGGAGTTTGATATGAGAGTATTTTTGGGCTTTTCTCTTTAAGAGCATCCACAGCAGTGGAGCTAAAAACTTAGCTATTTGGCACTACAAAAAGTTATTGTATCTATTTTACTTACACATATGCTGCTGCAGTGGATCTATTTTAGCTTTCAATACAATAAAATAATATAAACATCATAATAAAATAAGATATCTACTACAATAAAATAATATATCTATTATAAACATCACATCCACACACACAACCACAACCACCACCACCACCACAACCTACAACAAAGAAAAAAAAAATCAACCAAACCCACACCCGCCAGACCCACCAAGCAACACCCACACCCACGGCCACGAAACCCACCCGAGCCACCACCACGAACACACCGATTTACCCACAAACTCACCCACACAGACACCGTATTGAACCCAGCGACCCACTCACGAACCACACTGACCCACCACAGCACACATCCCAGCGATGCCGACGAACCTAGCCACCAATCGACGCTGATCGGCGGCTTAGGACGGCTGGTGGGACGGTGTTTGAGATGGAGATCATGGGTCTTGGTGTTTGAGACAAAAAAAGATTAAGAGACAGAGTAGAGGAAAAATGAGATAGCAGAGAGATAGGGGCGGAGAACGAAGAGATCAATCGGCGTTGTCGGTGCTGGGCAAGGGCTTGGGTCTGCGGCGAGTGGAGGAATTGAAGCTTGCAACGGGAAGAAATGAAAGTGTGAGGACCGATTGAGGGGAGAGAGGAGCAACGAGTAGAAATGGGGAAGGAGGAGAAAGAAAAAAAAAAAAAATATATATATATATATATTTTATTTTATTTGTATTTACACTATGGTTAGAATATATATATATATATATATATATATATATATATATTTTTTTTTTTTTACCTTTGAGATACAGCGCACATTTATCTTTAGATGTGCACTGTAGCAATGAAGCTAAAAAAAATACCTTTAACTCCACTGCTGTATGGTTAATTTTTGTATTTTAGTGGAGCTAAAATAGCTATATAGCTATTTAGTTCCACTGCTACAAGTGCTCTAAGCCGGGGTCTTACTCTAAAATAGGAACATGGTGCTAATACTCTAGTATCCCACTCACATAAAGGTGGATCCCACTTTCTTGGTATGTAATTGTGATTTTGTTGACTTTAAACAAATAAATAAATGGTTTTTATTTTTTATATATACAAGATAGAATTCTACTCTATCTTAATCTAAGTATATATGTGTGTGAAACTCATTCCTGGAGACTTAAAATCTGACTTTTGCCCCCCACACTTCACAAGTTTAAGTATTTGTAGAGTGACCATCGCACTAAGGTTCTGCAGTAGAAATAAAAGGTCTTATCAACTGTGCCCTTAAGGCAATTATATTAAGAAAGTTTACATCATTTTTATTGGAACTATAAAAAGTCATCAAAAAATTTAATAAATTTTTTTTCTTTCACATAAAAAGTTTTTAAAAATATTTCTTAAACCAACTCGGCAATAACTTTTTCCATAAATAAATATAAAGTTTTTAGCAAAAAAAAAAAAACAAAAAAAAAAAAAACCAAATGCACGTCAAGCTGATTGCATGGTGAACGCTGGAGAATAAAATGAAATTTTAGGGCTGGGGCAATAGTAGCATTAGAAAAAAGTTTGAGGGTTTTACAATGCAAGGAGATGGAGCAGTCACATAAGAGAAGTTGTAGTAGTAATAGTAATAAATGAAGAGGGACAGAGAAGGACCTGACAGCACCGACCTGGTCTAGCCTCCCACAACCGTCCTATGAGATATATATATATATATATGTATATAAAATAGAACTACAAGGACATGTCATAGAAACCTAGTCAGTCGTCGTCTTATTAAGCTCCGTGGATTTTTTGAAAAATATGAATATGCGTAAAGCAACTCAATCATAGAGAGTGTGCCATCCTTCTGGGAATCCAAGGGACCTCAGCCTCAGCTCCTCCTAATTAAGATGCTCACTTTTTTGATCCGTACCTGAAAATTTAATACTCCGGAATTTGCATCGGGGCCTTGGCTATACAATTTATGAATCAATTTATATTCTACTTGGATAAGCAAAATTTATTTTTTCTATTTTATATATCTTTAAAAATATTTTACATTAAATTATTTATTTTATGAATATAATTTGTGTTTAGTGTTCAGTTGAGCTGGACACACAATACTGAATTTCATTAAAATATCAATTTTATTTTTATTTATAATTGTTTTTCTCTCTTCATATATAATAATTATCATCTACCTTTTTTTTAAAATAAAAAATTAAACACAAAATAAATAATATTAGTGTAATTTTATATACTATAACACCTATGTATTTTTATATAATTTTACAGGGCTGATATAAGTAAATTTTGATTTAATTAACTAAAATGTTGTCTTTTTTTCTATTATACGGCGTTTGTTTTTAACGAAGTAATAAATGAAGAATTATTTGCACACGTGAGAAGGGTGGCTTTCTTGTGCGTGAGAGTTGAGAGAGACAAGACAAGTCAGAATGCATTCGTGGAGGTTGGGTGCGATCTATTACGAGCCTTGGGAATAGGTTGGGGCACACACCTACTTCTTTTGTCGTTTTTTATTTTATCATTTTCTTTTTTTTTCTTGGAGGGGGAATGGTCACTGTTGTGAAGGGTACTTTAACTTAGGTGATTCCCTCAAAATCCCCATAATTAATTCCTTTAAACGGCCAATCAATTTAGTAATTTACATCTTGTCTGTAAAGATCAGATGGCCTTGGTCAGAGACTCAGAACAATGCAACACTGTTATTTAGACAAGCTGGATGGGCTCGTTGGAGCCGGCCCATCTCCATAGACAACAAAGGCAAGTGCTATGAAAGACTCAGCCAAAATAATAATAATAAAATGATTTTGCTAACATGTGTCGTAAGGGCACACAATAATTAATTATTTTTAAAAATTAAAAAAGTATTGATAATTTTTGAGAAATTTTTTTCAAAAATGGATGGCTTGTTAATCGGACGCATAATAAAATTCTAGAGACACCTGTTGTATATCGAATTTTGCATCTTGTTGATTTGTGTGGTTATAAGAGCAACTACATCAGTTGATGCAAAGTTGTGCAAAATAGAAAAAGTTGCTCATTTTACACATTTTGAGCAAAAAAACCCACATCAGTGGGTGTAAAATTGTGCGTTTATGCACAATTGCTACAGTAATCGTGCATATATACACGGTTACTATAGCATGTGCATTTATTATTTTATTAGTTTTTTCTTTCTCTTGTCTCTTGTGCTCTCCTTTTTTTTTTTTTTTTTTTTTGTTTTGTTTTGTTTTGTTTTCTCGTCACCGGCCTCACCGACTCCGGCTTCACTGTCCTCGTCACGGGCACCACTGGCTTCATCAGAACCCACTGAAGCGATGAGGTGATGAACGAGTGCTTCATTGGAGCTAAAATCTTAAGATTTGTGGTGGCGCAGCTAAAATCTCACAGTTGTTCATGGTAGTTTGTGTGGTGGTGGTGGTGGAGGTGGGAGGATTTGAGAAAATTTTGTTTAATTTGTCTTAAATCTGAGTTGTTTGGTTTGTGAGAAAATTTGAGATGTTGTTTGGATGTTTTGTGGTTATTTTATTATGAAATGGAGGATTGTAATTATTGTTTGGTTGACGAGAAAGTGAGAGAGAGGCGGATTGGGTCTGTGAGAGAGAGAGGCAGTGAAGGAGAGATGGGTTTCGGATTGGGTCTGTGAGAGAGAGGCGGTCAGGGTGAGAATAATAAAAAATTGTAAAATAATGAATATTTTATTGAATAAAGGTGTAGAATAGATAAACTGATGTGGGTGTTTTGTAAAAATGGGTGTGTAAAATTGGAAAAAATAACTTTTTTTTTTTGTGCAAAATAGAAGGAAAGTTTGCATCCACTGATGCGGATGCTTTAAGTGATTGATATTTTTTGTCACTAACTTATGCGATCCAAAGTTTTTCATTGATCATTTACAATCGCACAAGTTAGTATATTGTAAATTTGGGTGTATGAATGGCTGCATCATAGTATTATAAATATTGTTGGAAAAAAAATGTTATAAAAGATAAGTTAGGACTTAGGGATGACAACGAGTCGGATAGAGTTGGATCATAGACATCTGTCTTTGAAGTATTCTAAGCAATATTACATTATATAAATGATTTTTTATTGGATTAATATTTAAAAGATCTCATTGTTGGATTGTAAATTCTCTATATTCTTAATAGTTAATACGTATGTCAAATTTTATATCAATTATATATTATTTATTATTCAACAAATATATATTTAGACACATTCACATACACATACACATACGCACTTATAATGAGGTGCAGTGAAATGAGGCATAGCGATCAAAACTTGTCCCCACCTCATTCTCTATCCGGGAAAGGAAAAATGTACGTGAAACAAGTCATATTGGGTGAAACATTTTACCATCCATAATCCAGGTTAGTTAATTTAGACCCAATATGCTTTATCATGATTAGGAGTTCACGCTAAATACCTAAGGATAAATGATGTAGGACGTATTTATTTTAATAAAGGAGAAGTTATCATTCATCTTTGGTGGTTCGACCTAATTACAATTTAGTTCACAAAACAACTGTTATGTTTGATCCCTTTTAAGGTTTAGATTAAACAAAAATTGTTAATGATCTATATACAAAGATTACACAATTATTTCATTTAATTTAATCCAAATTTTATTGGGTTTTATGTAACCATAAAAAAACTTACTAATTGGGAGATGAGACCAAACTTTGCTTATAACGGCAATAATATTTGAGTTATATGTGGGCATTTCGTTGAACTGGCTAACACCCAAGTCCAACTCAATGATTTGATTGTTTGAACAGGGTTGCAAAATCTATCCTCGCCAATAATTCCGGTTCCGGCTGGCCGGCCAGCCCAACAGCAATTAGCAACATAGGACTGCCTAATAAATTATTAATCCTACTATTTTGTTTATTAAATTTTTTTTTGAAGATAAAAAGCATTATAAGTGGCTAAGTGGCTACACATTGCAAGTACTACTACTTTCACGTATTGAACTGATTTTGTATAGTTCTTCACTACTACTACTACTACTACTTCTTCATCATCTTCTTCTTCTAATTTATAAGGCCAAATGAAGCTAATGGATAAGACGGAATGCAACTGAAGATTTTGGTCCCTAGCTCCTAATAATCTGAGTCATCTGACTAATACATATTCATTCTCCTTACAAATATAAGATGGTGAGAAAACAACGTTTCATGGTGGAGGTATGATACGGAGCAGCATCTTGTGTATTATTTGTCCGAAAATTCTAAAAAGACGTGCAACAGTTATATCATTGCCTTTCCTCGCCAAGAAACCGATTCATTATCTTCAAAATATAATTTGCAGGAGATCATACAAAATCTGAGTTCAGTGTAAACTGAAAAGTAAAGGACATTCAAAAAGTTGTACAGTTTCCAATTCCTTTGCCAATGTTTATTTATTTACGAAATTTTGCCAATGTTTATAGTTATAATCAATATACAAGACTAACTTTTGCAATAAATTGCCGTTGTCATGGAAATTATTTTCACATAAATTTATTTTAACAATTTACAATTGACTCTTTACTTTAGTTAATAATGCTAAAAGTTGTATCCCTAGACATTTTCTTATATTATTTTTGTTAATAATTCTAAAAGTTGTATCCCTAGACATTCTCTTATATAATTTTTGAGTGCTGGTAAGGTTGTAGTATTAGAAAATGATGATTTGTAATTTTTTTAGGGGAAGATTTGTAATTTGTTATTATTATTATTTTTGATAACCTTGTAATTTGTTATTATTGGAAACTGTACGCGCTTGCCTTTAACACTTTTCAGTTCTCTGCTGTGTCTTTTTGACATGCTATCGGCTCCAGTGAGTTAAATTAAATATACAGTCTTTCAATTTCTGAGCGACTTTAGTGACTGCACACAAAGACACAATATTAAAGTGCAATCACCAAAGCCTTGAGGTAAATAGGTAGTACGGTGCTTGAGTCCAAATGTACATCTTTCTCTCTGTCTCTGTATTATGTTTTCTGAAAAGTAGAGTGTTTAAACTTTAAAGTTTCTGCTTATTATGATGAACTCAAGTCGGTCAGTATAATATAAATCCATAAGCAACATTAACGAATTTCATAAGCATTGTTGCTTGCTCATCAGCATGCAAGTAGTAAATTTCCTAATTATCAAGTAAAATAGAACAAGTTATGATAACAATTTTCTTCTCTTTATTTCACCAAAAAATTTTCCTTTCTTTAAAGTTTAGGAGACTTGGTGTCTGTTTGGAAATTAGTAGTTTTGGTAATTGCTCATTTGGTACATGTGTTTAAACACATGTTTTCAGTTTTTAAACAACATTACACGTATTTTTACATACTTTTTTACCCACACATATTTTCAAAAAATACAAACAACATTACCAAACGACTTATTATTTGTATATTGTTTAATAAATGTAGTTATTGGTAACTTTTATGCTAAAAGTATAGTAAAAAGTTAAAAATTATTTTATTTTTTTTTTAAAAAGAAGCTATATATTTAAAAACAACTGAATCACAAATAAAAAAGCAAAAAACTTTGCCAAACGCACATATATTTGTATATATGCTGAATTATGTTCAATCCCCAGGGATTGAAATTATTGTGTGCGCTACCGCATGGATGACCGGCCTAGTAGCTCGGGAAATAGAATTGAAAGGTGAATTTTGTAATTTAAGTCATGTTGTCTAATTCTTGTGTCAAAATTAAACTTCATAAAATCCTTTTCCTTTTTGCTATAGATTGAGTTTCTTCTAGAGTTTCTCATTCAAACCATTGATACATACCCGTTACTAGCTAGTGAGTTCATTGGGGTATTCCTAATTCAAAGAATTCTTTTCGAGTACCATTAGAGTTTTGTCGATTGCATACAAGAATTTCAGAGTTCTGGAGCTAATGTGATGGGAGTCCACAGTTTGTTTGTTGAGGTTGTGAGAAGAGTTTATTTACAAAGGTTTTGCAAGTTTATATTATTTGTAACTGTTACTTCAATAGTTAAATTTCTCGTGGGTAGGATATTCTATAGTGGTTTTTTCTTTATGGGATTTTCAAAAGTTTTCCACTTTGTCAACAATTATATGTCGTTTTACTTCTTTTTATTGTCTTTATTGCTTTTGGATTGTGGTGACCGGTGACAAACTTATGGTTGATTTTATTGTGATTGTTCAGTCTGTTTGATTACTATCCATTAAATTGTTAGTTGGTGATCTAAATCAAAATTTTAAAATTTCATAATGAACTTTTTCATCCTCATGCTAAGGGTCTTGTAGTTGAGTTGACACCTCCTAATTATGTATAAAGTGCTTGGAAATTTTGAGCGGAAAATGATTCGAACTTCGAGGTTAGTAGTATATTGTAATTATTTCTAAAATAAAAAACTTTTTCATCCTCATATATATATATATATAGACACACACATACACACATAATCTAAAATCTTAGTTCATCAATTGAGAAATGATATATGATTTAAAATACGTAGTGACATATTCATTTTTAGTTAATGAAATACCATATATAAATGGATTTTCCCCATTTAGAGCATCCCCAGCTGGTCTTGGAAATGCCAAATTTAAGCTCCTTTTACCATTCAAGCCCAAAACACGCTGAGCAGCTAGAAGGCCATATGGAAAATGCTAAATATTTTTTGGCATATAACTACAGTACCATCTTAAATGTAAGATGGTACTGTAGTTGAATGGTATAAAATTTTTTTTTTTAATACTCTCTTCTCATTTTTAACCTGGAAATTTCTCTCTCCTCTCTCATTATTTCTCCTCTTTTCTCTCTCTTCCTTCTCTCTTTCTCATTTGCTCTCTGCTCTCTCCAGACCCAAGATCCCGTGCTCTCTCCGATGACCCTCTCTCTCTCTCTCTCTCTCTCTCTCATCTGGTGGTTATGGGTTTCTCTATCTGTCTCTCTGGTGGTGGTGGGTTTGTGATTGACGTGGGCGTGGGTCGGCGTGGGTTTTGATGACGGTGGGTCGTGGGTTTTGACAACGGTGGATTGTGGGTTTTGACAATGGTGGAGATCGGTGGGTGGCAAGATTGGCGTGGCAGAGATTGGTGGGTGGCAAGGTTGGTGGATTGGGTTTTGATTTTGCTATTGATTTTAGCTGGATGGCGAGACTAGGCTTTGATTTTGCTCAGAGAGAGTGACATCGGTGGTGGGTTTCTTTGGAGGTGTGAGTTTTGACAATGGTGGAGATCGTGGGTTTTGATGATGGAGGGTCGGTGGGCTAGGCTTGGATCGGCGTGAGGGCTCCGATGGGTTTGAATCGGAGCTCTGATGGCTCTGATCGTGATTCCGACGAGGCATTGGTGGTGGGTTTCTTTGGAGGTGTGGTGGGTTTCTTTTGCATGTTTGATTAGTCTTTTTTTTTTTTTTTTTTTTTTTTTTTTTTTTTTTTTTGGGGGGGGGGGGGTTTGAAACTCTTGGATTGTGTTCTGTTTTTGTTTGGTGTGAAGATGAAAGAAAATAAGAGAAGGTTCTGGGTTTTGTTGTTGTTTGCGAACTGTTTGGTCTCTTAGAAAGTTGAGGAAGAACAGAGAGAAAATGAAACTTATGAATCTTGATTCTTAATCTTTTTTGTTGTGATTTTTCAAGAATGAAACAGTTTGATTCAAAAGAGTGATTACCTGTGTTTGTGTGTGTGTGGCTCTGTGTGTGTGGTGATGGGTTTGGATAGGTGTATCATGGGTCTCTGTGTGTGGCTCTGTGTTGAAACCGGTGCTAGCCTGCTAGAGGTTGAGGGAGAAAGAGAGGAAAAGGAATAGAAAAAGAGAAATAGTAAAAAAAGAATAAAAAGGAATATTTAAGTAAAATGGAGGAAAAAATAGAATTTTGGGATGTTGAGTGTATTGTAAAATGGTATGATATAATTGATAAAGTAGATTTTTGGAATGGTAAAATAAGATGAGATTGCAAAACCGGTTGTGAATGCTCTTACACATACAGTGAGATAGGCAAATTGTTAAAGACACGTGTCTGTGTCTGAGAGAGAGAGAGAGAGAGAGAGAGAGAGCCCTTTGCGTAAATGTAATATTTGTGACTGACTCATTGAAACTCCTGACGTGCAATATGATAACACACGATAGAGTTGGTCACCGCTGTATTATTAAGGCATATGATCGTATGCTTTGATTCAAAGCCTGCTAAAAGAACCAAGCTTAAAGACTCAGTATTCAGAAGAAAATTCTATTAACTTTACTTGAAAGAAACATATGAAACATAACCTATAAAGACGGCTCTTATCTTTCCCTTGATCTCCACCCCTTCATTTTTCTTCTCCCTTATTCAGAAAAGAACCTACTATAACCCTAGCTAAAAAAAATGGTTCTTTCTTCATATTCTAAGGCACTCATTGCCTGCTCCGCATGCCTTTTGGCTTGTTCTGCTTTAGCTCACGATTTCTCCATCGTGGGCTATTCGCCAAACGATTTGACATCCATTGGTAAACTCATTGAGCTCTTTGAATCGTGGATGTCAAAACACAACAAAACTTATGAGAGTATTGAGGAAAAGTTGCATAGATTAGAGATTTTTAAGGATAATTTGGAACACATCGACGACACTAACAAAAAGGTTAGTAACTACTGGCTTGGATTAAATGAGTTTGCAGATTTGAGCCATGAAGAGTTCAAAAATATGTATCTGGGGCTGAACAATGCCTTGCCTGAGAAGAGGCAGTCCCCAGAAGAATTCACTTATAGAGATGTCGCGGATTTGCCCAAATCTGTGGATTGGAGGAAGAAAGGAGCTGTCACTAATATCAAGAACCAGGGCTCATGTGGTAAGTATTTATGTGTAATTTTAGTCCCATAGTTTTTTTTAACGAGTCATGTAACTTATTTAAATAAAAATAATAATACACATAAATAATCTTATAAATGACCATGTAATGAATTGTAAAAAATAATTTCAAATTGGTACACAATTATACCTTTTTTTTTTTTTTCACACATAGTATTCTCCATATATATAAAATGCTTTAGACATTCTTATCTTAGGATATTAAACTTTTTATAAGTGGAATTCATGATTTCAAGTTGACATATATCAACAAGTTTTAAAGACAAATTGTGGGACATATCACTGTGTCCTATGGCCTATTGGGCTTGCTTTTATTACTATAATCATAGGGGTTTTTATTTACATGGTTATATTCGACTCGACGCATCAAATTCATGTTGACTGCAATAATTCAACTTTTTAAGAATATCTAAATTAAGTGAACCTAATCTAGGTGGGCCTTGTCATGGCTAATATCCTGATTGACAAAATTTTTGGGAATACACAGGTAGTTGCTGGGCATTTTCGACCATAGCTGCAGTTGAGGGCATAAACCAAATCATTACAGGAAATTTGACTTCACTGTCTGAGCAAGAGCTAATTGATTGTGACACAAAGTTCAATAGTGGCTGCAATGGGGGCCTCATGGATTATGCGTTTGCTTACATCGTCTCTAGCGGAGGAATTCATAAAGAAGAAGACTACCCTTACCTCATGGAAGAAGGGACTTGTGAGATGAAAAGGGTAAGTAGAAAACCCATAGTGTAAGCCATTTTTTTTTATTTTTTATTTTTAATTTCCCGTGAGTCTAGGCCTCGGCCTGAAAGCTTTACAAATTGGCCAGGTTTGGGTCAGAGAGAGGCTTCATCAAAGCCCATTATCAATAAGTATACATTGGCCCTGTATATAATAATAGATTAAGGCTGTCGACCCGTTTATCACAGTAATCCCCTAATTAAGCTAACATTTTTTTTGGTAGTCCTAATTAAGCTAACATTATAGTAATTTAAACATATGTATATAATTAAGTTAACATTATTCGTCTACCGAATTTGATGATTATTTTTTGATGGAATGATTTTTAATTTCATTTCGTTCATATTTTGTGGAACATGGCAAGTATATATATGCTAATTTGCTAACATCCAATTAAGTTGATCTTATTTACTCCTTTTACGAAAATAAAAATTTAGATGTAGATTTTCTACCAATATATATATTTTCATTTTTTTCTATCAGGGTGAGTTGGATGTAGTGACCATAAGTGGCTACCATGACGTGCCGCAAAACAATGAACTAAGCCTTCTGAAGGCACTCGCAAACCAGCCCCTCAGTGTGGCTATTGAGGCTTCTAGTAGAGACTTTCAATTCTATAGTGGGGTAAGCTTACTATGAACTCAACAACATATATACCTGCAATGAATAATTACTCACATATGCCTGGATGTTTATATTTATCAATCTCCCAACTCTAATATAAATGACATTGATGAATCTGTAGGGTATTTTTGATGGCCATTGTGGAACTGAGCTAGATCATGGTGTGGCTGCGGTTGGATATGGGACATCAAAGGGTTTGGATTACATCATTGTGAAGAATTCATGGGGACCGAAATGGGGAGAGAAAGGCTACATAAGAATGAAGAGAAACAATGGCAAGCCTGAAGGGATATGTGGAATCTACAAAATGGCTTCTTATCCTACTAAAAAGAAGTAAAAGGAAGAACAACAATGGTTGTATTTTAAAGATTAGCGTCTTTATGATGTTTCGATACTCATATTAAAAATAATGAGATTTTCTGATTTTTATCAGCCAAGCCATCTCCTTTTTTTACATACTATAAATTCCATATGAGAATTTCAATTCTATGCTTCCTTTATAAATTGATGTGTTCATTCTGTTTCGAGAAGGCAATCATCTGAGAGAACAAACCCATAGTTCAAAATACACGGGTATTTATTTTCACAGTTTAACGAGAGAGGACAAAGGTGAAAAAAATTGAGAAAAAAGTTTACCTCCAAACCTTTTTCTTTTGAATTGTTTACCTCCAAACTAGTATGGAGAAAATTTTCTCCAACCCACTACATAATGGTTAAAATTACTATACTTTTAGTTATATGATTTTGAAATGAATTATATGTAAAATTTTTAAATAATATACATAATTTTATAAATCTTTATATATTTCAAATTAGTTTGGAGAGAAACTTTTCAAATTACTTTAAAATGATGATATGTGTCCTTCCAACTTGACCCAACTGTAGACGACTAAATTTCTCAGTTCGAAATAAATCAAACAAGTAAAATAGTTTCACAAATGAGAATTTATATTGATGATTGTGTGGTACAATTCTCTGTGATTACAAAAGATTGATCCTCTGATTCGATCTCCTTATTGATTGGATTTGTGGTAATGTAACTTTGACTTGAACACAAAATATCCTTCAATTTGGTTGATGAATGGATCGAAGATTGCTAAAACGGACTTACAATGAATTTCTGGCTATGAGCTTGTTAGAAATCCCTTGTTCTTTGCGTTCTTCGTGTTCTTTGTGTGTTCTTCGTCTTTGAAGGTTTGTGGTGAGAGTTCTTCGGAGCTTTAGAAGTTTGGATCCGTAGAACTTTACCAATTTGTGATTTGTTGATGTTTTCGGACACTTTCGGCTTGATTCCCGCAAACTTTTGGATCTAGGCAGATAGTTTAGATGATTCTGCTTCGAATGTTCTTCGATTCGAGGTTGAAGTTCTTGAAGTTCTTGGAGGCTTCGAGGCTTGATTCCTGCAGAGCTTCTCTACTTCTGTGCTTCAGATAGCTTGGTGTCCTCCAAATGTCTTAGGAAGGCTTTTATTTATAGGAATTTGGAGGTGGATGAGTGACACGTGGCGAAGTCTGATTGGTGACACATGTCACAGCTCTATTGGTTCGCCTGTGTCATCGCTTGCACGCGCTGGATTGCTTAAGTCATCGCTTACACGCGCGAGGCTGCTTATGTCACTGCTTACACGTGCTGATGCGTGATTGGTCTTTGCATGACACTTGGCAAACTTCTATTGGTTTCCGAGTGGTGATAGTAAAACTTAGCAGTAATATGTGGTGCTTTGTAATTGGCTGTATTTTGTGGATTTGGTGACATGTCAGCTTGTGATAGGTCGGGAATTTTCCCTCTCTACAAACTAAACCCCACACCCACACCACCTATGGTTAAGTCGAGTTAGTTGAGTTTTAATAAAATAAAAAGGGCGGTTTTGTTAATGGATGCATTTAGAAAATTTGTTAATGGACAATTTTAAGAAAATTTTAATATTACTTTTATGAGAAATATAAAAAATTATTAAAAACTAATTACTTTTTTCTTTTTCTATAGAAAGATTTTAAAAAGATTTTTTAAATCAATATTCTTAGGACATTCGCTAAGTTGGAAGGACATATGACACAATTTTAAAGTAGTTTGAAGGGCTTATCTCCAAATTAGTTTAGAGAGAAACTTAATTTACCAATAAAATAAAAAATAACATTCTTTATATATAAAAAATATTGTTAATAAATAAATTGAATATAATGAATATGTTATTGTTTTGTAAATATTTTGTAGTAAAATACCATTTAATATTCACATAGATAATTTTTTCTCATCCATGTTTATTTCAAGTATTATGTGTGCGTTTGACATTGGCTTAAAAATGTAGTTTTTTTAACTATTTAATTTATTTTTGCTACTATTAATGGGTCCCATTTCACTTTTTGGTACTATTTATGGGCCCTATTGTACTATTTCAACTACCTTTTAGCTTCATCTATAGTATTTTCAATAAAAAATTTTTAGTTTCAGCTAAATAAACTGTTTTCAAATAGTCACTATATGTGTGTTTGGGCACATGAATGCACATGAGTGCATATGTGTCACTTACATAAATGATCCCTAAAATCAAATCTTAACTTTGTTTTTATTTCGAGGTCTCACAAATACAGGAGTCTTATGTACAACATATGACCTTCTTCTTGCACTACTTTTCGTTTGATCAAGAATAACTTGATAAATTGTATAATTTAAATTTTACAACAATTTGGGACAAAAATATTGATCACTTGCTTAAATCTCTTAAATATATTGGTACAAATAAAACAGACGTGAAAGTTATTGGAGTAAATCAGTGCTATTGTACATAGAAGTTGCTTCGGCAAGAAATTCAGTATGTCATGACTATGACTTATCAATCACTATGAGCAAACAGTTTTCTGCATACAAGATGGTCGATTTTTTTTAAAAATTCAACTCTCTAAGTTTGTTGTACCTCTCAATCACACAAATCACTCTAGCATGAAGGGAGATAGTGAGCCCAACATGGTTTTGACATAAGCAAATACGACCCCAGAGAGAGAGAGAGAGAAACAATAGTTTCATTTGAAAACAAATGTGAACGCACACTTATTCTTAATAAACAATAGGTTAATCCTCATTCTCCTCTAATGATCTTCCCATAGTTTCACGAGTGAAAAAATAAGTCACTGACGTTCCCAACAAACAAACTCCAGCAAGTATTATAAACGAGGCAGCCATATCATCAATTACTTTTGGCTTACCATCCTTTTTGTGATTCTTAACCCATACAAATCCTACCGAGCCAATAATTGCCCCTACCTTCCCAATAGCCCCAGAAATTCCATGACATGTTGATCTAAATCTTGCCGGGAAAAGCTCTGCTGGCACTATAAAAGTGGTTGTGTTCGGTCCAAAGTTTGCGAAGAAAAAGGTGAGGCCATAGAGAAATATGAAACCTTTATTCTGTTTATTTTTTGTCCATGCATGATAGGATATCCCAAGTGCTAAATAAACTAGTGCCATGAGGGAAAAACCCATCATTTGGATTTTGACTCTTCCAATCCTATCAATGAAATAAACAGTGAACCAGTAGCCTGGAATAGTAAAACATGCTGCAATAATTACTTGAAATGTTGCAAAATTTAAAGCATTTTCATAGGCATTCGTGTTTTCATTCGTTTGGAGATGGTCATAATATATGCGAGATTGGAAGAAGTTGCTGCTGTAAAAAGCAATATCAACAAGAAACCACGTGAAGGAGCAAGAGAATAAATCGCGGCCATGGTGTTGAAAAAATTGCTTGGAGAGGAGGGGATAAGGCGGTGGAGTAGGTGGCAGTAAGTTATCTTCCACAATCTGAGCCATTGGAATTTCCATCACCTTCTCCATGTCCATAGTCGCTTGGACGATATTTTGTTCCACCAAAGCAGTATATCTACGTGAAAAACAATACATATAAAACTAGAAGAGATAACCTATTGTCCATTGACTAATTAATTTAATATATAAATTTGAAAGAGTCACCGGAAAATATCATGTGGGTACAACTTAGGACAATTTTAATGACCAATTCAGCTTTGTCAATCTAACCATAATTAAAATTTATAAATCAAAATGCATGCTTTGCACAATATTTGTGAAATGGAAAATTCATCACTAAATCTATAATCTATTAATGATGAACTGGGCGAATACTGTTGGAGGACAATGACGTTTTGTGCATTCCCCTTACAATTATGGTATAATGGACTTTTATTATAAATTTAATTAGTTGAATCCATCCTAATCGTAAGAAGAGTGAATATGCACGTATCACAATAATTACTAAATGTATTTACCTGGCAGTTTCGGGCATCTTCATTCGCCAATAAAATGTTAACCCAGCTGGAATTGCACCAAGCATCAGTATTAACCTCCATGCGATATCTGCAACCTTGGGCGTCTGATCTTTTGACGCTCCATTAGCAGTACTTTTAAATATTTCGCACACCACCGCGGTGACCGCTGAAGCAGCCAAGATCCCAAAGCCCTGCATTGAAAACACAGCTCCTATAAAACCACCACGGGTTCTCTTGTTAGCGAACTCTGACATAATCGTGGCCGATAAAGGGTAGTCCCCGCCAATCCCTAAGCCCAGAATAAACCTAAACAACCCCATACTCACCAGAACACAGTTCTTTGTGGTGCATATAGAGAACCCACATCCAATGGAACTCAGCACCATGATCATCAATGCGATCCCATACACGCGGCGCCTACCGACTAGATCACCGAGCCTACCGAATACTACTTGACCAATTGCGGTACCCACAAGAGCGATGGCCGCCATGATGGACACAACCTTAGTTGGGGTCACATATTTGTTCTTCTCATAGTAGATCCTTCCGATGAGTATCATAATCGAAGGGATACAGAAGAGGTCATAGGCGTCAGTGAAGAGGCTCATGCCAGCTATGATGATGGCCTTGAAATGGTAGAACTGAGTTCTTGCACCGTCAAGGGCGGAAAGAACTTTTAACGCCATTCTTATTTCTTGCAAGATTTGATAAGCTTTCCTTTTTATGTTCTATCCTTTTAGGTTTAATAACAAGTCTCTGAAAGTGAAGCGGGTATTGAAAATTCTTTGCCATCCTTGTTAACAGCGTGGTGCATACATTCCTTGAAAGTGAGAGGGCATTGAAAATTTTCTGGTGTCGTTAACAGTGTGGTACGTAGTAACCAGGGACGGAGCTTTTCATTGACTAGGAGACAATGACCCTCTAATCGTTTAAGTATAAAAAATCATACTAGTGTATATATTCTGAATTCTTTTAACATTTAGGTTCAAGATAATTACTCTTGGCCCCCTCTCTCCAAACATTTACAAATTGGCCCTTAAAACTCAACAAAAAAAAAAAAAAAAAAAAAAAACAAAAAAATGCCATCACTTTATTGTAAAATTTTAAATTGGTGAAAAATACTATATCTAAGTTTTGTCTTCAATATATATATTTAAAGTGAGCTACAAATTTTAGTAGATAAATATGATAAATTTATACATCATCATTCACAAAAAAGTAATTAACATTTATTTATTATGTGTTGGAGTGGACCTAATCACGTGCTTTAACACATGAGTTTGTAAGTTTTTTTTAGTAGCCTAAGAATTTATATATATATATATATATATATATATATATATATATGGGCATTTCTTATCTTCTCATTGTTTACATATTTCTTTTTAATTCTCAATCCATAGAGCTATAAGGTTTGAAATTAATGAAACATTTGAAAATTAATTAAATAAATGACAAAAAGAACTAATGGAAATATTAATTTATATAAGACAGTCTCATTTAGTTACAAGTCAAGAATTTTTTTTAGCGTATGTTTTGCCCCCCTAATTAAGTCTAAAGTTGTGGGTTTCAGTTAATTTAACTGGTAAAGTCTCTGATGGTTGTATAAGAGATTTGGGATTCAATCCCTGTCTACATCAAAAACTGATTGGTGTCTTGATCTGATGATAAAAAGTTATCATCAAGAGTGGATGTCATAAGTTAAAACTCTTTCTAAAAAAAAATTAAGTCTAAAGTCTAATTTCATCCCTAGTAGTAACTACCAAGTAGTTTCCTTGAAGTTGATGGGTTATGCTATTACTTATTAAAGAAGGTAAGTATATTGACTATTTGTGTCCATGATTTCATCAAGATGGGGATCGAATTCAAACCTAACGCAAGAATGCATGCGTGGCTTGCCGCATTTTGGGCAAATACCAAGTTTGCAGTTTCAATACTTAACTTGAAAACCCTTGGTATACTTTTTGGGTAAGATAGCATTATTTTTTAACAACACATGACTTATCAAAAAGGTAATTATAAGTTAATATACATTGTAAAATCAATATAAATCTTACATTGTACATATTTATTTAGTTTACAATATTGTAAACTAATATTAATTTTCCTTTCCAAAAACCATAAATTAGAAAAGTTGAACCAAATTTTCCAGTGTTCACTGTTCAGACGCTTGCTGTATTTAATTTATGTTTATATCATATTAGAATTCATGACTGTATAGTTCAAAGATGGGACAAGGTCGTTGTCCGCTTCCATTTGGGTACATAAATTTTCCAGGGTCTTTGCAACTTACAAACTCATAGTAGAGAATCGCCATCACCCCTCTCTCATTAAAACTGTAACTGAAGAAGTTAGAACTTAAAAAGGCTGTACATCATCATCATCATCATCAAACACATCACCAACCAAGCCCCCCTTTTAAATGCGATCGCAGAGGAAATCCCGAAAACAAGAAGAAGGTACAAGATTCAGATACTATTGGAATATGCCACACGGCATCCAACCATTGGTCCAAGATTCAATACTCCCTCTCTTTCACGAGAAAGTATACCATGCTTCGGTAATACCAACTTAGTATCTGTTTTGGTATTTCCTACTCAATAAATGAGTGACACCTGTTGGTATTTTCAACCATAAAATTTTTTCCAGAACATGAAAACGTTAGATCGATAGTGACTCCCTTTTAAACCTTTGTTTGTTTTGTTTTTGTTTTTGTGTGGCAGCTCGTTCCAACGTCAGCCAGTACCGTCGTTTTTCGTACGTATTTAACAAATTTGTGTATATATATATATGTATGTGCTTGTGTTTTGTATACACACGTATGTACATACATACATGAATATATAAATCATCCATATATATATATATATATATATATTGTGCGCACCTAAATGAGGCTGTTTGGGCTTGACCTCACCTGGCTCACAACTTACTTGTAAAGTGGGACTTGGATTTCCTACTTTGGGTGGCTCACGACCCAAAGGCTCAGTGTAGCTTTCTCTCCTGCTCTCTCTCTGAATCCCCCTTTTCTCTCTCTCTCTGCTTGCAGTTCCTTTTTCAAACTTTCAAAAAACCCCTTTCCTTTCCTCCTTTCTCATTTTTATAGCTCCATTTTAGTGGAGGCGCTATGATTACTTCCATTGCTAGTGCAATGGGAGGTCCAATGTTGTCAATCATTAGTGGGTGGTTAGGTGGTAGTAGGCATGGTGAGAGTGGCCTTAGAACTTGGTTCCCACTCCTGCAGATATGCTCGGCAGAGACATTCACTACGGCGCTGTCGGATATGCAAAGGGTGTCGTGCTCAAACGCTATTCTTTCCCCATTGCTCGAGCTTTCATTGTCGAGCATGGATCGGATCGTAAAGCCTGGGCTCGTAGCTGGTATGGATTCGAGCTGGGCTTCTGGGCCGAAAAAAAGGTTAGGCTCGTGGGCCGCATCTTCATGTCAAAGTACCAGGCCCAACCGGGTTTAGGTATAGAGTGCCGTACATTAGCCCCTCCTTGATTTGTGCACGGACCTCGGCAGGAATCAAGGAATCGAAAAGGCATTCGTTACCCGATAATTCCGATGACGGGGGGATTCTTGGGGTACTCTAGAACCCTTAGAAGCTCATTAATGCGTTCTCAAAAGGCGTGTTGGATTTGGCCGTTCGGTTTAGTCATCATCATTACCTGACGGTTCGTGAACCGAGGCAACGTGGGCGTCAGTTGGCATCGGTATCTGTAAGATCTGCTTCATTAATGTTAATAAATCCTTATTATTGCTTTTTAACCGCTGATTGTTTTCATTTGGCCCCTATAAATAGTACATTCCAAATCATTCTTTTACTTTTTTGCTTTTCACTCTCTGAGTTTTCTCTCTGCCGTGCATTTATTCGTGCACTTATCCTTCAGCCCAGAATTCCTCCCTCTCTTAGAGCCCAAAGTAAGTTTTCTTCCCCTATTCTCCTTTTTCCAAACTTTTCCTTCATTTTCTTTCTTTTAAGGCTTGGGATGGGGTACGCCTTTCTTCTAGACACAGAGGCGACTCTAGCCACGTTTAGGCAAGGCTTTAACAACCCTGATGATGTGGAGGTAGCGTATTTCCATGAGAGCGAAATCGTTCTCCACAGAGGGGACAACATTGTTTTTTTCCCATTAATGGCAATTTTGGAGGGTGGAGTTAGGTTTCCTGTGGATCCCCTCTTGCTCAATACTCTTAGATACTACGGGCTATGCCTCGATCAACTTCCCCCCAACTTTTACCAGGTAGTTAGTTGTGTGAGTAGGTTGAATCAGATGTTCAGATTACAGTTAGACCATCATGACATAAACCATATGTACAGTTTATGTGGAAATAAGAAATCAAATTACTACTTAAAGGTTAGAGACATGAGAGTACGGCTGATTTCCTGCCTACCTAACTCAAATAGGAACTCTGCGGGGGAATTCGTTCGGGTGAGCGGCAATTGGTTTGCCGGTGAAATCCCCTATCCCCTCATGAAGCGCGAAGTGAGTTCGTTCTAATCATTAACTTACCTTTATCTTCCATTCACCCTTTTAACTTGCCTGCTCCAATACTCACCCGCGTTATTATTATTTTTTTCTTTTGTTGCAGACGGCAGAGTGTTCATCCCCGACATCAGGGTAGTGCATGTACGGGGATTTGAAGTTCGTGCTCAGGTCTGAAATTTTTGTTCATTCGGATGGACAGCTCCGAGTGTCCCATTTGACCCTTGGAGTCGATCCCGTATACCCTACTTGGTAAGCTTTTCGCCAAGCTTTACTAGTTGACAGTCCTCTTTTATCATACATTAATGTGCGGCACGTGAACTTCTTTCCTCCGAAGTTCACAGTGGGCGAAGCCCGTGACATAGGTCCCTGATACATTTGCTCTGACGAGCGTGAACCAGCGAGGGACGAGTCTGCCGAACGTGTGTCCTGTGAGCGCCGAGAACGGGCACACGAGCAAATTCAAATTGAAGTTCCTCCTCAGCCCGAAGCCCAAGTAGGACCTGAGGCTCCCGTTTAGGAAGCCGAGGAAGAAATTGCCGAACCAACCAGTCATTTTGAAACTGAAATCAATCCAAGTGAAGATATGGTGATGCGCAGGACAATGTCAATTAGTCGTTTTGGTCCAGGCGTCAGACCTCCTGTGCAGTAATAATCGCCTCAGGGCCGCGGCCAAACCCCTCCTCTTCAGCCTTCTGCCCCCAGTCGACAGCGGAAGAGGCCACGTAGTACTGAACAGACTACTGTCGGCCTGGGTGACGCGCCCACAAGGACCCCCCTTGACCATCAAGTGGCATCGTCATTCGCGAACCTGCGACTCAAACTGGGACGCAGGTGGCGTATTCTTCCCGGGCTGTACCGGATTGGCAACCCAAATTCCAGTTGGACGGGAAGCCCTTTCCCTCTGATGCATGTGTGAGGGTATGGGAGAAAGGAGAGGGGGGTCGCGTCGCCCAATCTCTGGCGTACGGCCTCTTTCTGCCTAAGGATGTGCACACTTTTGAGGAGGGGATGGATGAGTCCATAGGACGGAGGCTGCAATGGCACACAATCGCGGTAAACTTTTACTGTTTGTTGTAGTTTTACCGCTTTACTTTTCCATTAATAGTTCATTGTTTCCGTTTTCATACTTATTATTATTGCTTCATCAGGCCGCTCAATTGGCCTATACACTTAATGGACGGTTGAAGGATCTGACCAAGGATGCCGGTTGGGAAAAGGCCCTTAAAGATGTGGCTGAGTTAACCATGAACGAGAAGGCTGCGGCTGCTACAACTGTGGAGAAAAAGGCTGCCGCAGCTGAAAAGGCCAAGGCGGCTACAGAAAAGAAGTTTTCAGAGCTGCAGGTCAAGTTGGGGGAGGTTGAAATAAAATTGGCAGAGGCTGAGAACGTGAACACTGCCCGGGCCGAGGAGTTGAATGACCTAAGGGCAGCCCTGGAGTCATGACAGAATAAATGGTACAATGAGGGATTCATTGACGTGGAGAATTCTGCTGAGCCAGTTATCAGGGATGCCCAAAAATTGGGTTTTAAAGAAGGCTGGTTGGCGGCTTTGCAAGTCTTGGGGGTCCCCGAGGATTCTTTGTTAAGAGATCCCAATTAGATCCCCTTTTCGAACACTGTTCCGACCGTACAAAATCCTCTGGGGTCTGCCGATGAAGAAGAGACAACCAGTTTGAGGGAGTTGGTGGAGTAGATTGACTCTCATATGGAGTTGGATGAAATGGAAGCCACCAGCAACCCTTGTGATGTAGATCAGCTCGGTTAGGACCCCTCACAGCCCTCAACAAGCATGCAGCCCCCAGTAACCACTGCCCAGGAGCAACTTGGAGAC
Source organism: Quercus glauca (assembly GCA_023736055.1). Taxonomy (NCBI): domain Eukaryota; kingdom Viridiplantae; phylum Streptophyta; class Magnoliopsida; order Fagales; family Fagaceae; genus Quercus; species Quercus glauca. Next base: position 85,557,536 of record CM043316.1, on the reverse strand, counting down.
CCTCCATCTTAACTGCAGAAATGGATTCTTGCTGGTTAAGTTCAACTTTTTTCTTTTATCAAAGTACCGTATTTCCTTTTTCCTTATGGTTATTTTGCCTATGTCACCGGGTTGTGGTGACTGAACAATTATTTATTTACCGGGTTTGATGCTTATGCGGCCACCGAGTTGTGGATAAAACGTTGGGTTACTTTTTAACATGATGAACTTAACTTTGTTTATTCATGTTTCGCTATTTATTTATTTATTTATTTATTTGTTATTATCGTTATTATTATTATCGTTTTTCTCTTGTGCTTTTTGATTGTTTTATGCGTGTGTTGTGGATGTCCGGGTAATTTGATCCTAACTTGTTGTGAGGCGGATACGTGGCCACTCCCTGCTCAGTGATAATGGCCGCACCGAGTAGTGGGTTCCTATCCTTAGTAGAACTTATAACTTAAGGTTTCCACCTGCTTGGTAATGGAAATCGAATTGAGAAGCAGGTTTTTGTCTTTAGAAAATTTGTAACTTGAGGTTTTCGCTTGCTCGGTGATGGTACTCGAATTGAGAAGTAGGTTTCAGTCCTTAGAATATATATGTTTTTCAGCATTAAGGTTTCCACCTGCTTGGTGATAGTGATCGAACCGGGCGCAGGCTTCTGTCTTTAGGATGTTTAGACTAAGGTTTCTATCTACTCGACGATGAAGATCAAACTAGGGACAGGTTTCTGTCCTTAGGAAATTTAGGCTAAGGTTTCTACTTGCCCGGCGATGAAGATCAGACCGGGGACAGGTTTCTGTCCTTAGGAAATTTAGGCTAAGGTTTCTACCTGCCCGGCGATGAAGATCAGACCGGGGATAGGTTTTTGTCCTTAGGAAATTTAGACTAAGGTTTCTACCTGTCCGGCGATGAAGATCAGACCGGGGACAGGTTTCTGTCCTTAGGAAATTTAGGCTAAGGTTTCTACCTACCCGGTGATAAAGATCAGACCGGGGATAGGTTTTTGTCCTTAGGAAATTTATACTAAGGTTTCCACCTGTTCGGTGATGGAAATCGAATCGGGGACAGGTTTCTGTCCTTAGAAAATTTGGACTAAGGTTTCTACCTATCCGGCGATGAAGATTAGACCGGGGATAGTTTTCTGTCCTTAGGAAATTTAGATTAAGGTTTCCACCTGTCCGGTGATGGAAATCGAACCGGGGATAGGTTTCTGTCCTTAAGAAATTTAGACAAAGGTTTCTACCTGTTCGGTGAAGAAAATCAGACCGGGGATAGGTTTTTGTCCTTAGGAAAGTTAGACTAAGGTTTCCACCTGTCTGGTGATGAAAGTCAGACCAAGGACAGGTTTCTGTCCTTAGGAAATTTAGGCTAAGGTTTCTACCTGCCCAGCGATGAAGATCAGACCGGGGACAGGTTTCTGTTCTTAGAAAATTTGGACTAAGGTTTCTACCTGTCCGGTGATGAAGATTAGACCGGGGACAGGTTTCTGTCCTTAGGAAATTTAGACTAAGGTTTCCACCTGTCCGGTGATGGAAATTGAACCGAGGACAGGTTTCTGTCCTTAAGAAATTTAGACTAAGGTTTCTACTTGTCCGGTGAAGAAAATCAGACCGGGGATAGGTTTTTGTCCTTAGGAAAGTTAGACTAAGGTTTCCACCTGTCTGGTGATGAAAGTTAGACCAAGGACAAGTTTCTGTCCTTAGGAAATTTAGGCTAAGGTTTCTTCCTGTCCGGTGATGAATATCGAACCGGGGACAGGTTTCTGTCCTTAGTGACATTTTCACAAAGTTTCCACTTGCTCGGTGGAATGGACTGGGCCAACGATAGAATTAAGTATACATGTGCGGGCAATTATTAACGTCATCATTAGCAATACATATGCATGGCATTTCATTCAACTTACAACATAATTTACAGCCGATCAGTGAAAAAACTTTTTGAGATTATAGACATTCCATGGCCGAGATAACGACCTCTTGTCTAGGTCCTCCAAGTAATACGCTTCAGCGCCAGCAATTGCAGTAACTCGGTATGGCCCTTCTTAAGTCTGGGTTAACTTCCTAGAATTTGTATCTCGTATATTCCCCACCACTTTTCTCAGCACCAAATTTCCAGCGCGAAACTCCCTTGCCCTTACACCTTTGTTATATCGTCGGGCAAGCTTTTGCTGATATTCGGCCAGTCAAATGGTTGCCGCTTCCCGGCACTCCTCTAGCCGGTCCAAAGGCTCCACCATTAGCTCATCATTTTGAGTGGGGTCGAATCCTACTGCCCGTGCGCTGCAGAGGTGTACCTCAGTTGGTATCACCGCCTCGGCTTCGTACGTCAAGGAAAACGGGGTCTCTCCCGTAGATCTCTTTGGGGTTGTTCGGTATGCCCACAAAACACTACGTAGCTCCTCAGCCCATTTGCCTTTCGCTCCGTCCAATCTTTTCTTTAGTCCATTCAAGATTGCTTTGTTAGTGGCCTCGGCTTGATCGTTGCTTTGTGGATAGGCCGGTGTGGAATACCTGTTTTTGATGCTGAGATCAATGCAAAATGCACGAAAAGCTTTACTGTCAAATTGTAGCCCATTATCTAAATATTAACGAGTCTGGCACCCTGAACCTCGTGACTATGTTTCTCCATATGAACTTCTTATCATCCACGTCCCAAATGTTCGCCAAAGCTTCTGCCTCTGCCCATTTGGTGAAGTAATCCACGGCCACTAACACAAACCTTCGATTGCCTGTTGCTCAGGGAAATGGCCCGAGAATATCTAGCCCCCACTGTTTAAAGGGCCAGGGACTGCTGACCGGATTCAGATGACTTGCTGGCTGATGGATTAATGGAGCATGCTTTTGGCATTGTTCACACTTTCGCACGTATTCGGCGGCATCCTTTTGCATCTGTGGCCACCAAAATTCCTGAGTCATCGCTCGGTGCGCCAACGAATGCCCCCTACATGACTGCCACACACTCCGTCATGAAGCTCAGCCAAAAGTTCACCCACCTTCCTTAGGTGCAGACATGAAAGGTATGGCCTTCCAAAGGATCTCCGGTAAAGCTGTCGATCAGCCGACAACCAATAATGGGGAGCTACTCGGCGGATCCTACTAGCTTCTTTCTCGTCATTCGGGACTTGATCTTCGACCAAGAATTTAATGATTGGGTCCATCCAACTCGGCTCGGCCTTTGTAATCACATCGACATCCACTCCCTCAACACTAGCTCCATTTGTCACGTTAATACTTGGCTTTTCTATTAGCTCTACCTTGATCAGCCGAGGAACTTCCTCCGTTGTCGACGATGCTAGCGTGGCTAAGGAATCAGCATGCCTGTTCTGCACCCGGCCTACCTGGGACACCTTTGTCGTGCCAAACTTGTTCAAAATCTGCTTTGCCGCTTGCAAGTATGCCCTCATCCGGGGGTCTCGGGCTTCAAAGGTCCCCTGGACTTGGTTAACAATCAACCGAGAATCTGAATATACCTCCACATTCTGGGCTCCCATTCCCAAAAAAACTCTCAATCCGGTGACTAGGGCCTCGTACTCGGCCTCGTTGTTGGAGGCCTTAAAACCAAGCCTAAAAGAATGCTCCAACCGAATTCCTTCGGGAGTGACAATAACAATCCCGGCACCGGCTCCCAGGGCACTCGACGCTCCATCCACAAATACCGTCCACGGGCGAGTCTCCACATGGCAAACTATCTCCCCATTGTTCTTCGACGAAAACTTTGCGACAAAATCTGCAAGGACCTGGCCCTTCACCAAATTTTGTGGCCTGTACCGTATGTTAAAGGAACCAAGCCGAGTTCCCCACTTTGCTATTCGGCCCGCGAAGTCTGATCTCTTTAATAGTGACTGTAAGGGATATTCAGTCAAGACATAAATCGTATGAGCTTGAAAGTAGTGCGGCAGCCTTCTCGTAGCATGTATTAGGGCCAACACTAGCTTTTCCAGAGGTAAGTACCTTGTCTCGGTATCAACGGGAGTCTTGCTAATATAATACACGGGCTGCTGGATTCCTCGGTCCCTCAGTAGCACGGCACTCACGGCGTGTTCAGATACTGCCAGGTACATGAATAAATCCTCACCAGGTTCTGGTGCCATTAGCATGGGTGCCTGCACCAAATAATCCTTCAAATCCTGAAAAGCCCTGTCACATTATTCGTTCCATTGAAATCCAGTCCACTTCTTCAGAATTTGATAGAATGGCTAGCAGCGATCTGCGAATTTAGAGATGAACCGATTAAGGGCGGCTAGCATCCTGGTCAACATTTGGACTTCTTTCGGATTGCTTGGTGGCTTCAGTCTTTTCACGGCCTCAATTTAGTCAGGATTGACCTCTATTCCCCCGTTAGTGATCAGATACCCTAGGAATTTTCCAACCCCCTCACCAAATGTGCACTTCTCGGTGTTAAGACGTAACTTGTGCTATCGAAGAACCTTGAACACCCCTTGAAGATCCTCTATATGCCGTGCCACCTGCTTACTTTTTACTACCATGTCGTCAATGTACACTTCAACCGTACGCCCTATCTTGTCTCGGAACATTGTCGTCATTATTCGTTGGTAAGTGGCCCCGGCGTTCTTTAACCCAAAAGGCATCACCGTATAATGATAATTGGCCTCCGGGGAGATAAATTCTGTCTTTTCTTAGTCCTCGGGAGCTAGGGCGATCTGGTGATACCCTTGGAAAGCATCTAGAAAGCTCATCCTCGGATGCTCGTACGTGGCATCTACCAACTGATCAATTTTTGGTACGAGGAATGGGTCTTTCGGGTGCGCTCTGTTCAAATCCGTAAAGTCCACGCAAACCCTCCACTTGCCGTTCTTCTTCTTTACCACCACGGTGTTTGCCAACCACTCCGGGAAGAAGATTTCCCTTATTGCTCCGGCATCCTTAAACTTTTGGACATCCGCTTTTACTGCCTCGGCGTGCTCCCTAGCTGACCTCCTTGGCTTCTACTTCTTAGGAGGGAACAAAGGGTCAACTCTAAGTCTATGGACAATGAATTCAGGATCCATCTTAGGCACCTCATATGGATTTTATGCAAACACATCCACATTCTGTATTAGGAGCAACAACATTTCTACTTTATCTTGTTCGTTCATGCTTTTCCCTATATGGAAACACCTGTCGGCATTCAGGAGTATCTTCACTCTCATCATTTCCTCAGCACAGCCACCCCCTTTCTCTCCTTGGGGGATCTTGTAATTGCTATAACGGGATACTCCGCGGAGGGTCCTTCTGCTTGGCACGCTCTCCCTGGTCGGCTATCTCCTTCCTCCAGTTAACTATGGCGACTAAACATTGTCTCGCCATCTGTTGGCTTCCCCTTACCACAGAAATACCATGTTTGGTTGGAAACTTCACTTTTACATGCAGCGTGGACGGGACGGCCTCCATTGCGTGATCCACGACCTTCCTAGTATCGCAGTGTACAGGGAGAAAGAAGCCACCACTATAAAGGTTACTACCACCTCCTTACCTTCCATATTCATGGGCAGAGAGATTAGCCCCTTAGGTATTACGACTTTGCCATCAAACCCGACCAATGGCGTATCGTACTTAGAGAGGTCCCCATTACTTAATCCGAGCCCCCGGAACAGGTCCAGATACATCACGTCGGCCCCGCTTCCCTGGTCTACCATCACCCGTTTCACCAAGAAGCTGCTTATCCGGGCAGTTACTACTAACGCATTGTCGTGTGGTTGGACTGTCCCCTCTAAATCGTTATCATCAAAAGTGATAGGTTCCCGGGCAACTTTCATCTTCTTCCTTGACGGTTGTGCGCTCGAGCTTCCTTCCATTGGGATCACAGTTAACACCCCCTTCTTCCTTGCCGCGGAGAGGCTCTTCGGAGGAGCATGGATGACCTCAATTATCCCGTGATGGGGTGGAAGGGGGTTACCCCTCTGCAGAACACCTTGCCCCGTTTCTCGGTCCCTTGTGTCTACCACAAACTCCTTTAAATGCCCAGCCTTAGCTAGCTGCCCGAGATGATCTTTCAACACTCGGCATTGCTTGGTGGTATGGCCCTTGTCTTTATGGTAAGTGCAGTACAAGTTTTTATTTCTCCTAGAGGGGTCACCACCCATCCTGTTCGGCCACCTGAAGTATGGCTCATGCATAATCTTGTCTACAATCCTGTGCACTAGCTCCTTAAACGTCACGTTTACCTCCCCTGCAGGTGCTTCTGATTCTTGAATCCTCAAGTTCCCTCAGGTCCTTAATTGAAAACCATTCTGTCGAGGACGATTTACCATTGGCGCTTTACCTTTGCTTTGTAGTTGGTCATTTTCCAACCGTTTATATTCCTCAATGCGCCTCATTAGCTGCCTCATATCCTTGGGAGGCTTCTTGGTCAATGATTCCTTTAGCGCGGAATCCTCAGGCAATCCCATTCTAAAAGTACTCGTAGCAATTTTTTCATTCCCTCCCCCGATCTCATTGTAAAGCTCCCAGTATCAGCTAGCATAACTGCGAAGAGTCTCCCCTACCCTCATTCTCATTGATAGTAACGCGTCCACCGGCTGCGGCAATCGGCTACAAGTCACGAACTGGATTCCAAACTCCTGTATTAGCTCGGCGAAATTGTGAATGGAGCCCTCCCATAACCCATTAAACCACCTCAAAGTGGTGGGGTCGAGACTTGAGGGAAAAACCTTGCACATCAGCGCCTCATTACGGGTGTGCAGAGACATCATCTGGATATAGTGGCTAACGTGCTTTACCGGGTCCCTTTTTCTATCGTAGGAGTTGAATGGGGGGCGGGTAAACCTGTCCGGCATCGGTGCCTGCTCGATAGGGATGGCAATTTTTGCCCAATCCGCGGGTACTCGGCCCAGTCCGTCCCTAATGGGCTGGGTTTTACCCGGTCCGATTAGGAATAGGGTCGGGTATGGGTTTAAAAAAAAAAGCCCGAAGCGGGTCCAAGTTTTATAAAAAAAACCCGAAACTCGGCCCAAATAAAACCTGGTTTTCCTAAAATTACAAAAATACCCCCTCTATATATATATAGCTATAATCTAACCCTAAATCCCTCACAACTCACGCCTCCCTCAGTCCTCACTACCTCATTTTCCTCTCCCACTCTTACTCACTCACTCTCCTCTCCTCTGACCAACACAGCCCCAACCAAGCCTAGAAAACCCGTACACTAGCGATGCAGGTGTAGCATCATCCAATGGACATTTCGAACTCAACATTTCCTTCACTCTCTGATTGAAACCCCCATTGTTCCTCAACAAATTCGAAGCCACCAAACCCCCATACAACTTGTTGTTGCAGAATATCTGTCGAACTGCTGTACTGTCTTTACAATTCAACCGAGAAAAGAAGCTGAGAAAATGGGTTGGTTTGTTAGATCTTAGATCCGTTTGGATGGCAAGAAAATAGCCGAGAAAATGTTGTAATTATTTTTATTTAAACGTGTATATTCAATGATTTCTGTAATTTATTTATTTAAACGTGTATTTTCTGGCCCTGTTTGGTTACCGATTAAGTGTGAGAAAAAAGAGGAATCGTTAGAGTTTTGATAGATTGCATTTTCAGGAGGAAAAAAGGGGAAAGTGTGATTAGATTTTTGTTAGACTCTATTTAGGCTTCAATTCTCTTTTTTTTTTTTTTTGGGTTGGGCCTAAAGCTGGTTGGCCTAAACGGGGCCTGCGGGGCCCGTGGGGCTCAGCGGGGCGGGTCCGGGCCCCGGGAAAAAAATTCGTTTAGTAAACGGGTCGGGTCCAGGCCGCAGGCTAAAACCCGCCCCGAACCCGACCTGTTGCCATTCTTACCGCTCAATGTCTGTTGAAAACGACGACCGAGCAGCTCTGTGTAGTGCACAGCTCATCGCGTCCATGGTCGCAATATGGGGCCGTTGTTCCTCTAGGGAGTTCTAACCCCAATCCGCATACTCCCGCGAACGTGAACGGTCTCGACGCTGACTGGATTCCCGTGAATACGGATGGTTTCAGAGTCGACGGGACTCTTGTGAATGCGAACGTTCTCTGTGGTGACAGGACTCAGATTGATTAGACCCCGTCCTGTGACGATTTTTCCCCGTATTGGACCTTCTTTCTCGGTTGTCTCGGTCCCTTTCATGGTGCCTGTGCTCTGCTTCTAACTTCAGATCTCTCATCAACCTGCGCAGCCGTTCAAGCTTTTCATCCCTTTTTTTCGAGTTGCCAGTGCCCTGAGGTCGTCCGCTGCGTTTCAAGGCCGGACCTCTCTTCCTCCCGTTCTTGACCCCTATCTTCGCACCTCTTTTGCCTCCGTTCTCGCCAAGAGGACCCCCGAGAGGATCCCACTGAACCACTTTCAGCGTCGCTCCCCAAACGTCTCCCAGACATCCTCTCGTGCGTGAGCCTCAGTTGAACTACGACTTTGTAGGAAATTCCTATAGACGGCACCAATTATGCGCACCTAAATGAGGCTGTTTGGGCCTGACCTCACCTGGCTCACAACTTACTTGTAAAGTGGGACTTGGATTTCCTACTTTGGGTGGCTCACGACCTAAAGGCTCAGTGTAGCTTTCTCTCCTGCTCTCTCTCTAAATCCCTCTTTTCTCTCTCTCTCTGCTTGCAGTTCCTTTTTTAACCTTTTAAAAAACCCCTTTCCTCTCCTCCTTTCTCATTTTTGTAGTTCCATTTTAGTGGAGGGGTTATGATTACTTCCATTGCTAGTGCAATGGGAGGTCCAATGTTGTCAATCATTAGTGGGCGGTTAGGTGGTAGCAGGCGTGGTAAGAGTGGCCTTGGAACTTGGTTCCCACTCCTGCAGATATGCTCGGCAGAGACATTCGCTACGGCGCTGTCGAATATGCAAAGGGTGTTGTGCTTAAATGCTATTCTTTCCCCATTGCTCGGGCTTTCATTGTCGAGCATGGATCGGATCATAAAGCCTGGGCTCGTAGATGGTATGGATTCGAGCTGGGCTTCTGGGCGGAAAAAAAGGTTAGGCTTGTATGCCACATCTTCATGTCAAAGTATCAGGCCCAACTGGGTTTGGGTATAGAGTGCCGTACATATATATATATATATATATATATATATATATATATCAGTCGCTCTTTTAGTTATTATAAATATATATATATCAGTCGCTCTTTTAGTTATTATAAACTTTGTTTCATGTCAAAGGTCTGGTATGGTTTTATCAATTATAATACTAAGAATGGATTACGTTACGACGAATGGTGATGGAGAGGGGGTGGTGATTATGGAGAACGCACAAATCGACGTTGTTTTGGGTTTTCACGCCAACTCTCACACCGACAAGCTCATTATTGACACTGACCCCGGCATCAAACCCGCATCGTTAGCTTGGAAGGCTAGGGGTTATAGTCAATGTTGAGTCATCATTTTTAATGTGTCTAATTCAAAACTGAACGTGAAACTTTGGTTTCATTTGGCTTCTTTATGAAAGATGGAAAAATTTCACATATGTTAGATGTGAACTAAATTACCAAAAAAAAAAAAGAAAAAAAAAAGAAAAAAAGGGAAAAAAAAAGAAAGAAATTTCGGCTCATAACATCTATGTCAGCTTTTCTATTTGAATGCATTCAAAATATAACCCGCTTTATAGATGATCCTTATAGAACATGGGGGGTTAGAACCACCCTTCTTGTTACTTCGTTCTCTATTTCTATTTGAAGAATCTTTAGGAAAAGGATTTTGTTTCCACCTAGCTAAAAGAATATAATATGTCGATGTCTCTAGTAAACCAATGCCATTAGTTAATAGCTATTTTGCTTCAATTTCTTTTATACAAATCATAAATTGAAGATTTAGTTACGATTAGAAATACTCCCTTCTCTATTTATCCATGGACACTTTACTCATACTTATTCAATTGGAAATATTGATCCAATTCAAAAAACAATTATGTTTCGTAATTTCATAATCCAATTTTGTATTTTCCAATTTCTAATTGACTCTTTTGGATACAAATCATGGGAATGTCTATTCTTCCTCGAATCTTTCATTGAGAGATAAAGGATTAAATCCTTTTAAGAAATAAAGTTTTTGATCGGAATATTAATTAACCCGAAAGGACCCCTTAACCATTTAAGGGATTAATAGAATGAATCGCACTTTTACTACTAAACTATACCCACTAAAATGTGATTATTGTATACAAATGGATCTTTTGTCGAACAAAAAAATGGGTCATAATTAAGACGATAGGATCAGAAAAGAATCATGAAAATTAGAGCGTTGACATGCTTTGGCCTAGGAGACTAATGAGATTGGGGAAAGAGGATTTATTTAAATAACTAAAAAACACGTTTTTTTAGTTATTTAAATGAGATGGATACGTCTCGATAAAAAAAAGGTGTATGCCATTGTTGATGCCCATTTCTGCAAATCCGTACCCAAGGGCCCATTAGGAGGAAAGCCCAATGAAAAGCAAGGCCCAAAGGTCCACCAAGAAGACCAAAGAGCAAGAGAGGTCCAAAGAAAGAAATGCAAGGGAATACAGATCTGCCGCAGAATACAGATTTGCCGCAGGATATAGCTTTGCCGCAGAATACAGTTCTCTGGCAGAATGGGTTCGACAGATGAAGATAAATTGGGCCAAAGACCCTTTTGATCCAGTCAACATTATTTGGCCCACAAAGGCCCAAATCCTTTTGTATAAAAAAGGATAGGTGTGAAAACTAATATGAAGAAGCACAATGAAAAGAAACAAGGAGCGGTAGGCAGGAAATGTCAGCAGCAGGAAAATGCGTGAAGGAAAGAAAAGCCAAACTAAAGGAAATGACAAAACACAGTAGGAAACGCGTGAAGAAATAAGACAGAGCCACGTAGCAGGACGAAACAGAACTAATCTGCTATGGCAGGAATGACGTGGGAACGAAAGAAGACAAAGACAGAAGGGCCAGAGCACCACTAACTTGTACCCAGCCAATACGAGGGAGGTGGGCCCACGGTCAAAGGGATTCAGAGGGCGTGGTTTGGTGGTGGGGGGAAAAGGGGGGTCTATATTTGGTTTCCTGCCATAACTTCTTTTGGGATATATACCTTATTGGGATGGTATCTTACCCAAAAGAAGTAATAGATGGTTGAGACTACTGATGCATTCCATAGAGCTAGGTAGTGAGTAGTCCAATCCTTACCCATTTGAACTTAGAGGTAGAGGTATACAGCAGGAACTAACAAAAAGAAATTTTGTCGTGAAATAAGTAATGGTGCAGCTGATGTATTTTGAGCAGAGGTAATGGCCGGGGCAACCAATGGGTTGGTGGGTAGTCTTGAATGGATGCCCACAATAAACCAAAAACAATTGGTGAAGCCCTAGGGGTAAAAGGGAGAAATCCCATTGAATTAGCTCACTATAAAAGGAGGAGCTAGCCATGGAAAAAGGGGGATGGAGAGGAAGAGGAAAAAATAGGAGAAAGAGTGAAAAATATAGGAAGAAAGAAAGTGGTAAAACAAAAAGAGAAAATACGGCAGGAATAGGGGCATACATCAATAGACTATCTTTTCCCTCCCTCTTAGCAAACCCACTCTTTGAAGTCTCCAAGATTAATAGCTAGTAGCCATTTAGGCCTATTCTCCAAAATGCACAACAGGAGCCTATGAAAAGGTTGTTCAAGTTGGAGTTTGGGTTTTCTTTTTGGTTTACTTATCCTATGGGAAGATTTAATACTTGATTTTGATTATAAATATATTTGATTTCTCTCATTATAACTTATATCTGCTGTATTTAGTCATCCTGCTGTAGCACGTTTTTATCACGTCTGCCGCATCAGTTGTTCTGCTGTTAGGGGTGTGCATGGGTCGGGTTGGGTCGGGTTGAGGGAATTTTTTGACCCAACCCACCATGGTGGGTCAAAAAAAATCCGACCCAACCTAACCCATCACATAAATCCAACCCAACCCAACCCAACCCACATGGGTCGAGTTGGATTGGGTTGAACCCATGGGTTTGAAATTTTTTTTTAATTATTATTAAATTGAATAGAAAGAAAATATAAATATTAATATATTAAAAAAACCCAAAGATTAGTATCGATGTAATTCCTTAAGGGTAAACAACACCAATAACTAAACAACAATAATAATTTACTAGAGTTTGTGTGAACTAATTGGCTTTTATATAGGATAGAAAGAGCTGGTTATTTTAAAAAATTTATTAATTATATAATACATATTATATATATAATTAGTATTAGTAGGAGGAACTGAGGAAGTACTGCTCTACAGCTGGTTTTTTTTATTTAAAAATTATTAAATATATATATATATATATATATATATATAAATATATATAAGTGCCTTGGTTTTAAAAAAAAATTATTAAATATATAATATATTTTAAATATATATTAAATATGGGTGGGTCGGTGGGTCGGGTCGGGTTTGGCGGGTTTGTAATTTTATGACCCAAACCCAACCCGACCTGCTATAAAAAAAAATTTGTAACCCAACCCAACCTACCAAGGCCTAAAAACCGACCCAACCCGATGGGTCGGGTTGGGTCGGGTCGGGTTTGGCGGGTCGGTGGGTTTTCTGCACACCCCTACCTGCTGTGGTGTTTTTACTTGCTGTACTAGTTATTCTGCCGTAGCACCTTTTTATTATGTTTACCGTGTTAACTATTATACAAGCTAAACCTTTTCTGCCGAAGCTTTCCTCTTTATTTTTATCACGGGTTTTACTTTTGACACAAACTAATCCTGCCATAAGTATATATATATACATAAACGTTGTTTCTCACATTCTGGAAAAATATATAGTTTATATATGTATATGTGAATACGTATAAGTATATATACTCATATATGTATGTATATATTTGAGAATATGCTAACCCATTTAAGCTAACATTTGTTTAATGGGTATTCTCTTTGGGTTTTAGATTTGTTTATGTGCAGGAAGTAGAAAAGTGTTTCTGCAGTAAAAAACGAAGAGTGATCATTCACATTGCAGAAGGCTTTAAAGCACGGCAGACAGCTTTAATGCACAGCAGACAACTTCATTACACAGCAGAAGGCTTTACGACAGAAAGCTTTACTGCACAGCAGAAAACTTTACTGTGCAGCAAAAAAAGTCAGACCTATGGCAGAAACGTCAATCCTGCGGTAGAAATTGGCAATGGCAGAAGCAAAAAAGTCAAACCTGTGGCAGAAACTGCAGAAAAGTTCCTTTTGCGGCAGAAACATTAATCCTGCGGTAGAAACTGGCAGCGGTAGAAAAGAAAAGTCAATCCTACGGCAGAAACTGGAGAAAAGTTCCTTTACCGATAGAAACAGAGGAGCCCACTTTGCTGCGTTTTCCCTTGGACTTGGACTCAACGTTTGCGCACAACCTGGCAGTGGCAGAATGGTACTTTGGAGCCCATTTCATGAAGCGCCAGGCCCGACTTCCTTCTTAGAAAAAGAAACGTAAAAAGAACCCCTACAGCCATAACATAAATTGTGCAAGAATATATGGTTCTATTCTTTTTTATTTTTATTCCATTTACTTTACTGGAATAAAAAAAGAAGAAGAAAGAATAAAATAATTAAGAAATGACACTCGGATTCTATTCTATTCTGTATGATAGGAATAGAAATTTCCTTTATTATGATTTTTTCTTGCAACAACAACAATCATTAATCATTTTTTTTTCAAATCAAATAGATCATTTTTTTCTATGATTCATTGGAACAAAAACGAAAGACTTGGCCTGGTCAGGACCGGGGGCCGGGCTGTGGAAGTAAAAGTAAAAAAAGATCTTGCAGACGAAAGCAAAGAGGTACTCTTTTTATTATTTATTTAATTTTAATTTATATATTTATTAATACTTTCTATTTACTATTTATTAATTCTATAATTTTTTTTATATAAGAAATTCATTGCTATATAATTTATAGTTTATAGTTTATATAATATTCTTAGGGTATTAGGTGGTTATATATCTAAATTTATATTCATTGGAATAGTGGAGTTGAGATATTGCTTTCAAGGCCTTACTTTACCTAAATGAATCACTGATTTTTATTTTCTATATATATATATTTTATATTTTTCTATGTCTCTATAATTGGATATCTATATAATAATTATATACTGAATAATAAAGAGGTATAAAGAGAGGGCCCTTTTCAAGCCTTACTGTTTTTGTGTAATATAATCTAGTTATTATCATTTTTCAATTTGGGGAGATGGCTGAGTGGACTAAAGTGTCGGATTGCTAATCCATTGTACTGGTTTTTCGTACCGAGGGTTCAAATCCCTCTCTTTCCGCTTTAGTCAATGACTTGGTATTTTTTTTCTTTATCTTTCAATTTCTCTTTCAACGAGTCTTTTTTTTTTCTTCATTTTAATTAATAGTTAAAAATGTGGAATAAATAAAATCCTAAGAACATTTTAAAATCAAGCAAGGAAAGCAGAAACTTTATTGTTATTTTTTATTCTTCACTCTTCACGTCCAAGATTCCATCCTGGATCATTAGATAGGAATCTGAAGATAAAGAGAGAAAGAAAGAATACCACTACTGTGTAAACAAATAGTTTAAGAGTAAGCATTACACAATCTCCAAGATCAATTTTTTTGGAAAAAAAGATAAAAGATTCTCCATTTTTATACCACATACCTTATTTTGACACCATGAAATTGTTTTTCTAAATCTATGGAAATAAAATAGAATTTTCAGAAATTCATTTGTAATAAGAGTCATGTCTTTCATTACCAAAATCTTTTTCTTACCCGCAATTTGATATTGTGGAGGAATCTACTAGGTTCTTTCATTGTAAAAAATGGTTCGAACGAGGAACTGGGGGAGGCTAGACTTACTGTGGCGATCCAAGAATTTCATTATTTGAATCGAAGGGTTATACTATAAGACTTACCTAATCTTATGAATTGTTAGAATTTTTTTTTAAAGAATAAATCATGAATTTTTCTAGGATCGTATTAGCAGCTTGCCAAATAAAAGCTAAGAGAAAAAGGAGCAAACGTATTACTGGCATAAAATCTACAATTGGATTCAAAAAAGCATAAGCCTTGGGCAATTTTGAGAAGAAAAAACTACTTGAAGAAAGAGCAGAATTAAGACAAATACAGATCAAACTAAAGATATTAAGCATAACAAACATTTTTTTTCTTTGTTCTTGAAGATAATTGTATTTATTTGATTGAGTTATTAATATGATTAGTTCTTAATTTTTGTTATTATAATCTTTTTTTTTTTTGAATTAACCCAATAAAAAATCCTTCAATTCTCAAATCAAAAGAGAATAGACAAAACCATACTTTCATACAATATCTTAATTGAATTGTATGTAATGATCAATAAATGTCGTTTAATTCTCTATCTAAATGTCTCAAAATCCTAGCAACACTCTAATCTATTCTATATAGATTTGGACTAGAGAATTGACGAGAAACTACTATCAATATTAGTCTTTATTAATGTCGAATAGAAATAAAAAATGGGGCGTGGCCAAGTGGTAAGGCAATGGGTTTTGGTCCCGGTATTTGGGGGTTTGAATCCTTCCGTCCTAGAGCATACCTATTATATTATATATATCATATAAGAATATAGATTTTCTATTTTATATCAGAATAAAAGAAAGATTGCCCTTTTTTAAACAACATTATTTTTTTAAAAAAAGTAGAATAAGATTGGTTATAATCTGATTTTGCTTTCCTATAATGATTGGTTCTTATATGAATTATATCTTTTTCAAAAATAAAAAATCGAATCGTGTTCAAATAACACACAGATGTAATTGAATCTATTTGTATACAAGTAAGAGGTATGATGGAAGCATAGATTAAATCATATTTCTATTTAATAAGTTAGTTCCTCATAAAATAAAACTACGAGCCATGATTTAATCTGTACTTGTTTTAATTTACATTTATACAAAAAAGTAATAGTCTAGAACACTCTAATAGGATTCTTTTTTTTTTATTTAGGATTCATCATCTTCATAGAATTGACGCAGTAGATAGGAGTTAAACGTCAATGTAAAATACCAATATCAATATATGTGGCTGTCGGAATTTCATTAAAAAAAAAAAAAAATCAAGTTACATATGTAACATATGTCTTTCCTTTGAACCCCATTTTTAAGTATTTTGTGTTTTCTTTTATGAATAATTGTAAATATATGATATGTACCAATTGAGACAAAGTGTATTCATACATATTAGTCATTTTTATTTAGGAAATAATTGCAGTCGGATTATTGACTCCAAGTCAAATAAACTACGTAGAAAGGGAGCGAAGGCTTATATATATATATATATATATATATATATATATATATATATATATATATATATATATGTATGTATTATTATCATTCTATTTCTTCTATTTCATTGATTCATTGAAAATTTTATTTTATTTCAATTGAGTTTTGTGACAATAGATTTGTTATCCCTAAATTTTAAATATTTAACTTTACCCTTTAACATAGAATGTTTCTAATTACTTTCAAAGATATTTGTTTAGTCTACCTGATAGGTATGGGGATCCTCTTTTAATTATGATTTATCAAAAAGAATAACAACCCAAAGCCTTTATTCTATCAGTCTTTATCCACCACCTCATGAAAAACAAAAAGAATTTACATTTTTTTTTTTAATGGTTTAATCCGAATATGAATTTTTCTCTATTCTTATCAAAATGCTATTTTTATTGTAAAGCCTTATTCAAATAATGTAATGATAGTGAAATAGGAAATTTTTCAATCAATTAAATATTTTTAATAATGTCTTATGAGTCCTTGGTACTCGAAGAAGTGTGAAATTGGTGAATCTATTTTAGCAAGTCACCTCATAAGACACAAATAAGTTTTTTTTTTTTTTTTTTTTTTTAATCTGCATCTTGAGGTGACTTGCTAAAATAGATTCACCAATTTCACACTTCTTCGAAAAAAAAAAAAAAAAAACTTATTTGTGTTTGTAGGGATGATAGGCCCAGTAGTATATATTGGGCCAGGGCCCGATCCGAGGACGTCTAGTTGTTCGAGGACGGGGTAAATGCTGTAATGAAGGTCGGCATTAATGAATACAGAAAGGGGTCTGGTCATAATGGTCTAAGGATGGATTCTTCCTTGGCTGGGCAAAGCCGAGGTCGGAAGGTACGGTCTGCCATCCAGAAGCAACGTTCCAGGAAATTCTGTTGATAAAGATATACATCTTGAAAGCACAGGATAAAGGAAAGTTAGGAAATATCTAAGAGAAAGTTGCTACCACCGCATTGAATGCTCTGTAGCTAACTCTCTAGTCGCATTAATAAGGAAGTGATACTTGAATAGTAGTTTTTAGCCTTACAGTTACTCCCAAAAACTTCAGGAAGGGGGCTGATGGGATAAGTATCAAGACCAGTAATCTAAATCTGCACGTGGAAGGTGGAAAAGAGAGGAGGAAGGGAGTATAAAATAGAAAGAAGTCCCTGAGGGAGAGGGAGGGGAGATTTGAGAGAAAAACACTGTAGCAATCAAGAGCTGAACTTGTAATCAAATTTGAGAGAAATATATAAGAGCTGATTTCCCCGGATTGTGCCGAGGACAATTTTCTTTAAATTAAACCAGTCTATTTTCATTTTCTTGTCATTTGAATCCACTTTATTTGTTGTTTAACTCATTAAAGTCCAGTTTTCCAACCCACTCTCTACAAATTCATTGTATTGTGCTCTTTGAGCCTAAGTTCATCCATCATTTGGGCTTGGGAGCCAAACTGTGTCCTTACAGTGTTATTTATTAGTTCAATTTTTTTTTATATTCTAATATTTATATTTAGATTATAATTCTATAGAAAAAATAAAATAATATATTAAAAAAATATTTATTATATTTCTATATATTATATATTATTTATTATACATATTATATGGGGTTAAATTTAATTCGTGCTGATACTTCTTGAGAAATTACCCATTCATAAAAGTATGGATTACTATGTACCGAACGAACCAATGATTATTCATGCAGTCCATAATTGAATTAATTACATACTGTTTACAGCAACCTACTAGAAATGCTATGGTAAAACTTTGTTTAAAACGATGTGGTAAAAAGCAACGTGTGACTTAAGGGATATGGTCATCTGTGGATTTTTACATCAATCATTTTCTTTTTATATTAATTAGATAGGAATGAGGGTGCTCTTAGCTCGACATAGTTTGTTCTATTTCACTAGAACCCTCCTTTTTGAGGTTGGGGGTTGGGATGTAAATAGTACATACTCTTAATGGAGCTCGAGTAAAAAAAAGTATTGATTCATTTTTTAAAGAAACTGATCTAGCGTTAGTGTTAATTAATAAGTTGAAACAGCTCAGAAAGTGAAGGGTATTGAAAATTCTTTGCCGTCTTCGTTAACGGTGGGGTGCATATATATATATATATATATATATATACACAGACACACACTTTTCTTGAAGTTGATGGGATGAGTTATATATACAGGGGTAAATATTGACTATTTGACTTGTGTCCATTATTCCATCAAGATATGCGGATAGGACCTAATTAATGCCTTTAGTTTACTTCAGATATTTTCTGTATTTAATTGGTATTTGTATTAAATTAAATTTATTAGTGCAGGCGTTTGTCCACTTCCACTGGTATGCATAGATTTTGAGGGCCTTAAGTATTGACGTTCCACATCCATATCTGTGGACACCGCCACATGATCCCTCCATAAAAGGTTTTGGAAAAATAAATTGTTTTGGATTTTTATTAGTTTTGGAAATCAAGATTTTTTGAAAAATTTGGGAGTTGCAACTTCTTTTATATTTTTAAAGGGAAAATATGATAAGAGATTAAACCTCTTTTTAAGAAACAACCCCCCTTGTGCGAGGCACCCATGCGTGTTCAATGTATCTACCAATCTCTTTTAAGTAAGGAAATGATTATTTCCATTCTCTCCATTAAAAATTTAAAACAAGAAAATGGAAGAAATATTCCAAAATAATTATTTTCATTTAATTTCTTTCTCTCCTCCTTCCAAGCGGGCTATTCAAATAATTATTTTATTTAAAATATTTATTTTTTATACGAAAAAAATGGTTAGTTGTACATTTTTTATGCCCACTTTTAATTAATTAAGAATGTCCAAAAACATTGAGTAATGCTAAAGATAATATAAATTTTATTACATAAATCTTACAAATAGATATGTTAATGTCACCAATCATAAAAAGTAATTTAAATAGGAAAATATTGAAGATACTATAAATTTTACTACGTTGCATTTACAAATTGATGGACTCTAACAATCTAATTGACGAATGTTTGAATTACTTTTTTGCGATTAGTGATACATTTTTGTAAGTCTAATGTTGTAGAATTTGCCATATCAGTTTATAAATTTTTAGAATTAAAATTTGTTATAAGTTTAGCATTTTATTGTTGAGGGTCTTTTTTTTCGAAATTGACAAAAAAGCAGCCCAACCCAACAATATGGGCAGCAGAGAAGCGGCAGACCAAGCGAAAGAAAACCATTAGGCCCAAGCGGCAGGAACAATGGATCACAGGCCCTTCAAAACGAATGAATGGGTCTTGAGAAGGTAAGTGGGCCTAAAAGGCCCAGAAAGAGAGAAAATAAGCACCCATGGGCAGTATGTGTTGTGAAAAAGAGAAAATGGGCCGCGGCAGGCTCAAAAGGAAGTAAGTAAAGAAAGTAGGGGATAATGGCAAGCCCATGAACCCCAAGGATGAGAATGAGGAAATTGGGCCGGGGAAGCCCAATTAAGTTAGTAAGAGCCCATGGGATGCGGAGTTAGTAAGTGGACCGAGGACGTCCAAAGAAATGGGCCGGAGAGGCCCAAGGGAAAAGAAAGGGACATTGGAGCCCATAAGCGAGAACACCAACGGCCACATTAAGCCATTGGGGGAAAATGGAACAGCAGGACTGATAAAAGGCCCAGCAGGAAGAAAATACGACAAGGAATGCTAAGTCACGCCACAGGAAGTAAAGGCAATTAGAAATTGGGTTGAAAGGAACGCGGAGCCCAATACCGAGAAAGCCCAGATTCTAAGGGAGTGGGGAGTCTGAGTAATAACTCGCAAAGGGCCAGAAACGGACGGCAGGCAGGCAAAGTCTCCAGTCCACGGCAAATGCATGAACAACAGGCAGATTTCAGACATATGCATGCGCAAAGACCAGGCACCACCAGCCTGTACCCAGCCAATACAAGACATGGTGGGGTCATGGGGTCAGAGGTAAGAGGGCGTGGTTTGGTGGTGGGGAGAGGGGAAGGCCTGTTTCAAGGTTACTGCTCAAGCTCTTTTGGGGGGTACGTCCTGCTGGGATGATATACCACCCAAAAGAGGCAAGGCTGAGTGGGAACCAATGGGTGCATGCCATAAAGGATAGAGAGAGAGGAAACACCACCGCGGTAGGTAGAAATGCCGCGGCAGACTAACAGACAGAGCGATTGTTTTTGTCTGTAACAGAGTGCCCGCAGAACGGAATAGTAATGGTCGGCAAGTACGCCCAGGCCAGACAAAAGTGGTTGGAGGGTAGAATAGTAAAATCCGTTCACGGTAAGCACTATAAGAAGGGAGCCTCTACCATGTGCACAGGGGCGGGCAACACAAGAGAAAAAAAAAAACTAAGAAAAGAAAATACTCTGCAACACACTTAGGAAAACAGGGGAAGCACAACACTAAACAAGAAAAAATCAAAAGAGAGAAATCACTAAGGAAAAGATAAAAAGAAAAGAAAGTGAGAGTTAGTGGCATGCACCAACAGGACTTTTTCCCTTCTCTCCCTCTCAAAACCTTGTCCTCTTCTATATTTATTTCGGAAGTTATCCATTCAGGTCCGCCTCCCTCAACCCATTAACCCTCATGGCAGGATTTCTTTTCCTCGGAGGATAATCGCGTTGAGAAGGGGCGTTCTCCCTCTTTGGCATTAATCCTACAGACCGAACTAAATTTGCTACATGTTTGCTTGATTAATTTTATTATTAATCTTCTTTATTGTTTATTTGTCGAAAGTAGATTGATGTTATTATAGTTACGGATCACTTGGTCATTAAAAGGACTATCTGGTCATTCCAGAATTCATGGTTCTGTTTATCAATTATATCTGCTTGCCGTAAGTTTTCTTCCTCTGAAACAGTTCTGCCCGCCGCAAGCGTTATAGCTCTGCTTGTCGTAAGCTGTTCTCTATCTCAACTCAGCCTGCGGTAAGTACTCCCCTGACAAACGAGGCATAATTTGCGCACAAGCCGGCCAAGTTGAGTTCCAATTGGCCCGGTCTCAACTCCCGCAACCCAGAACATTTGGGCCTACAACCAAAGGGGCAGCCCAGCCCAACATAACAAAAAAGGCCCCACAACAAAATTGGCGACTTCACTGGGAAGTTGAGAAATAGTTCAGGGATAAAAGCCCTCGCAAACAAATGCCTCCAAAGTCTAGGACTACACGCAACATGAGTGCTGTACCCTCATAAGTAGAATCTAGATCGACGACACCTCACCCACAGCAGCCTAACCAGGAAGGAGGTGCAAACGAGATGGGGGCTGGACCCCAACTGCCTCCGAGAATCCCCGCAGACAATGCCAACACCTTCATTAAGGTGTTGCAGGCCTTACAGTACTCGCAACAGCAAATGATGGAAGAAATCCGTCAACTGAAGACGGATAGAACGAAGGAAAAAGGGAGCCAGCATGACCCAGGACATGGGGCAGAAGAGACACTAGTAGGTGGTGTCCCATAGAATACAGATCAACGTTTTATTACTATGGCAGAAGTGGCAGCTCTCCTGGAGCAAGAAAGAGCCAGAGGACCAAAGGAGAGATTCTACGCACGTAGACCCCCATACCCACCAAGGGTACTCAGTAAACCATACCCCGAGAGGTATGAACCGTGAGTATTCGCACAATATGACGGTAGGAAGGGAAGTGCCGTTGAACATGTGAGCAAGTTCATTGATACGCTCGGCCCTTACGCCGCAGACGAGGACTTGTGCCTTCGAGAATTTTCTAAATCATTGTGTGACCGGGCTTACACCTGGTACATTGGTTTAAAACCAGGATCAATCCCAACATGGGATGATATGGTAGATGTATTTTGTACCAAGTACTTTCACGGAGAAGAAACGGTGACACTTGCAACATTGCAAGCGACCAAACAAAGGAATGGCGAAGACTTGATGGAATACATCAAGAGATTCAGGGACATAACACTTGACTGCTATGACCATTGTGAGGAAAGGACGCTGGTGGAGATGTGCATGACGAATATGATCAGGGAATACAGGGCAGTCCTAGAGAATCTTGAAATCTCCCAGTTCGCGCAGTTGCTGCAAAAGGCAAGAAAAACTGCCCAGTCTGTAAAGCCAAGCACGGACAAAAGAAGCGCCCCACAAGCCATGGCAGTATCCACCAGTGAGCGGAGGAGGAAAACCGACGGAAAAGAATACGATACTCCCCCGCCCATACCATGCACCGCAAAGGAGCTAGACGTACTATTAGACAAATGGATAGCAGATGGCGTTTTCAAACCTAACCAAGTTGCTAGGGAGCCCACCGAGGAAGAAAGGAGGGACCCACGTTTTTGTCGTTTACACAACTATGTCCAACATGCCACCGCAGAGTGCTGGGCACTCCGCAGACTAGTGCACCGCAGGATAAAGAAAGGAACTTTAGAACTGTCCCAGCAAGAGGTCCAGAGAAACCCACTCTCGAATCACAAAGGAAAGGGTGTAGCAGCAGTAGTAATCTGTGCGGATCCAGGGGATGACGAAGGAGAGAATTCGGCTTTGCCTGCCGTAGCGATTACTACTTTACAGCAGAGCTCCAAATTCAGGAACTTATTTGATCAGCTGGGCCTCACGACAAAAGAAAGAAAAGTAGCCACCGAGGCTCTAGTAAGCATTGCTTCCGGGGCAGGGGTGGAATGTCTATCAGCGGAAGTCCAAGATAACAGGGCTATCTTGCAGGAGTCAACCGAAATCACCTTCAGTGATGAAGATATGGAAGTAGGATATCCAGACCATAGGAGACCTCTCTATCTTGCAGCATCCATAAATCAAATCCCCATAAAGAGAGCTCTAATAGATACGGGTGCTTCCGTAAACCTCATTCCATTAAGCACTCTGCAGGCTGCCGGAATTTCAGATAGAAAGATCCAAGGGTGCCCAATGGAAGTGACAGGATTTGGTGGGAGGGGAGAGTACACCACAGGCCATATCCAGTTGTGGTTAAAAGTGGGACCCATAGCTTCCCTAGCTCGGTTCTATGTAGTAAAAACGGAAGTCTCATACCATGTCCTTTTGGGACGACCATGGTTGCATAAACACAGATTAGTCCCATCCACCTACCACCAATGCGTGAAAGGACGGGTGAACGGCAGGATGATACGCATAGCAGCGAATAACTCACCATTTGAGCAGGCAGAAGCTCATTTAGTAGAGACCATGTTCTACGATCGATGGGCTCCATCCGGGGAGAATTCAGTGACAAGGCCACAAGGTACCTTCGTGCCTAAATGGAGAGACATCCAGGACGATCCCGAGCCTGACCTAAGGGAGTTACTGGCGAGAAAAAAGAAGAGGAAGGAAGCGCCTACCGCGGACCCAGAAGATACACCCCACTGCGTCAGGATCCGAGGTCCTGACGGCAGGATTGTGTATAAGTTATGAAGGGGCGCGGGGCCCACAAGCGGAATGCAAAAGGGCCCCACCCAGGAGTGGCAGCACGAGAACTTGACGTGTTGCGCGGTTCAAGAAAAGTCAGAAGAAGAAAATGGTGAAAAAGAGAATGAGAAAGTTGCGACAGAAAAAGAAGCACAGGTTACGGCAGAAGAAGAGATGGAAGAGGTTGACTTGGGATCTGTTTCACAGGGACCAAGACCTATCCTGATCAGTGCAAGTCTGGCAGAAGCAGAAAAAGAAGAATTGATGTTGCTCTTGAAAGAATTTAAAGATGTCTTTGCATGGGAATACAACGAAATGCCAGGGTTAGACCCTGGGCTAGTGGCACACACGTTGAATGTAGACCCAGAGGCCAGGCCAATAGCCCAGCCTGCCAGGACATTCCACACGGAAATAGAGGGGCAAATAATCAAAGAAGTGCAGAAATTGCTTGCCGCAGGATTCATCAAACCTATCCAACATCCGCGATGGCTGTCCAACATCGTACCCGTGAAAAAGAAGAATGGCCAGATAAGGTGTTGTGTGGATTTCAGGAACCTCAACAAGGCCTGCCCAAAGGATGAGTTTCCTTTGCCAAAAATGGACTTACTGATAGATTTTGCGGCAGGCAGTGCCATGTTTTTGTTTATGGACGGGTTCAGCGGGTACAACCAAATTAGGATGGCGCCAAGGGATGCAGAGAAAACCACTTTCAGAACACCCATGGGCAATTTTTATTACACTGTAATGCCCTTCGGGTTAAAAAATGCAGGTGCCACTTATCAAAGAGCGATGACGGCCATATTCCACGATATGATGCATCATGAACTCGAGGACTATGTGGATGACATAGTAGTAAAATCAAAGAAGAGAGAAGAACACTTCCAAGCGTTGAGGAGAGTATTTGAGAGGTGCAGAGCCTTCAAACTAAGAATGAACCCTCTCAAATGCGCATTCGGAGTGTCCTCTGGGAAGTTCCTAGGCTTCTTAGTTCATAGCAGGGGAATAGATGTGGACCCGGCCAAAGCCACGGCCATTGCAACCATGAAACCTCCAAGTACGGTAAAAGAACTAAAGAGCTTCTTGGGAAAAGTCTCGTACATTCGAAGATTTATCCCCGGATTGGCATCAATCACCTCCGCTTTCACCAAGCTGCTCAGAAAGGGGCAGGATTTTGAGTGGGGGGAATTGCAGCAGGCAACCTTCAAAAGGCTACAGCAGATCATGATGAACCTCCCCACAGTCCAAGCCCCACTTCACAAGAAGCTACTATTGCTCTACTTGGCTACCAATTCATACGCCATCGGTGCGATGATCGCCCAGGAGGATGGGAGCGGCACTGAGCAGCCCGTATATTACATCAGCCGCGCCTTGAAGGATGCAGAAACTCGATACCCAAGGGCAGAGAGGGCATGCTTAGCCATTGTATACGCTTCACAAAGGTTGCGCCATTATTTCTTGGCCTACGAGGTATGGTTGATGACCAAATCCCATACCATCAAGGCTTTGCTACAGCAACCGATCCTCTCTGGCAGGATATCCCAATGGTTGCTACAATTGTCACAATACGATTTAAGGATGGGGACACCCCGGGCAGTAAAAAGCCAGGCTATAGCAGACTTATTGGCCCAATTTCCGGGCGAGGAGGAGTTCCCACTGAATGATGAAGTCCTTGGGGAAGTGGCTATGGCAGAGGAAGTCAGAGAGCAATGGGTGATGAAATTCGATGGGTCTTCTACCGCCCAGTCTGGAGGAGTGGGAGTAGTTTTATACCATGAAGAAGATAAAGCAGTGGCACTATCGTTCAAACTGGAATTCCCCTGTTCGAACAACACCGCGGAATACGAAGCCTATCTAACCGGGCTGGCCACGGCTCTTGAAATGGGAGTCAAACACTTGAGGGTGTTAGGCGATTCAAATTTGGTGGTCTGCCAGGCCAATGGGAGTTTCTCCGTGAAAGAACCAAGCCTAGCCCCGTACAGAGCAATGGCCCAGAAAATGGAGGAAAAATTTTCAACTTTTGAAATAGAGCACGCTCCCAGGAACGAAAATCGGTTTGCGGACGCGTTAGCCGCGCTAGGATCTCAGATAATGTTTGAGGGAGATAGTACCAGAGTGGAGGTCAGTAAAAGGAGGGAGTCGATAATTGATACGTTAAAGGAGAAATTCCAAGAGGAACAGTGTGACGAAGACTGGCGGATTCCCATAAAGAAAGCTTTGATGAATGAAGAGGATGCCGCAGGACTGAAGGTGCTAAAAGATTACGCACTAGTAAAAGGAGAATTGTATCGCAGGATGCCAGGTGGGGTCTTGGCCAGGTGTGTGAGGCCAGAAGAGGCCCAGAGAAAGCTGAAAGAAGTACACGACAAAACTTGCGGATCCTGCGGAGAAGTCAGTCTTTATCGCAGGCTTTAAAGGGCAGGCTTTTATTGGCCAAACATGGGCAGAGATGCGGATCAAGCCCAAACTCAGTGTGGGGCTTGCCAACTTGCGGCAGACAGAGAAGAAAGCTATGTTGTGTCCGCCTGCGAAGACTGGAGGAGCCCATTTATCCAATACCTGGCAGAAGGCATCCTGCCGCAGAAGCACAGTGAAAAGTATAAACTCAAGCGGTTGGCGACACGCTACTTCATGCACAATACGGTCCTCTTTAAAAAGGGATATGATGGGGACCCCTTGAGGTGCCTGGGTCCTGAAGAAGCAGAAAAAATGGTGAAAGAAGTACACTCAGGAGAATGCGGGGAACACCAGGGGAAGAAAAGGCTTTACAGGTGCCTGCTGCAGATGGGCTATTACTGGCCTGCCATGAAGAAGGACACAGCAGAATTCGTAAAGAAGTGCCACAATTGCCAAGTGCAAGCCAACTTAATTCATACCCATCTGCAAAATTTGCACAGCATGGTGACCCCATGGCCCTTCCACACTTGGGGGCTTGATTTGGTAGGACCGGTTAACCCACCGTCACGAGGGTATATATGGATATTGGTGGCCACAGAGTATTTTACTAAATGGGCAGAGGCAGTACCACTTCGCAAGGCCATCGGAGGAGCGGGTGGCGAACTTTATCAAGGAAAACATAATTGTGAGGTTCGGGGTACCCCACAGAATCATCAGTGACAATGGCACGCCTTTCGTCAACAGTGAAGTAAGGAAAATGTTAGAATTCTATCAAGTTAAGCACCACCGGTCATCACCTTACTACCCTCAAGGGAATGGGCAAGCAGAGGCAACGAACAAAACCCTCATAAAAATTATAAGTAAAATGAGTCAGGAGTATACGGGCGGATGGGCAATGCACCTGCCGGACGCCCTTTGGGCTTACAGAAAATCGCCTAAGTCAGCCACAGGCTTTTCACCTTTTTCCTTGGTCTATGGGACTGAAGTGGTGAGCCCAGCAGAGATAATAACCCCATCCCTGAGGGTCATGAAGATGCAAGAAAAGGGAAGAGAAGAAGAAGAGGTCTTTGCGGCAGAAAGATGTGAAGACCTGGAAGGACTTGACGAAAAAAGAGAACAGGCCCAGGAACGCAGCCGTAGATATAGGCAAAAGATGACTGAAGCTTACGGCAGGATGACTAGAGAAAGGATGTTCGTAGAATGACAGCTTGTTTTGAAAGTAGCAGACTATGTTAGAAGAGGCCTGGCAGGACCGTCCAAATTCGCACCAAAGTGGGAAGGACCCCTTGTGATAAGGGAAGCACACCCAAGTGGGTACTACCGTTTGACTCAGACGGATGGCAAAGATCTAATGGATCCGATCAACGGGAAATGGCTGAAGCAGTATTATGCCTGAGGAGAAAACTGTCTTTTCCCTTCTTTTGTTTCTTTTCCTAAAAAAAAAACAAACAAAAAAGCTCTGTTTCCTTTTGCCTTATCATTTTCAAGTGACTGTGTCACAGCATGAAATTGTAATTTGCTTTCAAGAGGATGTAATGAAAAACACCAAGTATTATCATCATATGTCATAGCAAAATATAAAGTATAGCACCACAAAGTTAAGTTGCAAACCCAGATCATGGCAAACCAAGCCAAATAAGTGCTACAAAAAGACATAATGTACTAAACAGAGTCATAAGGAAAGGAAAACAACAAAAGGAAAGAAGCTGCATCAACGAAGCCCGGAAATGAGAGGCTGATCTCCAAAGCGATCGGATCCACCAACACCAGAAAGAAGACGCTCGCGATGGCCCTCCAAGTCTGCCACCTCTTTTCTCAAGATCTCAAGGCGCGAGTCAATAGCATCAACAGTGGGCTGAACTCTCCTAGCAAAAACAGCTCGGGCAATCTCTCGAAGGAAATCCAAAAGGAACTCCACAGCAAAGCCTACACTGACAAGCTCCTGCACTGTAGCCCTCCACTGTAAAATCCTCTCGGTAGAAACAGTGTCGACGAAGCTATGCTCTATGTCATTTAGCACACTCCCCAACATCTTCAAAAAGTGCTCTCTAACCGAACGACCGAGTCGAAAGCCCTGCATGAAATCCCCGCGGGTATCATAGATCATCGCCAGGTGAGAAATGTTAGGGTTTGTGCCCTAAAATCCAATTTATTGGCATGTCTTAAATAATTAAATTGTTTAATCATATGAGACTATTTATGAACTAATGGGACATTATCTTAGTCCATGAGATGCATAGTATGTGATTTATGTGAAAAGTCACAGAAAGATATAAATCACAAGTTCTTTGTAAACTCATAGTTTTAGTTCGTAGTCGGTGATGAAATTGGACATTTCATCTGCGAAGACTATAACATATCAACTACGATGATTTGTCTTGATCATGGAAATGGAGATTTCTAGTTGGTATGTTGATATGTTTTAAGAGTTAAGACATATTGAACTGGACCGCTGTGAGATTTATTATTCTCCAAATGACTGTCAAATGAATAATAAATCTCACGACTTCTATTTACATCAACTCTAAATCCTGAGAGAATAATGGACCTGATCATGAGATGTAGGTTGCTTTGATATATCAGGAGTGAGATCTATTAGAACGGTCAAAACCTCAGTATGTTGGGCAACCGCATTTAATGTTGATGGAACATATATTCTCAAGATGGAATTCATAATCTCTTAACGGAGATATAAAATATTCCCTTGAGATAAGTTTAATGGGTTTGGTTATTCAGAGTGTCGGGCCCGACCACTTTAGTAATAAGTTACTAAAGTATATATATTTGTGAAATTGGATTTCATAAATATATATTGAATAACATAAAGGATTAAACTGGGTACTCAAGGATTAAGATGTAGTAATCAACAAAGTGACAGTCAACTTTTCATGACTTTGTATTACTACGAATATTTTAATGAAGGGGTTGCATGTACAATAAAGTATTGGGATATAATTTATTGATAAGGCCTAGAGTGCAACTATATTTATATAGTGGTATTAAATATAGTTAATGGTAACTTTGGACTTGTCAAGAGTTGACAGAAAAGCCCAAGGCCCATTGGAGCTAGTGTCTTATTGGTCCCTTTTGGTCCCACTCCAAGCCACAAACTTAAGCCCAATTGGAAAGGCCCAAAGGCCAGCCCAATTAGATAATTGGTTAGATACAAAAGGGAAAAACGTTCAGAATATTTTAAGTAAGAAAACCATCATTGTAATGGTGTGGAAGAGAGTGAAAAACACTTTCTAAAATCCCTTTTGGTTACCAATTGAGAGACCACACATCTTGGGCATCTAGTGGAATTGGAGTGAAGATTGAAAGTCTTCCCAAGAACGTTTGATCTTCAAAGTTTTGAATTCCACCACACCAAGGTACGCTTCCTTTTCTTTGTTCTTTAATTCATGGTTACGTGTTTATCATTCATGATTTGAAGTAGATCCGTTTTTTTTTTTGTTGCTTCCGCTGCGTGTGTTTTTGTATGAGATACAAAAACCAGTTTATTTTCCAACAAGAAACACAGTCCTCAAGGACTCTAAAGCCATGAAAGTCTACATAAGGAGGCCCGGAGCCCCAGAAAGACGCAGGATCAAGATCATTTACTTCAGGCTGGTCAAAGCGGGTGAAAAAGACAACAGCCTCGCCCGCAGGACCTGGAAGGGTGGTGGAACTGCTGCCCGCTCCAAATTGAAATAGGGCTGTAGGTAGGGGTCCTACCAAGGAAAAATACAGGGCATGAGATGAGGAATTAAAAAAAGAGGAGGGGGGAAAAAGGGCGAGGAGAGACAAGGGGGAAAGGAAGCTTACCAGAACCAACACCAATAGGGGCTGTGGGAAGAACTGAAGCGGGCACTGAGGGAACGGCAGAAACTGACGCTGAAAATATGGCAGGAGCTGATGCAGGAGGTACGGCAGGAATGGGTGCTATAGGCGTGGCAGGAGTAGCTGCCGTGGGCACTCCTACGCTGGCCGCAATGCCTAATCCTTCAAAAGTCTCTGTATAAAAAAAAAGGAAGGGGAAAGGGAGTAAGGCATGCAAGTGAAAAGAAGAGAAGAGTGGGCCCAATGAATAAAGGTGGAAAAAGTAAATCCAACAAAAGGGGGGAAAAGAGACGTACCCCTAAATCCAGCCTCAGAAGGAGCATCCTCCTCCTCCTCAGACTCAGAAATCCTCCTCGGCAGAACAGGCTCATTATCAGGATCCTCAAGAATATCCTCGGACTCCTCGGAGGACAGATCAACATCGGGCCCGCGAGTGGCCGAACTGGGAATGGAGGAAGGAGTAACTACTAAGGAAGAACCATCCTTCGCGGCCTGAGACAGGGTCGCAAAAGGATCACTGGTAGAAATGACAACAGGAGCAGGTCCCTGCGGAGAAATAGGCACCTCGGTGGAGAACGGAGTGGCTTCGCTAACCCCCTCAACGTGAATACCTTCACTAGCTGCCAATCCGGTGGGAGGGCTACGAGTATCAGCAGGAACCCCATGTGCAGCAGTAGAAGTAATGGGCATCTGAAAAGCTTCACCAGCCCCAAAAGAACCCACCACGGGTGTACCCATGGGGGCAGTCAGCTCCTCGGCTGTAGGGCGATAGACGGAAAGGGGCTCGGGCTGATCCTGGAAAGCAAAAGAAAAAAAAAAGAAATGCATATATGCACATATGGCAAAAAAAAAAAAAAAAATATATAAGGGAACCTACGGCTAATCCAAACAAATAAAGGCACGTGGCAGGGGAAATATATGTAAAAAAAAAAAAAGACGAAAAAATAGGGTATACACATATAAATAAATAAATAAGGAGGAAAGGAGGAAGTAGTGGAGGTTACCTCGAATTCAGGCTCGTCAAGATCAATTGGATGGGCAGACGACGTGTCTTCCTTATGCTTAGACTGCAAAGAAAAAGAGAGACAAGAGGCAGTGTCAAGGAAAGGAATCAGTGGGCGCAGCATGGGTTCACCACAGGCAAATTAAAGTCAAAACACAAAAGACAAAATATAACTTACCCTTCGCTCGGTGGCAGGCATGGGATGGGGGGATGTTTTCCTCTTGCTACCCCGTGTCCTGCTAGAAAGGGGAGCATCCGTGGTTGGCCGTGAGGCAGCAGACTTGGGCTTGCTTGCAGACTTATGCTTGGCAGGAGTTTTCTTAGTCGGCGCGGGAATGTTGGTAACCTTAACTTTCTTCTCCCAACCAGGGGGAAAATCACCCGCAAGCCAACACCATCCTTTCTTCTTCTCGTCCCACTCAAAGACGGCAGAACGGCTCTGTTTCTGGGCATAAGTTAAAACGGACTTGGAAGGCAAGAGCAACCGAGGATTGGGAGATACAAGCATACCTAGCCCATCAGGTGGAATAAGGGAAAAGCCACGACTACCTACCAACTCCTGCCCAAACGAAGTCATCACTGCCTGCCAATAGCCATGCATGGCAGGAGTGAAAAGGCCCTCTCTCGATGAACCAGGAATGGTAACTGCGCTAAAGCGCGATCTCCAAAAGTCATAAGCAGTCTGCCGCAGGAAAGGCCGAACAGAAGTAGGAGATTCCATGAGATAAGAAAGGTTATCAAGGATATCTTGGTCCAGCCCAAACTGCCTCCTCACTCGGTTGGCAGGGTAGTGAACAAATCTGATGCCCTCATCGGCTAAGTATGGCAGCCATCCGACATTAGTAGCCGCCAAATAGGTGATCCCCACCTCATCAAAACCAGTCAAAGGAGTGGTGATCCCAATAATATCAGTAAACGGACCCATAGCAGAATCAGCACATGTGTAACCCCTACCTAAATTTCTGTAAGCCCTCAAACTAAAACCAGTACCGCTATCAAAAGACTCAACAACTGAGTGACCAATAGGCTTCAGACCAGACCAGCGAAAAGCTAAAGGGAAATCGGATTCAAACCTGCCGCAGAAGTCAGTAATCACTTTCGGACATGAGTGGTACTTCTCTCTCGCGAAGCGAACAGGCCTACATTTGGCTAAGTATTGGGCGCTGCGCTCAAATAACAATTGCTGCAGGATGGTGCTGTGGACAGAGGAAGCGACGATATGACAGGAGCCCGCCTGGCTCTCATCACTCCGCAGGATGTCCAGCTGAACGTACAAATGCCCCAAGAACATAGGGGCCAACGGCAGACTCACTCCGGTAGATATTTTGATAGCCAAGCGGAAGTACAAAGGCTTGATGGCGTAATGGGGATGTGAACCAAAAACGAACTTGCTAAGCCAAAAGGCAACAAAGGCAGCACGGTGGGCGACAACAGAAAACTTGGAGGAAGAACTCACCCAGTACGATAACTTAGCATTCCCAGCCATCCGCTTTCTCAACTCCCGGTCAACCCACTCCTTCCAACCCAAGGCCGTTCCTGACCCAAACACGAAATGAATCGGCACGGGAAGAGAGACCCCTTGGTGGATGACCAAATCAGAAATGAAGGATGACACCGGAGCCCAAGAAACATTGGGGTTCTGTCTACACATAGAAAGCCACACGCGGCCTGGCGGCGGCGGCACGTAATCACCAGGAACCTCGGGGAAGTGAGGATAAGGGTTATACCAAGGGTCGATTAGGGGAGCGTACTCTCTGTCTGGGTCGAGCGGCGTATCTTCCTCGCCGGAGCGATCGGAGTCGGAGTACATGGCCTCCTCGCCCATTTCTTGTCCGGCGAGAGGTTCATAAACTTTCTCTTTCCCTTTGTGGCGGGAAGAACCTGGGGTTTTCACCGGCGCCATTTTGCGACGGTTTGATCTGAACAGAAGAGATGTAGGTGTTCGAAGAGAAGAAGATGATAAAGGAAGAGGGACAGACACGGTGTTTTGAAAAAGAGGATGTTTGTAATTGATTTTCGAAGAGGCTCTCTTCTTAAATACATGGGTAATTAATACCGGCCCGAAGGAAGACGACTGATCAGCCATCAAAAGAAGAATGAAATAAATGAAGCGGTAGTTGTGTCTTAGGATAACTGCCATTCTGGGAAAATCGAAGAGTCGTCACTGTTCACAACAAGAAAAAAAAAAAAAAAAGGAGTATAAATATATGTGGAGGGGTCCACAGTTTCAAAAAGCCCGCGAAGGAAAAGAAAGAAGGGGAACAGAAAGGACAGAAAGGTCTTTTATTCACATATGGGCCTCAGGAACGTCCCATATGTTCAGGGGGCTAAATGTTGAGGGTCTTTTTTTTTTCGAAATTGACAAAAAAAGCAGCCCAACCCAGCAATATGGGCAGCAGAGAAGCGGCAGACCAAGCGAAAGAAAACCATTAGGCCCAAGCGGCAGGAACAATGGATCACAGGCCCTTCAAAACTAATGAATGGGTCTTGAGAAGGTAAGTGGGCCTAAAAGGCCCAGAAAGAGAGAAAATAAGCACCTATGGGCAGTATGTGTTGTGAAAAAGAGAGAATGGGCCGCGGCAGGCTCAAAAGGAAGTAAGTAAAGAAAGTAGGGGATAATGGCAAGCCCATGAACCCCAAGGATGAGAATGAGGAAATTGGGCCGGGGAAGCCCAATTAAGTTAGTAAGAGCCCATGGGATGCGGAGTTAGTAAGTGGACCGAGGACGTCCAAAGAAATGGGCCGTAGAGGCCCAAGGGAAAAGAAAGGGACATTGGAGCCCATAAGCGAGAACACCAACGGCCACATTAAGCCATTGGGGGAAAATGGAATAGCAGGCCTGATAAAAGGCCCAGCAGGA
The DNA here is from genome assembly GCA_023736055.1 of Quercus glauca. NCBI lineage: Eukaryota > Viridiplantae > Streptophyta > Magnoliopsida > Fagales > Fagaceae > Quercus > Quercus glauca. The sequence continues at coordinate 85,523,908 of CM043316.1, read as the reverse complement.
AGAAAATACGACAAGGAATGCTAAGTAACGCCACAGGAAGTAAAGGCAATTAGAGATTGGGTTGAAAGGAACGCGGAGCCCAATACCGAGAAAGCCCAAATTCTAAGGGAGCGGGGAGTCTGAGTAATAACTCGCAAAGGGCCAGAAACGGACGATAGGCAGGCAAAGTCTCCAGTCCACGGCAAATGCATGAACAGCAGGCAGATTTTAGACATATGCATGCGCAAAGACCAGGCACCACCAGCCTGTACCCAGCCAATACAGGACATGGTGGGGTCATGGGGTCAGAGGTAAGAGGGCGTGGTTTGGTGGTGGGGAGAGGGGCAGGCCTGTTTCAAGGTTATTGCTCAAGCTCTTTTGGGGGGTACGTCCTGCAGGGATGATATACCACCCAAAAGAGGCAAGGCTGAGTGGGAACCAATGGGTGCATGCCATAAAGGATAGAGAGAGAGGAAACACCACCGCGGTAGGTAGAAATGCCGCGGCAGACTAACAGACAGAGCGATTGTTTTTGTCTGTAACAGAGTGCCCGCAGAACGGAACAGTAATGGTCGGTAAGTACGCCTAGGCCAGACAAAAGTGGTTGGAGGGTAGAATAGTAAAATCCGTTCACGGTAAGCACTATAAGAAGGGAGCCTCTACCATGTGCACAGGGGCGGGCAACACAAGAGAAAAAAAAAAACTAAGAAAAGAAAATACTCTGCAACACACTTAGGAAAACAGGGGAAGCACAACACTAAACAAGAAAAAATCAAAAGAGAGAAATCACTAAGGAAAAGATAAAAAGAAAAGAAAGTGAGAGTTAGTGGCATGCACCAACAGGACTTTTTCCTTTCTCTCCCTCTCAAAACCTTGTCATCTTCTATATTTATTTCGGAAGTTATCCATTCAGGTCCGCCTCCCTCAACCCATTAACCCTCATGGCAGGATTTCTTTTCCTCGGAGGATAATCGCGTTGAGAAGGGGCGTTCTCCCTCTTTGGCATTAATCCTACAGACCGAACTGAATTCGCTACATGTTTGCTTGATTAATTTTATTATTAATCTTCTTTATTGTTTATTTGTCGAAAGTAGATTGATGTTATTATAGTTACGGATCACTTGGTCATTAAAAGGACTATCTGGTCATTCCAGAATTCATGGTTCTGTTTATCAATTATATCTGCTTGCCGTAAGTTTTCTTCCTCTGAAACAGTTCTGCCCGCCGCAAGCGTTATAGCTCTACTTGCCGTAAGCTGTTCTCTATCTCAACTCAGCCTGCGGTAAGTACTCCCCTGGCAGACGAGGTATAATTTGCGCACAAGCCGGCCAAGTTGAGTTCCAATTGGCCCGGTCTCAACTCCCGCAACCCAGAACATTTGGGCCTACAACCAAAGGGGCAGCCCAGCCCAACATAACAAAAAAGGCCCCATAACATTTATCAAAAATAAAAATAAAAATTTGATTATTTGAATCTAAATCAATCACCATTAAATGAATTAATGGTATTAAAAAGTAAGAATAATAAATATAAGATATTAGCTAAATATTATATAAATAATTAAATATAAAAACTAAAAGGACTCATTTAAAGTTATCGCTGTAGACATCAAAATTTTATGATGTATTCACAACCGCCCGATTGTTCATGATAAAATATTTGTGATCAAAATTGATGACGTGAACGATCAGTGAATGAAGTCAAGCCACGTGGCAACATCAAATGAAGAAAGCCATATGGCAGCGTCAGAAGAAAAGACCTATATGGAAAGTTCTTTTTAAATGAAATGCCAAATTAAATTCCTAATTCAACTCTCAATAAATGCTGAGAGAAAATTCCAAATTAAATATCATTGAGTTGCCTATAAATAGGAGCTTCTCATATGAGAAAGAGAAGACACAGAGAGAAAAATACTACTGACACTCTGCCAAAATAGAGAGTCATCTCTAAAGTTCACAAGAATTCCATTGTTCATCAAGGCTTATTCCTACTTCTTCAAATCAAAGTGGGGATTCTCCTTGAATCAAGTTCGAGATCAAGCCAACGGCCCTCGCATCAAATCAAGCACATTCAACTATTCATTCAACTTGGAGACATCAAAGCACGATTCAAGATCAAGCTTTATAGCCCCTTTGGATCGTAACATTTCTTGGAGATCGAATCAGAGGAATTTATTGTACTCTTTCATTGTAAAGATTCATACAGAGGATTGTACTCACATATATACAAATCAATACAAATTGATTATTTGTTACATTATTTTCGTGATCGTGTGATTTATCTTTTACGAAAATTGTGTGTACAAATTTCTGGCACGCCCAGTGGGACCGCTCTGCCTCTCATCTCTTTCTCCATCCTAGAAATCTTCAAGTCTCCAATCCACCTAGTTCAATGGCCTCGAAGAAGTCTCAGATTTCCAAGAATGCTACCAAAAGCGTTGGGGGATCAACAAGCAGCAGTACTTCCACAGGTCCCATGACTCGAAACAAAGCTAAGGCAATGAGGCTCCTCACATCACAAGAAGTCGAAGGAAAAGCTCCTGTGACGAAACTCATAAGTGCCCCAGCCCAGCCAAAGACTGTCATCTCCTTGAGCACTTTGAGGACAAACAAGCACGCTTCCTCTAAGAAGGGAGATTCAGCATTCGTTCCAGAAGACTCAATGATTGAGAGCGAATATCACTATTCTGCATCAGATGCTGGGTCGAGTAATGCTTCACAGTCAGGTTCTTCCCAAGGATCTCCTCGAGAAGTCACTTCATCTATCTTCTCAGAAAATTCTTCTCGTACAATAGCTATGGCGGCCATGATGACAGGGACTGCCACCATTGACGAAAAGATTGCTGAAATGGGACATGCTATAGCTAAGCTTACCAAGACTGTGGAGGAGAAGGACCTTCAAATCGCCACACTTATGAACAAGCTTGAGGTTCAGAATCGAGGGGAGTCTAGCAGAGGCCATTCTCACACGCATCAGCATACATCCCAAGATGCTCACACATCTTCTCCAAAGAAGGCTAGTGGTCCACAAGGGAGCTCTACCTCAATTTCATCTTTATCGGTCCAACAGTTATAGGACATGATAACGAACACCATTCGAGCTCAATATGGTGGGGCACCACAAAACTCTCTGATGTATTCAAAACCATACACCAAAAGGATTGACATTTTACAGATGCCTGCGGGTTACCAACCTCCTAAGTTTCAACAGTTCGATGGAAAAGGGAATCCGAAGCAACATATTGCTCATTTCATCGAGACTTGCAATAACGCTGGTACGGATGGAGACTTGCTCACGAAGCAATTTGTGCGTACTCTTCGAGGAAATGCTTTTGATTGGTACACGGATCTTGAACCCGAGTCCATTGATAGTTGGGAGCAAATGGAAAGGGAATTCTTGAACCGTTTCTACAGTACCCGACGCACCGTAAGCATGCTGGAATTAACCAACACGAAGCAATGGAAAGATGAACCAGTGGTAGACTACATCAATCGTTGGCGCTCATTGAGTCTCGACTGCAAAGATCGCCTTTCCGAGTCTTCAGGAGTGGCGATGTGCATCCAAGGTATGCACTGGGGGTTGCTTTACATCCTTCAAGGAATCAAACCTCACACCTTTGAGGAACTTGCTACCCGAGCCCATGACATGGAGCTTAGTCTGTCTAGCCATGGAGAAAAGGGCTTACCTGTTGACCAGCAGCGTAAAGAGAAGAAAGATATGAGGAGGGGGGATAAGTCTTCCAGATCCATGGTTAAGGAAGCTATGGCCGTTGCTGTGGAGCCTGTGAAGATCTCCAGTAAAGAGAATAAGAGAATGGAGAAAAGGACCGGTCCAATGCAAGAGCGGGAGAAGCGTCGATTGACTTTGAAGGAGATGGAAGAAAAGACGTATCCGTTTCCAGATGCCGACGTTCGAGGCATGCTCGAGGATTTATTAGAGAAGAATGTGATCAAGCTCCCAGAGTGCAAGCGTCCGGAGGAAATGGGGCGTACCAACGACCCAAAATACTGCGTATACCATCGAGTTGTAAGTCACCCTGTGGAAAAATGTTTTGTTCTGAAGGACCTTATCCTAAGGCTTGCAAAGGAGGGTAAAATTCTTTTAGACCTAGATGAAACTGCTGAGGCAAATCATGCTACGTTCGCTGTTGGATCCCCAATCTCTGTGAAGTCACCAACTCCAACGAAAGTGCAGTCCACCTTGCCATCAACATCAAGGGCATATTGCAAGCACATCCAATTTGGAACGCTTGAGCCCATGCATATGTCATGCTTCAGTCCTCCAGATGATGATAGAGCCGATGACAAATTGGTAGGCGATGAAGAGGGTTGGACTTTTGTGACCTACAAGAGACTTCGAAAACGGCGTAATTCAAAACCCTATGTTGCTTACAAGAGAAGGGAACTTCAAGCAAGCGATTCAAAAATTGCTCCCAAGGGGAAGGAAACAAATGGTCTGAAGAAACAAAGAAAGGAAGCTCGTTCGAATGAGTTATTACAAAAGGAAGGCCCCTTGTCAGTCACGCTGCATGAGTTTTTCCCTAAAGGCTTTCTTACAGAGGGCCTAACGACAACCACTTACATGGTCTCCTGCCATGATGCTGATGGTCAAGAAGACTTCACTGAAAAGGAGGAGAAAGTGAACCTTGAAGAAACCAAAGTAACCAAGGAAGAGGGAAGTGAAACCCAGGCCTCGGAAGAAGCAGTTGCTTTATGTGCTCATTGTCGTGACAAGATGACGTTCGCCGATGAGGATCTCTTATTGGGCTCCAAACCGCACAATCGACCACTCTTTGTCTCAGGTTACACACGAGGGGAAAGAGTAAGTCGCATCCTCATAGATGATGGGTCTGCCGTCAACATAATGCCCAAAGGAACAATGAGACGCCTAGGCATATCCATGGAAGAGTTATCCAAAAGTAGACTCGTCATCCAAGGCTTCAACCAAGAGGGTCAAAGGGCAATTGGCATGATTCGGTTAGATGTGACTATTGATGAGTTGAAAGCAAGACCTCTCTTCCATGTGATCGATTCGAAGACCTCTTATAACCTGTTGTTAGGACGACCATGGATTCATGGGAATGGCGTTGTACCTTCTACATTGCATCAATGCTTCAAGTATTGCGATGGCAAACAAGTAAAGGTGGTGACAGCAGATTTGCAACCATTTACGGCGGCAGAATCTCACTTTGCAGATGCCAAGTTTTACTTGGATTGCGACACAACCTACGATGTACCACAAAAGGAGTCTATGGAAAAGAAGAAGGAAAAATGTAAGGAAGGAGGTGAGCCCCTCGCTGAAGGTCCGAAACCTAACTCTGAAGTAAGACAGAAGTTTCATGTAGAGAAGAAAGAGGCACCCATGGTCTTACGATATGTGCCCGCATCTAAATGAAAGGAAGGACAATCCCCATTCGGGTTGACAATGGTGACAAAGGATAAGTGCAAAAAGTCTATTCAAGAGGAAGATATCGCTATCCTTAAAAGTGATTTCACCTTACCATTACCGAAGTTAGGCCAAGGGGCGTCTACAAAACCCCCACTCAAAGGTTTCACTAGAGCCACACGTAACCTTGTTGAAGAAGATTCATTGCCAGTCAGAAGAACAGAAGAAGGTTTCGACCGTAAAGCATATAAACTTTTGGCAAAATCAGGCTATGATTTCCAAAATCCTCCGCAATTGGGGCAACTTTATTCAGATTACGTGGAAGAGAAGTCACATGGGCTTAACTCGACCCAAAGCAAACTGAAGCAACAAGGTTATGCGATCGAGGTTCCAAGAACTGGGCTGGGGTATTCATCACAAGAGCCAGTTCGAATCTCGGCCAAAGGGAAAGGAAAAAAGGCAACATCACAACACATCACCTTTGAAGTTGAGGAAGAGGGGAAGCCGAAGCCTGTGTCAAGATCTTCTGTATTTGACCGTTTAGGAACATCTGCTCCTCGAGAATCAGTCTTTAATAGATTAAGCATTTCTCTCCCTACGAAGGAAGGAACCTCACATACACGTAAGTCAGCATTTGATAGGCTTGGGTCTACGAGTAGCTCAACTAACACCCCACGACCTAAGGAGGAGAAAAGTGGCCTACAAAAGAGAAAGAGCACCGAAGCCTACAGCCTTATCCCTTCGCGCATGAAACGTGAGTTGACTGTAGAAGTTAGTACAGGAAACTCCCTAAAAGTAAAGCGGCGGACTATTGTGCACACACGCGAGCTCAAGAAGCAAGTTGATGATAGGGAGGATGAGCACGAGACACTAGTCCTCCCTTCTTACCACGTGACAGCGGAAACCGATTCCGAATCAGACGCATCAGACGATGAACCAAATGAAGCTCCTCGGGCAATAGAAGACGGGGGGCAAGCGACTGTAGATGAGCTCAAAGAATTAAACTTAGGGACTGACGAGGAACCTCGCCCAATCTACGTGAGTTCACTTTTGACATCAGAGGAAGAGAGCAAATACTTTGAGCTTTTAATGGAGTACAAAGATGTGTTCGCTTGGACATACAAGGAGATGCCAGGTTTAGACCCAACAATTGCAGTTCACCGGTTGGCAATAAAGCAAGGAGCGCGCCCAATTAAGCAGGCCCAACGACGCTTTTGACCGGAGCTCCTCCCACAAATTGAGGCAGAAGTTAACAAACTTGAGCAGGCAGGATTCATCCGGGAGGTACAATTCCCAAGGTGGATTGCAAACATTGTCCCTGTAAAAAAGAAGAATGGACAAATTCGAGTTTGTGTTGATTTTCGGGACTTGAACAGAGCATGCCCAAAGGATGACTTCCCACTTCCAAATACAGAGCTTATGGTTGATGCGACTATTGGTCATGAAGTATTATCATTCATGGATGGCTCATCAGGATACAATCAAATTCGAATGGCACCCGAGGATGAAGAGTTCACTGCTTTTCGAACTCCAAAGGGGATCTATTGTTATAAGGTGATGCCTTTTGGGCTCAAGAATGCCGGCGCAACATATCAACGAGCAATGCAACGAATTTTCGATGACATACTCCACAAAATTGTGCAATGTTATGTTGACGATCTAGTTGTTAAGACAAAGAAAAGAGGGGATCATTTACAGGACTTGCGCACTGTATTTAATCGACTAAGGAAATATCAACTCAAAATGAATCCTCTCAAATGCGCGTTTGGTGTCACGTCTGGGAAGTTTCTAGGCTTCATTGTTCGACATCGAGGTATTGAAGTAGATCAATCTAAAATAGATGCTATCCAAAGGATGCCTGAACCAAAGAGCCTACGAGAGCTTCGAAGCTTACAAGGCCATCTTGCATATATTCGACGTTTTATATCGAATCTAGCAGGACGGTGTCAACCATTCAGTCGATTGATGAGAAAAGATTCTACCTTTGAATGGGATGAGGCTTGCAGGAATGCATTTGAGAGCATTAAAAGGTATCTGCTTAACCCACCCGTCTTAGGAGTACCCATGCCAGGAAAACCTCTTGTGCTCTACATTGCTGCACAAGAACAATCACTTGGGGCCCTCTTAGCTCAGAAAAATGAAGAAGAAAAAGAGAAAGCATTGTATTACCTTAGTCGAAAGCTAACTGGGGTAGAATTAAGGTATTCTCCAATAGAGAAGATGTGTCTTGCACTTTTCTTCTCCATTCAAAAATTAAGGCACTACATGCAAGCACATGTAATACACCTGGTTGCAAAGATAGATCCAGTAAAATACGTCTTGTCTAGGGCAGTCATGTCTGGACGGTTGGCAAAATGGGCTGTGGCCTTTCAAGAGTTTGAAATCGTGTATGTGCCCCAAAAGGCCATCAAGGGGCAAGCCCTAGCAAATTTCCTCGCTGATCATCCCATTCCTGCAGATTGGGAACTCTTAGATGATTTTCCAGATGAAGATGTATTGTACACTGAAGTCCTCCCACCTTGGATGATGTTCTTTGATGGAGCCGCACGACAAGAGGAATCTGGTGCTGGGGTTGTCTTCGTGTCGCCACAGAAACAAGTGTTACCATTTGCCTTTGTGCTTAGTGAACCATGTTCAAACAACGTTGCTGAGTATCAAGCCCTTATTGCTGGCCTCCAAATGGCCCTCGATATGAAAATCTCATACTTAGAAGTCTACGGCGATTCCAAGTTGGTAATCAATCAACTTTTGACACGCTATGAAGTTAAACATGAGGGTTTGATTCCTTACTTTCAGATGGCTATGCAACTAATTGAGAAGTTCGATGGAGTTTCCTTAGAGCATATCCCCAGAAACGAGAATAGGATGGCAGATGCTCTAGCCAACCTAGCCACCACATTGGCTTTGTCGGAGGGTGAAAAGGCAAGTGTCTCTGTCTGCAATCGTTGGGTACTCTCTTACACGGAAGAATGCGCGAGTGCGACGAATGCCATATCAATATCCACAGTGGAGGATGAGGATTGGCGTCAACCCCTTATTGATTACTTGGAACATGGTAAGCTACCTGAAGATCCCCACCACAAGATTGAGGTACGACGAAGAGCGCCTCGTTTTATACACTACAAGGGCACATTATACAGGAGGTCTTTTGACGGTTTATTCTTACGATGTCTTGGCAAGGAAGAAGGTGATCAAGCCATGGAAGAAGCTCATTCGGGAGTGTGTGGTGCCCACCAATCTGGCCCCAAATTGTACCACCGGATAAAACGAATGGGTTACTATTGGCCCACCATGGTCAAGGATTGTATGGACTATGCAAAGACGTGTGAAGCATGCCAACTTCATGCGAACTACATCCACCAACCGCCGGAGCCTCTGCACCCTACAGTCGCATCTTGGCCTTTTGATGCATGGGGACTCAATGTTGTAGGACCATTGCCTAAGTCGTCAGGGGGTCACCTGTACATATTAGCTGCGACCGACTATTTTTCTAAATGGGCAGAAGCCATACCTCTCAGGGAAGTAAAGAAGGAAAATGTGGTGAACTTCATCCGGACTCACTTGATCTATCGATATGGTGTCCCTCGCTATATCATCACTGATAACGGTAAGCCATTCTACAATAGTTTGGTGACCCAACTATGCGAGAAGTTCGAGTTCAAGCAATACAAGTCATCCATGTATAACGCGCCAGCCAACGGTCTTGCTGAGGCTTTCAACAAGACGCTTTGCAATTTGTTGAAAAAGGTAGTAGAACGCTTGAAGAGGGATTGGCATGAAAAGATTGGAGAAGCTTTATGGGCATACCGAACAACATACAGGACACCCACGCAAGCCACTCCGTATTCATTAGTATATGGTGTTGAAGCAGTCCTACCTTTAGAGAGACAAATTCCATCACTTCGAATTGCTATCCAAGAAGGGCTCACAAATGAAGAAAATGCGCGTTTAAGACTCGAAGAGTTGGAAGCACTTGATGAAAAGAGGTTGGAAGCTCAACAACGTCTTGAATGCTACCAAGCGCGGCTGTCGCGAGCGTTCAACAAGAGAGTCCGACCTCGATCTTTCCAAGTAGGGGACCTAGTACTTGCAATGCGAAGACCTATCAACATCTCTCACAAGACTGGGAACAAGTTCACATCAAAATGGGATGGCCCCTATGTCGTGCAGGAGGTCTACACTAATGGTGCTTACAAGATAGTCGACGAAGATGGCCTGAGGGTAGGTCCCATAAATGCAAAGTTCCTAAAGCGATACTATGCATGAAGTATTGAAGTTGCTCCTTGGTAAGAGCTTAAACTGCCCACCAAAAAAAAAAAAAAAAAAAAAAAATCCCGCTAGGTTGAAAACCTTGAAAGAGGCGGCCTAGGCAAAAGTTAGGGACAAAAAAAAAAAGATAAAAAAAATAAATAATAAAAAAAAAAATCCCGCTAGGTTGAAAACCTTGAAAGAGGCGGCCTAGGCAAAAGTTAGGGACCAAAAAAAAAAAAAAAAAAAAAAAAAAAAAAAACACTACATCCCTTGAACTACGTTATGACTTGATCCCTTTTGGGTACGTAGGCAGCTTGGTATTCGTTACTAAGTTCAGTCACATATGTGCTTAAAAAAAAAAAAAAATAGTAAGTCCCTTGAACTACGTTATGACTTGATCCCTTTTGGGTACGTAGGCAGCTTGGCATCTCTTGCTAAGCACAGTCGCAAAAAAAAAAAAAAAAAAAAAAAAAAAAAAAAAAAAAAAAAAAAAAAAAGGGTTGTTCTCAAACATTGGTCTGGAAATAAATGAATTTCTTTATTAATAATAAGATAAGTGCCGTTACATTGTAATGACTACATCAATAAAATAAAATAAAATAAAGATTAACCTATCCAATCTAAATGCTTCAACTCCTCTTTGCTAGTCTCTAGTAACCCTTGTAGCTCTCTAAGTTTTGCATCATCAGAAGCTTCTAAGGTTGGAGTTGCCTCAATCTTGGAAACCTCCCCCTTGATTTGAGAAATGATCACTTGTTGTTGGGCTAGCTCTGCATCACAGAGGGTACTTGACGCGGTAAACTCTGCCTTTTGCATTGAAAGTGACTCAAGTTCCTTCTTCAATTTAATCTCTCTAGCTAAGGCCTTGTCTAAGTTCGCCTTGATTGCAACTTTCTGACTGATCTTAATGGCTTCTGAGTCGAGGGCAAGAGTGAGACGATGCCGAGCGTCGGTAAGCTTCTGTTCCTTGTCTTCAGGTGTGATGCCTTGTGAAAAGGCATGATGGAGGGAAGAATATCGGTCTGCATCGTCCATATATTTCGAAATACGCTCTCTTAAAGGCGTTGCATCCACAACTTTTATTTGTGCGATAACTTGAAGGATCTTCTCGACTCCACCCCTAAATGAAGTCACAAGAGTAAAAGGGATTTTGACGACCTTCTCAATTAGGCCCCCTCCTAGCATTTTCGAACGCTGTCGATCGGCCTTTGAAATCAAATCATCGGGTTCAAACATTGTGACAGTTGAAGTGGCTGGGATGCTCGAACTACACATAAGGGATTTATTTTGAGTCACGTCCCTTGGAGGCTTGTGAATAGGGTCGGAAGAGGGAGTGGCGTTTGTCTTCGCCGAACGTGATGGATTAATTTCCTTAGTAGCCAAATCAAAGGCCGTCGGACCTTGAATGGAAAACTCACTCGTAGAAGGGCTAGTGGCAACTGGTGTACACTTCTCTCCTACTCTTTTCGAAGGATAATTGTCATCCTGCATTGGGAGAATACCAAGATTGTCATTCTCAAAAAATTCTTGGATACCAGAAATAGCTTCAAGGTCATCGTGAAGGAAACAAAGGTCTTTAATGGATTCAAGATCAAAATCATCAAAAAGAGAATTAAGACTCACTTGTGCACTGCCACCGGAAGGGTCGGGAAGCGAATCCATGTCGACACCAAGATCAGTCGCTTGGGTGACCCCTTCATGATCCAAATTCTTGCTGGGATTATCCCTCTGCCTTTTGCGTCTCCAGTGAGAATCTGAGTTGCCACTGTTCCGCTCGGAATCTGACGCATCCTTACCCTTGGTCACCACTATGTCTTGAGACGTTGAGACTATGCAAGAAGGCCCACGCTTAGGAGAATGTGCCTTATCCACATCCACTCCTCCTAAAGACTCATCGGTAGCCTCCGAAATCCCAAAAGAGGGCTTCCCATCGCTTCGACGCTTCACAGGCTCAACTACTTCATTGGGTTGTTTTATTTTGAGTCTTATCTTGCTTGGGTTAACATCCCCAATTGGTTGCTCAACCCTACTTGAAAAGAAACCATCAGATCTTCTAGCCCACCAATTCACATAGTCCTTCGTGCACGAAGCCCCGTGCTCAGATGGGCAGGCAGGGATCAAGAACTTTGAACCAGTAGCAAGACGAAGACATTGACGCCAGAAGCATACTACTTGCTCTAAGGTGACGGTGCGAAAGTCCTCATTAAGCTCCCCAGGGATGTGTTGATTGAAACCGAACTGTCGACCAAAGCGATGAGGGCTATATGGTTCAACTATACATATACTTCCGCGACGAGAGGCCAAGTAGCTAGAACGTTGGCTGATGAAGTAATCTGCATAAGAGCTAGGTAGCTTGTCATCATCCACCAGAATCTCTCGATGGCCTTTAAAAAGGCCCAAGCGATGAAACTTGAAGTTATTAACCGCACGAAATAGCTTACGAGCCATAACCTCGTCATAATGCTTGGCTGCACCTTCTCCGGAGTATCTAAACATGCGTGGAACATCCTTGGAGTGAGACCCTTCAAGTTCAAAGTGAGTGTCGAAGTATTCGGCCAACCAAGCATTCAAGTAGTGTGCAGGAAAAGTGGCATCACATTTACTAGGAGTCTTAGAAGACACAATTTCATTCAAACCCCTATAAATGTTGGCTAGGACTGGGACTGCAAGGCAATATCTCTTACCACGAGCCATCGCACTTGAGCTCTTGAAAACACCAGGCCTGATTAAGTTTGGTCCCCCATCGGGAAGAGCGAACTCACACAGCCAACACGAGATCAAAGCGGCTAACCAAGTCTCTTCTATAAGCCTTCTCTCCACTTTGAGCACATTGAAAGGAGCCTCGTCTTCTTTAGTCAAAATTCTGGGGGCTTCGATTTTACCAGAAGGGTTATGAGATTGCTTGCCTCTTGCTTTTCTTTGTATTGACCTTTTAGTCGGCGGTTTCTGATATTTAGACTCGCCACGGAACCAAAACTTCACCCACACGGCCGTGGTGACCAAGTGCGAACCACCAAGCTCAAGACTCAGGTGATGAAAGGCAGCAAATAGATGACGACAGCATGATGGGAGAGATGATATGTCTTTTGAGTTTGGAACGACCTCTTCGTAAAATGAGCCGTACACGGGAAGCCCACCGATTGAATGCAAGTCCCATAAGCTGATGGAGACCTCTCCTACAGACGTGTGCAACGTGTTCGTAGCTGCGCACCAACACTCTAGAAACGCTTGCAGGACATGGGTGTTCCGATCATATGTGAATAACGATGCAAGTAATGGCTTGTAAAGATCAGCATCATTTAAGACTTTAGTATTGCGGCTCAATATTTCTTCTAGCCACTCCCAATATTTAGGGAGGTAGGAAAACTCACCCTTATATTGGAGTGGAGGAGTCTTGGAAGAAGGTAAGGCCCATTGCACTTCTCCCGCACCTATCCGACGACCAAGGAGAGGAAATGGACTGATGTGATCCGTGGTTGAGTGAAGGTTGGAGGCTAAAGTAAACGTCCTCAAAACGACATGTGAATCCCTTCTAATCGGGTCATGTAGTTCGTGGGATGATTCGATCCACCATTGAGATAGACTCGGAGAACGAGGAATGGCGGTAGACGATGAAGGGACACTGCTACCAAGTGGATGGACTTTCAAGACGACGCCTTTCTCCAGGGGTTCATTTGTAGAGCGTAAGAGAGTGACGGATTGATCATTGAGAGTCCTCGATGAGTCGTAAAAGATGACCATGATGAAGCACACTTGAAGGCAGCCACTTGGAGAAGACGAAGCTCGTAGAGGTCACGACTTGAGCAAAGGTAGAAGAGTCACAAGTCGAGCAAAGGGTTGGCAAGCCTGTATCACTTGATAACAAACCATAGGAAAGGATGAATACCTTATTCTACTTTTTACTAATAAATAATAACCAAAAAAAAGAAAAAAAAGAAAAGGAGCACGTGCAATGAGGGCTTATTATAAAGAAGAGCATATGGCATTAATATTCAAGAAAACTACAAGCAAGACATTCATGCAATATCAACGTTCAAGTGCTTGGGCATCTTAAGTACGTGTTGCAATAACTATATATGTATGTAAAGACAAAAGACAAGTGGAAGCATGCATGGTGGCCATTAAGTGCAAAGATCATGTGCGCACAAATATGCTACCATGCTTCTAGTGAATTTAAGGCTTGAGACGTGTCAATAATATGGCATAAACTGTACATGCAAAACATTAGAAAGCATAAAAGTGGGGCGTTCTCCCCTGTGGAAGCGGATCAATGGACAAGCCAATATTTCGTAGTGACCAAGTACGGCACGTAGAACTAATATATATTCATCGCTTTTGGGAGTGTGAAAGACATGGCGCCAATGGTTTAAGCCTAGAAAATACAAGCGTCATGGCCATAAGCAACTGCTAAGGATGGAGTTGGAGTACCCAAAATGCGTTGAAGGCCGTAAGATGAGGGCAGTAAGAAGGGTGTACTGCTGGAACTCCAATATTGAAGGCCACAAGACGAAGGCAGTGAGAAGGATGCACCGACGAAGCTCTCGCAATGGTAGAAGTACACGCCGGCGAAGCTCTCGCACTACAAAGGCAAGGGTGAAGACAGTGAGAAAGACGCACCAACGAAGCTCTCGCAATGGTAGAAGTACACGCCGACGAAGCTCTCGTACTACAAAGGCAAGGGTGAAGGCAGTCAGAAAGGTGCACCGACGAAATTCTCGTACTGATGGCCGCAAGACGAAGGCAGTGAGAAGGTGGCGCAGATGAAGCACTCACACCAATGGTCACGAGACGAAGGGCAGTGGAATGGATGCGCTGCTGAAGCTTACACCCTGTGTCTGAGGAAGGCAAGAGGATTGCTTTGCTCGAATCTGTCGGATGCCAAGAAGGTAGACTCGCTTGAAACTGAGGCTTGGTCCACGCAGTAACAGCTTCTATGACAGTGCCAACTTCTATGACCTGCACAGAGTAAATCAAGGGGTTCAAAATATATATATATATACAAAGACAAGCATAAGAAAGAATGAGAAAGAGAGAAGATGCTTGCTACGGCTGAAGAAGAAAAAAAAAAAAAAAAAAAAAAAAAAAGAGAAAAGAAAAGAAAAGAGAACCTAAAAAAAAAAAAAGGGAACGGCGCTCAATCTCCTCTAGCCTGCAAAACATCAAGACCTTTTATAGAGGATTGCACTCACAAGAAACCCTCGTAATTTGTAAGGGTGCGGCTTAAAAAAAAAAAAAAAAAAAAAAAAAATGCTTGCCGAGCAAGACAATCGCGGCACCGACCTGTCTAACAAAATTAAGGTGGGCTTGCAAAGGGAAGTCCCTTGTGTGTGACCAAGCCCGTGAAAGTGAAACCCAGTATTCCAAAAAAAAAAAAAAAAAAAAAAAAAAAAAAAAAAAGCCCCCTTGCCGAGCAAGACAACTCCAACACTAACTCTACTAAGGAGACCAACGTGGGCTTGTAGTTTATAAAAAATAATAAAAAAAAAATAAAAAAAAAAAGCCCTCTTGTGCAATCAAGCCCACAAGGTGTCAACTGTCTTAAAAAAAAAAAAAAAAAAAAAAAAAAAAAAAAAAAAAAAAAAAAAAAAAAAAAAAAAGAAGAAGAAGACAAGTTGTAATCCTTCTTACACGTGGATGAACGGTCAACTATCTAAATCTTTCATGTACGTGGATGAAAGTCTTGATTTTTGTGAACTTAGTCCAAATTGAGATTAATAAAATACTTCAAGCCTCGTCTTCCTTGCATCCAAAAGACGCAAAGCCGAATCTTGAAGTGGGGGCATTTGTAGACATCAAAATTTTATGATGTATTCACAACCGCCCGATTGTTCATGATAAAATATTTGTGATCAAAATTGATGACGTGAACGATCAGTGAATGAAGTCAAGCCACGTGGCAACATCAAATGAAGAAAGCCATATGGCAGCGTCAGAAGAAAAGACCTATATGGAAAGTTCTTTTTAAATTAAATGCCAAATTAAATTCCTAATTCAACTCTCAATAAATGCTGAGAGAAAATTCCAAATTAAATATCATTGAGTTGCCTATAAATAGGAGCTTCTCATATGAGAAAGAGAAGACACAGAGAGAAAAATACTACTGACACTCTGCCAAAATAGAGAGTCATCTCTAAAGTTCACAAGAATTCCATTGTTCATCAAGGCTTATTCCTACTTCTTCAAATCAAAGTGGGGATTCTCCTTGAATCAAGTTCGAGATCAAGCCAACGGCCCTCGCATCAAATCAAGCACATTCAACTATTCATTCAACTTGGAGACATCAAAGCACGATTCAAGATCAAGCTTTATAGCCCCTTTGGATCGTAACATTTCTTGGAGATCGAATCAGAGGAATTTATTGTACTCTTTCATTGTAAAGATTCATACAGAGGATTGTATTCACATATATACAAATCAATACAAATTGATTATTTGTTACATTATTTTCGTGATCGTGTGATTTATCTTTTACGAAAATTGTGTGTACAATCGCCTTAGCCTTCCCGTTGAGCCGGCCCTCATAGTAGCTTTATTTGAAAGCCAAATGTGATTGCACACTTCTTTTGGCCTCGTTAATCGTGTGTATCAAGTAGTTTCCCGGAAGTTTATGAAATGTGTTATTGAAGAGGATAAGTATAAAAAAAAAAAACTATTTGTACATGTGTCCTTATTTCACCAAGGTGTGGATTGCACACTTCAGATGTCTTTTGTATTTATGTTGGTATTGATCAGGGGTAGACCTAGAATTTCAAGTTAGGAAACCCAAATATAAGAAAAAAAAATATAAATAAGTATCCATATAGTACTAACAAACTATCAACCAAGATCAATACATAAAACCATTATTTCTTAATACATTAAGATGAAATCATTTACCAACAAAGACAAAAAAAAAAATAAATAATAATAATAATAATAATAATATTGTTTCTTAAGAGCATTAACTATTGCAAAAAAAAAAAAAAAAAAAAAAAAATTTATTTTCACAAACCAAAACTTACTTTTGCTATTTTAATATAGCACTTGAAATGTCTCCTACAATAATGTTTTTGGTATTTGGTGTTCTAAATACTAAATTGATGGGACTGACGAAATCAACTACAGACGAACTCAATAAGACAAACGAGACCGTTCTTTGAGACGAGCCTAAATAGGTGCCCACGTCACTGACGAGGGTAGCAGGACCATTCAATACCGCCAATAATGTCTCGGATGGTTACAAAACCAGCTGTACAGATCGTTGGGAGCATATTAAAGCCCTATTACTAAGCAAGAGGCGTTATCAAGAAAGGCATTAACACTACAATATCAACCACAATGGCTAGAATCTAAGGCAACATATATAAAGCCCTCACATTGCCAAAACAAGGTACACAGACATACTTAGGAATACTTCTTGTTCAATTTCATTACATTATTCTTTCCCAAGAGCTTCTTTATATTAACTTTGGTATTGGAGACGTTGTGGCAGGCACCACATTGGTGACCATCCTAAAGGAGCTACCATATCACTTTTATAATTACAGATACGAGGGCTTGGCTCCATCTGGACGTACATACATTAACTGAGTTTGCACCTCATCATAAATATTTACCATTTAGAACATCTAATGTTAATACTCTAATACTGAGCTGATTGTAATTTTTTATTTTTTATTTTAAAATTTTGTTTTTGTTAAGTTTTTGAGTTAGGTAGTTGCTAGTTAGGTTAGGTTAATTAAAAGAGAGGGAGTCTAAATTTTTGGAAGAGTGACTCTAGAAATAAAAAATATATAATCATTAATTGTTTTCTCTTTGGCCTAGAGAGGGCCTAATTTTTTTTCCCTTTTTTCTCTTTGCGCTAGGGAAGCCTAGGGGGCATTTGTAGGTTTTGATTGAATACAAATTTTCTGTCGTACTGTATGCTTTAGTATTAATGTTATGTTTGTTTTGATGGAAAATTTTGTGTAAAAATAGTTGTGGGGCTCAAAAATTTGGCAACCCCGGCCCACTCCATATCAGGCCTAAGGTCTATGTCGAGGATAGTGCAGAGTCCGAGGATAAGAGGGAGAGGCCCAAGTCATGGTCCTCGCCGAGGATGCTCCTATCCTCGGCAAACCGACATTGAAAGAAGGAAGCTGTCGCTCACCCATTAAATGTACGCCACTAACACTCTGGTCGCATTAATGATGAATTGACCAGCAAACAGTGATGTCTTGGTTATCTCAACTAACAGAAAGCCTGCAAAGGCGGCTGATGGGACGAGCCCTTAGACATAAGTTCAGATAGCCGACAAGTGGACGGCAGAGATCAACTGAACAAGACTATATAATAGATAGAATTCCCAAAGTAAAGGGGTTGGGAGGTTGGACCCTTGAGTGGAAAAGTAAAAGGGGTTTTTTAGGGTGTCCAAGGACAACCCTTGTATTCATCGGCTTTAAGGAAAGAGCTCCTTAGTCTGGGCCGAGGACGAACTTTCCTCAAGAACACTTAGTTAAAATCCTGTTATTATTCTCGCAAACCCTTAGTCAAATTGTTGTGATTGTTCTTATGAATTTGACGTCGACTGTTGTCTTCCTTGCTAGTGCCTAGTCCTTCTATCCACTCTCTACAAATTTATTGTACGGGGGCTGCCCGAAAATGGGTCCCCATAATTGGCGCCGTCTGTGGGGAGGACTTGCGCATTAGCAAGTGCGACGGTTGTTGTGAAAAAGATCAAGAGCAACATTTCTTTTAAAAAAAAAATATACACACAACCAAGGGCAACATATTCATTTAGAAAGCAACCATCACAAAAAG
Organism: Quercus glauca; assembly: GCA_023736055.1. Lineage (NCBI taxonomy): Eukaryota > Viridiplantae > Streptophyta > Magnoliopsida > Fagales > Fagaceae > Quercus > Quercus glauca. Next base: position 85,505,515 of record CM043316.1, on the reverse strand, counting down.
TTGAAAAGATGCAAGAAGTAAAAGAGATAAAACGAGGCTACTTCTTTATTAATTTTGAAGAAGAAATTACATTTTACATCAGATGCTCATGCAGGCTTGTTCTAAAGCTAACTACGAAGACAGACGCCTATGCAGGCTTGTTCTAAAGCTAACTACAAAGAATAAGCCTAAACAGGCTTGTGCTAAAGCTAAAAGAAAAGGAAAGAGTGAGAGGCCTAGGCAGGCTTGTTTTAAAGCCAGGCCAAGTGATGGAGGGAAAGGTGGAGACAGACCTATGTTAAGGCCGCCCACAGCTCCCCAACCACCACTTGTGGCGGAAGGAAGGAGAAGGAAGAAGAGGCCGCGATGCCTAACGGTTCCACCTAGTTTCCCTCCCAATCCCACAACAACTGGGAGCCGGCGAATCACTACCAGCCTGAAGGGCTTACAAATCCAAATCCGGGGGAGGGACGCTACGTTCCTTTCAGATCCCTCTCCGAACTGCAAGGGGAGTCCCATCTCTGGCTAGGTTGAAAAGAGGGAGGATCTTCGGCCTCTGCCTACTCCGCCTCCATCGTGTTGTCTAGGATCGGAGTGGCATCCTCGACTCCTGAAAGGGGCTTGGCTTCCTTGTCGTCGCCCTTTCCCAGGGCCACTTCATCTTATGGGCACAAACTACTCTTCTGGCAAAACCCTTGAGATGCCCAGAGGGTGGTGTGTTTGTGAGATTTGAACTCGAGTATTTGTCAAGTTTGAAGGAAGGATCACCCCAAAATGCCTTATATAGAAGGCAAAAATTGGAGAGAGCAAGCCTGCATAGAATCCTAAGGAGGAATTACCGGAGGAATTAACTTCACCCAATTTCCAAGAGGCTAATCAGTCGCTGGACCCTCGTAAATCCGCAGGGACATTAATGAGGAGGCGCTTCGCGCACCGAAGCGCCGAGCGCGTTACTAGAATAGCCCAAAAGACGCCTCGTTATCAAAAGTGGTGCGCTGAACGAAGGGGCTAGACCGAAGAAGAATCCTCCCTCGATGGAACAGACTCGAGGCCGCTATCACTACAAATGCGGACTCCCCAACGCTGAGGATGAGCCCCTTAACTCCAAGCAGTCCAGGAGAAGAACTAAGTGTTAGACAAAACCTAGGCCTTGCATGGTCCTCGGACTCAAGCCTACGGGGAAACTAACTACTATTTCAAGAACTAGGTACTAGACAGAACCAAGGTCTTGCATAGTCATCGGACTCAAACTTATGGGGAAACTAGCTACTTCAGAACTAAGTGTTAGACAGAACCTAGGCCTTGCATGGTCCTCAGACTCAAGCCTACAGGGAAACTAACTACTATTTCAAGAACTAGGTACTAGACAGAACCAAGGCCTTGCATAGTCCTCGGACTCAAACCTCTGGGGAAACTAGCTACTTCAGAACTAAGTGTTCGACAAAACCTAGGCCTTGCATGGTCCTCGGACTCAAGCTTATGGGGAAACTAACTACTATTTCAAGAACTAGGTACTAGACATAACCAATGTCTTGCATAGTCCTCGGACTCAAACCTATGAGGAAACTAGTTACTTCAGAACTAAGTGTTAGACAGAACCTAGACCTTGCATGGTCCTCGAACTCAAGCCTACGGGAAAACTAACTACTATTTCAAGAACTAGGTACTAGACAGAATCAAGGTCTTGCATAGTCCTCGGACTCAAACTTATGGGGAAACTAGCTACTTCAGAACTAAGTGTTAAACAAAACCTAGGCCTTGCATGGTCCTCGGACTCAAGCTTACGGGGAAACTAACTACTATTTCAAGAACTAGGTACTAGATAGAACCAACGTCTTGCATAATCCTCGGACTCAAACCTATGGGGAAACTAGCTACTTCAGAACTAAGTGTTAGACAGAACCTAGGCCTTGCATGGTCCTCGGACTTAAGTCTACGGGGAAACTAACTACTATTTCAAGAACTAGGTACTAGACAGAACTAATGTCTTGCATAGTCCTCGGACTCAAACCTATGGGGAAACTAGCTATTTCAGAACTAAGTGTTAGACAGAACCTAGGCCTTGCATGGTCCTCGGACTCAAGCCTACGGGGAAACTAACTACTATTTCAAGAACTAAGTGTTAGACAAAACTTAGGCCTTGGATGGTCCTCGGACTCAAGCCTCTGGGGAAACTAATTACTTAAGAAGAGCTAAGTGCTGGATAGGACTAAGGCCTTGCATGGTCCTCGGACTCAAGTTTATAGGGAAACCAGTCACTAAAAGAAGAACTAAGTGTTAGACAGAACCTAGGCCTTGCGTGATCCTCGGACTCAAGCTTTTGGGAAACTAACTACTTAAGAAGAACTAGGTGCTAGACAGAACCAAGGTCTTGCATAGTCCAAGGACTCAAACCTATGGGGAAACCAACTACTTCGGAACCAAGTACCAGACAGCGCCAGGGCCTTGCGTAGTCCTCGGACTCAAGCCAATGGAGAAACCATCCCCCTATGAAATACCAAGTGTTAGGCAGAGCTAAGGTCTTGTACGTTCCTCGGCGTCAAACCTATGGGGAAACTAGTTGCTTCAAGGGAATCCAAGTACTAGACAGAACCAAGGTCTTGTATGGTCCAAAGACTCAAACCTATAGGGAAACTAGTTACTTAAGGAGGATCTAAGCACTGGACAAAACTAAGGTCTTGTACTGACTGCAGGCCCAAACCTACGGCGAGGCTGACCACTTTGGTACTAGTAATGAGCACTACAGGGGATGATGACCAATGTAGTTGACAAAGGCGCAATTAAAGCCATAATCATGTAAGTAAGAAAGATATACATATATGCATAATATAACACAAGCAAAACAAATAAGAAAAGAGAAAACATATACTTCGCTGAATCTTTAGAGAAAAGTTGTACGAGGCAAATGTGCCATTATAATGCTAAAAAAAAAAAAGGGAAAAACAAAGCAAAGGCGCGCGCGGAGGATCATTCCTGCGGCTCCATCTCAACTCCCCCCTCAGGGGGCTGGGCAGAGGAGGCCTCAGAATCCTTGTGGCCCTCGTTCGGGGCTGCAGCCTGGGAATGGTCAGCTGGGTGGGATACCTCCTCAACAAGAAGAGCTTGGACACCAGCTAAGGGATCCGCAATCTCCCTAGGCGCATCAGCGAGGAGACCCTTGCTTGCCCCAACGTTCCCAGGAGGATCAGCTTCCTTGGTGGGCTCGCCTGGAGTGACGGCAGTGGGGACACCTTCCTCGGAAACAACCCCAGCGCCCTTGGTAGCCACCTCGGTCTCAAAACTTGGAGGGGCAGTCTCACGAATGGCAAAAGGATAAAATACATTCTCCACCCTCCACAAGTCGGACGAGGCTTCAACCTAAGCTTGTTTAAGGGCCTCGTTCCAAACCTGGGAGCAGTAAAGTCTGCACACCCCTGGCACTTGGGCTCTAAGGCCGTCCTCTGTTTCAGCCACCCCCTCCTTATAGGCGTCCTGCGCAGCCTTGTTTTTGGTGGCCTCAGCCTCAGCCCTGGCAGATTTAGCCGCCTCCTTGGCTTTCAAAGCCTTCTCCCTGGCAGATTCCGCAGCGCCTCTAGCCTTATTCGCCTCAAGCACCCTCTCCCTCAGAGTCGCGACTTCCTCTCTGGCTATCCTTAGCTGATCCTCTGCCTGGCGCAGGTTGTCGGTCTGATCCAGGGCCAATTTTTCGGCGGCAGTGAGTGCTGACTCAGCCTTGTCCTGAGCCACCTTCATCTCCTCCAACTGATCCATTGCCTTTTTAAGATCATCCTTGGAAGCGTTGAGGGTCTGCACGGCTTCCAACAGCTTGGAATGCTCCGAGCCAGCAACCTTGCTTTGGCTACTGGCCATGTCCTCCAGTCTGAAGGTAGCCTGGATAGTCTGCCAATTGTAACCAATATGCAGCAGATGAAGGGCCGAGGAACGGAAAGTCAAGAAAATCACAAACGATTAGAAAGCTTACCATGCCCAAGTACTGCTTAAGGCCGAGGAAGACCTCCTTGCTCCACAAAGCCTCCAGCTGGGCCATGTTCGCAGGGAGCAACAAGGACCTCCCCAACGCGTCAGCCACGAGCGCACCCTCACCCCCTTGAGGGTTCCTGAGGGAGGTATCATCCGTCAGAGGCTTCCGTGGAGCATGGGGACAGGAAGCCAAGCCTGGGCCTCGGCCTGGAAAGAGGCCTGCTTCTCTTGGCCTCGGCGCCCTATCCTCAGCTGTTTTGATGGCGGCCGAGCATTACCACCACCTCGAGGAGGGTCAGACTCTTCGCCTCCCCTAAGTCTCTTGCCTTTATCCTTCTTCTGAGGAGGACTGGTGGGCTTGGACCCAGGCGTCGAACTCTGTTTGGGTGGGGGTGGAGGAAGCTTGGACGGAGGGAGCTCGAGGGGAGACTTCCCCGGCGCGTCCCTCCCCGGCTGCCCTTTAATCAGTGCCAGCAAGCTCTTCTGAGGCCGCTTCTTGAAACTCATCTTTGATCGAGGAGTGGCTTCTTCGGGCAGAAAGTCCGCTTTAGTTAGACTGGGGTCACCAAGATCGCCGGAAGGGTCCTCGGGCGAATGGGGCTGGTCGAACACGCCAAACTCGTCCCTGGATGGACCTGAGTCAGCAACCTCCTCTTCTCCTTTGGCCTCGGCGACCTGAGCCGATGAAGAAGTACCTACCAACGGTACGCCCTCGGGGATGGGAGACCCTTCGGGGATCAGAAATCTTTGCTCGACTATTGTGATGCTGCGCAGCCGAGGGTCTCCAGCTCGGATCACGTGCTTTGGAACCGAGAATGATTTTTGGAGCGGGTCGTACCCTAGGACCACGTGGGCAGGTCTAACTTGGTTGTCGCCCTTATTCACAAAGATTTCCGACCTCAGCACCTTCTCCAAGTCTTCCTTATTAACCTGGCCGAAGTGACGATCAAAAGCTCGCGGATCTGCATAAAGAAAGCAAGTTCCTGTCAAAAAACCAAGCAAAGCAGGACACTAAAGCACAAAGGACTAAACGCTCTCCTAGTCTGGATGCCCCACCTGGTGTACCCTCCACTGTTGGGCAAGGAAGGCTCTCGTGCCATTCCCCAGACACAATGAGGAAATCTTTGTTCAGACTTTTGCTGGACTCAGGGAGGCACTGGATGAGCTAAACCCTATCATCCCTCGTCCTCATGTAATAAGACTTCTCCTTCAGGCGCTGGAGTTTGTAGCACCAGTTCACATCATGATGGGTAAGCCTAGCCCCATCTTCTCATTCAAGGCATCCACACAGCCTAAGTTCCTAAATACGTTAGTGGCACACTGAGTGGGAGATAGATTGAAATGCCTAAGATAGTCCCTCATGACCGGCCCCATGGGGATCCTTATTCCACCCTCTAGGAAGGCGATTATAGGAATCGCCACCTCACCCTCTTTCTTCTTCGAACTCCATTCCCCTTCTCCGCAGTACCTCAAATCCACTGTATCGGGGATCCTATAATCTACGACGAATTTTTCCATTGACTCCTCAGACTCCACTAACTTCTTAAGTCTACTCATCCTAAAGAACTAACACGGAACTCAAGCGAACAGTACAAACTAGAGAGAGAAGAAGACTTACAAAAATGAGGGAAAGCTCTTCGGACAGGCTTTTTGTGCTAAGAGAAGTCGCCAGTACAGTTAGAGATGTGACCAAATTCGGAGTATGTGCGCAAGATCTCTTGAATGCAAAAGTGAAAGGACGAATCAATTCAACTGGGTATATATACCCCTAATTAAAAATAACTGCACGGACTTTCCCGCCTAAATGAGCCAGGAGCATCCCCACCGTCCATTCATCATCACACCGTTGAACGTGGAGGACACAGGGCCACCGAAATTTAATGAAGGCACGCTTCAGATATCGAAACGCCAGGAACGTCCCCTGGGCAGTTGAAAGGATTGTGACACTGACAGAAAGGCAAGGCTCGATAGGCCAGGACATAGGCTCGAGAACATCAAAATCCTCCTCCCCGTCCGAGAGGCTTGGCAGTAGAATTTTGAGGGGCTATTGTGGGGCCCAAATATTTGGCAACCCTGGCCTACTCCATATCGGGCCCAAGGTCCATGCCAAGGATAGTGCAAAGTCCGAGGACAAGAGGGAGAGGCCCAAGTCATCAAGGGACCTCGCTGAGGATGCCCCTATCCTCGGCAAACCGACATTGAAAGAAGGAAGCTGTCACTCATCCATTAAATGTACGCCACCAACACTCTGGCCGCATTAATGATGAATTGACCAGCAAACAGTGATGTCTTGGTTATCTCAACTAATAGAAAGCCTGCAAAGGCGGCTGATGGGACGAGCCCTTAGACACAAGTTCAGATAGCCGACAAGTGGACGGCAGAGATCAACTGAACAAGACTATATAATAGATAGAATCCCCAAAGTAAAGGGGTTGGGAGGTTGGACCCTTGAGTGGAAAAGTAAAAGGGGTTTTTCAGGGTGTCCAAGGACAACCCTTGTATTCATCGGCTCTAAGGAAAGAGCTCATCGGTCTAGGCTGAGGACGAACTTTCCTCAAGAACACTTAGTTAAAATCCTGTTATTATTCTCGCAAACCCTTAGTCAAATTCTCGTGATTGTTCTTATGAATCTCACGTCGACTGTTGTCTTCCTTGCTAGTGCCTAGTCCTTCTATCCACTCTCTACAAATTTATTGTACGGGGGCCGCCCGAAAACGGGTCCCCACAATAGTTTTTTTGCATTTTTTGATATGGGTAAAACTTAGATACAATACCTTACACTGTTACTTATGTTCCTTTGTTAAAATCTAGCCAGGTGTCTACTTAGCAAAAAGAACTGCACGGCGTTAAAACTTAAAAGTTAAAATACACACTTTCTAATAAGAAAACTTATTAAAAATTAGACTTGCGTTGAACTCCCACAATTCATCGGTTCTTCTTTCTCTCTTTGCTGATTTTGGTATTTCGACTCTTAAAATTGCAATAAGTTGAGATCGCTTCATCCAGAAAATACCCAAAAGAGTAACAGTTTATTTATTTATTAATTTTTTTCCTGATGTCCCTTGTAGATGAAATCAGAACTTTTCAAGCTTTATATGTTACAGAGATCTGTTAGGGGGTAACGATATTGAATAGAGAAAGAAAGTGAAAGATCTGGGTTTGGGTTTGGTTTCTCTCTCTCTCTTAGATTTCAACACTTTTTACACTTAGTTTTGTTTCATTTAACCTCGTGCTCTTCTCGTAAAATGAGATCATGCCTTTTTTTGTCTTCCATGGTAGCCTCAAATCGATCAAAACAAAATTTATTTTTCACTAACACTTTCATCTTTGGAGAAGATAAACAAAGGTGTGGATAGTTAAAGATAGTGTAAGAGTAAAAGAAACACAACAAACATCTATTACATTTCTAAGGCAAAATTTGCTCAACAGTACATTTTTTGGAAAAAATTCGGTGGACAGCACGCGTTTGAATTTATTTAGTAAGTTGGACTGTTATTTAAAAATCGAGTTTGTGAAACTCGAGTTCCAACCCAAAATCGAGTTTCTCAAACTCGATTTACGCCTGACCTTGAATTTAAAAAAAAAAAAAAATGGTGGAACTCGAGTTTACCAAACTCGAGTTCTGTTATTTTTTTAAAATGGTAAACTCGAGTTCCACCTTCCCTTTTTTTTTTTTTTTTTTTTTTTTTTAAATCAAGGTTAGGCATAAATCGAGTTTGAAAAACTCGATTTTGGGTTGGAACTCGAGTTTCACAAACTCGATTTTCAAAAAACAATCAAATTTACTAAATAACTTTAAATACGTGCTGTCAATCTAATATTTTTCCAAAAAAATGCTGTTGAGCAAATTTTGCCCACTTCTAATCTTTGAGAAATGCGAATTGGTTGGAGTGGAGAAGAGATTTTTGCACAACAATACCTCAAGTCCTAGATTCTTCTTCAATCTCTGACAATCAATAGAAAAGCCCAACTTGATTTCTATTCAAAGAGGGCATTGGTGCGTGATTACTAACAACGAAAGAAGGGGGCAGACAACTCTGGAGAGAGAGAGAGAGAGATGGAGAGAGTTCAACTGAAGTCTTTGGGTTTTCTCACGGGAAAGTGGGTATTTTAATGCAATTTACTCATCTAGTTAAATAGACACGGCCTAATATTAAAAAGGGAACTTAAGTAACAGTGCACAAAGTATTGTACCTAAGTTTTGTCCTTCCGATATTTAGAAGCATCACGTAAAAAAAAAAAAAAATCTAAGGAAAACTATCTTTGGTCAACAAAAAAATATGATTTATTTTTTATAAAATTTTTTTCATTAAAATATTTTGGAAAATAACTCTATCTTATAGCAAGCTAAATAAGGAAAGTTATGAGATTTTTTCCAACATATTTAAGGTGGTTACCAAATATAGGAAAATGATATAATTTTATATAAAATATTTTTTGGAAAATAACTCATTTTTTAGAAAATTTTAACATTGAAACAAACATATCGTTAATTACAACTTGTTTTATATACATTAAATTTCCTTATAGAATAATCAAAGTTTACAATAGAAAAAATAAAAATAAAATAAACACGTGTCTTACCATATATGATTGGTAAATCCATCTCCAAAAACTTAAAATAATTTCTTTAACATATTAAAAATGGACAAGAACCTAATGTTATTACGTAAGTCTTCTCATATATGTAGGACTTGGAATTGAATCTTGTAAAGAGGGGGAAAAATAAAACATCATTTATGTATATATGTCATATGGATATTTTTACATGGTTGGCTTCGCAATTCTCTTATCAGTAGGTCACTCAGCTTCTTTGAGTCAACCACGCAATCAAACAATCAATAACAAATCAAATATACAAATTATTGAATAAGAGTTGTCATATACGTACTAAGAACTTTTAACGCCATCTTATTTCTTGAAAGATTTGTAAAGCTCTATGTTCTATCCTTTTAGCTTTAATTACAAGGCTCAGAAAGTGAGAGGGGTATTGAAAATTCTTTGCCGTCCTTGTTAACATTGTGGTGCGTACGTACCAGGTTGTTTCCTTAAAGTTGATGGGTTGTGTTATATATTGAGGGGTAAATATTGACCATTTAACTTGTGTCCAGTGGCGGCGCCACCTTATGGTCAGGTGGTCTCAGGATTAACTTAAAAAAAAAAAAAATTTATATATAATAATTTAAAACTTTATATTTATTTACCTTTAAAAATTTTTGTTGGGACCACCTTGAATTTTTTTTATACCAATAAAATTAAATTTTGGTCCATAATTTGAGCAACTTAACAATATATTGGGGTCTTTCAAGCAAAAGTGAAAAACTCAAAAAAAAAAAAAATTATAATAAAACTACCACAGGCTGGATAGTGGCTTGATTCTTTCGACTAAGCACATTGCCCAATACAACATAATTTTCACCCTTTTATTAATTTTTATTATAGTATTATTTTTTCTCACCAGACATATATTACTTATGTGGGGACAAGGCCCAAAGGAAATACAATGGGCCTTGAGCCTTACCTTGGGTCTTTGTGTGTCTGAGGAGAGACCAAACAATGTAAAGGCATTCCAACTCGGCACCTCACAAACAGGGGGAAAAAATGGATGTTCTGAGGAGAAGGGCCTCCTCGGACTATATTAGCACCGTTCCTTCATCCGTTCTAGCAACTGAAGTGAACTTAACAAGGGAACTAATAACGTCAAGGGCATGCCACACGAGCTCACAAGATGGAAGGAAACAAAAGATATCTAAAGAATGGGCTGTGACCTCCACATTAAATGCGTTGCAGCTACTTTCCAGGCCGCATTTATGTGGAGAAGACCTCTAAACAGTGTTTCCTTGGCCACCGTGACTCACAGAGAGGCCAGAGAGGGTGGCTGATGGGACATGTACTCAAGTGGTCAAAAGGATTATTGACAAGTGTAGGGTAAAGATTGTCTGTAATAGGCTATATATAATAAGAGGGATTCCCATGTAAAGGGGGGACGGGGGAACGACCAGAATTGTAACAAAGGTGGTACTTGTAAGCATTAATATTGACTGATACAAAGAACACCCTCCTCGGATCAAGCATTAACCCAGTCTTGTATGTACAGTTCTTGTGTGATTGTCTATTAAAGCCACATTAGCCGCTAAAATCCTTGTTTGAACCTAGCTCTTTAACCCATTCTCTACAAATCTATTGTATTGGGCTCATTGGGCCATCACCCAACTCTATTTGCGCTTAGGCTCCAAATTGTGACCCTACAACTTACTTCTCATTTTTAATTATTTTTTCTTGTTTATTTTTAACCACACATGTCTTCTGTCTCTTTGATTTTTACACTTCATACTTTTAAATTTTATCACATGTTCATCATACTTTTACATCTATGTTTCGCCATCCTCCTTGTTCATAACTTCTGTGTCTTCTACTAGTAATAGGGTGGGTTACTGTTCCGGTTTGTTTACCGACACGGTATTTTCTGACCGTTACGGCCGGAATGGAATGTAATTAATAACATTGAATCAAACTTAATTACCTAAAGGCTAAAGAGAAATAATATTGTGTAATTTATGCTTTCTAAGGAACACCCTGAACAAAATTCTTGGAGCCGCCACTACTTGTGTCCATGATTCCATCAAGATCTACTGATCAAACCTAATGCCATATGTTTACCTTGAGATTCTTTCCGTATTTAATTGATCTTTGTATTGGAGTTCATTAGTGCATAGGATTCAAAGATGGGACAAGGCCATTGTTCATTTCCATTTGGTATGCATAGACTTTGAGAGTCTTCGTAAGTATTGATGTTGCACATCCATTATACATCTGTGGACACTGACACATGACGCCTCCCACAAGAATATATATATATATATATATATATATATATATATATATATTTTTCCACAAGAATTTTTGAAAATAGATTGTTTTGAATTTTTATGATTGAAATCAAGAGTCTTTGAAAGATTTAGGAACAGCAACTTATTATATATTTTTTAAAGAGAAAATAAAATAATAAATGAAAACCTCCTTTAAAAAAATAACTTTATGGATAAAAATGGTCTACATTCCACCACATATGCGTTTGGAAGTGAAGTTACATGCATAGTTCATCCACCAATCTCTACTAAGTAAGGGAATCAGCTTTTACATTTCCTTTATTAAAATTTGCAAACAAGAGAATGGAAAGAATATTTCATAATTTTTTTTTTCATTTAATTCATTTCCACCCTCCCAAGCAGATTGTTAAGTAAATTATCACTTAATCTTGCCAAAAGTCTTATAGCTCAATTAGCATTTATTAGAGTTTCCAATGGAGATGTCCAATGTTTAATTCTTCACTCCCTCAACTATTGAAATATCAAATTAAAAATACCACTTAATATTCACATAAATATATGTTTTTATTTGTTTATTAATCAGATTAAGTTCAAATACAATGTGTATATGACCATATGAGCACGCAGATGAATGTGACATAGGTTTGTCACATGAAACATTTACCCCCTAAATCAAATCTCAACTCCGTGACTATTCCGAAGCCTCACAAATACAGGAGTCTTATTTATAGGATATGACCTTCTACTCCCGCTTTTCGTTTAGCCGTATGAAACAACTTCATAAATTGAATAGTTCAAAATTTACAACCATTTGGGACAAAAATGCTGATAACTTGCTTGAATATTTAGGATATATTGGTACAAACTACAAACCAGATGTACAAGTTTTTATTTTTTATTTATTTTGGGTGGAAATGGGCGGTCTTTTTTAGATAATATAAAGTTCATACAACACCAACATTATCCAGCTGTTGGGCACATAGTCTATTAGTCCCGAGGCCGGCCAAATCCCTTACAAAACATGGGTATACAAAATTGGGATAGGTACTATAAACAGACAAAATATGTTGTTGGTGAGATCCTCGCTTTGCAAGTGCATCTGCGCATCCGTTCGCTTCACGGTATATATGACGCGCTTGCACCTCCCATTCCTGCTCCATGAGGCTCCTGCAGTCATAGATTAAAGACTTCATATCAGGAGGAACTTAAAACCCATGATAAGATTGTACTAGAATCAAGTTCAATATGGAGAAACTTAAAACCCAAATCCCATGCTTGTAAAAGTCCTTGCCGGACTGCTGCCAGTCCAACCATATTATTGGTTGCTATGCCTAGATTTAATAAGAAACCAGAAAGCCACCCACTGGAGCTGTCGCGCAATATACCTCCTGTGCCAGCCAACCCTGGGTTGCCAATGACACTGCCATCTGTGTTAAGTTTAATATAGGGGTTAGGGGGTACAACCCATCTAATAATTTGCGGGATCCTCACTTGGACTAGCTTCTTCGAGCTGGCTAGAAAGAAAAATTTTGTGGTGGCTTGCACCGTTATATGGACTAGGCTATGTTGGGATCGAGATTGATTTTTGAAAATCCTTTCATTTCGAGCTAGCCATAGATTCCAATATAGAAAAGGAAAGTAAATGCGCCAAGGGAGTTGCTAGTGCATAATAAATCCCACAACAATTACATTACTCCGTAGCTAGTCTTGTAAAGACATGTGGAAGAAGGATATGGGCAAGAGTCCCGAGGATTGCCCCCATACCTTCTTAGCCCATGGATAGTCACGTAATATGTGAATGGTGGTTTCCTAGGTGTTGCATCGGGGGCACTGGTCATTCAGATGTTGGCGTGTGAAGTTTAAGTATTGTCTTGTGGGCAGCCGGTTTTGTATAGCTTTCCAAAGGAATATTTGAATCTTTTTAGGGCATTGAAATTTCCAAATCCAGTTCCATAATGGTTTATTCATAGGCATTTTTTTTTTGGTGGTATAAAAAGGTGGATGCTGAGTTAATCAAACAAGTACCGTTATTGTAAGGTTAAATAAAGGTATCAGAAATCCTAGCAATATGGGCCACTGGAATACCCTTAATAAGGTTTTCTAGTTATGAGGGGAGAGGAATGTGGAGGGAGTTGAAATGCCAAGTGTGATTAGTTCTCAGAGAACTAACACGTCTAGTTTCGTCATGTAATAGGAGCGGACCTTTGATATAACTACGAAGGGTGCCTCCAAGAAGCCAAGGATCCGTCCATATCCAAATAGTGTGCCCATCCCCTGCTATCCATTTCATACCCTCTTTTAACAATTGTATGCCGACAAAAAGGGCTTTCCAAACATGAGACCCTCTCGGATTTTTGGAACTCGTAAATAGACTTGTGTGAGGGAAATATTTGGCTTTTAAGACCTGTGCCTAGAGCATGTGAGGATTATTATGCAGGCGTTAGGCCTGGTTCATCAGGATTGCTCCATTTCGATGGCGGATGGATGATATTCCCAACCCTCTTGCCTCTTTTGGCAGGGTTATTGTATCCCAGTTGACCGTATGATAGCCTCTGCACTGGGTGGTATCCCCCCATAAGAACTTGCAACTCAGTTGATCTAAATGGTGACTAATTTTCTAAGGAAGTAGCGTGGTTTGTGTGGCATATAATGTGATGGATGCCACCAATGATTTTACTAAGGTGGCCCGGCCTGCCATTGACAGATATTTAGCTTGCCAGCCTTCTATTTTTGTACGAATTTTGTCAACTAAGTACTGGTATGAATTAGCCGTTCAACGGGTCGTGAAAATAGGGGTCCCTAAGTAAGTACCAATGTGGTTCGTAGGAGGGATACCAAAGATGCTAACCACTTGCTCTTTTAGTCATCGAGAAGTGTTGGGGGAAAACCAAATTCAGGATTTATTGAGTCTCATTAATTGGCCTGAACATTAACAGAATTGCTGTAGGATTCTACTTAAATTCTTCAGTCCTTGGTCTTGGCTTGGCTAAACAGAAAGATATCATCCGCAAAAAACAAATGTGAAATACGGACTTGGCCTCTAAAACCAATAGGGTGAATAAGTTTGTCTTGAACAGCCTCTTCCAACATAAATGATAAGCGTTCCAAATAGAGGATAAAAAGGTATGGGGATAAAAGGTCGCCTTGCCGCACTCCCCTACTTGGAATTACTTTTGGAAAAGGAGCCCCGTTCCATTGTATATAAAAATGAGTGGATGATAACATATTCATAATAAGCGTGATGAGGTTTGGTGGTACCTGAAAAAAGTCTAGCGATTCCTTAATAAAAGACCATTCTAAACGATCATACACTTTCTCAAGGTCCAATTTTAAGGCATTGTACCCATTCCTACCCCGTTTATGTGTCAACGTTTGAATAATCTCCTGAATAAGGATAATATTATCGCTCGACCTCCGCCTTGGCACAAATCTTTCCAGGCAGGGATTTATAACCTTAGCAATGTGGGGTTTGAGTCGCTACAAGATAATACGGGATACTAACTTAAAGAGTGTATTATAGAGACTAATCGGTCGAAATTGAGTAATCAGTTTAGGATGGGCTACTTTCAGGATAAGGACAAGATTAGTTATGCCCCAGTCAGGTGGAATAATTAACCACTCAAAAATCTCTTGGATAACCTCAATCACACTTGGACCGAGAGTGTGCCAATTCTTTTGGAAAAAAAGAGCATGATACCCATCCGGCTTCGGGGCCTTTAAGGGAGGAAATGCATGAACATTCCTAGAAACCTCTGCTGGTTGAGGAATACGTGACAAGGACCAAGCATGATATAAAAAAGGACTATTTTGACTATTGTGATGCTAGCCTTACCGGTGGGTGCAGATGTGCTGAAGTGGCCCTAAACAACTTTTTGAACGCATCAGTAATGTGAGTAATTAATGTATCCCCAGTGAGCCATAACCTCGTATCATCTCTAAGCGTCACTATCCGAGATTGGCTATGATGTTGTATGGTTTTAAGATGAAAGTATTTAGTATTCGCATCCCCATAATTAAGCCACATAATTCGAGATTTGAGTTGCCAATATAGGTATTCTTGGTGTAAAGTAATGTTATATTCTTGGATGAGCTGTTGCTCCAGCAAGTAGAGAAAAGCCGAGGGTTTCCTAGCTAACACCACCTAGATTCCTCGGAGCCTAGCTAAAAGACGATTTTTACGCTGGAATAAGTTGTCGAGGTGGTGCTTATTCCAGTCACTTATTTTTTCCATTAAAAAAACTAGACGGTGTGGGAACCTAGAGAGGGATGAGGAAGCTGATGGGACCATTACCTATGCCCTCCAGTTGTCCTTTACTAAGGGGGAAAAGGAAGGATCAGTAAGCCACATCTGCTCAAAGCGAAAAGGCTTAGGCAGTTTCTTATCCAAGGGGTTAGTAATAAGCAAAATGGGGGCAATGGTCTGACTTAACTTAAGGAAGATGGTGTACTTCCGTTGTAGGAAACTGTATTTTCCAATCTGCATTACCTAATCCACTATCTAAATGTTCTTTGATATTACACCGCCAAACCAGGCTTTTAGTAGTCCAAGTGAATCTGGGACCCTGAAAACCTAAGTCCATAAGCCCACATTGATCCATACAAGTCCTAAACGCAGATATCTGCGTTCTATTTAAAGGTAAGCCCCCTATTTTTTTGTCTGCAGAGAGCATATCATTAAAATCTCCAAATAAAACCCAAGGCAAATTAACTACTGTAGCAATGTTTTTTAAATATTCCCCAAACCTTTTTCTCTTATTGAAATTAGGAGAAGTATAAATGGCTGTAAGAAAAAAAGATAGAGAGGAGGATGGTACCTTTATAAGTTCATGGATACTATACTCACTATGAGTGAGAATCTCCACCTTTAGGGAGCCACTTTCATTCCACAGCATCCATATGCCACCTGAAAAACTAGTAGGATCCACGCACCAAGAATGGGTGTATGGAAGGGTGTCAATGACCATTTGAGCTCGCTTTTTAGTAATACAAGGCTCAACAATGATCATAATTGTGGGCGATGCCTACGATGAAGTTCGTAAGCATGGTTTCGAAAAGCAACATTACTAGCCCCCTGGCAATTTCAAGCTATCATCTTCATGGAGGAAGAGTTGGGGTTTAGGTAGTCATTGGGGACCCTCGAAGTCCTCGGGGTCCTCACTACGGGGCGAGTAGGGCCTTGATGCCTCACTGTCATTGTCTTGACTCGGTATATCGGCTTGAGCTCTCTTAGCCTAGCCTAATGCGTGACAGACACGACAAATGGTAGGCTTGGGCTTGAGAACATGATTATGTATAGTTTTGGTTCGTCCTCCCTTATTACAATGTTTATTTCGCTTAAGTCAAGAAAGCAAGAAATGGCTTTGGGCAGATGTTCCGGTGATTCCACACTAGAGGAGCTCGCTTGTACATTCCGCTGCCGAACTATTTGTACCATCGGGTTCCCTACTAGGGCTTGGTAAGGGTGCACCGAACGGCGAACCTGGGTATGAGTTCTGGGTACCTGGTAATGGTAGGCTTGAGGTGGTGGTTTGAGATGCATTGGTAGACTTGGGGTTTGCATCACCTGATTCCATGCCATTGCTACCCTTGGGTGAATCGGGATGCAGATATAGCTTTCTGTCTCCTCGTTGGATCATCCTAAGGATAAGCCGCTCCAAATCTGTTCGAGGTGCTCCATTACTAGACCTGGGTTGTTGGGAGTAGTTGAATGCGTGCATTGAGGGGGTGACTGGGTGACTCGGGTTTCCTAGGTGGGTTGGGGTGACATGAAGATCGGGGTCTGTCGAGTTGGGGGTCGTGGAGTTCTGGTCGGAGGATAGGGCCATGGTTATTTGTTGATGGACTTTGTTCTGGCTTGGTAAGAATAGAGGTCTTTTTATTCAGCAAATCACTTAACTCAGGAGTGTGGGTTCTTACCTGGGTGAACGTGGATAGCTGGCGGAGGGAGAGGCTTGCATGCAAACCGTGTTCGTCTCATGTGGCTGAAGTAAAACATGATTTCCACCATGCAATGACACCTTATCGCGGTGAAATCCAGCTAGCATCCCTGGTTCATCATTTGATTGTCTTGTCACCGACTTAACCTACAGATTACGTAATGCCTGGAACTTCGATGAAGCGACATGGACACGTTGGGTGATTGGTGGAAAATTGTCTCGAGGATTCAAAGGACCACATAGAGGATTTTCTTTGGATTTCCCACGTGGTTTGGTTCGATGGGTCTGAATCTTCTTCCACATGGTGTTTGCTTGGTCGATCTCTGCAATCCTGGCTCTCCACGTGTCGCAGTCCCTTGAGTCGACATGTCTGTTAGTCCGTCTCTCGTTTCAAAACAGTGGACCTCCTTGTGTCTAACTCTCCCACACTAGTAGTAGAGCAAAGGAATGTTTTCATAAACAACATCCTACCAAAAAGCTCCAATTTTGACACGTTTAGGCAAGGGGTTGGCCATATTGATTTGAACACATAATTTAGCATATCATTCCCGAATGGCGGCACTAGTCATTGCATCTAACTTTAGTAGTTTTCTGAGTTTATTGCCCATGTGTTTTAGAAACTCAAGATGATAATATTCTATGGGTAGTTGTTCTAAGCGGATCTAAACCGCAGTGTTTGTAATTTTGGCTATATGCAGGTGAAAATCTGCCTCCCATGCTGGCACGTGGAGATATTGGTCGCCTACAAACCATGATCCATCCGTAAGTGTGTGTTGTTCATCTTTCAGAACCTCAAACTTCATAGTAAAGAAGCCATATCCGATATCAATTAAAGTCATGTTACCTGTGGGGCACCAAATACTTGCTAACCTGGTTTGGAGAGCACGATACCCTAGCTATCGACCTATTAGTTTGAGGATGACACTCGTTTGCCATGGTCCGGCCAGTTTGCGCTTCAACTTGGTGGACACCTTGATCTCTCATGCATCCTCAGTCAAGCCATCGTCATCACTGTGTGGTTATCCTTCCAATTGTGGCTGCTCCTCAACATTAGTTTCAGCGTTAGAATGCTTGTCAACGTTCTCCTCCTTAGCTCCATAATTCATATCTTGCATGAATACACCCTTGGATACCGCTGCATAAGTTTTTTTTCCATGAGTTATCCTTCAGAAAAGTACTCTTTGGATCATCGGTGTCATAGGATGAGTTGTGAGTGCGTGATATCTCCCTGGTTTCTTATTATTAGTAGTGTAATAAACGGATGTAAAAGTTATTGAAGGAGTATATCAATAATAATGTACAAAGAAGTTGCTTCGACAAGGAATATGACATACAAATTACTATGCCTAAATAAACAGTTTTCTATATACAGGGAGTTTGATTTTAAAAGAGCATTTCAATTCTCTCAAGTTTTGTTGTACCTCAATCACACAATTCACTCTATCATGAAGGAAGATAGTGAGACCTAATCATCATTCTTATTCTCTTCTAACGATCTTCCTATAATTTCAATTGTGAAATAAGTTATTGCCATCCCCAACAAACAAACTCCAGTAAGTATTATCAATGATTTAGTCATTCGAATTGTTTAGGGATAACTGTTCTCATTTTCATTCTATATTTTACCATGTGAAGCCCATAAAATTCCTATGGAACCAATAATTGCCCCTACCTTTTCAAAAGCTCCAAAAATTCCATGACATGTTGATTTAAATCTTGTTGGAAAAGCTCTGCTAGCACTGTAAAAGTAGTTGTGTTCGGTCCAAAATTTGTGACGAAAAAGATGAGGCCATAAAGGACTATAAAGTTGTGATTTACAACTATGTTTTATGTTGGATTTATTCCATGACAAAAAAATAGTTGTAATTGCAATAAATTATTTCCTTGTATTTTGTGGGATTTTAATGTATTGGGTTTAGTATTAAGTTGGTGAAGAATCAAGCATGCAATGAAGATCAGTGCAATTTCACAATTAGCTTGCAAGTAGCTCGCGAGTAAAGGAACTCGCGAAAAGGCCACGTGAGAAGTACATGCTAGAAGTTGAAGAGTCAAGTGCTAGGCTGTATTTTGTGAATACTTCACAAAAAAGGCCATCTCATGAGGTACCCGCGAAACTCTTTGCCTAGAGGATTTTAAGTGCGACTCTTATATCCTTCACCTATACTATATATACCATCATTACCCATAAAAGTAAAGGAAGCTATTCAGAGATAAAACCCTAGATAAGTTTTTACAATACAACACACCTACCATCTTAGAGAGAGCTACTCATCCTTAAGTGAGAATTCCTTTGTAGTCTCTTTTCCTTCTCCACTCCCATTGTTATACCTTGAGAGGAGATTTGTACCCAAACACAACCCACACCTATTCAGAGTGTAGAGAGTGTTTTGGAGCTTGGAAAGCATTTGGGATTTGCCAAAAGAAGCCAGTGAGGCTTGGCGAATGCAATCGGGCGGTATTGCAAGATCCGAATAACTAGTGAAGACAAGACTCCAAGAAGTCTGTTGGTAGTAGGAGCTTGGAGGGCTTAAGTACATTGGGTAGATTAGGCTTAGAAGGTCTTTTTGATATTCGTGTACTCCAACTTATTCACTAGTGGATCGATTTCGACTTGGAGGGTTGCGGAGAGGTTTTTCGCCGAGTTATTCGGTTTCTTCTTCAATAACACGTCTTGGTTTTTCGTCGAGCTATCCGGTACTTATGGCTTAAATAGTTTGCCTATTCTGTGCCATCTCGACCTCCCCTTCCCCTATAAAGGTCTCTGACCTCATTAGTCATACTGAAAACTAGTCATGCCGAGATATTTGGCTTAAGCTCCCTCCAAACCAAAGTAACCCAAAGATTTCCGAGAACATCTTGCTGGGTAAAATCTTAACCTCCAAACCCGTGGGTCTTTCCCTTGTTAACGATGTCGTGCACAAAGCTTGGAGATTGGCGTTTCCATTGCAGGTCAAACGTGTCGACAAGAACGTATTTATGTCCTGTTTTCAACACAAGGTTGACCTCCAAAACGCCTACCAAAGAAGACCTTGGTCCATTAGAGGCGGTCACCTCATTCTCAAACCTTGGAGCTCTTAGATAGCATGGCAAGAGATTTCTTTCTCTACTTTTGATATTTGGGTTTAGGTCCATGGCCTTCCTTACCTATGGAGATCTGAAAATAATCTTCGAAAACTAGGAGCGATGGTTGGTAAGGTCCTAGAAGTGGACTTCGTAGGAGAGGGTGAAGGTGCTTAGAGACGATTCATTAGACTCAGAGTTGAAGTGGACATCAAAAAGCCCCTTTTCCCTGGAGTTTTCCTCCTAAGGCCAAACCTCCTAGACTTGTGGATTGGTCTGATATATGAAAAAATAGCTGACATCTGCTATACATGCGGTATCATTGGTCATGAACACCAAACTTGTCACGGTGAGATTTCTAGGCTCCGTAATCCATCTGGTCACACCTTTGGCTTAGGTCCATGGATAAGATCGGAGGACGATTCCCTGCCAAAAGGAATATTCTCCACTCCCACCAACGATTCACATCAGCAGGTAAATTCGGCTGCTACACCTCCTTCCACCAAGGACATACGTGTGTCCTCCTCAGCTGCCTAAGCACACTGTCCCTTAGCGTCCTATCCGTCACAAGGTACAACGAATTGTAATGATACCGAGGCACACCCCAGCTGTCACCCCCCCTAGATCCTCATCATACGTCACCAACTTGTGTTCTTAACCAATATAACCCACTAGCTCAACCTCACTTCCTCCCAATCCGGTCTGAAACCCCGCCTCACTCAAACAAGCCCACAATTCAGACCCACACTCTTTTAGCCCACATACCCTAAACCACATTACCAACCTTAACCCAGTTACCCCAAATGACTACCTCCCCTTTACATCCACTAATAGCCCAACTTTGTATCAAAGCCCACAAGACACAGAACCTACATCTAAACTCTTATCTAGTCCTCAATTTGAACACCCTAATTGTTCTCCCACAACCCCTCTATTAACAGCCTCCCCTGAAGCAAGTACTCCCTATACCCTCAACCCATCCCTTCTAAATACCACTGACCAACCACCGACAACTTTTACGATGAGGCTCTTAGAGGAAGACATTGAAGCATTCACTAAGAGACAAAAGAACTCAAATGGAAGCCAAGACACCTATTTTGCTACCTTCCTTCCCTGGCTTGGAGGTGAGCAAATCATCCTTGAAGATAGGCAGATATACAAGCCTCTGGAGGACAAAAAATATTGTGGTGAGTCTTCCAAAACTCAAAATCGCAACTCTGCTTCTTCCCCTAACCCCACTCCTTCTTCCCCAGCTGTTTCCTTTTCTTTTTTCCCTTATATTTCGATGGCTGAGGAGGCGGGTCTTATCATGCCCCTAATGTCCACATGAAAACACTAGGCTGGAGCTGTCGCGACATCTGTAACGCCATGACAATTAGAGCCCTTAAGGCTTAAATAAAGAGGTCTAGACCTAATATCGTGTTTTTAAGTGAAACAAAAGCTAATAAAGTTTGTATGGAGGAAGTTTTAAAATCAATCAGCTTCGTAGAGATGGTAGTAGTTGAAGCAAAGGGCTCCGCTAGAGGAATTTGTGTTGTGTGGAGAGTTGGGTTATCACTCCAAAAGGTTGAGTTTAACAAAAATCTTATTGCAATTAAAGTCTTTGATCTTATTTGCGATTGGATGCTAATTAGGTTCTGTGGGCCTCCCTACCTAGCGAAGAAGAGGAAAGCGTGGGAAAATTTAATGGCTCTAACCGGATCTCATGATGGACTGTGGATGTGCTTGGCAGACTTTAATTTTACAACCAACAACTAAGAAATCTTTGGTCCTAGGAAGGGCAGCTCTTCAGCCACCAACTATCTTAAGGAGCTTATATTTGAGTTTGGGGCAATCGATCTCGGGTATTCAAGAAACAAGTTCACATGGGCAAGATACTAACCTCGAGGATAGCTTTGCTCATAGACTATTTCAATTCGAGGCAGCTTGGATCAGAGATAATAGCTGTAACACAATTGTTAAGAAAGCATGGAATGAAATAACTAATGGGTCGGCAATGGTGAGATTGTGCAAAAAGCAGGCAACCACCAAAAACGCACTTCAAAAGTGGAACAAAGAGGTCTTTAGACGCTGTCAAGAGCAGATCAATAGGCTCTTAAGCAAAATCACTAAAACCCAAAAAAAGGCTAATTCAGTCCAAGATGATAGGGAGGAAGCAAAATTACAATTAGAGCTTGCCGAATGGCTGTACATAAGTGAGATGATATGGAAGAAGAAATCTAAGGAGTTATGGATAAAAGAAGGGGACATGAATACTAAGTTCTTCCATCTATCAACTATAATCCGGCACAGACAAAACAACATAGATGCAATCAAGAATGAGGAATGGACCTGGGTAACGACCTCTAGTCACATTAGGCAGCACTTCCTGCACATATACAAAGACCTTTTTGAAGAGGAGCAAGTCAATTTTCCTAATGATCTCGACAATCTTGTCACCCCATGCATCTCTAAAGAAGAAAATTAGTTGCTGAGTATGGTTCCTACCCCAGAAGATATTAAGTCCACCTTATTCCAAATGCATGATCTTAAGGCACTAGGCCCGGATGGATTCCCAGCACTCTTCTACAAGGAATTTTGGCCTACAGTAGGAGATGCAGTAACGCAAGCAGTTACCTCATTCTTTGAAGTTGGTAGTATGCCTAAAGAGGTGTACAACTCCCTTATTGTCCTAATTCCCAAGAATCCCAACCCCACCTCTACCAACCATTTCTGACGTATCAGTTTGTGCAACGTGGTGTATAAGATCATATCAAAGTTGCTAGTCTCCAAACTGAGGCCACATCTAGATAAAATCGTCTCACCTTGCTAGTCCGCTTTCATCTTGGGCAAATGGATAGCAGAGAACCAATTGGTGGTCCAAGAAATGCTCCACAACTTCAAGGTCAGGAAAGTAAAATCTGGCTTCATGGCTATAAAACTGGACCTACAAAAAGCATATGATAGGGTTAATTGGGGTTTCATTCTAGCCATCCTATCTAGATTGGGCTTCAATGATGGTTTTGCTAAGTGGATAGAAGCATGTATCTATTCGGTCTCTTTGGAAATTCTAGTGAATGGAGGCAAATCCGAACAATTCAAGCCTAGCAGGGGGATTAGGCAAGGAGATCCCCTCTCTTCCTACCTCTTCATTTTAGGACAAGAAATCCTATCTAGAATGCTAGACTGTGAGTTTCACTCTAAGAACATCAGTGGCATCCAAGCTAGCATCAGATGCCCTGCTATCACCCATGTGATGTACGCCGACAATATTGTGCTCTTCTCAAAAGCAACATGCAATGATGTAGCAAACCTCATCAAGAGTATTAATAAATATTGCAGCTGGTCCGGACAATGTGTCAGTAGGAGTAAGTCTGGAGTTTTCTTCTCCAAGATCACAAACGCCAACAGCAAAAGGTCCATTAAGCACCAGTTGCAAATGAAAAGCCTAAAAAAAGAGGCAGTCTACCTTGGAGCCCCCCTCTTTTGATCCAGATCCCCTACCAAAGATTTCAATTTTCTGTTGGATAAGTTAGAAGCTAAGCTTACAGGTTGGAGAAGTAATTGCTTATCTTGGGCAGGTAGAGGAACACTAATAAACTTTGTGGCACAAGCCATCCTAAAGTACACGATGTCCTCATTTACTATTCCCTCCAAAGCATGCGACAATCTGGACTCTCTCACAAGAAGATTCTAGTGGAAACCAAAGGCGTCGGGTGGAAGGTATATAGCTTGGAAGGCATGGGAAAAAATTTTCCACCCAAAATGCATTGGTGGCCTTGGTTTCAAGAAGGCTAAAGAGTTTAATTCGGCCTTGTTGGCAAAGGTTGCCTAGATGATTGCCATTAAGCATAATAACATCTGTATGAATGTTCTGAGAGCGAAATATAAGGTTAGCCAAGATTGGCTATATAAAGAACCCCCTAGAATAGCATCTCCTTGCTGGAGAGAAATAGAGATGCCAGAAAGTTGATTCCAAAGGGCGCGTGTTATCTTATTGGGGATAGGGCTTCCATCAATGTCTGGATGGATTCGTGGGTCCCTTGGATCCAAGGATTCAAACCTGAGCCAAGAGTCCAATCATTTAGCCAAGTCCTTATCATGGTTTCCCAACTCTTCAATCTCGACCTCTACTATTGGAAATCTAGCATCATTCACGAGCTTTTTAATCCTGAGTCGGCATAAGCTATCATATCTATACCACTCCCATCTTACCCCAAGAAAGATACGCTCATGTGGGCGCTCGACTCTAAGGGTATATTCTTAATCAAATCTGCCTATAGAGTGTCAATCGAGCAAGATGAGAGTTCCAATCCATTAGGCTTAACATCGAAGAAGTTATGGAAAGCTAGGCTGCCTGAGCTGGTCAAAATGCTAATATGGACACTAGGCTCTAACGCCCTCCCCACTAAGGATAACCTTATGAAGCAGCTTGCAAACATTGACCCCACATGTATCTTTTGCAAGGAAAAGTTAGAATCTGGGGTGCACCTCTTTTGTAAGTGTCCTATAACAAAAGCCATCGGGTTTTCCTCATGTTGGGGTTTTAGAGTGGACTTTGTTCCCATCAGTGCCATCGATGACCTTGCCAAGCTAATCGTTGAACCACCAGTGTCTATACTCCCAGCCCATGATCATTGGCTCATCACTCTTAAAATGGCTCTCACTATAGATGAAATTTGGTAGCTAAGGAAAAGGATCATCTACTAGGAAGGCCAAGTAGACATCTGCCAATCTGCCCAAGTAGTGCAACAAGAATTCCTTGAATTCTCCAACTTGTTCCTGGACAGCACTCCCAACACTCCTGTGACTCCACCCTCAATGTGGACCCCTTCCCCCTTGGGTTGGATTAAAGTCAACGTGGATGCGGCTCAATTAGGTGCCAAAGCCTCTCTAGCTTTGATAGCTATAGACCATAGAGGAGAAGTGACTGGCGTGTGGGGGCATTGTTAAAGCATAAAGTCTCCTCTCCAAGCTGAGACAGTGGCATTGAAATGGGCTATGGAGACTGCTAAAAGGGAAAAATGGCAGTTGGTCATGATCGAAAGTGATGCTAAAGCTTGTATAGACCCCATCATCAACCTGATGGAAAAATACATGTTTGTATCGCATACAAAACATACGCAGCAGAAAAATTAACGGATCTACTTCATTCGCAATTAATAACATGTACTATGTAAATTTCAGAATTCAAGAATAAGAGAGTGTACCTTGATGCGGTGAAATTCAAAACCAAAGATTATAATCACTTAGGAACACTTTTAATCTTCACTGCAATTTCACTTGATGCCCAAGAAGAGTGGTCTCTCAATCAGTTATATGTGTATGTTCAAGAGAGAATGAAAAAGTGTTTAACACTCACATACATACCATTTCATATTCTTACAAAAATTTTGTATGTTTCTCTCATTATAACTGATTATCTAATTGGGCTAGTCTTTTGGGCCTTTTCAATTGGGTTTTAATATGTGGCTTGGAGTGGGACCAAAAGGAAACTGTTAGGACATATGTGGTTCACATGTTAAGAACATATGTCATACTTTTATGTAATTAGCTAATGCTTTGACAAAACGCACTTTACTTGTATTTGGGTAGATTTAGGATGTGTTAAAATACTTCAAGAAACTGTGTTTCAAGATCAAGTATTGAAGCCTTCAAGTCTGTTCAAGAAAACAAGCTGAAAGTGCAGATCCATTAAAGCTCGACAGCTGCATCTATCGAGCTTCAGTAAGCTGTTTCAGCCTCGTGTCTCGACACCTGCTCGACAGCTACTCAACAACTTCTATCTATTGAGGTTTATAAAAATCAGAACTCTGATCTGATTTCTTGGGATCCGTGAATATGTCTTTGGACTTTCTTTTCTCCTAACCCTAGACATATAAAAGGATTGTTTTAAGAGCCGTAAAAGATTTCACAAGTTGCACAAGCATTGAGCAAACTCTGTTTAAGCAAATTGTGACCGAAGACGAAGTTCTTAACTAGTTTATCTCTTCTGGAGAAGTTGCTGTGTATGTGCACCTTTGGGTTTGTGACCAAGCATCTTCTTGATCTTCATCATGTGTATGAACTGAAGAACTTTGCAGCCAACCCTTATTACTAGTTGGTGATTGAAGTCGCGTACTGGGATCCGCGCATCTAGTTAGTCACATACTTGGGAGCCGTGCATCAAAAGGGGAAACTGTCATTACAGAACAAGTCAATTGGGTATTGGGGTAAGGGTTCAACTGTAGATTGGTAAGGTACTTGGGATTCCTTTACTTGTAACCGCTTGTTTTGATAATAGTGGAGTTTCGGGAGTGGTGACTTGAAAATCACCCGGTGGGGTTTTTGCCGTTAGGGTTTTCCCCATTCGTGAACAAATCACCGTGTTATTTATCTTTCGCTACTTATTTAGTTTATTGGTGATTTGTTTGTGCTGCCACGCAATTGCATGTTAATTGAACCTAATTAATTCACTTGGCTAATTAATTGGTTAATTAATCACAATGGGTCAATTCGTTTGTGGCCTATCAGGAACAAATAAGACACTAGCTCCAATGGATCTTGGGCTTTCCTGTCAACTCTTGACAAGTCCAAAATTATCATTAATTATATTTAATATCATTATATAAATATAATTGCACTCTAGGTCTTATTAATAAATTATATCCCAAGACTTTATTATATATGCAACCCTTTCATAAAATATTCGTAGTAATACAAAGTCATGAATGTAAACTGCCACTTTGTAAATTACTATATCTTAATCATTGAGTACCAAGTTTAATCCTTTTAAGTTATTCATCATATATTTATGAAATCCAATTTCATAAATATATACTTTAGTAATTCCTTACTAAAGTGATTAGGCCTAACTCTCTGAATAACTGAACTTATTAAACTTATCTTAAAGGAATATTTTATATCTCTGTTAAGAGACAATGAATTCCATCTTGAGAATATATGTTCCATCAACATTAAATGTGGCTGCCCAACATACTGAGATTTTGACCGTTACTTTAGATCTTACTCCTGATATATCAAAGCAACCTATACTTCATGATCAGGTCCATTATTCTCTCAGGATTAATAGTTCATGTAAATAGAAGTCGTGAGATTTATTATTCATTTGACAGTCGTTAGGAGAATAATAAATCTCATAGTGGTCTAGTTCAATATGTTTTAACTCTTAAAACATATCAACATATCAACTAGAAGTCTCCACTTCTATGATCAAGACAAATCATCTTAGTTGATATATAGTCTTCACAGATAAAATGCCCAATTTCATCATCGACTACGAACTAAAATTCTGAGTTTACAAAGAACTTGTGACTTATATCTTCTGTGACTAATTCACATAAATCACATACTATGCATCTTATGGACCATATAATAATGTTCGAAAATTCATGTTACCAATATTTCATATAATAATAAAACAAATTTATTAATCACAACATTAAGTCATACATAATGTCATACATAACATCATACAATAGGATTTAAGGGCACTAATCCTAACACAACCTTACCAGCCGCCTTGCTTGGTCCATAAGCACATACATAAGCAATATTCAACACTTCTCAGCTTGCTTCAATACCATCCTCTTCTTTTGGGTTAGAAGAAACTACAATTCTGCAGCCCATTCTATTGCCAAATTTGCTGTTAGTTCTAATAGGTCTTTCTTTTTCAATAACGATAATCTTCCACGTGCTTTAGAGCTGGTTTGTAAGGAAGATTACCCTATTTGTAATTCCTTTTCTGTTTAATGGAAATTGCAGCTTATTAAAAAAAAAAAAAGTTAGAGTAAAAGCAATTAAGTCGTAATTTAAAATTGAGGGTCTGAACAAGTATTAGTGTTTTCACACTAATTGAGCTTTCATTTGGTATCAGAGCAGGTATACTTGTTTTGGTTTAATTACCTAAGTGTGATCCTTAACCCCTTGTGTTTATTACCATGGATAGTACTTTGTATGCTTCTATGTAGGGGTGTCAATTCGGGTTAGCGTGTTGGGTTCGTGTTGTGTCGAGGTAGGAGTATTCAACTAAATGGCTTAACCCTAACTCGACCCATTTAATAATTGTGTCATGATCCTTCAACCCTAATCCGACTTGTTAATATAGCAGGTTGACTTGACCTAACCCATTTGACACGCTTAATAAACGAGTCGTGTTGGATTGATACGAATGTAACACAACCCATTTCAACCTACATAATATTAAATATAGCATCCATCTAGAAATAATTTTTTTTTTTACATCCCAAAAGTAGTGCATACACTTCAAGTCTTCAACTCACATTCAAAATAATATAGTTCAACAAAAATATAACATTCATTTAGAAATAAGTTGTTTACACTCCAAAAGAAGTGCATTACACTTCAACCCAAATTCAAAATAACATAGTTTAACAAAAATAAAATAACATAATTCAACAAAAATATAATATCCTTGGAACTTGCCAAATGCTAAGTATCAATATTGAAAGAATTGAAGCAAACAATGGACTAAAGTTTATAGAATAAAAACATTATTTAGAAAAAATTACTGCAGAATTTTGAAACACCAAGAAAACGGTTTTCTCAGTAAACACATGAGAGAGAGAGAGAGAGCAATAACCGGTTTGAGACTTTAAGTTTGAGAATTGGGCATGAGATTATAAGATTGTAGAGTGAGTAGTACGACTGAAATAAAAAAATAAAATTAGATATTTATAAGAAGGTTTATAGATTTAGGGTTTAGAGATCTAGGGTTTGTAAATTTTCAATTTCCAATTATATCCCTTATAAGTTTTTGTAATTACTAACTTTTCTTTTTAAATTTAAAATATATGTTGGATATAAAAGGTATTTGACAACTCTAAAATAAAGTGAATATTTATTTTTTGTACGAGTTAAACAGGTTGTGTTAAGTGAGTCATTTTGAGTTGACACAAATAAATTGGCGTGTCAAACGTGTCTATTGCGAGTTACACAGGTTGACCCGTTTCTTTTCGTGTTGTTTTTGGGTCGACCTGTTTATGACCTAAACCCATTAAAGCCCAACCCTAACCTGCAAAAACTCGTGTCGGGTTTGTGTCGTGTTCGCGGGTTGGGTCGAACATTGACACCCTTACTTTTATGGATGTTTTGGATGATGTTGATTGTAACATGCCATGTGTTTGTGAAAATGGCTCTATGAGTGTTTATCATCATGCTAGTGATGACATGTTACATGACTCTTTAGGTGTTGTTAAAATTCCAAAGGTCAAACTCTTGAAGAAAAAGTTTAAGAATTTTCATGAGAATTTAAGCAAGTTCACTAGTGAAAAGGATGATTTGATTGCTAAGCTTAATGAATCCAATAAATTGGTTAAGAAATATAAGAAACTTGCTGAAAATTCCTTTGAAAAGATGAAAGAGTTTGAATGTTTAAATGTAGACTTGGATGCTAAACTTGTTTTGTCTAACAAACTCGTTGATGATCTTCAATGTGAAAATGAATCTCTTTGGATATAGGCTAAGTGTTTGATTGCTAAACCTATTGCCAAAAAGGAAGAAAATATTTGTTGCAATCATGTTGTGTTGTCTGATTTTGTGCCTATTGTGAGTTCTACCTCTAAAGACAAATCGGTGTACATTCCTCCACACAAAAGAAACCAAAAAGTGGAGAGAAAGGCTCTTAAGCCTAAGCCTTCGTTTAGGCGTCATCCTAGGGATTTAAATGGATCTAAGTTTGTTCCTACTTGCCACAACTGTGGTGTGATCGGTCACATAAAACCTCAATGTTCCATGTTAAAGAGAGAACAAAACCATGTTGCTAGTGTTGGAAAATAAACTGGTTTTTGTATCTCATACAAAAACACACGCAGCGGAAGCAATAAAACAAAAACGGATCTACTTCAAATCATGAATGATAAACATGTAACCATGAATTAAAGAACAAAGAAAATGAAGCGTACCTTGGTGTGGTGAAATTCAAAACCTTGAAGATCAAACATTCTTGGGAAGACTTTTAATCTTCACTCCAATTCCATATGATGCCCAAGATG
This sequence comes from Quercus glauca, assembly GCA_023736055.1. Lineage (NCBI taxonomy): Eukaryota > Viridiplantae > Streptophyta > Magnoliopsida > Fagales > Fagaceae > Quercus > Quercus glauca. The sequence continues at coordinate 85,475,758 of CM043316.1, read as the reverse complement.
TGTGGTCTCTCAATTGGTAACCAAAAGGGATTTTGAGAGTGACAAAACTCACATATTTTTCATTTCACAATGATGTTACTCTCTTAAAATATTCTGAACGTTTTTCCCTTTTGTATCTAACCAATTATCTAATTGGGCTGGCCTTTGGGCCTTTCCAATTGGGCTTAAGTTTGTGGCTTGGAGTGGGACCAAAAGGGACCAATAAGACACTAGCTCCAATGGGCCTTGGGCTTTTCTGTCAACTCTTGACAAGTCCAAAGTTACCATTAACTATATTTAATACCACTATATAAATATAGTTGCACTCTAGGCTTTATCAATAAATTATATCCCAATACTTTATTGTACATGCAACCCCTTCATTAAAATATTCGTAGTAATACAAAGTCATGAAAAGTTGACTGTCACTTTGTAGATTACTACATCTTAATCCTTGAGTACCCAGTTTAATCCTTTATGTTATTCAATATATATTTATGAAATCCAATTTCACAAATATATATACTTTAGTAACTTATTACTAAAGTGGTCGGGCCCGACACTCTGAATAACCAAACCCATTAAACTTATCTCAAGGGAATATTTTATATCTCCGTTAAGAGATTATGAATTCCATCTTGAGAATATATGTTCCATCAACATTAAATGCGGTTGCCCAACATACTGAGGTTTTGACCGTTCTAATAGATCTCACTCCTGATATATCAAAGCAACCTACATCTCATGATCAGGTCCATTATTCTCTCAGGATTTAGAGTTGATGTAAATAGAAGTCGTGAGATTTATTATTCATTTGACAGTCATTTGGAGAATAATAAATCTCACAGCGGTCCAGTTCAATATGTCTTAACTCTTAAAACATATCAACATACCAACTAGAAATCTCCATTTCCATGATCAAGACAAATCATCGTAGTTGATATGTTATAGTCTTCGCAGATGAAATGTCCAATTTCATCACCGACTACGAACTAAAACTATGAGTTTACAAAGAACTTGTGATTTATATCTTTCTGTGACTTTTCACATAAATCACATACTATGCATCTCATGGACTAAGATAATGTCCCAATAGTTCATAAATAGTCTCATATGATTAAACAATTTAATTATTTAAGACATGCCAATAAATTGGATTTTAGGGCACAAACCCTAACAGCTAGATCCCTCCCTAAAAAGCCTAGTGGACCTAAACATATTGTTTGTCACCATTGTGATGCCTTTGGTCATCTAAGACCTCATTGCCCAAAGTTTCAAGCTCTTAAAAGAATCAAAAGAAAAGAGAAACTTAAGTTTCATGGAAGTTGTGCTTTGCAAGCTAAACTAAATTTGATTGAAAGTGGTAAGTTGTTGAAACATGTGGTTAATGCTCTAACCTCCTTGTCTATGTGCATCTCTAGTTCTCATTCTTCCAACCCTCGTCTCACTTCTCATGAGACACTCATTCCAAACAATCGTTCCGTTTGGATGAGGAAGGGTTCCTATGGTTGAGCTTATGCTTTTTTGGTCCTTGATCTAATTCTTTCGATCTTTGTAGGACTCTTCAAGCATTAGATGCTATTTCCTCATGTATTTATTTATATGTGTTGTTTTTATTTGATCTTACTTTTATGCTTTTGTTTTGTGTGTGTAAAAATCCAAAAACACATAAAACGTGGAAAATTCATAAAGTTTGATCATATATGTTTGAGCACATATCACATGTGAGTTTGGCCTAGTACCTCCGTACTAATGGCGTAGTGCTTTTACGAGCTTAGATTGTTATGCATACACATTTTTAAGTGTAAGCGAAATTTAGAAATCTATGTTTGATTATTGTAAATAGATCTTCAAGCTTGTCATGAATGATTAGTTAATAGTCTTGTTTAATCTTGACACATGTGTAGATTTGATCCTATATATCTCCTCACATTTTATTTTTAATGTAAAAAATCTCTTCACGCGTCAATCTCTAAAAAGAGAAAGAGTTGAAAAAGTCTTGCTTCGAAAACTAGTTTGATTAGGAAAAGGTGGAGCAAAATGTATTCAAAATGTATGATGCCAAAGCCAAAGACTTATTCCTCAAAGAAATATAAAAAATTTCATGGCATCTGTACGTTTTTAGACCCCTTAAAACACAAGTTGTTTAACCTAATATTAAGTCAAGTTGATTAACAAGTTCATTAATAAGATCTATATTAAACACATTCAAATCATATCATGTGAACAATGTGGAAAAGTAAATAACACAACGATATGATAACTTAGGAAAATCAAACCAGTAAAAAACTTGGGGAGGATTTAACCTAGTTATCCTCAAGGTAAAACAGATCCACTATGAAAGAATTGAAATTAGAGATCCTCTTGAATTCCTCCATAGAAACAACACTAAAAATAGCATTCATAGCTTTGCTATTAAAAGTGGCTGCTTCTTTCTGAGAAGTTTGCCACTCACTTACAAGAGTAGTCGGCTTCTCTCATTCGTATTCCACGAAATTCCAAACTCTTTCATCAATAGATTTCAGGAATGCTTTCATCCTTACTTTCTAATAGGCATAATTGTTCCTATCAAAGTGAGGTGAGATCACAAGAGAGTGATTGTGTTCCATGACAACAGGGGTCAAGGATCAACTCTTAGATCAAATTATCTAAATACTAGAGTTAACCTGCTCTGATACCACTTGTACGTTTTTAGACCCCTTAAAACACAAGTTGTTTAACCTAATATTAAGTCAAGTTGATTAACAAGTTCATTAATAAGATCTAGGTTAAACACATTTAAATCATTTCATGTGAACAATGCGGAAAAGTAAATAACACAATGATATGATAACCCAGGAAAACTAAACTGGTAAAAAACCTGGGAAGAATTTAACCTAGCTATCCTCAAAGTAAAACAGATCCACTATGAAAGAATTGAAGTTTTACAATAAGACTTAGACCACTAACATCTTATTGCTACCTCATGTTGAAAACTTACTACCACGACCACATGACAGCTCCGAGTCCACAAACTACTTCTTTCTTAATCCACAGCAACCACAAGTTCTCCTACTTGTGTTTTTCTTTAAGCTCTTGAAATAGCAACTGAAGAGATCATCAAGTTTTCGACATTAATCTTGATCTTGATAACCCTAAGTGTGTATGAAGGTAAACACCTCTAAATCTCACAGAAGATTCACACACACAACATATCAACAACCTTTAAAACGTGGCTAGGATTTTTCCTTTTATATTTAAAGCAAAACATAAAGCCCTACACATTATATGGGTGAGTTGGAAATTCTGCAAAAAAAAAAAAAAAAAAAAAAAAAAAAAAAAAAAAAAAAAAAAAAAAAAACTGCACGAGCTTCGATCGATCGATCGAGCCCTGCAGATTTACACCAATAAATCCTGTAGTACATTTGATTCTAACTTTGCAAATAAACACACTTGGAGCAGCCTAAATCTAGACTCTAAGCTTTGATCATTGTTTGCCAACATTATACATTGAAGTTCTAATACATTTAGATCCTAAACTCTTATAACCTAACAACATTGTTGCTCAAAAATTAAGTTGTATTGATCAAAAAGTATGAAAAATGAAAGTCAAATGAAAAGCTTTCTATCAATGTAAACACTTTGGTGGGGGGTTATATATGTTCATTTCTACTAGTGAGATAGGTCACTTGACTTCATGCTAGTTGTGTATGACTTGACTAAATTGATCATTGAAGCTTCATACTAGACTATGGACTAGTTCAGACTTGATTCACACACACAACACACAACACACAAGTCAATGTTTAATGAATGTCTATTTCATTTGTGTGATTGTACGTGTTCAAATGTGATGTGCGTGTGCTCAACCATATGTGGATTAAACCAAAAAGATTTTTGATCATTTTATTTGTATTTGGAAGTGTTTTGTATCACTCTTTGTTTTTAAGTGTTGTACTTACTTTGTTTTTCAATGTTTCATGCTTATTTTTGTGTTGAAAAATAGGGGTCAGAGTCTTTCGCGAGTCGTTCACGACTTGGTTGTAAGTCGCAAAGCTAAAAAATGCATTTTTGGCACTTTTAGTCATCAGGCAGTGAGTTTCCCAAGTAGCTCCCGAGTAGCTCGCGAGTAACTCGCGAGTTAGCTGCTCGCGAAATGCCCAGATTAGCTATTTTATGGGTATTTCGTGAGTTTTTGGTCCAAACTCCTCATTTGACTCTATTATGACTTAATCTTCTCCAAACCCTCTTTTTCAAAGCTTCTACATCAAAACCCAACTCATTTCAGGTGTTTTACATTCCATAAACATATTTAAGGTAATCTTTAGCACTTTTAATTGTTTTTAATCCTCAGATTATAATTTTAGGGGGTTTTATGTTCATAGTTGGGATTTTCTCAAATGGGGGTTGGAAAACTTAATTTTTGTCAATCTTTTTGATTGGTTTTTGTTTTAAATGTCTATTTGCTGATGTTGGCCCCTTGTGTCAAAAATGAATTGTATTAAGGGTAGATTTTCACATGTTCATGCATTGCAATATTTAGTTGTTCATAGTGTGCACGCTAGGTGTTTGATAAAATGTCTCTATGGTATTTTTTTTATTCTTTTGGACTCTGATGAGTGCTAATCTTTAGGGTTTTTCATGTTTCCTCATTAGGAACATGTTTGGTTTATTGGTTGTGTATTTTACATACCTTGCCCCACATGTGCATTTCTTATGCTTTGTTCATGCATTGCACATAGCCAACTTTTGCACACACCTTTGCTACCCTTGTCATGCTTTGGTCTATATCTTGTCTCCTTATCCTTAGCATGTCATGTTTACTTTATGCTTTGTAGCATTGTGTTTTTAAGATGTTTTATCTTTTGTTTGAACTTCATTTTCTCATTCATCTTGCACCTTTCATACATCTCTACCCTTGTTCATATGTTCTTTTCTTTCCCTTATTCGTCTTGATTCATTTGTCTATTCATGACAAAAAGGGGGAGAGTATACTAGAGAGTATACTGGAGTGTATTGTCATTTCTATATGACTCTGTGTACATTCTCAGGGAGAGAGATTTTATTTCATGTGCACATTCTTAGGGGGAGAAATTCCATAGGGGAGATGCATATACAAAGGGGGAGAAGACATTTCTTTTAATGAGAAAACTTTCTTTTGTTTATTTTTCTTTATGTTTGTTTTCTTGTTTCTTTATGGTGCTTTGAGTTATGCTTTGTATCTACGTTTTGTTGTTCTCATCACATCGTGTTTATATGTTGGACATGCATACATCCTTATACTATTGTGCTTTATTGGTTGCATGTTCAGATGATCATTTGCTTTGTTATGTGATCATTGTAGTCATTTCCATATGACTGTTTTGTGTTTGATCTAGTTGCTCAAATGTTTCACATCATGTTTACTTGATTGCATTTTTCTTGTTACTTTATACTTGTCCTTTATTACTTGCTTTACCTTGAGGGTCTAACGTGTTTTGTGCAAGTGTTTCAGGATATAGGTATTTGGTTCCTAGTTCATCACAAGTTTTAGATTTAGGTGTGAGTGAGTTTTGCCATTGTTTCCAAACTCACATTTAAGTTTAGAGTCTGTTACAGGGTGTTTTTGTCACGGAATAGCCAAAAGGGGAAATTTTAAAGTTTTGATTTACAACTATGTTTTATGTTGGCTTTATTCCATGACAAAAAGTGTTTGTAATTGCAATAAATTATTTCATTGTATTTTGTGGGATTTTATTATATTGGGTTTAGTATTAAGTTGGTGAAGAATCAAGCATGCAATGAAGATCAGTGCAATTTTGTGACTAGATCGCAAGAAGCTTACGAGTAAAGAAACCCACGAAAAGGCCACGTGAGAAGCATATGCTGGAAGCTGAAGAGTCAAGTGCCAGGCTGTATTTTGCAAGTACTTCGCAAGAAAGGCCGTCTCGCGAGGTACCCGTGAAACTCTCTACTTGGAGGATTTTAAGTGTGACTCTTATACCCTTCACCCATACTATATATACCCTCATTACCGACAAAAGTAAAGGAGTCTATTTAGAGAAAAAGACCCTAGAGAAGTTTCTACAACAGACATACCTTTTAGAAAGAGAGATACTCATCCTTTAGTGAGAAATCATTGTAGTATTTTCTCCGAGGAGATTTGTATCCAAACACAACCTACACCTATTCAGACTCACTACAAAAAAAATGCCTATTAGCGACCAAAAATTTGTGACAGACCCAAAAAGCCCTCTCAAAAAATCTTATTTGTGATGGCAAAATAAATCCGTCACAAATACTTGGTAAAATGTGAAATATTTGTGACCAACAAAAAAAGATGTCGCTATTATCTGTTATAGCCGTCAGAAATGCTAATATTTTGGAGGGAGATTTTCCCTCCATATTATTTGTGAGGGACAATAAAAAATATCTCGCAAAAAGTGTATTATTTGTGACGGTTAAAAAAATGCTGTTACTAATACTAAATTATTTGTGAGGGCTAGGATCGACCTTCACAAATAATCATTAAAATGTAAAAAATTTTGGAGGGAAATGTTCCCACCAAATTATTTCCGAGGGACAATAAAAATTCCTTGCAAAAAGTTTATTTTTTGTGTGAGTTAAAATATACCCTCACTAATACTAAATTATTTGCGAGGGCGATAATTAGCCTTCGCAAATAATCATGAAAATATTAGTTATTCTAAAATTCAAAGAAAAAAAAAAATACATAAACATATAGCACTTTGTATTCTTTAGATGAACCTTTTGTTTACAGCCTAAAAAAAATGTCTTTTATATACATCCTATATATGAAAGGTCTGTCCTTATTTTCTAATAAATTTTACCCATAAAAAAATGATAGCACTTTCAACTTCAAAATGGTAGCTTGAAATTCAAAAATAGCAACCTTTTGTACTCTCTCTCTTTCTCAAAAGTGAATAAAATTTTCTTCCCATCAAGGAAAGCGAGCTTGTCCAATTGAAATATAAGCCAATCACAATACAAACATTATCAAATAAGTCAACTCTCTTTTTTTTTTCTTTTTTTTTTTTTTCCCTTTTGAGCTAAAAAGGATAGAAATGCTTTATTAGAAACAAAGAAGAATTACATTAAATAGTCCTTTTAACACGGAAGCATGAAGAAATTTTTAGCAATTACAAACAAACAACCTGTGTTTCCTTCCCATTTTGTGGAAAATGCTTATTAGGTAGATGTCTAACATCAGATTTGTCCTACAAATATATTTTTATTTATGTTGTGCCCTGGACAAGACTACAAGAAAAATGCCCATTTGCGACCAAGAATTTTTTACGGACCCAAAAAGCCCTCTAAAAAAATCTTATTTGTGATGGCAAAATAAAGTTCTCGCAAATACTTGGTAAAATGTGAAATATTTGTGACCAACAAAAAAAGCTGTCGCAATTATGTGTTATAGTTGTCACAAATTCTAATATTTTGGAGGGAAATTTTCCCTCCATATTATTTTCGAGGGACAATTAAAAATCTCTCGCAAAAAGTGTATTATTTGTCACGGTTAAAAAAAAATACCGTCACTAATATTAAATTATTTGCGAGGGCTAGGATCGACCTTCACAAATAATCATTAAAATGTTAAAATTTTTGGAGGGAAATGTTCCCACCAAATTATTTCCGAGGGACAATAAAAATCTCTTGCAAAAAGTTTATTTTTTGTGTGGGTTAAAAATATGCTCTTACTAATACCAAATTATTTTGCGAGGGCCACGATTGACCTTCGCAAAAAATCATTAAAATATTAATTTTTTTTTGGAGAGAAAAGTTATTCTAAAATTCAAAGAAAAATAAAAAGAAACTTATAAACATATAACACTTTGTATTCTTTAGATGAACCTTTTGTTTACAATCTAAAAAAAAACTTTTATATACATCCTATATAAGAAAGGTCTGTTCTTATTTTCTAAACAATTGTACCCATAAAAAAAATGATAGCACTTTCAACTTCAAAATGGTAGCCTAAAATTCAAGAAGTTTGGCCTTTTGTACTCTCTCTCAAAAGTGAATAAAAATTTCTTCCAATTAAAATAATGCATAAAAGATGAGTTTATAGATCAAATAGTAAATTACATCCAATTGGCATAAAAATTGGTATGCATGTTAAGAACATATAGAACATATAATTCAATGGTTGGATTTTCAAAATATGAATTCAATAATAAGTTATTGGGTGATGTATCATTTTTTAGAGTTACATCATGTGTAACTTGAACGCAAACTCTATATTTCTTAATTCGATGTGAATTTTGACAAATCCACTATTAGATTACATTATCTTCATATATTTTTCATACTTATAAAATTTCAAGGTGATCAAATATTAATTGACATGTCATCAATCATATGTTTAAATTCAAGCTTTTATAGTTTAAAATAATGCATAAAAGATGAGTTTATAGATTAAATGCTAAATTACATCTGATTGACATGAAAATTGGCATTCATGTTAAGAACATATAAAGCATGAAATCTAACAGTTGGATTTTCAAAATATGAATTCAATAATAAGTTATTGGGTGGTATAACATTTTTTAAAATTACGTCATGTGTAACTTGAACCCAATCCTATATTTCTTAATTCGATGTGAATTTTGACAAATCTACTGTAAGATTACATTATCTTCATATATTTTTCATGCTTACAAAATTTCAAGGTAATTAAAGATTAATAGTCATATCATCAATCAATTGTCTAGATTCAAGTTTTAGTAGTTTTAAATAATGCATAAAATATGAGTTTATAGATCCAATGGTAAATTACATCTGATTAGCATGAAAATTGGCATGTATATTAAGACCATATATAACATGTAATCCAACGGTTGGATTTTCAAAATATGAATTCAATAATAAGTTATTGGGTGGTGTAACATTTTTTAGAGTTACGTCATGTGTAACTCGAACCCAACCCTATATTTCTTAATTCGATATGAATTTTGACAAATTTACTGTTAGATTATATTATCTTCATATATTTTTCATGTTTACAAATTTCAAGGTGATCAAAGATTAATAGCCACGTCATCAATCAATTGTCTAAATTCAAGTTTTTGTAGTTTAAAATAATTCTTAAAAGATGAGTTTAAATATAAAATGGTAAATTACATCCGATTGGCAATGAAATTGGCATACATGTTAAGAACATATAGAACATGTAATCCAACAGTTGGATTTTTAAAATATGAATTCAATAATAAGTTATTGGGTGGTGTAACATTTTTTAGAGTTACATCAAGTGTAACTTGAACCCAACCCTATATTTCTTAATTCAATGTGAATTCTGACCATCCAATTGGTCTCAAATTTTACCAACACCAATATATCACCATACTCTTCAATCCTAATGATTAAGATTTGAATATGAATTTCACCAAGTCTAGTACTATCGGGACCATCTATTAAGTTTGATTGGGTTTAACCAACTTTGACTAAATTTTGACCATGCATTTCTCTAAATCTAACTGTTTAATTGTGACCATAATTTACCAAAATGAACATTTCATTACACTTTTCAAATCCAACGGTTAGATTTCAAATCTAAGAATGGCACGTGATGGACATATGTTGTGTACCTATATGGCTACATATATTCTCTCAATCTGACCATCAATTGGTCTCAAATTTTACCAACATCAATATATCACCATACTCTTCAATCCTAATGATCAAGATTTGAAAATGAATTTCACAAAGTCCAATGGTTTCGGGACCATCTATTAAGTTTGATTAAGTTTGACCAACTTTGACTAAATTTTGACCATGCATTTCTCTAAATTCAATCGTTTGATTGTGACCATAATTTACTAGAATTAACATTTCATTATACTCTTCAAATCTAACGATTAGATTTCAAATCTAAGTATGACGCATGATAGACGTGTGTTGTGTACTTGTATGGTTATGTTTACTTAATCTGACTATCCAATTGTTCTCAAATTTCACCAACACCAGTATGTCACCATACTCTTCAATCCTATTGATCAAGATTTGAATATGAATTTCACCAAGTCCAGTGGTCTCGAGACCATCTATTAAGTTTGACCGAGTTTGACTAAACTTTGACTGCACATTTCCCTAAATCCAACCGTTTGATTGCTATTGATCTAAGAATATGAGTTATATTTTGGGAAGAATACAAAGAACATAAACATGTTCTTCCAAAAAATTAATAATAATGAAAGGAATAAAAAAATTAATTTAATTATCTTATTTTATTTTTAAAAATTTTAGAAATTGAATTTTTTATTTTTATTTTTATGTGATTCATTATTTATTTAAATGTTAACGTGAAATTTTTACTAGGCTATAGCAATATTTTTATAACCCGTTGCAATAGTTATTAGGCAAAACATTTTTTTTATCCTAAAAGTTAAATTTTCCCAATATTTTTTTTATCCTTCACACAAAATTTCTCAGACGCATAAACTTTTTTTTTCCAAAATTTTCATTCGAAGCTCTTGCTCTGTTGACTTGTACATCACCATGGCCTTTAGATCCCTCAATTTGTACTCCCTAAAATTCATTATTTTATTACTTAAGCTTTATTATTTTTATTATTAAAGAAAACTCTAATTATATAGCCTTATCAAAAAAAAAAAAAAAAAAAAATTCTATAGGACAAGCTCTCCCCCTAGTTTTTTTTTTCTTCTCGCAAAAATTTTCCCCCAATTTTTCATTTCCCACTTTTTTCCTTTTTTTTTTTTTTTTCTTCTTTTGTTCATTCAGCGTGTTTCTTTTCCTTCTTTCTTTTCATTTCCCACTTCTCTCTCACCCTCACACCTCTTCTCTCCCCTCACGCAGCCACCCCTAGCCACCAATCTTCTCTCTCTCCCATCACGCCGGAGTCACAATCCCCAGCCACCACTGACTTGTAAAGCCCCTCACAGCCTAATCGATTTCAGGTTGTTCAGGTAAGCTGAAAAACAGCGTTGTCATCTTCTCTGAAACATACCCTAATACTTTTCATTTCAACTTTTATATATTCTCATCATCATTATCAACTATCAATTACCGTAGATTTATTATGTTGTTCTTTTATTTTATTTTTTTCTTATTCTTATCAATGCCATAACATACAGAGTTTAACAATATTATCTTTTTTTGTTTGATGTTTCGAGTGCCCACATGTTGTTTATCAAACAACACTGGAAGCCATCATTCCTCTACAGGAAATAGTTTTTCAGGTTTAAAACCGGACAGGTTTTTATTGCTGTGGGTATTTACTGCAAATCTGTAGCATCAATTGCTTTCATTTCTCTTCTTCTTCTTCCTTTTTTTGTTAATTTAATATGTGTGTATATATATATATATATATATATATATTCTCTCAAATGTACTTATCAAAAAAAAAAAAAATCTCAAATGAGGGAGAAGTTCCAAAATTTCAAGTTGATTCTAGCATTGCAATAGTTTTTGGTGGTTTAGTTTTGCAGTAGTTGTCATTTCTGCATATAGCATAATTTCTCTTGTAAGTGGCAATCAATGAGAGCTTTTCATAAACAAATGTATGGGGGAGCCACCTCATCCATTGCTTAATATGACATAGTATTTTGGATCAACTTAAAAAAAAAAAAAAAATCATAGGTCTACGTATGTGGTTCTATAAAAAAAAAGGAGGCGACTTCTGCAAAAAAGGTTACAGAAGTGCAAAATCATCACTTGTAATTTATTAATGGTTAAGTAATTACCTTTATTTTAGATTAGTTATAACCCGATGCTTTTCTAGGTGGAATATTATGGAAGTCCAGTTAGCTTGAAGAGCATAGCTCAAATCAGTACTCCCGATGCAAGTTCTCTCTTGGTTTAGCCATATGACAAATCCAGGTATTCTATAAACTAAAGGACATAAAATGGTTGTTGAGGAAGATCGAAACATTCTCCATTTAATTTTATGTGATAAATACATGTATACTAGTAAGTAAGAACTAAGACTAAAATTTTCTCTGATTCTCGTAAATTAATATGCTAGTGAATCTTCCATAAATTTTTGACAACCAAAGGTGATCTAATTGTCCAATTATTTTGAGTTATAGAGCATTGACATCTTGCATTGTAGGACTGGCCCATGGAATCTTTCATATGATCTCTCTTTGACAATCTATTTTACTTTTTGATATGTTATGTTTGTCAGCTTAAAGGCTATAGAGAAGGCCATAGTGGGCTCTGATCTTGGTATGACTCCAAACAATGATGGAGAAGTGATAAGATTGACTCTCACTTAACTTACATCAGAAAGGAGGAAGGTATAGTCTGTTGGCTTTGATCCCTTTGCATGTAATTCAATGTCTTTTTATGCCATAGGCCCATAAGTCTATTTTCTATATCCAATTAATATGAAATCTCAGCTGAAATATTACTTTTACCTCTTTGTTCTTCTGATTTTTCCTAGATATTGGTGCTATACTGCAGTCAATTCATTCTATCATGTGTTGCTCCTTGGAGCTCAATATCCTTACTGTCTCACCTGCATGACATTTTTGCATCTAACATATAATGTTCTCTCTGCATGTACATTAACTTCAAGTACCATGCTTTGAAATGAGTTAGATGATTGAATTATATTTAGACTTTCTGTACTTTGTCATGAGTCATGACTTGAGCTTTATGTTAATTGTTTGGAATTAATCACATGAGGCTTGCTCTACTGTTCTGCTTCAAAGGTTTAGTTCTTCTAAAACTTTTCTCTGTTTAGCACTTGTTTTGTGATATGTTTATGTATCCTTAATAATTATTTTATAATGAATTTACATGCAAAAAATGCTTTATATTCTTGAAAATAGTGGTGGTTAGTAGTAATTGATGAAAGAAATTCTACTTTATGTAATTTGATATAAATGAAAAAATATATATATATATATATATATATAGACATATTTCTTTTTGAAGATGTACACTATGCAGTGAAGTTCCACTTTTTTTTTTTCTTTTCTTTTTATTAATTTATTTTATTTTAATCATTGCAGGAATTCTTAAAAATATTAGCTAAACTGGCTGAAGAAGGGAAGGTACAGTGGAATTATCTCTGGACAATTTAAAACAAATACCTGCCATTGTTTTTAGTAAATTCATTAGTATTAAAATTGGGCTTAGGTGGATATGCGGAGCATTGTCAGAACAAGTCAGATCTCATGAAATGGCTCTAATTCATGTTTATATTGTTCCCCTTCTTCTGCCTTCTCCTCCTGTCTTCACTTGCTTGAAACTTTTTTTTTTTTTTTTTTGGGATAAGTAATGAAAAATATGTTAAAAATGCAAAAAGAGTGTCACCTAAGTGACACTATTTTTTGGGGTTGAGAAGTCAGACATAATTGGCCTGTAACATTTTTTTTGGGTTTGTAACTTTCTTGAAACACATGGGAATTCATCCAATGTCTGTATTTGACATGGCACTGTACACTTTTCCAAAGTGCACATATTCTAAAAATATATGTTTATTAATCTTTGGTTATAGACCAATACATAGGCTATGTTAAAGTCACTAAATTTGTCCTTTTGAATACCCCCTTCCCCTAAAATGTTTATAGGTGGTATTGAGGAACATAAGAAGATAAGAAGAGATGCTTTAAAAGCCTGCGAAAAACTTGAGAGAAAGTTTGAATCCCTTAATCCCCTGCCCTGCTTTTTTCACACTCTCCAATAATTGCTTTTTTGAGTCCAACCCCCACTCTCTTCTTTAAAAGTCCTTTGCTTTGCTTTACTTTTCATGCAGGAGAAAAAGCTCTCTGAAGACATTGCGAAGGACTTGTCAAGTGATATGCAGGGAACTTGATGCTTTTGAAACTTCACAAACATGGGATCAACTGTATGGAGCTTCCCCTCATTTAGCATACACAGGGACCTGATCTAGATAGGCTTTCTTTTGTATTAAATAGTAAGATCACATGCTTTTTGTATGGAGCTTCCCCTCATTCAAAGAAAGACTAGTATAGATCTTGTCATAATTCTAGTTATTTAAGTTTAAAACAAGGTTTAATTTCAGGATTTTTTTTGTATGTTCTATATTTTAAAGTTTGAACTTATATGAATTTTTATCTTTCAATTGATCAATTTTTAGTAATTATTGTACTCTCGAAACATGATAGTTAAAAAAAATTATAAAAAATAATTAAAAATAAATAAATAAATAATAAAATATTTCAAAAATTATATAAAATATTATCACCGATGACATAAAAATTTGGTCATAAATAATTTTATAGTGACGACAAAGTCCTTCGCAATTTATAGAATAGCTATGCCACTTAACACCTTGCAAAAACATTTTAAGCAACAGCTAAATGTCGTCATTATTATTCCAAACTAATTGCGAGGGGTTAAAAGCCCTCACAAATAAATTTTAGCGACGGCATTATTTGTCTCTAAAAAGTATGTCGTTAATTTGAAATTCGCAAATAACTAATTGCGAGGGTGTAAAGGTCCTCACAAATAGTTGTTAACGACGACTACTCACCCTCGCTAAAAATAAGTCATCAACTTTTCTCATCATTTGGTAATATATTTGCGAAGGCGAATTTGTTCAGTAACGACAGTAAATTGCCCTCGTAAATTATCTATTTGCGAAGGCATAGTCGCAAAATCTCTTTTAGTGACAAGTGCAAATACGACGGCGTTCAAGGGCCATATGCCTTCGCTAATAACCTTTTGTGACGATATTTGAATTTTTGCGAGGGAATATGGCCCTCACTAGTAGACTCTTTTCTTGTAGTGACTGTAGAGAGTGTTTTAGAGCTTGGAAAGTTTTGGGGGATTTTCCAAAAGAAGTCGGTGAGACTTGGCGGATGCAATCGGGAGGAATTGCGGGATTCGGAAAGCTAATGAAGATAAGACTTCGAGAAGTCCGTTGGTAGCAGGAGCTTGGAAGGCTCAAGTACATTGGATAGATTAGGCTTGGAGGGTCTTTTTGATATTCATGTACTCCAACTTATTCACTATTGGTTTCGACTTCGAGGGTCGTGGAAAGGTTTTTTGCCAAGTTTTTCAGTTTCCTCTTTGATAACACATCTTGGTGCTATCTTGTATTTACATCTCTCTTTCCTTACTCTTGTACTTTACATTTATTGTTTATTGTTCATGTTTATGCATTAGAGTAGTTCCGGTTTATTGCGCTTCATTTAGTCTTGTTCCACACTTAGATAAGTTAGACTAAAAGCAATTAAGCCGTAATTTTTAAAATTGGGGATCTAAAGAAGCATTAGTGTTTTATACTAATTGAGCTTTCAAGTACTAAAAACCCTTTATTGGGTTTATCGTTAGTTGGTTTGTCACAATATCTGTTTGTTATCCCAAGTACTAAGAAAACCAATGCCATGAAGAAAAAACCCATCATTTGGATTTTGACTCTTCCTATCTTGTCAATGAAATAAATAGTAAACCAGTAGCCGGGAATTGTAAAACATGCTACCATAATTGCTTGAAGTTTTGCAACTTCAAAAGCATCTTGGAAAGCATTTTCATTTTCACTTTTTGGGAGATATTGTTGGTGTGTGAGAGACTGGAAGAGAGTGCTGCTGTAGAAAACAATATCAACAAGAAACCATGTGAAAGAATAAGAGAATAAATCACGCCCATGGCGACGAAAAAATTTCTTGGAGAGGTGGCAGTAGCTTCTTGTCCACAATCTGATTCGTTGGAATTTCCATTACCATCTCCAAGTCCATAGCTGCTTGGATGAATGTTTGCTCCACCAGAGCTGTATATCTGAGTGAAAGACAAAACATTACTAGAAAGAGATCAATTATCATCCATTGATTAAGATCAGAGCTTAATATCCGCAATCCCCATTTAATTCTTTCCTCCTTTTATTTTGATGTAGGACTATTTTTTTATTTCTGAAAAATATTATGTATGTTTAATGAGCAATTCAGTTGTCAATCTAACCAGAATTAGTGTAATTACCCCAAAAATTTATAAACCACAATGATTTGCACAATATTTGTGAAGCAAAAAATTTAGCATTAAATATACTAGCAAATTGCAAAAGTACTCAAGGTATAGTAATGTAGTCTTTTTTTTCTCTCACATTAATATAGTAAACCGTACACTAAATTTAATTAGTGAACTTACTATGAATGTGAGAAGAGTGAACACAACAATACTTCATAAACAGCTAATAATTAATCATATAAAATGTACTATTTACCTGGCAGTTTCGGGCATCTTTATTCGCCAAAAAAATGTTAACCCAGCTGGAATTACACCAAGCATCAGTATCAACCTCCATGCAATATCTACCTTTTGGGGCGTCGAATTAGTTGTGAAGTCAAATATTTTGCACACCACCATTGTCACTAATGAAGAAGCCAAGATCCCAAAGCCCTGCATTGAAAACACGGCTGCTATAAAAGCACCACGTGTCCTCTTGTTAGCAAACTCCGACATAATCGTAGCTGATAAGGGATAGTCCGCACTGATCCCTAAGCCAAGAGTGAAACTGAACAACCCCAGACTCACCAAAACACAGCCCCTTGTGGTGCATAGAGAAACCCCACATGCAAGGGAACTGAGCACCATGATGGTCAACGCAATCCCATACTTGTTGGACTCAAGTGTTTTCCTCGTAATAGATCCTTCCTATGAGTATCATAACCAAAGGGATACTGAAGAAGTCGTAGGCATCAGTAAAGAGGCCCATGCCAGCTATTATGGTGCCCCTTGAAATGTTAATACTGAGTTCTTGCATTGTTAAGGGCTGAAAAAACATTTAAAGCCATTCTTGTATCTTGCAAGATTTGTAAAGCTTACCTTCTATCTTCTATCCTTTAAGCTTTAATAAGAAGAGCCAGAAAGTGAAAGGGAATTGAAAATTCTTTTGGCCTCCTTGTTATAATCCTGTGTATCAAGTAATTCGGAATAATGAAGTTACCAGGAAGTTTATGGGATGTGTTACTGAAGAGGGTAAGAAACTAAGTATTGACCATTTGTGTCCTTGATTTCATCAAGATGCTAGCCATAATGTATACTTGAGATGCTTTCAGTATTTAATTTAGAATAATGTTAGAGATACAAACTATTTTACAAAAAAATTTACAAACTGTTGATGTGATGAGTGATTATTGATAAATAAAAAAGTGATATTAATGATGAGCCTAAATGAAAACCAAAATGAGGTTGGCTACATCAACATTTTGTAAAAATGTTGTAAAATAGTTTGTGCCTATAGCATTACTCTTTAATTTATGCTGGAATCATCTTAGATATGGTTCATGAGTGGGAGTTTCGAAGATGTCAAGGCCATTGTCCACTTCCATAATTCCATTTGGCGTACATATATTTTGGTGTCATTTGTAAGTTTTGTTAGAATACAAATTTTCTGTAATTTTGTGTTTCACTTTATACTTTACTAATCATAACTTATCATGTATATATTTGACTTTCTTTATAAAAGAATCAAAGTTTAAAATGAAAAAAAAAAAAAAAAAAAAAAAACCTTCAAACACATGGCATACCATGATTGGTGAATATATCCATTTTGCATGATTGGTGAATATATCCATTTGTAAAAACTTAAAATAATTTCATTAACTTATGAAATATGGCCAAAAACTTATTATTAGGTCATTCTTCTCATATATATATATATATATAGAGTATTTGGATTCAAATCTTGTAAGGAGAGGGAACATCATATGTGTGTGCATCTATTCTAGAAAAAGAGAAAGGCCTAGACTCATCTCTACCTTTAGGACAAAAGATCCAATTGGGAAGAGATGGGATGGCTAAGGGCCCATCCCAACTAGAACGTAAAAGTAAGATCAAAACAAAAGCAATGCATACAAAGAAATGCAAGATGCACAAAGTGCATGAAGATATGACATTCAATGCATGAAGGGTCCTACAAAGATCGAAAGAATTAGATTAAGGACCAAAAGAGCAAAAGCTCAACTATAGGAAACCTTCCTCATCCAAACATAATGATTTTTTGGAATGAGTGTCTCATGAGAAGTGAGACGAGGGTTGGAAGAATGAGAACCGGAGATGCACATAGACAAAGAGTTAAGAACATTAAACACTTTCTTTAACAACATGCTATTTTCACTCAAATCTAGCACAACTTCCAAGAAGCTCAAGTTTCTCTTTTCTTTTAATTCTTTTAAGAGCTTGAAACTTAAAGCAATGAGGTCTAAGATGACCAAGGGCACCACAATGATGACAAACAATGTGTTTAGGTCCACTAGGCCTTTTAAGAAGAGATCTAGCAACATGAGTTTGTTCTCTCTTTAACTTTGGACATTGAGGTCTTATATGACCAATCACACCGCAATGGTGGCAAGTAGGAACAAATTTAGATCCACTTAATTCCTTAGGATGGGACCTAAACAGAGGCTTAGGCTTAAGAGCATTTCTCTTCACTTTTTGGTTTCTTTTGTGTGGAGGAATGTACATTGACAACATGATTGCAACAAATATTTTTATTCTTTTTAGCAATAGGTTTAGTAATCAAACACTTGGCATGTACACTGACAACATGATTGCAACAAATATAACATCATTTTTAGCAATAGGTTCAGCAATCAAACATTTGGTATGCATCTTAAGAGATTCATTTTCACATGTTAGTTCATCAATAAGTTTGTTAGACAAAACAAGTTTAGCATCCAAGTCCATATTCAAACATTCAAACTCTTTTAGTTTTTCAAGAGAATTTTTAGCAGTTTCTTATATTTCTCAACCAATTTGTTGGATTTATTGAGCTTAGCAATCAAATCATCATTTTCACAAAATAACTTGCTTAAATTCTTTTGAAACTTCTTAGCATTTTTCTTTAAGAGTTTGATGTTAGGAATATCAATAACACCTAAAGATTCATGTAACAAAGCATCACAATCATGAGGATTATCACTCATAGAGGCATTTTTACAAACACGTGGCACGTTACATTTATCAACATCCAAAACATGCATAGAAGCATACAAAGCACTATCCATGGCAAATAACACAAGGGGTCAAGAATCACACTTAGGTATTTAAACCACAACAAGTGTACCTGCTTTGATACCTATTGAAAGTTCAAATAGTGTGTAAAACACCTATGAACGTTTAGACCCCCAATTCACAAATTACCAACACGAGCTTATAATCAAACAATATATGTGCAGAATATGAAAATAAGCTAAAATAGAATTGGTAAAACAATCTAAACCGAAATTAATCACAACCACAGCAGTAATTAAATTGCAAAGATGGAAGAGAGATGCAAATACAAAGACAACACAGTGATATGTTATCGAAGAGGAAATCGAAGTCCTCTGTGAAAAACCTCTCCGCCACCCTCCAAGCGGTCAATAATCCACTAGAGAATAAAGTTGGGATATATGAATAGCAGAAGACCCTTCAAGCCTAATCTATCCAGTGCACCTAAGCCCTCCAAACTTTTTGCTCCAACAGGGTTATGCTGAACCTTGTCATCTCTAGCTTACCGAATCCCGCAATCGCCCATTGCATCAACAAAAATGAATTGGTCCTTTCTGAATTGCTTCCCAAGCACCAAAAAACCTTCTCACAAATATGGGTATGGTGAGATAAGTATTTGGCTAATGTACCTCTCAAGGATATGTCAATGGAGAGGGTGAGAGTAGAGAAATTTGGAGAATCAAAGGATGAAGATTGTGGATGAGTCAATCTTGTTTTTCTCTAGGGTTTCTTTCTAAAAAAATTCTCTCTAGAAGCTCTCAACATTTCGTGGGTATAAGGGTATTTATAGTAGGGTGTATGAGGAATGCGAAGAGTCAGTTACAACCAAACAGGGCATTCTGGTGACTTGAGCTCAAGACTGGAACAAGTCGCGAGTTTGAGTCATGAGCTAACTGTCTGGCTAAACTAGAGGTTTTATCTTATAGTGCAATAGATGGCGTGACCCTTCAGCTCCCCCTACATGCTTCACACGTGTGCCACCTTTGGCGACTCGTCAGTCGCGAGATCCAATCGCAAGGCTTTTCTTGAGAGCACACTCTTGAGCTTTTCTTCACACTCTGTCACACACTACCTTTACATAATTCCCACCGAAATATAGAGTTTCTAAATGCTGAATTATAAGCAAATTTGGCACGAAATAAAGTCAACAAAATGATTGAATAAATTCAACCTTATAAGAAGTATTGTGCCCAGCACCAGATCCTTGACATAAAAACAATCAGGATGAAAATCAATAGAAACTTTATTATCTTTAGTAAATTGACTGAAGGAGATTGAAGTTTTTTGAATCAGAGGTACATGAAGAATATTATTGAAAAAAGAATTTGGATTGTTGGTAAGGAAGAGATGAGGAACTCTTGTGATGAATTTTCAAACCTTGACCATTACCAACATAGACTTAAGAGGCCATCTGATTGGTGTATGAACTTTAATAGGCATGATCGTAGCGATGGTAGAGAGCGGAGTGTCCAATTTTGTGGCATACTTGGCAGGTAGGGCGTGAGCGAGTAGAGGGAGGAGGGCCCAAAACATCATGACCATACCCCTTACCACAAGACTGCCCTTTAGATTCAGAGGATGAATGAGAGGAGTTTGTAGAATATCCATTATTGGACCGTTGACCCTGACCATGGCTTACATTGTTGTTGGGGTTGTTAGTCCTCGCATTTGCAGTAGGATGCGAAGCATCTGTAATAATGGAATGAAGCTGTTCAAGGCGTTGCTCATGGGTGAGAAGATAACCATAGAACTCCTCAAGGGTCATGGGATCAACTTTAGTAATGACAGAGGTAACAAGAGAGTCATAATCGGAGCTTAATCCATCAATAAGATAGGAGATAACCTCAAAATCATCAAGAGATTGATGAACAATAGCCAATGTATCAGTAAGTTGCTTGACGTTTTGAAAGTAGTCAGCAATAGACAGAGTTCCCATTTTAGTAGTTGATAACTGATAGCGGAGTTGCATATATCGTGCCTTGGACTGAGATGAAAACATTCAATCAAGAGTTGTCCATACAGCATGAGAAGTAGGGAGGCCAACAACATGGGCAACAAGAGAATCAGAGAGGGATGAGATTATGGTAGAAAGAATAATCTGATCTTGTTGGACCCAGTGAAGAAAAGCTGGGTTAAGAACCTAAGAAGTTTCACCAGAAGAGGATGATTGATTGATCATTTGAGGAGGTATTGGTGTAGTGCCATCAACATAGCTGAGAAGGTGTTGACCACGAAGATAAGGAACCAGTTGAGCTTTCCAAATGAGGAATTGTCACGATTCAGTTTGATTTTGATAACATGATGGAGATTGATAATGGTGGAAGGAGAGGAAGAAGTCGCATAGACTATTATGATGGAGCTTGTTGCCTTCATCATCATCCGCCAATAAACTACTAACCTAACTAGAATTGAAACAAGCATCAATATCAACCTCCATGCGATATCTCCCTCTTTGTTAGTGAATTTTGACATGATGGTAGCCGACAACAGTTAGTCTCCATCAATCCCGAACCCTAGCCAGAATCGGAAAAAGCCGAGACTAACTAGAATAGTGGCGACTCTAGAAATATTTTTCAGGGTGGTAATTAAGAAACTTAAATTACACAAAATTTAATTAAAAGAGAACTTTATATATTGATCCCAAAAAAAAAAAAAAAAAAAAAAAACTCACACACAAAAATACATAAAGTCTTACAATTTCTTTTTTAATTTTTTTTTATTTTGAAATTTTTGCATAATAGTCTCATTACCAATGTTGCAAGTTACATCTCTATCAAAATTTTAGTTAGATAAAAAATTTCTTGGGATTTTTCATTTTGTTTGTAAGGACCTAATATATTGTTAAAGAGACTAAACTTTAAGAACAAAGTTTGGCTGCACACTTAATTGTATACTAAGGCTACAACTCTCATTAAATAAATTAACATGACCACATATTTTGAAAATCTAATTGTTGAATTGCATATTTTTTATGTTCTTAAAACATATATCAAATTTTATGTCAATCGTATGTTATTTATTTTTTATCTATAAATTTATTTTTTATACATAATTTTAGACAACAAAAACTCAAAATTTAAAGATTTGATTGATGACATAGCTATTAATCTTTGATCTTCTTAAAATTTTGCAAGTATGGAGGATCTAAGAATAAAATGTAATATATTTGTCAAAATTCACGTATAATAAAAAAATATTGAGTTATAGTCTTGTACGTGTAAGTTAAATTTGAACTCATATAGAAGAGTAAATAAACTATCTAATAGTACATCTTGATGAGAAAGCTCATGAGTGACAAAAATGCAAACTTTGACATCATAATGTCTTGAGAAAAAGAAAGTGATTGCAAAAATGTAAAGTGGACAAAAGATGTACGTGGAAAACCCTAAGAAATGGATGAAAAACCACGGTTTGAGCAAGAGAGAATCACTCCTACTCTGTTCAACTTTGTATTGTATGGAAAAAATGGTATCTTTTGTACAATAAGGATGTTCTTCCTCAAAAGAGAGACATTGTTTTCTACCTTACTTTCTTATCAACTTTCTACTCTCTTCTCAAAAGATCTACTTGGGTTCTTACCCTAATAGTCCAGCTGCATGTTCCTTTTATAGTCTGAGGAATATGGCTGAGTACAAAGACATGTGTCAAGTCATCATTTTCTTATTTTGGACCTTACTATAACTAAGGTACTATTTGGTAACTGGAGGAGAGAGAACGCCAACATCAGCACTGTGGCATAAGGGTAGGTGACCTTGCCACTATATGGGGAATAACTCTTGAGCAATGAAAGGGACATCAGGGGTGCTGAAGATGATACATGTGTCCCTGAAGTGGTCCAACAAGCACTCAGCCAATGAGGGGTGTTTCTATAGTTGTTGACCTTAGGAGGTCACTATCGCCCTTTTTGTGAGTGTTTGAGTACTCATGTCAGATATATATCTTACTTCCTTCTCAAGGCAGTCACACCCTTAGCATGGGCTAAGGACAATATCTTGTAGCCAACATTTTCTCTCCCTTGCTCACAGCCACTCCACATGTAAGGTCTAGATCTAGCCACATCGACACTCTCCCATGCCTTGGTTAGTGTACTGTACAAGTTTTAATTTACAACCAAGTTTGTAATCAAATTTTATCCAAAATTTAATTATATTGTGCCTAAAAAATTTTAGGGTGGTCACAAATATTTTTTAAGAATTAAAAAATCATAAATTTTAAAAATTTATATATAATAATTTTATTTTTAAAGTCAAGATGGTCATGTGACCATCTTGAATTGAACGTGGAGCCGCTAGTGAACTAGAACACAAAAGAGGTCATAGGCGTCAGTTAAGAGGCCTAAGGCTTCTATAATAATGGCCTTAAAATGGTTTAATTGAGTTCTTGCAATGTCAAGGGCTGAAAGTAATTTTAACGCCATTCTTATTTCTTGCAAAAATTTTACCCTTCTATCCTTCTGTTTAATAACGAGACCCAGAAAGTGAAAGGCAATTGAAAATTCTTTGGCGTCCTTGTGAAGAATTGGAGAGAATTTACCAAGTAGTTTCCTTGAAGTTGATGGAATGTGTTATTAAAAAAGGGGAAAGCATTGACTATTTGTGTCCATGATTTCATCAATGAGGATCGAACCTAATGTCAACTTCAGATGTTTTGTTTGAATTGTGAATTGTTCGGGGATGTCCTTCCGGAGGAGGTGGTATATACACTTCAAACTTTAGAATACAACTTCAAAATAATACTTATTTATTTATTTATGAAAATCAAGATAATACTTGTTTCAAAAAAACTTGAATATATTATTGGAATTTAAAGTCTATTATAAATATTCTATGGATTTGTTACTTATAGATATATTGTCATGAAAAGTAATAAATTATTATATAAGGAATTTGAACGTCTTTTTCTTCATCTCATATTTATAAGAACGAAAAGTGATTTTTTTTTTTTTTTTTTTCTTTTTGTCTTTGATGGGTTTCCTTTTATGTATTTTCTGTTGATATAGATATTGTGCGCACCTAAATGAGGCTGTTTGGGCCTGACCTCACCTGGCTCACAACTTACTTGTAAAGTGGGACTTGGATTTCCTACTTTGGGTGGCTCACGACCGAGAGCCTCAGTGTAGCTTTCTCTCCTGCTCTCTCTTTGAATCCCCCTTTTCTCTCTCTCTCTGCTTGCAGTCCCTTTTTCAACCTTTCAAAAAACCCCTTTCCTCTCCTCCTTTCTCATTTTTATAGCTCAATTTTAGTGGAGGGACTATGATTACTTCCATTGCTAGTGCAATGAGAGGTCCAATGTTGTCAATCATTAATGGGTGGTTAGGTGGTAGTGGGCGTGGTGAGAGTGGCCTTGGAACTTGGTTCCCACTCCCGCAGATATGCTCGGCAGAGACATTTGCTGCGGCGCTGCCGGATATGCAAAGGGTGTCGTGCTAAACGCTGTTCTTTCCCCATTGCTCGTAAAGCCTGGGCTCACAGCTGGTATGGATTCGAGCTGGGCTTCTAGGCGGAAAAAAAGGTTAGGCTCGTGGGCCGCATCTTCATGTCAAAGTAGCAGGCCTAAGTGGGTTTGGGTATAGAGTGCCATACATTAGCCCCCCTTGATTCGTGCCCAGACCTCGGTAGGAATCAAGGAATCAAAAAGGCATTCGTTACCTGATAATTCCGATGACGGGGGGATGCCTGGGGTACTCTAGAACCCCCAGAAGCTCATTAATGCGTTCTCAAAAGGCGTGTTGGATTTGGCCGTTCGGTTCAGTCATCATCATTACCTGACGGTTCGTGAACTGAGGCGGCGTGGGCATCAGTTGGCATCGGTATCTGTAAGATCTGCTTCATTAATGTTAATCAATCCTCATTATTGCTGTTTAATTGCTGCTTTTTATTTATTTGGCCCCTATAAATAGTACATTCCAAATCATTCTTTTACTTTTACGCTCTTCACTCTCTGAGTTTTCTCTCTGCCATGCATTCATCCGTGCACTTATCCTTCAGCCCAGAATTCCTCCCTCTCTTGGAGCCCAAAGTAAGTTTTCTTCCCCTCTTCTCCTTTTTCCAAACTTTTCCTTCATTTTCTTTCTTTTAAGGCTTGGGATGGGGCACGCCTTTCTTCTAGACATAGAGGTGACTCTAGCCATGTTTAGGCAAGGCTTTAACATCCCTGATGATGTGGAGGTGGCGTATTGCCAGGAGATCGAAATCGTTCTCCACAGAGGGGGCAACACTGCTTTTTTCCCATTAATGGCAATTTTGGAGGGTGGGGTTAGGTTTCCTGTGGATCCCCTCTTGCTCAATACTCTTAGATACTACGGGCTATGCCCCGATCAACTTCCTCCCAACTTTTACCGGATAGTTAGTTGTGCTCCCAACTATAAGATCTGCTTCATTAATGTTAATCAATCCTCATTATTGCTGTTTAACTGCTGCTTTTTATTTATTTGGCCCCTATAAATAGTACATTCCAAATCATTCTTTTACTTTTACGCTCTTCACTCTCTGAGTTTTCTCTCTGCCATGCATTCATCCGTGCACTTATCCTTCAGCCCAGAATTCCTCCCTCTCTTGGAGCCCAAAGTAAGTTTTCTTCCCCTCTTCTCCTTTTTCCAAACTTTTCCTTCATTTTCTTTCTTTTAAGGCTTGGGATGGGGCACGCCTTTCTTCTAGACATAGAGGTGACTCTAGCCACGTTTAGGCAAGGCTTTAACATCCCTGATGATGTGGAGGTGGCGTATTGCCAGGAGATCGAAATCGTTCTCCACAGAGGGGGCAACACTGCTTTTTTCCCATTAATGGCAATTTTGGAGGGTGGGGTTAGGTTTCCTGTGGATCCCCTCTTGCTCAATACTCTTAGATACTACGGGCTATGCCCCGATCAACTTCCTCCCAACTTTTACCGGATAGTTAGTTGTGTGAGTAGGTTGAATCAGATGCTCGAATTACAGTTAGACCATCATGACATAAACCATATGTACAGTTTATGTGGAAATAAGAAATCAAATTACTACTTAAAGGTTAGAGACATGAGGGTACGGCTGATTTCCTGCCTACCTGACTCAAAATATTGACAATTTTGAGATGTCCCAAAATATTGTCATGTTTCTAAAATTAAAAACCATTAATTTACTAATATTCCTATTATGCCCATACTTTATTTCCAAAACTATTTTTGATAAATTTATTTAAGGGTAGTTTTAGAAACTTATATATTTTTATACAACAGACAAAACAATAAATAATGTTCCCTTAAAAAGTTAAAATTTTAAAATAAGATAAACAAATTGGGACAGAGGTATACGACGTTAAACTTTAAAAAAAAAAATAAATTTTAAAAAAGCCTCTAAGCATATGCATGATATGTGTAATGAGTCAACTTTTTGTGATTTTTATTTATTTAAAAAATATTTTTTTTCATATGAAAAAATTGTTAGTTGTACTTTTTTTCTTCCACTTTTAAAATTGCCCAAAAAATTGAGTAATGCTAGAGATAATACAAGTTTTACTAGATAAGTCTTTCAAATAGATATGTAAATGTTACCAACAAGAAGTAATTCAAATAAGAGGAAAATGTTAGAGATACTATATAAATTTTACTATACATCGTCTTTATAAATTAATGTGGCAATGAATATAATTGATAGACTTCAACAACCAAATAAATACATGTTTGAATTATTTTTTTGAGAATAGAAATGCATCTTTGTAATCCTCATGTTGTAAAATTTGTAGTATCCCTAATATCACTCATTCAAATGCTCATTTATTATCTTCCTGAAGTGCCACCGATCACATTCATTACCATATCAATTTGTAAGTTTTTTGTATTAAAACTTGTTATAGCTTTAGAGTTTTCCCAACAAAAAAAAAAATTGATTATTAGAAATCTAGCTCAATCACCATTAGGTGATTTTTTTTTAAAAAAATTAAAATTAAAAGCCATTAAGTGAATTTGTCATATTAAAAAGTAAGAATAATATATTTTAAATAAAAATTGCAATATAAGACACTAGCAAAATATTATATAAGCATTAAAAGGTTGGTTCAAAGTTATCACTTTAGGTCTCTAAATGCGTTGAGTCGGCCCTAACAATAACTTTATTTGAAAACCAATATGACTGCACACTTATTTCCAATAAACATAGCTAATTAGTTTGATCATTATTCTCATTCTCCTCTAATGATATCCCCATAGTTTCACGAGTGAAAGTAGAAGTCACCGTCATCCCTAACAAACAAACTCCAGCAAGTGCTAAGGCAATCATTCCAATTGCTTTAAGACTATTCTTCTCGTCTTCACCATTTGAAGCCCAAAAAATCCTACTAATCCAATAATTGCCCCTACCTTCCCAATAGCCCCAGAAATGCCATGACATATTGTTCTAAATCTTGCTGGAAAAAGCTCTGCTGGCACAATAAAAGTAGTTGTATTCGGTCCAAAGTTTGCGAATAAAAATGTGAGGCCATAGAGGACTAAAAAAACCTTTATGCGGTTTATTGTTATTAGATGCACTATTTTTTCGTTCTTTGTGCCAATATATGTAGGATATCCCAAGTGCTAAATAAGCCAATCCCATGAAGAAAAACCCATCATTTGGATTTGACTCTGCCGATTCTGTCAATGAAATAAATTGTGAACCAATAGCCTGGAATTGTGGAACATGCTGCAATAATTGCTTGGAATTTTGCAAATTCATAAGCATCTTGATAGGCGTTCACATTTTCGTTCTTTGGGAGATGTTGATAATATATGCGAGACTGGTATAGGTTGCTGCTGTAAAAAACAATATCAAGAAGAAACCATGTGAAAGAGCAAGAGAATAAATCACGGCCATGGTGACGCAAAAATTGCTTGGAGAGGAGGGGATAAGGTGGTGGAGTTGGTGGTAGTAGCTTATCTTTTGCAATTTCATTCATTGGAACTTCCATCACCTTCTCCATGTCCATTGCTGCTTGGATGATATTTTGCTCCACCAAAGCTGTATGTCTGGGTGAAAAACGATATATAGCTAGAAAGAGATCAATTATCATTCATCGAATAAGATCAGGGACGGACCCAGGTGCAGGGCAAAGGGGGCCCGGGCCCCCTTGGGTCCAAAAAAAAAAATTTTTAGTATGTAAAATTTAAAAAAAACAGGTTTGGGTCCCTTGGTTTTTAGCTTGGGCCCCCCTTGGTTTTTAGCTCAGGCCCCCCAACTAGCCAACCCAAGAGTTTTCAAAAACCCAAAAAAACCTTAAAAAAAATATATATATATATATTGTATAAATCTATTTATAATAATAATAATATAATATATAATAACGTGGTTTATATTAGAATATTATATTATTTATTTATATCTGATAATAGTAGGAGGACAAATAATTTTTTAATTGTTTGATTTGATCTAATTGCACTTAAATAGTAATTTGCACTTCATTGTTCACACTTCTTTTTAACAAAAATTATTGTATAAATCTTCAAAATTTCATACCTATTAATCAATTTTTTATCCTAAATGCTAAAACATTAGATGTAACTCCTTAGAAAAGCTCTAAAATGTAAAAAGGTAAGTTCAAACCTATTAACCTAAGTACAAATAATTTAGTACAGTGAAAAAAATGTAGGCACAAGTTTACTTAAAGTTAGTTTGTGAAATAAAGTAATTTAATTTTGGCCATAATTTGGGCCAAATTAACTTGAGTTTTTTGCATTTTGAGCCAACGTAGGCTTAACCTATTAACACAATGTAGGCATAACTAACTTGCTCCTCCTAAGAAAATTTCCTGGCTCCGCCAGTAACTATATGGATGTGCGTTTGAATTTTTTTTTTTTTTTTTTTCGCTTATCTCCGGCCCCCCCTAGCTTGAAATCCTGCGTCCGTCCCTGAATAAGATCACAGCCTAATATATCAATGTGAACGAGTCACTGACTCCCCCAATCCCGATTCTAATGTTTTCCTTCTTCCATTTTAATTGAAGTAGGATAACTACTTTATTTCTAAAAAAATTTATGTAGTAACAACATAGGAGGGTTTTAATGAGCCATTTAGTTTTGTCAACATATATCCAGAATTAAAATTTATACTACCACGCACCCTTAGTGCGATAATTATTCCACAAGTATAAGTATTTGTGGGTGTGAGGGATAAAGACTGGAGTTCAAGTCTCCAATAATGAGTTTCACACACATATACACTTAAATTATACTAAAGGAGAATTTTTATTTTGAATAAAAATAAAAAAATAAAAAAATATTTGTGAAATGGAAAATTCATCATTAAATCTACTAGCAATAAACTTCGTGACATGGGACTTTTTCCTACTAGCTAGTAGTGTGAAAATATTATAAGATGTATTTACCTGGCAGTTTCGGGCATCTTCATTCGCCAATAAAATGTTAATCCAGCAGGAATTGCACCAAGCATCAGTATCAACCTCCATGCCATATCTGCTTCCTTTGGCGTCTGATCTTTTGACACTATTAGCTGCATGTTCAAATATTTTGCACACCACCATCGTGACCAATGAAGCAGCCAAGATCCCATAGCCCTGCATTGAAAACACAGCTGCTATAAAACCCCCACATGTCCTCTTGTTAGCATACTCCGACATAATTGTAGCCGACAAGGGATAGTCCATGATAGTCCCAAAAAATACCCTCGTCCACTCTGGAAGGACGACAGATAAGGACGATCCCAGAGTCAGCCCCGTCCTAGTCAGACTAGAATTCCACCGTCATTGTGACAAAGCGTTCCAGACATAATAATGATAAATTCCCATACCGTTGGGGGCATATCTATCCATTAAAAACCTTGCATGAGCGTTACAACTTTGGTAATGATTGCACCATTAAAGCCAGATCAACGGCTAAGAGAGAAACATCTATATATATTCGTTGGTAGAACCCGAGTGGGAGGTACATACAGAATTTTCTAATATTTCTACTTTGCTTCCTTGTTTCATCTCCTAAGTATTCTAACTTTGGCATTGGAGACTCTGTGGCTGGCGCCGCACCGGTGACCGTCTATTCCTTTTACAACTTGTTTTGTTTCAGGACCAGGATTAGTGGCAGACGACCCATTTGGACGAAAGCTCTTACTGACAATCTGGGCATCATCAGTTTGGCGTCGTCTGTGGGAAACACTAAACAATTTTTGAGCATCAAGTTTGAGAACACTATTTTATCCCAAGCTAAAAGTTCAGATGTAGTCCAGCTCTAATCCAGATCCTGCTGCATTGGCCCTGCAAATTCAAGCACTTGCAGCCGCAGTGGAGGAACTCACCAAGCAAAATCAAGAGATGAGGCAACGGCTGCAACAAGGAGATAACCACCCAGAAGTCAACAGAGATGATGATGGAAACAGTCACAGAAGACGAACTAGTACTCCAGAGGAGCCAAACTCGAATTTCCTTAGGGAGATGCGAAGGGAGATGGATGAACTGAGAATCGCCATTAAGGAAAAGACGGATCAAGGAGTGGACAGAATTGTCAGAAAGACGGATTCACCATTCACTGTAGCCGTCCAAGAATGCCCGGTACCCTCCAAATTCCGTCTACCACAACTCGAGCCTTTTGACGGATTAAAAGATCCGTTAGATCATCTGAATACTTTCAAGATGACTTTGGGCCTTCAGCAACCCCCTGATGAGATTCTGTGTCGCTCCTTTCCCATTACCCTTAAAGGAGCAGCCCGTGAATGGTTTACAAAACTGCTGACCTCATCCATTGACAATTTCGAGCAGTTAAGCAGCTCGTTTGTTCATCACTTTGTTGGTGGACAACGTCCAAAAAGGACAACTGATTATTTGCTCACGATCAAACAAGGAGACAAGGAAACCTTGAGGTCTTATGTAACGCACTTCACACGAGGAATGCTGGAAGTAGACGAATCAGATGATAAGGTGCAGCTTACAACTTTTAAAGCAGGATTGAAGTCCAAAGATTTTGTAGTTTCCCTAGCAAAGAATCCTCCCAAGACGATGGCAGAAGCGTTATTGAAAGCACAGAAATACATGAACGCTGAAGACGCTCTAGCAGCTATAGATGGAGCAGAAAAACCCAAGGAGAAGAAGTAGGAAAAAAAGATGACCGTAGAGGACAAAAAAGAGATAGAGCAGACCGAAGAAGTGACAAAGGAAGTAGACGAAGGGATGACAAAAATCCTCGACAGACTAAATTCACACCTTTTGTGATGTCAGTTGACCAGATTTTGACGGAGATCAAAGATGAGCAATATCTTAAATGGCCCAGGCCACTCCATTTGTCGCCCAACGTGCGCGACAAAAGGAAATACTGCCGTTTTCACAAAGACCAAGGGCATTATATAGAGGATTGCCAAGATTTGAATGAGCAAATAGAAGAACTTATACGGAAAGGGAAGTTACAGAAGTATGTGAAGAGGGGAGATTCCAGCAAATTCAGGGATAATAAGAAGGACCAACAAGGAGGTTTCCAGAGGGACGAAGACCATCCACCACGTTTGCAGAGCGCGATAGGGGAAATAAAAACTATTGTAGGAGGACCAACTACAAGAAGGTCGTTTAGATTACTCAAAAAGTCACACCAAAGGTAGGTAAACACTATTCACAGCCTGCCTCCCTTGAAGTTAAGAAGGACGAACCAAGATATGTATTTCTCCGAAGAGGATGCCAAGGGAATAAAGCAACCCCATAATGACCCGCAGGTCATCATAATCATGATTGAAGGATTCAACACCAGAAGAGTCCTAGTAGATAACGAGAGCTCAGCGGACATTATTTACCTTTCTGCTTTTCAGCAGTTAAAAGTTGACCCAAAAAGGCTTTGTCCTTTTGAATCGCCCCTCGTCAACTTCAGTGGGGACAAAGTGTACCCTGGGGGAATAGTAACATTGACAGTCATGGCCGGTTCATACCCTCTCCAAGTAACAGGTAAACATAACTTTTTAGTGGTTGATTCACCCTCGTCCTACAATGTGATCATAGGGCGACCAACCCTCAACCGGTGGAAAGCTGCCACTTCCACCTACTGCCTGAAGGTAAAATTCCCAACTAAACAGGGTGTGGGAGAAATACGAGGAGACCAGGTGTTAGCAAGGGAGTGTTACCAAGCAGTCTTGGCCTCATAGGAGAACCACACGTGGGTGATCGAAGACAAGATACCTGAGATCATAGAGAAGCTAGAAATGGTAGAATTGGTCGAGGGAGATCTCATCAAGACAACCTAAGTAAAGACGGAACTGAGTCCGAAGACGAAGGAAGAGATTATCAACTTCCTGAAGGATAACATTGACGTGTTCGCATGGAGTCATGAAGACATGCCAGGCATTCCAGCATCTATTATCCAGCATTATCTGAATGTAGATCCCGAGAAGAAGCCCGTCCAACAGAGGAGAAGAGCCTTCGCACTTGAACGGAACAAAGCAATCATAGACGAAGTAAATAAGCTGCTTGCCGCTAATTTTATCTGAGAAGTGTACTACCTCGAGTGGCTGGAAAACGTCATCATGGTCAAGAAGGTAGATGGGAAATGGAGGATGTGCGTTGATTTCACGGACTTAAACAAATCTTGCCCAAAAGACAGCTTTCCCTTACCCAGGATTGATCAGCTGGTCGATTCTACAGCCAAGCATAAGTTGCTTACATTTATGGACGCATTCTCTGGATACAACCAGATACAGATGGCCAAAGAAGATCAGGAAAAAATAGCATTCATTACTAGCCAGGGGCTTTATTGCTACAAGGTCATGCCTTTTGGTTTGAAGAACGCAGGAGCAACATACCAACAGCTGGTAAACCAAATGTTTGAAAAGCAAATTGGGAGAAACATGGAGGTATACGTCGATGATATGCTCGTCAAGAGTAAAGAAGAGGAGAACCACCTGGCTGACCTTAGAGAGACGTTCAATACACTTAGGCAATACAGCATGAAGCTAAATCCGTCCAAATGTGCCTTTGGAGTCTCCTCAGGGAAATTCCTAGGGTTTTTGGTGTCGCAAAGAGGGATAGAGGCAAATCCCGAGAAAGTGAAAGCTATCCTCGAGATGTCTTCACCAAAGACGGTTAAAGAGGTACAATCCCTCACAGGAAGAGTGGCTGCATTAAACAGGTTTGTCTTAAGGGTGACGGATAAATGTCTCCCTTTCTTCAAGACTCTGAAACGAGCCTTTGCTTGGACGGAAAAGTGCGAAACAGCATTTCAGGACTTGAAACGATACCTGAGCCACCTTCATATCCTGAGCCCATCCAAAGAAGGAGAAGATTTGTTTCTCTGTTTAGCCGTATCCACAACCGTGGTTAGCGCAGCCTTGGTCAGGGAGGAGAACAAGATACAACGTCCGGTATATTACGTCAACCAGGCTTTTTAAGGAGCTGAAGCTCGATATCCAAAGATAGAGAAGATTACTTTTGCCCTAATTGTTGCTTCTAGGAAACTTCATCCATACTTCGAAGTGAACCCTATCATTGTAATGACAGACCAGCCCATTAAGAAGGCAATGACCAAGCCTGAGGCCGCTGGATGAATGATACAACGGGCCATTGAACTCAGCCAA
The DNA here is from genome assembly GCA_023736055.1 of Quercus glauca. NCBI lineage: Eukaryota > Viridiplantae > Streptophyta > Magnoliopsida > Fagales > Fagaceae > Quercus > Quercus glauca. The sequence continues at coordinate 85,442,373 of CM043316.1, read as the reverse complement.
TTTGACATAGAATACTGCCCCCGGACGGCCATAAAGGCCCAGGCATTGGCAGATTTCATTGCGGAATTCACAATCCCTGAACATGCAGATAACCAGGAAGATCTATGGACGATCAATACTGATGGATCGTCCATTCAAAAAGGTGGCGAGGAGGGGGTCGTCATTACCTCTCCTCAGGGTGACATCCTCAAGTATGGGGTCCAGCTTATGTTCCCCGTAACAAATAACAAAGCAGAGTATAAGGCTTTGTTGACAGGGTTAAGAATAGCCCAAACACTTGGAACTAAAAATATCATGCACAAGAGCGACTCACAGCTTGTCATAGGGCAAGTTAGAGGAGATTTTGAAGCAAAGGAGACAAGAATGCAGAAGTACCTTAGATTGACGAATCAATTGGTGGCAATTTCGATCGCGTGGAATTTGTCCAGATTCCCCGGGATCAGAATGCAGAAGCCGACGAAGTAGCGCGGAGTTCATCAGCAGATGACCAGGACAAGGGGAATGCTTGGAGACTGGAAGAACAAAACCCCCCTAGCATCCAAGAGTTTTAGACATTTCCTGTGCATATTAGCCTAGGATGGAGGAGTCCAATTCTGTCTTATCTCAAGGATGGACGGTTACCAACAAATCCAGTAGAAGCCAAAAAGATCTAGAGAAGAGCTGCCCGGTTCACAGTACTGAACGACGAGCTTTACAAGAGGGGCTTCTCCCAACCTTGCTTAAGATGCATAGGGGAAGACGAGGCCAGATATGTCCTGGAAGAAGTACACGGGGAAATCTGCGGGGATTACATGGGGTTAAGATCCCTTGTCAGGAAGATCATGAGGGCAGGCTACTTTTGGCCCACAATGTAGCAAGACGCAGCAGATTTTGTGAAGAAATGTGACAGTTGCCAGAGGTATGGAAATGTTCAAAGAGTCCCAGGAGAAAAGATGACGACCATCACCTCACCCTGGCCATTTGCACAATGGGGGATCGACATCATGGGCCCTCTACCATAGGGAAAGAGACAAGTGAAGTTCCTACTCGTCGCAATTGACTACTTCACAAAATGGGTGGAGGCGGAAGCTCTTGCAACGATCACAGAGGCAAAGGTACAAAATTTTTTATGGAAAAATATTGTTTGCAGGTTCGGGATACCAAGAACGATCATCTCCGACAATGGCCGCCAGTTTAACAGTTATGAGTTCAGGACGTTCTGCTCAAGCTTGGGTATCGAAAACAAGTTTTCCTCACCAGGACATCCTCAGGCCAATGGACAAACAGAAGTAACGAACCGGACCTTGCTCAAGATTATCAAGTCCCAGTTGGTGGGGGCGAAAGGAGCATGGCTCGAAGAACTGCCTAGCATCTTGTGAGCTTACAGAAGTATGGCGCGAATACCAACAGGAGAGACGCCATTCAACCGAACATATGGCACCGAAGCTGTAAGCCCAGTTAAGGTAGGACTCACCAGCCTCAGGAGAGAATTCTTTGACGAGCAAAGCAACAACGACCAGTTAAAGCTGACCCTGGATTGTTTGGACGAAGTTAGAGACCAGGCCGTCCAAAGAATGGCCAAGTACCAGCAGAAGATGGCTGAATATTACAATCAAAGGGTAAAATTGAAGAGATTTAGAATTGGGGACCTCGTCCTTCGAAAAGTGACTCCCGCAACAAAAGATCCAACACAAGGCAAATTAGGACCAACCTGGGAAGGACCTTACAGGGTCGTTCACTATTCAAGACGGGGAAGTTACCATCCGGAAGACCTAGAAGGGAACAAGTTACCTCATCCATGGAATGTCAAACATCTAAAGAGGTATTATGAAAAGGAACCATAGCGTAATTATAAGTAGTTTATTTGACTCGATTTGATGATTTTCAACACAAAACATGTATTTGAATAAGTGGTTATTCAGCATTGTGCAAGTATTATTCAGCAATTCGTGCACTCTCATTTTCTCTCTCTTAAAACCCAAAATGGCCATCCCAAACCAAAACAAAAAAGACGATAAGATTCCTTAAATGGATGTACATCGTCCAAACGAAAAAAAAAATCGTCCAAATGAAAAAGACGATAAGATTCCTTAAATAGATGTACATTGTCCAAACGAAAAGAGAAGACGAGATTCCTTAAATGGATATACATCGTCCGAACAAATAAGAAAAAGGGAATAAGATTCCTCAACGGACATGCATCGTCCAAACTAACAAGAAAAATGAGGTTCTCTGGACGAATAGGCGTCATCCAAAGAGTACTTCATTTCTCTAACTCCTCTGAAGGATGAAGAAAGCATCCCACTAGAAAATTCTCTAAGTCCCCATAAGGACGAAGAGAGTACTTCACTAGAAAATTCTCCAAGGCATTGGAGGGTCCGAGGGAATATCCCAACAAAAATTCTTAAAGTCCCTATAAGGACGTAAATAGAATCTCAACAAAAATTCTCTACGAATGATCAACATAAATTCTTTACGAAAGAAGAAAATGCCAGCAATAAAAAGAAAATACGAGCAAATATATCTTATATAAGGATGCAAATTGTTCAGAAGCTCAAAAAAAAAGATTGTTTATCCAAAAACCCAAAACACATAGGGTATATAAAAAAAAAATACCATAGTTAATGCAATATGGTCAGACTGTAGGGGCATCCTCGTCCACATCCTTGTCTGCTTCTGGAGGGTCCTCACCAGAAGCAACAGAAGCCTGAGCTGCCTTGGTCGCCTCATCAGCCTCAATCTCCTTATTTACAGCTTCAAAATCAAAGTCTTCCAGATTGATTCTTGGCCCATGCTTCACAAGGTACCTTCTTAATTGTTCGAAGCCTTTAAAGTACCATTGGAACAAAATAGTGTTGTATTCATCAGTCGTCTGGAAGGCGAGGACGGCCTTGGCAACTGCTGCCTTTATCCTTTGACCCGTAGAGGCTAGAAGTTCGTCCTTTTGCTTTACTAGTAACTTCTCTGCATTAAGTTGCTCGGTCAAAACCTTGACTTGCTCCTTAGAATTATTATGAGCATCCATGGCAGCAATCAGGTCTTTTCGTAATCCTGAAGTCTCAGCCTCCAGAGCCTTCACCTTCGAAGTAGCCATAACAGCCTTCTCTTCGTTCGCCAAGTACTGAGAGGTAAGATGCACCGTCTCTTCCAACACCTAACAGCAAGGAGTACCGTTATAAAAAAATAAAAAAAATAAAAAAATAAAAAAAAAAAGAGAGAAAAAGAAAACAAGGCCAGGAAAGTCTACCTGTACGAGTTTATGTACATGCTGGCTGACTATCTCATGGGAAGGCACTAGGGAAAGCTCCTTCATTTCTTCAAGAGTTAAAAGCTCGTTCGCACGGGCCATGGCTGCTTCAGCATCAGCCCAAATGCTAGAGCCCACCTTCTCTTTGCCCTTAGGCCCCATCTTCCGTTTCTTGGGAGCAGGCACCTCCTCAATAGAAATTGCAAGAAAGGTTGTCTGCCCGTCGTCCAGAGTGGGGGTGGACGAACCCCTTTCAGCTGTCTCTTTCTCTCTCTCATTTTCCTTATCAGTTATTCTTAAAGTTTTCTGACCAATACTAGAAAAGGGGTTCATTCTTCTTCCCCTTTATTTTTGCATACATTTCCTTGTTAAACTTGCTCGTCATCTCTGCACAATAAAAAATAAAAAATAAAAAATAAAAGAGAAGAAGGAAGAAAGAAAGGATGGTCGGGCTCACGTTTCCTCTGTTCTCGATCAATCGTTTGAAGAACGTAAACTGAAGGCTCAGGCCCTAAACAGTGACGAGCCAATGTTTGTAGATCGACCAAGTCGTCAAAATTGTCGATTGTCCTTACGTATTTGATCACTTTCGGCACCCTCTCCTCAAATTGGCTCTCAAGCTCAGGGCGCTCCTTCACTACAGAAGAAGAAAAGATTACACAGGGTTAGAAGGATGATCAAAACAACTAAATCACAAAGAAAAAAGAAGCATAAAAGGCGAACGCACCAAGACGAGGGGTCTCCCACCGACGCAGCAACCTAGGGACATTCCCCAAAAATCATCGGATAAGGTCTCCCAACCATCGCCAGACATAAAGAAGTATCTGGATTTCCAATAACAGAAGGACGAGGGAAGGTCGACGATAAGACGAGATCTCCTATCCTAGGGAACGAATTCATAATACCCAAATTCTTTAGACTCTTTTAAGCGATAAAGGTGGGTAAACTCATTTAAAGTGATCATGTCCCCATCCGCTATGGTCGTCCAAATCTCCATACAACTTATGACGATCCTCCAAGAATTCGGCATAAGTTGCCCAGGGGCAATTTGCAGGTGATTTAGGAGCTCCATAATTAATGGATGGACAGGAAACCTTAGGCCATACAAGAAAGCAGCCTCATAGAAACAGACCTCACCATGGGCGAAGGCACAAGCGTTTTCGCCTTTCTTGGGAAAACGAGCCCTAATCTCATTAGGAAACTGGAACCTATCCCTAAATTTGTTGAAAACATCTTCTTTCAAGGAGCACTTCTCCTTGAGGGTATGAAAAGGACGAGGAGTGGCAGAACTAGGTGGAAGGACAGACAAAGGGGGAGGAACGGAGGTAGCTGTGTCTATAACAGCCCCGTCTGCAACATCACCAGGAGACGAAGCCCTCTCATGACCATTCGATCTCACCTAGGATCCCATATTTTCCCTCCTAAGAACACTACAAATTCATTCGAACCAAGATAGAGACTGGCGCAACAATGGATACAGGTCACCCAATGCCAAATTGAGGCCACTATCTCCTACAACAAAACCCCCCAATTTGTGGGTATTGGTAACCTAAAGAATCTAACAACCCCCCCAACCGAGCAAAGAAAAAAGCGATGGAGGGAGAAATGTGCCTAAATTCAGTATAACCCACCATTAAGGAAAGAAACGTAGTCTCAGAAAAGAAAATAAGATCACAAAAAGAAGAAAATACGGCACAGCACCAAAAAGGAAAGAAGCACAAAAAGAAGGAAACGTACCTGGAAATAAGGAAGGAAACCGAAAAGGATGGGAGCAAATAAAAATTCACAGCGGCTACCGCGAACCCAGAAAAATCAAACGCAGAAGAGAGAAGAAAAGTTGAAAGTCAGAAAAATAGAATACTAAAGGAAAGCAAAGGGATAAGAGAAGAGAGGCAAAGAGTTAAAAAAGTTTGCTTTGGAAAATGCGGGAAAAACTGAAAAGGCCCTCACCGAAAATGAGACCTACTCACCAGTCAGAAAAAGACACGTGGCCCCAATACTGGCCACGCCGCCATGAAACAATTAATGCGGAGAACATGATCCCCAAGCGTCAGAGAAGCTCTTCAAAAAAAAAAAAAAATTCACATTCCTAAGATCGTCCTGATAACGGACGACCTTGGAATAGGGGGGCAGCTGATAGTCCCAAAAAATACCCTTGTCCACTCTGGAAGGACGACAGATAAGGACGATCCCAGAGTCAGCCCCGCGCTGGTCTGACTAGAATTCCACCGTCATCGTGACAAAGTGTTACAGACATAATAATGATAAATTCCCATACCGTTGGGGGCATATCTATCCATTAAAAACCCTGCATGAGCGTTACAACTTTGGTAATGATTGCACCATTAAAGCCAGATCAACGGCTAAGAAAGAAACATCTATATATATTCGTTGGTAGAACTCGAGTGGGAGGTACATACAAAATTTTCTAATATTTCTACTTTGCTTCCCTGTTTCATCTCCTAAGTATTCTAACTTTGGCATCGGAGACTCTGTGGCTGGCGCCACACCGGTGACTGTCTATTCCTTTTACAACTTGTTTTGTTTCAGGACCAGGATTAGTGGTAGACGACCCATTTGGACGAAAGCTCTTACTGACGATCTGGGCATCATCAGTCCCCACCAACCCCGAAGCCCAGAATGAACCTAAACAACCCCAAACTCACTAGAACACAGTTCCTTGTGGTGCATATAGAGAACCCACATGCAATTGAGCTTAGCACCATGATAATCAATGCCAACCCGTACACACGACGCCTACCGATTAGATCACCGAGCCTACCAAACACCAGTTGACCAATCGCGGTACCAACAAGAGCGATAGCCACCATGTTGGACACAACCTCAGGTGGGGTCACATACTTGCCTTCAAAAACAATATTATGCATTTTTATTTGATAATAAAAATTTATTTTCACATTCATAATTTTATAGGTATATTTCATTGTTTAAATGTGGCATGTGATGTCACCTCTGTAAAAAAATCATGTTAATGGTTAAGGAACCAAAGACAGGGAGTAATGATTTTTCATAGATTATTAAATTGTTCTAGGTTGTGGATATTAATTGAATATTACCACTAAAGCCTACACTTGTTGTGCTGCTATATGATAGGATGATTTACTCCATCATTGAGGTAGTGACTTTAAGCAGACAAGTGGGTGTAATGTAACAAGTACATACACTGAATTGGATCTGATCAAGGACACCTTATGGAGTGATCACTGTTAATTAAAAGGCTGTCCTATCACAATTTTTCTATTGTCCTTAAACATGAGGGGTTTGTGTATATTTATTTATTATGCACATAACTTTGACAGTGTCAATTGGTGATGCCGATTTTTAAAGGCTATATACAGACACATTGGGTTATGTGTGTAATGAGTAAAATATATAAATGCTCAACAATGAATCCACCAGTCTCTAAAAACATAGTATATTCAGTTGATTTTCATATTGAAGTTGGACTCAAAACAAAACCGGCCGGTGACATTTTTCAAAAAATGTTTTTCATATATATAATATTGTGTGTGTGTGTGTATATATATATATATATATATATATATATATTTAAAGAGTTTTTAAAGATATTTTGGAGTCCAATAGAAATTATGAAATCAAGAAATTAAGGGTTACATAAGCTAGGGACATGATAGTGAGATTAATCCAGTCCTAGTGGCTTGTGAGAATATAGTATGGTGGAAGGACATAGATATAAAATTGTAAGTAATGGGACCTCATTTGTAATTCTCTAATCTTCAGGGGTCAATTGCAATGTGTTGATGGACATTATTGCAAATTGTAGAAGTTCAAATATTTTCTTGATATGATTGAGAAAATTAAGGAATATTTTTGGAAAGAGTTTCAAGAAAAGTCAATAACGTTCAAAAGGGTTATTGATAAAATCCTACGTCTGAAGATTAGGATCCCACGTCCAATCTCTCTCTAGGGTTTTAGAAGTCTACTATAAAATAAGATTTTATAATATCTTATTTAGTGGTTGGCCATTAGAACTACTGAGTGATACTGTAGTCTTCTGAAAACTCAAAAGAAATAGAGAGAGAGACGTGAATACCTTGGGAGGCAACATGCTTGGGTTGCTAAGAGAGGTACGCAATGTTCGTTCTATTTAGAATCCATGGTTGTGTGGTACAACGATCTTTAAAAACAAAATATAAATTTTTGTTCTATATTGCTTCCGCAAAAGTTTTCAGTGGTATCAGAGCAAACCACAATTAATCGTGGATTTTAAATTGTTATTTAATATCAGTATGTTTGTCGAGATTTTTCCTATATGCCGTGATTGATACGTGTGTGATATGTTAATTGTTTTTATTCGGAGAAGTGGCATATTGATATATGTGCTATAATTGATATTCGGAGAAGTGGCATATTGATATAATCTTGAATTGTACGCAGTAGTGCTACTATTGCTTTATGGATTGTCTATTATAGTTTCGTGACTATTGCTTTATATGGATTGCTTTATGGATTGTCTTTCTGTGTAATCCATATTGATATATATTGGTTCATTGACTCACCTTTTTATAATGATAAAATCTTGAGTGTTGCCGAATTGAAGTTTTGAATCCCAATTAGTGGGAGTTGTATTAGATACATAAAAGAATAATATTTAAATAATCCCAGTACTGATATATATTAAGTGCTAAATAGGATTATTTTATAGAATAATTCCTATGGCCCTCCATTGTCAGTGAATAAAGGTTCTATTAAATTAAAATGTCTTGAAGCCAAAAGGATAGACTTGATTTTGGTTTGGTAGTTCCTCTTGTTTTCTTCTTGGGAAGACAGGTGTGTGTATGACTGGTGGGAGTGTGGCTAAAATAGCAACATAATCATACTGATAGGCCACAACTGAATGACCCATTGTGATTAAACCAATTAATTAATTAGCCAAGTTATTAATTAATTAATTTATCATGCAATTGCGTGGCAACACAAACAAATCACCGAATAACTAAATATGCAGTGGAAATTAAATGACACAGTGATTTGTTCACGAATGGTGAAAACCCTAACTGCAAAAACCCCACCGGGTGATTTTCAGGTCACCACTCCCGAAACTCCACTATTATCAAATCAAGCGGTTACAAGTAAATGAATCCCAAGTACCTTACTAACCTACAGTTGAACCCTTACCCCAATACCCAATTGGACTTGATCTGTAGTGGCAATTTCCACCTTTAATGCACGGCTCCCAAGTACGTGACTAACCAGATGCGCGGATCCCAGTACGCGACTTCAAACACCAACTTAGAAGGAGAGGTTGGTTGCAAAATTCTTCAGTTCATCCTACACGATGAAGATCAGGAAGATGCTTGGTCACAAAACCCTTTGGTGCAAATACACAGCAACTTCTTCAGAGAAGATGAACTAGGTCAAGAACTTCGTCTTTGATCATAATTTGCTTGAACAAGGATTACTCAATGCTTTTGCAACTTGTGTCTATAATGACAGCTCTTAAAACAATCCTTTTATATGTTTAGGGTTAGAAGAAAAGAAGGCCCAAAAACATATTCACGGATCCCAAGAAATCAGATCAGAAAATCTGAGTTTTTAATTCTCGACAGATAACAGGTGTCTAGGAGCTATTGAGCAGGTGTCGAGCTTTAATGATTTTGCACTTCAGCTTGTTTTTCTTGGACAGACTTGATGACTTCAACACTTGATCTTGAAACCTTGTTTCTTGAAGTATTAAAAACACCTAGAACTACCCAATTACAAGTAGAGTGCGTTTTGTCAAAGGATTAGCCAATTTACATAAATAAGTATGACATATGTTCTAAACATGTGAACCACATATGTCCTAACACATACTAGTACATATACCACACTCAGATAATGGTTTGCACTTATCCAAATAAACATGACCACTAAAATAATGTAAAACATGTTTGATTTGGAGGCCAAAAGTAAATCGGGAATCATAGATAAATTAAATAAAATTAGAAACATGAGATGAAATTATGATGAATAGTATCTATTTGCCTTTATATGGTGTGCACAGTATATTTCAAAAGAAATTATTGGAGCATGCAAGGTAAGGGTTCCCGATGCCCACTTCGAACTATTTATGAATATAATTGTTATATTTTGTTCTGGGAATCTATGATATTTTGTTCTTGTGGGAGGTACCATTAGTTATTCAAGAACCTGAATATGATGGATATATGTATGTGAAAATATTATTTTACATATTCATTATGACCAATTTTAATCCCTTAGCTAAGATTTTGGATGAAAATCGCTTGTTTGGACCAAACTATGTAGATTGGAAAAGGAACCTAATCATTGTTCTCACTGCTGATAAGATAGCTCATGTCCTTAATATTGAGGCACCAGGACTTGCTTTAGCTGATGCCATTGAGATGCATTTAATAAGTGGCATGAGGCTGATGAAATGGCTAAATGCTACATAATGGCCTCTATGACCAATGTGTTGCAAAAACAATGCCAAGGCCTAGTTACAGAACAAGATATGATGCTGCACCTCAAAGAGATGTTTGGAGAGCAAAGCAAAAGTGCACGGCAAACTGCTATGAAAAATCTCATGTCCACCAAAATGGTGGAAGGAACTTTAGTTCGAGAACATGTCCTGAAGATGATTTCTTTCATCAATGAACTGGATATGCTTGGTGCAGAAATTGATAGTGAGACCCAAGTTGATGCGATCCTAGCATCTTTACCTGATTCTTTTAATTAGTTTATCATAAACTATAACATGAATAAGATGGTAGTGACATTGTCAGAGCTGCTCAATATGTTGAAAGCAGCTGAGGATCTCATCAAGAAAGAAAAGCCTAATGTAATGTTGGCTGAAAAATCTGATACTTCTCTTAAGTTGAAGCCTAAGGGTAAGAACTTTAAGAGAAAAGGGTCTCATTCATTCAATAAGGCTTAAGGTGACAAAGTGAATAAAGACACTGAGAAAAAGATAGCAAAAGGAAATTGTTTCCATTGCAGTAAGCTTGGTCATTGGAAGAGAAACTGTCGCCATTATTTGGCTTCTCTGAAGAATGACAAACCTGTAGAAGATATGACTAATTTGCTCGTTATTGAAACAAATTTAATGGATGGTCCATTTGATTCTTGGTGTGTAGATTTTGGTACAATCTCACACATTTGCAATATGTTGTAGGGATTCAAGGAGACCCGAAGGCTAAATGAAGGGGAGGTGATCCTAAAGATGGGGACTAGTGCAACTGTTGCAGCCACTGCCATTGGAACTTTTTATTTAGAATTATCTTCTAGTAGAACTCTTGTCTTAGAGGATTGCTTATATGTGCCAGAAGTGCGAAGAAATTTAATTTCAGTTTCAAAACGTGGTTGTTCAGGATATTCATTTCTTTTTACTTCTAAACTTGTTGTTAAGTTTAATAATAAATTTGTAACTTTTGGCATTTTACAAGACGGTCTTTATTTTTTGAGTTCTATTGATAATTCTATTAATTGTGTTGAGAATGATATTGCTACCAGTGTGTTATCTCTTAAAAGAAAAAGAGATGTTAATCTTACCTATTTGTGGCACTTAAGGCTTGGTCATATCAATATTGACCGAATCAATAGATTGGTAAAGGATGGGCCATTGAATCTTTTGAAGGTAGAGCCTTATCCAATTTGTGAGCCTTGCTTACAAGGGAAAATGACCAAAAGTCCCTTTACAGGAAAAGGAGCTAGAGCCACTGATGTATTAGGATTAATACACACTGATGTTTGTGGTCCTATGAATCACATGGCGAGAGGTGGTTTCTATTACTTCATTACTTTTATTGATGATTATTCTAGGTATGGTTATTTGTACCTAATGAAACATAAATCTGAATCCTTTGAAACGTTCAAAGAGTTTCGTAATGAGGTTGAGAAACAGGTTGGAAAATGCATAAAAGTTCTTCGCTCTGATAGAGGAGGAGAATACCTCTTGTATCAATTTAAGGAATATCTAAAAGAAAATGAGATTATTTCTCAATTGACTCCCCCTGCCACACCTCAACATAATGGTGTAGCTGAAAGAAGAAATAGAACCTTATTAGATATGGTTCGTTCTATGAGAGCATGTTAGAGTTGCCAATTTCATTTTGGGGTTATGCTTTGGAGACTGCTATTTATTTATTAAATAACGTCCCTACCAAATCAGTTCCTAATACCCCATATGAGTTATGGACTGGTAAGAAACCAAGTCTAAATCACTTAAAGATATGGGGTTGTCCAGTACATGTTAGAAAGTCTAATATGGATAAGCTAGGACTTAGGAGTGATAAATGTTTATTTGTTGGCTATCCCAAGATGTCTACTGGTTTCTATTTTTACAATCCTAATAAGCAGAAGGTGTTTGTGAGCAGGAATGCTATTTTTCTTGAGGAAGATTATAGCTTAAATGAAAGTAGAGCAAAAGTTTCTCTTAATGAACAAACTGATAACCCAATGGCTGAGTTGAATGAGAATAATGAAGAGCAAGTAATAGTGCCTACTGAACCAAGCAAAATACAAGAGACTCGACGTAGTAAAAGGACTATCAGGCCTCCAGTTAGACTCACTTTGTTAAATGAGATTTATCTAATGGAGTCAGAGGAGCATGATAATGATCCTTTTACTTATCAAGAAGCAATGACTGATAAGGACGTTGAGAATTGGAAAAGGGCCATGGAATCAAAGATAGACTCAATGTATACCAACCAGGTCTGGACCTTAGTAGACAAACCAGAAGGTATTAAGCCTATTGGTTATAAATGGGTCTACAAAAGGAAGATAGGACCTAATGGTAAGGTGGAGACCTATAAAGCTAGGCTAGTGGCAAAAGGGTATAATCAAAAGGCTGGAATTGATTATAAAGAAACCTTTTCGCCAGTAGCCATGCTAAAGTCCATAAGGATTCTATTGTCAATTGCTGCACATTATGATTATGAGATATGGCAAATGGATGTTAAAACAGCTTTCTTGAATGGACACATTCGAGAAGAAATTTTTATGGACCAGCCAGAAGGTTTCATATCTTATGGTCAAGAATCAAAAGTGTGCAAGTTGATGAGATCTATATACGGCCTAAAGCAAGCATCATGCAGTTGGAACATTCGTTTTGATGAGGCAATCAAATCGTTTGGTTTCTCACCAAATATGGATGAACCTTGTGTTTACAAAAAGGTTAGTGGGAGCACTATTACATTTTTAGTTCTTTATGTAGATGACATACTACTCATTGCCAATGATGTAGGAGCAATGTCATATATAAAAGTATGGTTATCTAGTCACTTTGCAATGAAAGATCTTGGTGAAGCGTCCTATATACTTGAAATCAAATTGTTTAGAGACCGAAAGAAAAGGTTATTGGGACTTTCACAAGTCAATTATATTGACAAGATATTGGCTAGGTTTAGCATGCAAGATTCCAAGAAAGGGTTTTCACATTTTAGACATGGAGTTCATCTCTCAAATCAAATGTGTCCTAAAACACAAGAAGAGAGAGAGAAAATGAGAAATTGTCCTTATGCTTCGGCTATAGGAAGTCTCATGTACGCAATGCTTTGCACTAGGCCAGACATTTGTTATGCAGTGAGCATTGTGAGTAGATATCAATCTAATCCAGGTTCTGAGCATTGGACAGCAGTGAAACATATCCTCAAATATTTAAATAGGACCAAACATTATTTCTTGGTGTTTGGTGGTGAGGATTTGACTGTCCAATGGTATACAGATTCAAATTTTCAATCTGATATTGATGATAGAAAATCAATTTTTGGATTTGTGTTCACTCTTGGCAAGGGAGCAATAAGTTGGAGAAGTTGCAAGCAAGATACTACTGCAGATTCTACTACAGAAGCAGAGTATATAGCTGCAAGTGAGGCTGCAAAGGAAGCTGTGTGGATTCGCAAGTTTATTCAAGAACTTGAAGTTGTTCCTTCTATTAAGTCACCCATTACTATCTATTGTGACAATAGTGGGGCTGTTGCAAATGCAATAGAACCAAGGGCTCATCAAAGGACAAAACATATTGCACGTAAATATCACTTGATGCGTGATATCATACAGAGAGGTGATGTAGCAATAACAAAGATTGCCTCTGCCAATAACGTTGCAGATCCACTCATAAAGGCATTGTCTCAAAAGGTGTTTGAGAAACATTTAGAAGCAATGGGTATTAAATACATGTATGATTGGTTTTGAGTGCAAGTGGGAGATTGTTAGAATTATTTTCCCTCAAAAACAATATTATGCATTTTTATTTGATAATAAAAATTTATTTTCATATTCATAATTTTATAGGTATATTTCATTGTTTAAATGTGGCATGTGATGTCACCTCTATAGAAAAATCATGTTAATGGTTAAGGAACCAAAGACAGGGAGTAATGATTTTTCATAGATTATTAAATTGTTCTAGGCTGTGGATATTAATTGAATATTACCACTAACGCCTACACTTGTTGTGCTGCTGTATGATAGGATGATTTACTCCATCATTGAGGTAGTGACTTTAAGCAGACAAGTGGGTGTAATGTAACAAGTACATACACTGAATTGGATCTGATCAAGGACATCTTATAGTGCGATCACTGTTGATTAAAAGGTTGTCCTATCACAATTTTTCTATTGTCCTTAAACATGAGGGTTTGTGTATATTTATTTATTATGCACATAACTTTGACAATGTCAACTGGTGATGCCGATTTTTAAAGGCTATATACAGACACGTTGGGTTATGTGTGTAATGAGTAAAATATATAAATGCTCAACAGTGGATCCACCAGTCTCTAAAGAAGATAGTATATTCAGTTGATTTTCATATTGAAGTTGGACTCAAAACAAAACCGGCCGGTGACATTTTTCAAAAAATGTTTTTCATATATATAATATTGTGTATATATATATATATATATATATATATATATATATTTAAAGAGTTTTTAAAGATATTTTGGAGTCTAATAGAAATTATGAAATCAAGAAATTAAGGGTTATATAAGCTAGGGACATGACAGTGATATTAATCCAATCCTAGTGGCTTGTGGGAATATAGTATGGTGGAAGGACATAAATATAAAATTGTAAGTAATGGGACCTCATTTGTAATTCTCTAATCTTCAGGGGTCAATTGCAATGTGTTGATGGACATTATTGCAATTTGTAGAAGTTCAAATATTTCTTGATATGATTGAGAAAATTAAGGAATATTTTTGGAAAGAGTTTCAGGAAAAGTCAATAACGTTCAAAAGGGTTATTGATAAAATCCTACGGCTGAAGATTAGGATCCCTAAGGATCCCATGTCCAATCTCTCTCTAGGGTTTTAGAAGTCTACTATAAAATAAGGTTTTATAATATCATATTTAGTGGTTGGCCGTCAGAACTACTGAGTGATACTGCAGTCTTCTGAAAACTCAAAAGAAATAGAGAGAGAGACGTGAATACCTTAGGAGGCAACACACTTGGGTTGCTAAGAGAGGTACGCAATGTTTGTTCTATTTAGAATCCATGGTTGTGTGGTACAACGATCTTTAAAAACAAAATACAAAATTTTGTTCTATATTGCTTCCGTAAAAGTTTTCAGGATGCACGCAGGTGTGGAATATTCTGCCATCATAAGGGCTCCACTAAGAGGAGGGTATAAAAGGGGAGAGGAAAAACAAAGAAGGGGGAGAATGAAACTGGAGAGAGAGATACACGAGAGAAAGGTGAGAATACAATCTTGGGAATATTGAAGTCCTGCTCGGACTTCAAGTAGGGAACTTGGCTATTTGGGAGCCTTCTCGGCTAGGCCTAGTTCAAAGCAGTCCAATAGTAAAATAGAATGAGGGTGTTTGTCCATCTCAATACAAAATGCTTCAAGAATCTCCCATTGTGGGCTAAACCCAACCCAGAGTATAAATAAATTGGGGGATTGAGCCCAATCAGCTCAGGGTTGTTGGGAACATGCCACCACAAATAATATTAGTATAAATTTACACAATTTTTGTAGCAAATTTGTAAATTTGCACAATTATACAAGGACTGTGTGGATCATTTTTATACAAAATTATGTAAATTCTACGCATTTTTTTTTTATTTTACACAGATTGATGTGAATGCTCTAAGTATTAATATTCCACATCCAAATCTGTAGACACCGCCTCATGACGCCTCCCCCGATAGGGTTTAGAAAATAAATTGTTTTAGAATTTTATTTGAAAATAAGATTTTTCTTTTTTTCAAAGATTTAACTTCTATGACTCAGAAATTTATTTTATATTTTTTGAAGGGAAAATAAAATAAGAAATGAAAGTCCATTTTTAAGAAATAGCTTTAGAAATAAAAATGGTTTACATTCCACCAAGAACAAGTTCAGGAGTCAAAATATGCTAAGGAAAGTTGTGAGGCCCCCATACACATTTGGTGCACCAGTCTCTGCTAAGTGAGTAAGTGAGTGATATTTTCCATTCCTCTATTAAAAATTAGAGTCCAAATTTGGTAAGGTTGAGGTGTAAAACCTATGTTTTACACCATCCCTTAAGATATGTCACATCAGCTTTTTACTTAAAACTTAATATATCCTACCACACATAATAACATCTTAATAAATTTACATTTAAGTCTATAACTCTACTCTACAACTACAAAAGTTAGCCCTTTTGTATTTGTACTATAGTTATGTAATGTATTATAAACTTGGTTTAAAACACTAATATTATTATTTTCGTGTGTGTTCTAATAAGTATTACTATTTACTCAAAAAAAAGGTTGGATTTTCAAATAGATATTAGAATTGATTGAGTGTGGTTGTGACTATTTTATATAATATGTAATATGATAATATGACATATTGGGATTGAAGGGATAAAAAACACCACATCCTTACAAAATTTAATCTCTAAAAATTATATATAAGAGAATGGAAGCAATATTTCAAAATATTTATTTTCATTCAATTCCTCTCCCTCCCAAACAAGCTACTATAGTAAAAAACACTTAATATTGTGAAGAGTTTTGTCATTCAATTGACATATATTAATATTTTTAAAGAAGCTATCAAGAATTTAAATCTCCTCTCGCCCAATTATCCAAATAAAAATACCACTTAATATTCACATGAATAAATAGTTTATTATTTTTCATAGTAAATTCAAGTACAATATGTGTATATAAGCGCGGTTATCAAAGCCAACGATATTTTGGGGCCTAAGGCGAGAACTAAAATGGGGCATTTTTTATACTTATGTATTAATTAAATTAATATTTATTTATTATTTTTGTATTATAATATATTTCATTTAAAATCTATTTTTCTTGCCTTTTGAGATGCAAATTGACTAATTAAATTTTTTTATTCAAGTTCTTCTAACATCTTCTTTTCAATTAATAATATAGCTAATCTGCTTAATCTTTCTTGGGACATTATTGATCTTAGATATGATTTTATTAATTTTAATTTTGAAAAACTTCTTTCTGTAGAAGAAACTGTAACAGGTATTGTTAGTAAAATCCTATAAGCAATGCATATATTTGGAAATGAATCTAATCTTTTTATATAATTTAGTATGTCAATTGGAGTATAATCTTTTATTTGTGAAATTTCTTTTAAAATGTTTAACTCTGAAAATAAATCTAAACAATCAATATCATAATAAACATTATGTTTGAGAAAAGATTCAAGTTTAAGACAGTATTTTTGTAAACTATCATCATCTAGTTATATCATTGTCTCTAATTGGACCTCTTTCTACTAATAAATCTCTTAATTTTGTGTCAATATTTTTCCAATTACCTGGATCATAAATATTTGAAGGAATATAATTCAACATGTCATTATTATTTTCATTTTCTTCTAGTTGAACATCATTATGGTGAACTTGTTCATTTGTGACATTTTCATCATTATTTTCATTTTCTTCTAAATTCTTTTGAAGTTCATTATCAAGATTTGTTTCATTGCAAAATTGAACGGCATTGTTATCTTGCAATTGTATCATTTCATTATCTTCTAACTCTTTTTGGTGAATTTCTTGCTCATTTGTGATATTTTCATCTAAATTTTGTGTTATATTTTGTTTATTACTAATTACAAATTTATCCATTGATCATTTTTGAGACTCAATTAATTTTTCTTCCTTTTTTTTTTTAGTTAAGTTTTTCATATTCAGATGCATATTTTCTAGTAGACATTTCTAATCAAACAATATATTTATAAAGACTAAAATAAAAAATAACTTTCAAGTGTAAAACAAATGAGAAAATAGAACCTGATTTATATAAAAAGTATTGTTGTAGTTTCACTGAATAATAACAACTTTTTATCAATCTCAACCTGCATAAATAAAGAATTATTCATTATATTACCAATAACTAATATATATATATATATATAATTAAGCCCAGTCATAACAAAAGTACGAGCCCAGCCAAGAAGATGGCCACACAAGTCTTATTAATAAGACCCACCCACAAAAAACACAAAACAAATCCTATTACACCTATAACCCCCACCCCCCCCCCCCCCCCCCCCAAAAAAAAAAAACTTGAAGGCCCAAATGGCCAGCCATAACTCAAGTAGAAACAGGCCCACTCTTAACAAATAAAAAGTAGAGAAAGCCAATCCTTATACCTCAAAAGTCAAAACCCATCTGCAGAATCAAAACTCATCCGCAGCCAAAAAAAAAAAAAAAAATCCGCAGTCCTCAATCCTTAGTCCTCAGTTCGGAGTTTTCAGATCAGATGTAATTGGATGATTTAGATCAGCGGAAGCTTGGGCTAGCAACAGTGGAGAGAAAGAACGAGAGAGGAGGAGAGCAAGAACTGAGAGAAAGAAGCAGAGCAAGAATTAGAAATAGAAACGGTAAAAATTTTAGGGATTTGATATTTTTTTTATTTGTTTTGATTTGTGATTGTGTTGTGGTTAATTCCTTAGATCGGATTTGTAGTTTATCTTGTTGAATTTTGGTTTGTCTAAAGGATAGTGATATTATTTTTGGGACAATTGATTTTGTTTAGACCAATTTTTTTTTATGCTATCAATGTTTAACCGGATATACCAGAATTTTTGTTTTTGGTCAAAAGTATGTGCCGGATTTTTTTATTTTCATCTAAAACTAAATTTTTTTTCCTTACTACCCATTCTTTTCTAAAATTTTGGAATCCCCTTCCACTTGGGGCCTAGGCAATTGCCTAATTGGCCTAATGAAAGAGCCGGCCCTAGCGGTTATGCATGTGAGTGCATAGGCGCGTGTCAAAATACTTTAACCTCTAAATCAAATCTCAACTCTGTTATAGGAGCAAAAATAAATTAATAATCTCAACTCTGATATTATTCCGAGGCCGCCTCACAAATACAGGAGTATTAATTATAGGATATGACCTTCTTCTACTACCTTTTTTTTTTTTTTTTTTTTTTTTTTTTTTTTTTTTTTTTCCCTTGTTTGGTGTAAAACAACTTAATAAATTGTATAATTTAAAATTTACAACCATTTGGAACAAAAATCTTGATGACTTGCTTGAATATTTAGGATATATTGTTACAAACTACAAAACAGATGTAAAATTTATTGGACTATATCAACAACAATGTACAAAGATGTTACTTTAACAAGGAATATGACGTACAAATTACTATGTGCAAAGTGCAAACAAATAACTAGTTTTCTACATACAGGAAGTTCAATTTTAAAAGAATATTTCAATTCAATCAAGTTTTTGTTGTACCTCAATCGCACAATTTACTCTAGCATGAAGGGAGATCATGAGGATTAAACATGGTTTGGACTTTTGACATAAAACAGATAAAACCTTGCTCTTTAGGAAAATAATATTAACTGTACACTTATTCTCGATAAGCTCAGCCAATTAGGTTAATCATCATTCTCATTCTCCTCTAACGATCTTCCCCTAGTTTCACGAGTGAAAAAGAATGTAACCGCCATCCCTAGCAAACAAACTCCAGCAAGTATTATCAATGAGGCAGTCATTCCAAGTGTTTCAGGATAACCCTCTTCTTCTTTAGTCTCTTTTTTCCCATTTGAAGCCCATAAAAATCCTACAGAACCAATAATTGCCCCTACCTTCCCAATAGCCCCAGAAATACCATGACATGTTGATCTATATCTTGCTGGGAAAAGCTCCGCTGGAACAATAAAAGTAGTAGTGTTCGGTCCAAAATTTGAGAAGAAGAAGGCGAGGCCATAGAGGACTAAAAAGCCTTTATTGGGTTTAGAGTTATTTATTTCTTTGTCCCAATATTCGTAATAGGGTATCCCCAGTGCTAAGAAAACCAATGCCATAAAGAAAAAACCCATCATTTGAATTTTGACCCTTCCAATCCTATCAATGAAATAAACAGTGAACCAATAGCCTGGAATTGTAGAACAAGCTGCGATAATTGCTTGGAGTTTTGCAACCTCAAAAGCATGTCGATAGGCATTCATCTCTTCATTCTTTGGAAGATGTTGATTATATATATGAGACTGGAAGAGGGTGCTACTGTAAAAAACAATATCAAGAAGAAACCATGTAAAGGAGCAAGAGAATAAATCACGACCATGGCGACGGAAAAATTGCTTGGAGTGGAGGGGATAGGGTGGTGGAATAGGTGACAATAGCTCATCTTCCACAATCTGACCCATTGGAAGATCTAACACCTTCTCCATGTCCATAGCCGCTTGGACGAAATTTTGTTCCACCAAAGCTGTGTATCTAGGTGAAAAACAATACATAACTAAAAGAGATAAACTATCATCCATAGATTAAGATCAGAGCTTAATATATCAATTTGAAATTGTCACAGGCTTCCCAAACTCCATTTCAATTAATCTTCTTCCATTTTGAAAACTCTAGGACTATTGTTTTATTTCTAAAAAATATCATATGGTTGTAACATACAACGGTTTTAACGAGCAATTTAGCTTTGTCACTTGAACCAGAATTAAAATTTATAAACCACAATGCTTTGCACAATATCTGTAAAACGGAAAATTTATCATTAAAACTACTAGCGATGAACTATGTGACTTTTCCTGCTTAAAAGTGGAATATATCATAATAGGAGATTAGGTGTGGACAATATTGAGTCTATTTTATTTTATTATTTCATCTATATATATATATATATATTCTCAATTGAATTCAATATGTATATTAACAAATGAAGAATATGATTTAATGGACACATAAAGAAGAATTGGTCGTTTGAAACCTATTCCCATCCAATAATTGTGATTTTTTCTAAGAATAAAGATGCATTAAATTTGATTTTGTATAAAACGAGTATAAAATATAAATTTAGTTTTGCTCTCTTCTCTTACCCAGATAGGCTCCTACCCAGTGGACACGCCGATCCAAATATTTTAGTGGCTGTTAAGTAAGACACAATACTCTTCTTGTAGAAGCCTAAGACATAATATTCTTGTTGTAAAAGTCTAACTAAGCATAATATTCTTCGTGTAAATGTCTAAGACACAATATTCTTCGCCTAAAACTTAATATGCCGTACAAAGTCAACTAACTTCAAGCAACATGGTCAACAACTTTGTAACTTATTAATACTTTTTAGTGTGTTCAAATTTCCTATCTTTCAAATATCAGATAAAATAATATTAAAAAACTGGCCGTTTGGGATCTCCTCTCTTTATGGGCATATTATGTTTAATGTGCACTTAGAAATTTATTTATTTGTTAAAAATTGAATAAAAAAATATAATTGTGTTTAGAATAAAAGTAATTTTAAAAAAACTATATATAAATAAATGTGTTAAAGAAACTAAAAGAAAAAAAAAATACACAATTTTTCTATTTTTTTGTGTAAACTGAATGAAGGTTTTATACTTGCTTAAGTTACTTCGTGATTATTCTCCAAAAAAGAAAATTAATGGTTAGTACTAAAAAATTTATAAGGCTAAACTAAAGATCTCTATTTTAGGAATCTTCATGGACTTCTCCCACTCAATTAATTAAGACATTCTTCCCCTCCAAGTTATGATAAAATGTGTAGTTATAAAAGAAATAAAATGTAAATGATTTTAATTTCTGCAAACTTACTTTATGCATTGATTGTACACCTCATGTGTTAAATGCAGACATCTTTTAAAACTTTAGATGATCAGTATAAAAGTAGGTATATTGCATGTATAAACCAGGATAGAACCATTCTTTGGCCCCTAAAATTAAAAAAAAAAATTAATATATACATATAGGTACTTATTTAGTACATTCTCTAAAAAAAAAAAAATTAGTAATTTTGTTCAATAAAATTACAATTAGCTATTCAAAAATAGCAAATTCTAAAAAAATAAGCCCAAGAACGAAATCACATTTAGCCCAATCTAACAATTTTACCGAAATAAAAAACCAGCCCTAAAATTTTTTTGAAACAAAACTAATCTATGAATTTAAATTTTCAGTGCTTCCATCAAATTCCCAAAGAAAAAAAAATAACTAAGAGAGAGTGAGAGACGCTAAACTAAAAAGAGGCAGAGAGATTGTGTCACTGCAGCACAACACGTACATAATTGATGTTTTGAAGGACACTAGAGAGAGAGAGAGAGAGAAAGAGAGAGAAAATTTACCGTGGACGAAATAGAGAAAAAGGAAGAAGATGAAACGAAGAAAGAAAAACAAAGCTGAAGAAAGAAAGGGTAGGAGTAAAAATGATTAATCGTGCGGTTGTGAAATAAAGGTGGAGAAAAAACAAAGAAGGGTCTAAAAGATAAGGAATGGTTGGAGGAGAATAATAGAGTAGAAAACAAAAAAACGTGGCTTGTAGATGGGTGGGCAAACTAAAACCATGGGACTAGTGGGATTGTGGTGGAGATATAAAAGAAAAAAAAATTATGTAAATTGGTGCATAATTACTAAAAGATAATATAATACAAGTATAATATATTTTTATATTACTATATATTATTTTTTGATGAGTATATTACTATATATTAGGCTAATAGATTGGGATTATACCATATGTGTATATATATATATATATATATATATAAAGTAGCAGTAACTTTAAATCGGTATTGAAATATTTTGTTTTCTTGGCTTAATTGAAACGGTTTTAAATATGGTATTGACTACTTTCATTTGTTATTCCTTATTACTATTTGAATTTTCATTTTATACAGCCCCTAATTTGGAATCTGGCTCCATCCCGGTATAAAATGTTCATCAAAGAAAGTAAAACAATAATTTTTCAAATATAAAAATTTCCAAATATTTACCTCGCAGTTTCGGGCATCATCATTCGCCAATAAAATGTTAACCCAGCGGGAATTGCACCAATCATCAGTATCAACCTCCATGCGAGATCTGCTTCCTTGGGCGTTGGATCTGTTGCTGACAAATTCGATGCACGGTCAAATATAGCACACACCACCATGGTGACCGTCGAAGCAGCCAAGATCCCAAAGCCTTGCATTGAAAACACGGCAGCTATAAAAGCACCACGCGTCCTCTTGTTAGCAAATTCCGACATAATCGTAGCCGACAAGGGATAGTCCCCACCGATCCCTAAGCCTAGAATGAACCTGAACAACCCCAGACTCACCAGAACACAGCTCCTTGTGGTGCATATAGAGAACCCACATGCAATGGAACTCAGCACCATGATCATCAAAGCGAGCCCGTACACGCGGCGCCTACCTATTTTATCACCGAGCCTTCCAAATATTAGTTGACCAATCGCGGTACCCAAAAGAGCGATAGCCACCATGGTGGACACTATGATTGGTGGGAACACATACTTTTTGGAGTCAGGCTCCTTCTCGTAGTAGACGCGTCCGATGAGTATCATAATCGGAGGAATACAGAAGAGATCGTAGGCATCAGTGAAGAGGCCCATACCAGCTATGATGATGGCCTTGAAATGGTATAACTGAGTTTTTGCAGTGTCGAGGGCTGAAAGAACTTTCAACGCCATTGTGATTTCTTCGCAAGATTTGAAAAGCTAACCTTCTATCGAATTTTAATAAGAAAAGCCAGAAAATGGGCAGTCAAAATTCTTTGGCCTCTTACTTACCAGGTAGTTTCCTTTGAAGTTGATGGGAAATGTGTAAGGAATTAAATATTAACACGAAATTCACAAACTTGTGAGAAATAAAATAAAGAAAATACTTGACAAAGAAAAAAAATGTATAATCACACACCTAATTGATGCAAAATATATTCATATTTAAAAAATGAATAGTATTTATTACATACATATTAATGCACATAACTTTACATACATGTGAAAAATCTTTTTTTTTTTTTTTTTTTTTTTTGAAAGCCAACTTCATTTAACTTGCAAGAGACGATGAATCCACATACAAAGCTTGTAAAGCTGGCGGAGGAGAATCCTCCAGCCAAACACTGTCCCCACTAATATGTCTAGCAAAACGAGCTAGAGAATGCGCTACCCCATTTGCACTAAGTCTTATACATTGAAATTCCCATGTGAAAAATCAATTAAGTCTTCATGATTTGATCGAATTTTATAAAATATAGAGCAGCCAATAGAAAAATTGTTGTCTCATGCATGGATAGGGAACCAGAAAGTCATCAGAAACAAATGTATATCACAGGTTGGAAATTGTCAGTACCTCTTATCTTTTTCTAGTCAAGTGTATGTCCTTGGATGAATTTGCAAGTAAAATCCATCTCACACTAGTACCAAACTTATTACACTTACCTCCGACCTTCTCTAACAAAACGCACTATCTATTTTATGTTAGTGGGCCTAGACTATTGGGATCATGATTCACATATAGTATTCCAAAACATTTTTGCAACAGCATATTTAAAATTATATATATATATATATATATATTTATATGTATCTCATTGCTAACCTGATGCAGAAGCAGGAAACAGAGAGATGAGAAACAGAAGTGAGAAAACATAACCAAAAAAAAAAATATATATATATATATATATATATATATATATATATATATATATATATATTAGAAATACAGGTATAGAATTAAATTTGCAATGAATGGTTAATCAAAGAAACACCTTAGAAAACCGTGTTAATATGTAGGGTAAGCAGTACTCACCGAAAAATAAGTGAAGAACTTAAATGGGAAACAGAACAATAGGTTTCTCATTTCAATTGAATTCCAGAAATATAACCATTGCAAGTTTCTAGCAGGTTCCATCATAAAATCTAGCCTTGTACCCAAGCACTACACCTTAACAGACTTAATTTGCACCAATGACCAACCCTTGAGCATCTCGAATGCACCTGCCTTTCCTGAACAGCTTCACTCATGGTTGAAACAGAAACAGAGGAACATTGGACTTAAAAGTCTTGTTTTAGTTTTGTATCATCTTGAACCATCTGTGTAATTAGATTTCCCACAATAAACTAATGAATTTCTCCATGTGTGTGATATTGAGAAAACTTGAATCTGAATAGAACTCAAGCTTCTTTTGGTTTACTAACTCAATGGTCAACAAACAAAGCCATTTATTCATAACAGAAGCATTTAAGGCAACCTCTAAATACAACTTAGGGAACATGACATTCAGGAATTGTATCAAAAAGTTTGTGTGGACGAAAATGGTTAGAATGGCTTGAATTGTCGGTGGCTTGACATCACAAGCCAACAGTAATTGTGCGTTTGGATTGTGCTTGCGTCTGGATTTGGGCGTTTTTTTTTTTTTTTTTTAAGCACGTTTTAGCTTTTACTGAGTCTTACGTAGTATCTATGAGACTCACAATTTTTTATTGAAACAAAATTTTCATTAAAAATAATTCCTACTATATTATTTATATATTTAAAATTTATTTTATTTAAGAGTACGGACCTAAATGTTGTCCTCCTGTACTGTCAAAAAGTAAGGAACAGCTACCTGTCATACAAGTCAAATTGGATTTCTCATTGTAGCCGAAATGGATGACTCCATTGGCAATAAATGCTTGCCATCATTTTTGACCAAGCGAGTTTCATGCGCTGAAAGTCCTTAAAGTATTTCCAATTCGGCTGTACCTCTAATTTTAAACAGAGGTAGAGCATAGGGGTCGCAAATGGGTAGGTTAGGTCATAAATGAGTTAGGTGTGTAATTACCCATTTATCTATTTATGACTCGTTTATATATAAATTAATTATCTATTACCAACCCAACCCATTTAATTAATAACCCACCCATTTAACCCAATATGACCAAAATACCTCTAAAACTACTTGAATACCCTATTGACCTCAAAAATTACCAAAATACCCTTAAATACCTAAAATGATACAAATACTCCCTACACTTCCAAAATTACCAATATACCCTTGGACATCCAAAATTATCCCAAAAATCTCTAAAATGAACAAAATACTCATGAAACCTCTAAAATGACCAAAATACCCCCGACGTCTCTAAAATCACCATATATGCTTAAAAACCACTAAAATGACTAAAATATATCCAAAATCTCTAAAATGACCAAAATACCCCCTAAAATCCAAAAAAAGACCAAAATACCCCCGAAACCTAAAAAAAGACCAAAATACCTCCAAAACCTAAAAAATGACCAAAATACTCCCAAAATCCAAAAAATGACAAAATACCCCAAAAACCAAAAAATTACCAAAATACCCCCCAAAACCTAAAAAATGACCAAAATACCCCCTGAAAGCCAAAAAATGACCAAAATACCCCCAAAACCCAACAAATGACCAAAATACCCTCAAAACCCAACAAATGACCAAAATACCCCAAAAACTTAAAAAATGAACAAAATACCCCAAAATCAAAAAATTACCAAAATACCCCCAAAACCCAAAAAATGACCAAATACTTCCAAAACCCAAAAAATGACCAAAATACTTCCAAAACCCAAAAATGACCAAAGTACCCCCAAAACCCAAAAAATGACCAAAATACCCCTGAAACTTAAAAATGACCAAAATACTTCTAAAACCTAAAAAATGACCAAAATACCTCTAAAACCCAAAAAATGACCAAAATACCCCATAAAACCCAAAAAATGACCAAAATACACCCGAAACTCAAAAAACGACCACAATACCCTCGAAACCTAAAAATGACCAAAATACCTTCAAAACCTAAAACTAACCAGAATACCCCCCAAAACCCAAAAAATGACCAAAATACCCTCGAAACTCAAAAAATACGAAAATACCCCCGAAACCCAAGAAATGACCAAAATACCCTCAAAACCTAAAAATGACCAAAATACCCCTGAAACCTAAAAAATTACCAAAATACTTCTGAACCTTAGAAATGACTAATATACTAAAAGATGACATAAATGCCCTCGTAACCTAAAAAATGACTAAAATACCCTTAGAATCTATAAGATGATCAAAATAACCCCGAAACCTAAACAATTACCAAAATTCCTCGAAACCTAAAAAATTATTGAAATTCCCTCGAAACCTATAAAATGACTGAAAGACTCTTAGAACCTTTAATTTGTCAAAAATATCCCCGAAACGTCCAAAATACCCTAAACCTCTATTTCGGTAATTTGGAGGTATTTTGGTCATTTTTTAGGTTTAGTGAGTATTTTGGTAATTTTTTAGGTTTAGGGTATATTTTGGTAATTGTTAGGTTTTGTGAGTATTTCGATCATTTTTTTAGGTTTTTGGCGTATTTTGGTCATTGTTTTAGGTTTTAGTGTTATTTTAGTAATTTTTTTAGGTCTTGGGGCATTTTGATCATTTTTTAGGTTTCAGGGTATTTTGGTAATTTTTTAGGTTTCAGGGGTATTTCAATCATTTTTTAGGTTAGGAGGTATTTTAGTAATTTTTTAGGTTTAGGGTGTATTTTGGTAATTCTTAGGTTTCGAGTGTATTTCGGTCATTTTTTATGTTTTGGGGGTATTTTGGTCAATTTTTAGGTTTCAAGGGGGGTATTTTAGTCATTTTTCAGGTTTCAGGGTATTTCGGTCATTTTTTAAGTTTAGAGGGTATTTTGGTAATTTTATGGGTTTTGGAGGTATTTCAGTCATTATTTAGGTTACGGAGTAATTTGGTAATTTTTTCAGGTTCCGAGGCTATTTTAGTCATTTTATAGGTTTCTAAGGTATTTTAGTCATTTTTTAGGTTTCGGGGGTATTTTGGTCATTTTTTGAGTTTTGGAGGTATTTTGGTAATTTTTTGAATTTTGGGAGTATTTTGGTCATTTTAAGATTTTGGGGGTATTTTGGTCATTTTTTGGGTTTTGGGGATATTTTGGACATTTTAGAGGTTTTGGGGGGTATTTTGCTCATTTTAGAGATTTTGGAGGTATTTTGGCCATTTTGTGGGGTTTGGGGGTATTTTGGTCATTTTTAGGTTTCGGTGAGTATTTTGATCATTTTTTGGTAATTTTTAGGTTTTGAGGGTATTTTGGTCATTTTTTGGGTTTCAGAGATATTTTGGTCATTTTTTGGGTTTTGGGGGGTATTTTGGTCATTTTTTGGGTTTTGAGGGTATTTTGGTCATTTTTTGGTAATTTTTAGGTTTTAGGGGTATTTTGGTCATTTTTTGGGTTTCGGAGGTATTTTGTTCATTTTTTGGATTTTGGGGGTATTTTGTTTATTTTTTGGATTTTGAGGGTATTTTGGTAATTTTTTGGTAATTTTTAGGTTTTGGAGATATTTTGGTCATTTTTAGGTTTTGAGGGTATTTTTTGGTCATTTTTAGGTTTTGGGGCGTATTTTTTGGTCATTTTTTGAGTTTCGGAGATATTTTGGTCATTTTTTGGGTTTTGGGGGTATTTTGGTCATATTTTGGGTTACAGGGGTATTTTGATCATTTTTTGGGTTTTGGGGGTATTTTGGTCATTTTATGGGTTTCGGGGGGTATTTTGGTCGTTTTTTGGGTTTTGGAGGGTATTTTGGTAATTTTTTGGTTTCAAGGCTATTTTGGTCATTTTATAGAAATTTAGATTTTATATTGTTTATTTAAATTTTAGATGAGTTTAGTGGGTATTAGTGGATTTATCCATTTAGACCCATCTAATTAAATAACCAAATGGGTTTTTACCCATTTAACCCAAATATTAAATGGGTTGGGTTAAGACTTATCCAACTAAGGTGGGTAATGGGTGGGTTCATGGATATGGGTAAAAATTGTCACCCTACTAGAGCAATACTGGCTCAAGGCCTAGGCCTAAGGCTCCACCAAAAAATAAAATTTTCCTTAAGAAAAAAAACCCCATTTTTCATAGTTAAAAATTCAAATTTTTATAAAATTATATTATATATATATATATATTTTCTAAAGGTTGTACATTTTTTTTATTAGTGAGGTTAAAGATATTACAAATTTTACTATTGACTTACAAATTACCATGTTATTAATCACAAAAAAGTAATATAAACATTCATTAGTTAAATTGATGAAGTTCATCAATGAGAGACAATATCACATTATATTTTGAACATTTTATAGTACTTTTAATTAGCGCATTTTTCTTTTTCATTTCTATTAAAACTCTCAAAGTACGAGACCAATAGAACCTTAACTCAATTGAAATCCTAAAATATTTCAAAAAGGTGTTGCAAATGTGTTAAATCGTCAATTATAGATTAATCTCTCATAATAGTTTGAGACTTTGATTTTTGTAAAATAATATCATACAAAACCACACACCAAATAATATCTCTCTCTCTCTCTCTCTCTCTCTCTCTCTCTCTCTCTCTCTCTTAAAATCAAAATATAAAATTAAAAATTAGATTACAACTCTATTTAACTATGCATCGTCTTATATCCAAAATAATAATAAAAAATTTCAACCACAATATATTTTTATTTCTTTTTATTAATATTTATAGGTTCAACTATAATATTCAATTTTCTATATGAAATTAACATTAGTCTAATTGGTATTATTTATGTATTTAATGTATCAAATTAACCTTAATTTGATTAGTATTAAATAATTTTGTTTAATTAATATTTACATATTAATGGTCTCGCATAAATTTTTCGCCTTAGGCCTCAAATTATGTTGGCTGCCTTGGGGTAGAGAAGAGTGGTAGTGGGCAAGTGAGAATAAGAGATTTTCTATGTGCGCAGACACTAGAGAAACGAAGCTAGAATGTCTTGTAAGCTGTAGCCCTTGAGGATCTATTTGGAGTTTGGATATGTGAGAGTACCTTCCAGTTATTGTTATAATATTCAAATTATAGTGAAATTTTATTTTTGTCGCCTTTCGTGGATAGATATATTACTGAATTATTTAAAATTTTTATGTTATATTTTCTTTTTTCTTTTCTTTAACTTACGTAAGCAAATTATTTCACAAATTTTCACAACGTAATAAAAAGAGAAAAGAAACCATGAGCCTAATTGCATATCTAGTGCTCCACGTGTCACTATTTCTGAGTTCTGAGTCTTCTAACACCACATACGAATTTAGCATGAGCAAAACTAAAAAATATTCATAATCTACCATTAAGTTGTGTACACATAACCATAAAGTAAGAAACATGTTATACCACAATATTTTTACAACAATTTCATAATAAATTTAAGATAGTAAATTATTATTAGTTGTTACTAGTAGATAAAAAAGTAATATCAATGGTCAACCAAGATTGGAATCAGTAACAACTTATTGTCACATGAGATTTGTTATTAAATTATTGTGAAAATGTTGTGAATATAACATTATTAATTCTTGAATTCTTTTTTAGTTTGCCATGAAGGAGTGAAACTTAAATCGACCAAAATTTTAAGGCATTAGAGCTACAATTGCACAACATGCCACATACAACAAGGTGAGAGTATTCTCTTCCATAGGAAGCAACCATGGAAAACCAACTCTAACTCTATGCATTTAGAAAGACTGAAACTAAGAAAATCTGGGAAGATGAAGAAGTACGAAAAGGAAGAAATTGTGCGATGGTTCGATTCTAACAAATACATAAGAGGGAAAGAGAAAGAGAAAGATGAGGGTAACAGTAATTAAAGAATGTAAGAAATTGAACATGCACAAAACGACATCGTTTTGGACACCCAAAAGGTATTGCCATGTTAGATAGTAGTAAAAATTACAGTAGCATTTATTATTATTTTAAAGGATCAATTACTGTGGGAATTTAAGTGGAAATTGATTCAAGAATGATTTATATATATATATATATATAATGATATAGAAGCTCAAATTTTTAGTAGGAATTTGAGATGTTTCGGTTTAATTCAAGGAATAATATTAGTGTCTAAATTTATTTTTTGAAATTTTAACCGAAAAGAATGGGAAAAAAAATTGAGCATCTCATTTACATTCATTTACCGTGACACATGGCAAGACAAATAGTTTGACATGTACAAATCACATTACAACACATGGCCTTCTTTATGATGTAGAACAGACAACATATGTCTTCCTGAAGTAGCGGGGGCGTTGGAAAAGGTCACAGCGCAATATTAAGGGGGGTGCCAATAGAGGCCATCGGGGCAACAGTGGCGGAATTGCATGAAATTTGGTAGGTTGGAGGGAAGCAGCATTTGATCCAGATTGGAGACTATGCCTTAAGCATCGCCTAAATTTAGGCAAATTCCTTCGTTAAGGCCCCGAAAACATTATTTTTGCTATTTATAGTAATATTTGTTTTTCCTTAATAACTTTTAGTTTAAATTTCAGACTAAGTCTCGTCTGTTTTGGGACGACTCTTAAGGTCAGTAGTTTATGATTTTGCATTTAACTCAATTTTACTATTTTTGGTAAAATTCAGTATTTTGCCACCTAATCTCGTAATTAGTGCGAATTAGGGTTTCAGACATTTCCTAATCATTCTAGAGTTTTACTTTCTCAGTATTTATAGGTTTTTTAGCCGTCAAAGGCAAAGCAAATTATTATCAATAAAATTGCAGAGTTTTCCTTAAACTTTTCTTTGGTGGATTTCAATTTATCACCTTGTGGATTCAAGGAACCCTCATGGATTTGAGGTTTACTACCAAAAACTAATAGTTTAGTTTCTGTTCCATCAAAAAGAGTATCGTGTGTGATTTCTTCAGGTTTTCGTGACATCACTTTATCCAAATTATTCTAAATTTTGACACATGTAAAGCCCTAAAAGCTTTAAATAACTTGACGTCACTCAAGTTAAGTTTTGTAAATTAAGTTTTGTAATTTTGAGAAGTGTGATGTATACAAAATTTTCACAAGAAATCTTAGGTTGTAAGTTGTTAATGGTTCATACTTAAACCTACCCCTAAAATTATTTGTTTGTCTACTTATTACAATCAAGCACAAACTACCACTTAAAATTTTTTGTGAAAGTATCATGAAAAATATTGTGAAAGCAAGAGTATTTCTCTTATTTGATAACATATATATATATATATATACACACACACGTACGTATTAGATAGATCATACATTAGATGGATTTAGTAGATTTACCAGACTGCAGTTTCAGGCATATTCATTCGCCAAATAAAATGTTAACCCAGCCGGAATTGCACCAAGCATCACTATCAACGTCCATGCAAATCTGTTTCCTTGGGTGTTGGATCTTTTGGGGCTCCATCAGATGCGCGGTCAAGTATTGCGCACACCACTATCGTGACCGCCAAAGCAGCCAATATCTCAAAGCCCTGCGTTGAAAACACGGCAGGTATAAAAGGGCCATTTGTCCTCTTGTTAGCCAACTCCCACATAATTGTAGCCGACAATGGGTAGTCCACACCAATCCCTAACCCCAGAATGAACCTGAACAACCCCAGACTCAATAGAACACAGTTCCTTGGGCTGCTGTAGGAGGCAAAATTTAAGTCAATTATAAAATGCCACATCAAAATTTAGTGGCAAATTCTAAATTAATGTCATTAAATTAATTAAATTAGATGATGACATGTGTCATCCAAATTGATATCACATTGGCATATTGAAATTTGTCACGAGTCATTTGGCCCACAAGATAAAGATAAATTTCCTATTCAAAATATATGGATAATTATTGTAGGGTCACGATTTACAGCCTAAGCCCAAAAGGTATAGGAAGTCGGCCCAATAAGTCCAAACAATAAATTTTTAGAGAGTAAGTGAAAGAACTTGG
Organism: Quercus glauca; assembly: GCA_023736055.1. Lineage (NCBI taxonomy): Eukaryota > Viridiplantae > Streptophyta > Magnoliopsida > Fagales > Fagaceae > Quercus > Quercus glauca. The sequence continues at coordinate 85,410,191 of CM043316.1, read as the reverse complement.
CCTTTTATAAATTTAACAATGTCTAGTATCAGGTTGAAAGAAGAAAAGACAACTAAGACATGCAGAATTAACCAAACTGGATGTCTGAGGAGGTTCGTTCTGATATTAGTCAGTAGAATTGAGTGTTTATACAATATGAGTGCTACAGTTATTCCTTTCTATTTTTTCCGATCCCCCCTCTCATGGGAGATCTTTTACATTATATAGCTCCCTCCTAACCATCTTCATCCTACACCTATTGATCATCTGAACCTTCACTTGAGTATATGTCCCATTAAACACCTTTTTTGATCTTCTGTCAGTTGTAGTTGCCAATGTAACACTGTTCAGGGGTCTTCTCCACATAAATGCGGCCGAGAGAGTAGGTGCAGGACATTAAATGCAGTGGTAGCAGTTTTTCCCTTAGATATTTTTGGATTCTTATCTCTTCTGTATGTGCACAAGGGTCATCCTTATCGTGGAAATCTCCTGGAATGTCACATGGACTGCTGAAGTGCAGAGCCGATCAGCATTTGATCCTATCCGAGAATGAACCTCTCCTCAGACATTGTCCTCCACTCCATCTTTAATAATTCGAGAATTTGGGCTTCCTTTAATCATTCACCCCTCCTTGGACGCACATATCCTCAGATAAAACCCAAGGCCCAAAATACCATTCTGGGCTTTTACCCCCACAATAGCCCCTCAAAATTCCAGTTTTTTCGCTTGTATCCGATGAGAAAAGATGGGATTTTGAATTATTTCAAATAATAATAATAACAAAAAGAATATTAAAAATCGTTGAACTTACACGTGTGGGAGTATTACTTTATGCGTTTCATAATTGCCACTGATGTTTCGGAATTCATGAGGATTCATTAACTGCTCTAGGCTGCGTTATGTCCCTCGCATCTGACGATGAGGTTTTAATCTAACGGCTGATGTTTTTCCTCAGGATTTGGGCGGGATAACCTCCACTCACCTTTTGCCCTCTATATAAAGTTTCGAAAGAAATCACTTCTCATTTTCTTTACGAACTCTCAAACTTTCCAACGATCTCCAGCGTTTCAACACACAAAGCCCGTTAAAATCACTAAAACTTCCATAGTTGTTTTCCAATAAATTATTGCAAGTTTCTCTGAAAACTTCAAGGGTCGTGATATACCTTAGTTCGTGTAAGTTCTAATTTCCTTGAACCTTTTCTTCTCCTCGGCCAGTCTTCTTGGCCCCTAAATTCTTATTTCCCAGTTGTCACTGTTGATATTTTCCTTTATAGTTTGTCTAAAATTGGTAGATTTCAGCATTTAGTAGATACTCCCGCCAAAATAGAGATCTTTAAGGAAAAATACCACATACCACGGGAAGTTGCCCTGTGGTATTGCTCCACAGAAGAAATAGCATCCAACCGAGAGGTGGGAGAAGTCATAATCCCTGTGATAACCTTCATAGAAGGGGAAATGACTCTCCCTATGGGTAGAATTACTAGGGACTATCTCTGTAACCATAGGATATGCCCTCACTAGTGCGCACTTAATCTCTTTAGGATCTTAAGGTGTATTAATGCTCTGAACGAGCATTTGGGCTTGAGGCTCACCTGGCACGACGTGGTCCACTTATATGAGTTCCACAAACAAAAAAGGGCGGGATTTTACCTTAAATCTCGATCCGATGTTGTCAGACTCATTTTATGTCTACCCAAATCCAATAAGGGGATGAAAGATGACTATCTGATCGCTTTGGAGGCGCGGCATGATGGTCTTCATTGCCCAACCCAGGAGAGAGAGCCAGGTGGGACATCCTAGATTTAGGTCTCCTAGCAATAGACTTAGAATTTTTTTTTTTAGTCTCGGCCTCATTTTGCTTCTTTTGTTCTATTTTTATTTTGGCAGTGGATTTCAATTTTCTGACTGTGCTTTATTTTTCTTGGTGTTAACAAATAGAATTCACGTGTAACCTCGGATTAGCTTAACCAACGTCGCAGCTCTCAATTACTTGCTAAGATTCGAGATCTTCGTAAGCAGAGACAGACAGCTTCGGGCCGTTCATCTGATCCTGGACTTTCAGCCAATTTCGAAGGTCTTCCAAGAGGTTGGTAATGCCATAAGAGCAGGTGACTATCGTTTAGCTCGGATAGACGTGTCTCGGCCTGATTTTTTATCCCCGGACGATCTTTCACCAGTAGCACACCCATACCCACAAAGGGATCCTCTGGTCGTCCCACACATTCAACAAATTCCTCTTGAAGCTGCAGCAATCGAAGAAGGGGTTGCCTCCTCATACTCTTCGCTTGACAAAGAGATTGACAACTTTCGTTTTGGAGAGGAAGAGCCCGAAGGGGTACAAGTAGTTTTAACCTCGGACGCCGAGGAGGAACTTGATAAGCATTCAACTGCTCGCCCCCCAGCTATCGTTGTTGCCCTTCTAGACGATACTTCAGAAGAAGAACAAGAAGAGATGGCCTTAAATGCAGGGAGTAAAAGTTTGAGGGCCCTTCTAAAAGGAGAAACCAGGTGCATGTATCACAAGAAACCAATAAAACTCAGTCCTCGGCTAACCTTCCTCCTCTTCCTCCTTCCCAACTTCCTACCAATCTCGGATTAAAGCCAAACCCTAACTTGAAAAAGAAAAGGCCAATTGAGATTTTGGAAGAGGGTGAGCTAATCCCTACTAAGGCATGGTTGTGAAATCCGGACCGGACCGTACGGTCCGACCGGGATAACCGGAAACCGTTCACCAAAACGGTCCTTTTAACCTCAAAAACCGGCCTATATGAAAAACTCAATGAACCGTGCCAACCGCGGTTCAACCTCACGGGTTTGAAAACCGTTCACGGTTGTCACGGTTCTTGCAGGTTCAGTGATTCAGAGTTTTTTTTTTTTTGGGTACTTACAGTTCAGCCATTGATGAAGCTTCAACCTCAGACATTGAGATCGCACCACTATTTGTTCTTATTCTTCTTTTCAGTCTCGCTCGCCCTCTCTCTCTCTCTCTCTGCATTTTTTCCGACTGTTGTTTCTGCACTTTTTTCTTTCTCTGCGTTTTTTTCGTTCGCTGTTTCTGCAGTTTTTCCCTTCTGCGTTTTTCCTTTGAATGAACTCTAGAGTCTTTTGGACTCTTTGAAGGTGATTGACAACTTGCATTCTGTCACCCACTAAATGCAAGCTGTCAACCACTCCTCTTTAAGTTTTATTGGGTTTAATTAATTATTTAATGGTTTGGCTGGCCACTCTTAAAGCTTTGTTTATTTTTTATTTTTAAAATTTAACTAAGTACATGCTGTCAAGTGTACTACTCTTTTCAAAATTTTATAGTACTTTATTCTTTATTTAATCAATTTTTTAATGCCTTATCCGGCCACTCTTTTAGCTTTTGTTTATTTTTTATTTTAAAAATTTTTATAAATAGTTGAATATTCAACTGGGCTTTGGCATGAAACAATTTATTGGATAGTTAGATGGGCTTTAGCATAACTTGAGATAATTTAGACATAAATTCTCATAAAAAGATTAAAAGTGTACAATATTGAGTTTTATAAAAAAATATATTTATTTTTGCTTAGGATTTAATATTTTTTTATTTGCCTTATAAAAGTTATGATATAAAAAAGACAATTGAAAATTAGATTTCTATATTTATTTGGACTATTTTAGTTCATTTTTTTTATTTATATTAATTTAAAATATTAATTTATATTTTAATAAATTATTAAAATAATTATGACGTCATCACGGTTCGACCTCGGTCCGACCTTAAAAACCTTGAACCTTTCCCTTTTACGGTTCATTGAACGGTCCGGGTCTGAAAACCTTGTACTAAGGGAAACAAGCAACAGAAGGTCAAAGACCAGCGAGGCCGAAGATCCTCATCCGTTGATAGCAGAGAGGAGCAAAATAAGTCCGATGTGCGCATGGCCCAGCAAAATTGGTCTCCTCGGTTGGAGGTGGATGGGGCATCCATTCCTTGGAACGCTTCAATCAGGGAGTTCCAAAGGGGCCACAGTGCATGCGTGGCCAAGGCCTTGGAGCAGCCAATCCTTCTGCCCAAGGATATGGATGATGTAAGGAAGCTACAACAACAAGAGCTTTTCCTGTCCCTAAAGAGGGATCTCGCAATGGTAAGTTCCCATCCCAACTTTATTTATTTAAGTCATAGGAATTCCTCTTTTTGTCTTTTCATGCTCATACGGACTGTCACGCTATATTCATGCAGGTCATCCAGGAGGTCTTTGTGGCCGAGGAATGGGTCAACAAAGCCTACAACGATGTAAAGGTCAAGGTTCAACTTCGTCTTGAAGTTGAGAAAGCCTTGGGGGTTGCAAAGGAGGAGAACCAAAATTGGCAAATAAGCTCACTGTCGAGGAGAAAGAGAGAAAGTCTGTTGTAGCTGGGTTAAAAAGTATTAAGACCCAAGCTGAAGACCAGCGCAAGAAGCTTTATCAAATAGAGATAGAGCTAGCCACTGCAAGGCAACTTGTTCTGGAGCTAAAAGCTGAAATGCAAAAAGCTAAAGACGCAGCTCAGCTAGCCAATGAAGCCCTTGATACCGAAAAGAAAGCGTCTTACCTACTTTGAGTGGAAGAAACCCAAGTTAGGCTTGCCGAGGAGCTCTCTGAAGTTTGCAGGGAGTATTGTGACGTGTCATGGGACAGGGCCCTTGACATTGCAGGCGTCCCTGTAAACTCAATGTGGAGGGAGAAAATAAGCATATATTATGATCCTGACATCCGTGCAACTCCAGATGCCTTTCCTTCATCCTCTGCCATTATTCCTGGAATTTCCGACCAACCTTTGGCTCCCCAAACTGCTCTCCCTTTTCCTGAGGTCCTAAAAGGAGTCAGCAAGGCTGGTGAAGGAGAGGACAAGGGCGAGGAGAAAGAGCCCTCGGCTAAAGCTAAGGATACTGAGCAATTCAAGGATGCTAAGGCCAAAACCAAAGAAGCAGAGGCCAAACTCAAAGAGTTTAATCCTAAGGCCAAGGATCCTGAGACTTCTCTCCCCAGTCAGAAGGAGGATCCCCCTGCTCCCAAGGCAAAGACTTGAGATATGAAATTGTCTCATAGTGTTAGATAGTAGAGTTAGTGAAGTTTTTTTTTTTTTTTTTTTTGTAATGACGTTAAGTCACTTGAACACAATGTAACTTTTCTTTTCAATTAATGAATGGATCTTTCCCTTTATTTCTCTTGTTCTTACTCCGTTTGTCCTAACCGCTAATCTAGTTATTATAAGAATTGACAGAAACATTTTGCAAATGTCAATAATTTGACTAAGTGTCAATGATGAAAGTTTCTTACTCCATATTAATATTACAAATTACTATTTCTGCAACGATAGCTAAATCTAATAATTATTTAGTAACCAATTCATGCCTAGCTAAGTATTCAAGACATCTTACTTACTCCGAACCATTAACTTGAAGAGTTGGCAACTATTGTAGAACTATTTGGATGTTTAATGAAAAATAAATGAGTGTCATGAAGGTTAATTTCCCCAAAGCACCTGATCCAAAGACTACAGGCATGACTAAGGTTCTGTTTAATACTTATAAAAAATGACAATGAATGTTAATTTTCCCAAAGCATCTAGTTTGAGGATTACAGGCATGACTAAGGTTCTGTTTAACACTTACAAAAAATGACAATGAATGTTAATTTTTCCAAAGCATCTAGTCCGAAGACTACAGGCATAACTAAGGTTCTATTTAACACTTACAAAAAATGACAATTGATAGGTAAAATGCTTCCGAGTAATTAAAGAACATATTAGTAAAAGGAAATTTGCATTAATAATAATACATTTTCAGGTTATTTACATTCTAAGGACGTGGTATTACATGTTCATCTAAATCTTCTAGAAAGTACGCTCCTATACCAATAACTGAGGTGATACGATATGGGCCTTCCCAATTGAGTCCTAGTTTTACCCATGCTGGGTTTTTTGCGGTACCTAGAACCCTCCTCAGCACCAGGTCACCAATCGCTAGTGGTCTCAGCCTTATGTTAGCATCGTAACCCTGCTTGAGTTTGTGTTGGTAGTAGGCCAAATGCACTATTGCACTTTCTCTTCTTTCCTCGATCAAGTCAAGGCTTTTCTCTAGTAATTCGTTGTTATTGCTCGGATTGAATGAACTTGTCCGCAGCGTTGGGAAACCAGTTTCTAAAGGAATGACAGCCTCTACTCCATATGTCATTGAAAAGGGAGTTTCTCCTGTGGACATCCGAGGTGTGGTTCGATATGTCCAAAGGACATGCGACAGCTCTTCCACCCATTTTCCTTTGGCATCATCCAACCTCTTTCTGAGCCCATTCACTATGATTTTGTTTACAGCCTCGGCTTGCCCATTTCCTTGAGGATAAGCTGGGGTAAAGTACCGGTTTGTAATCCCAAGGTCATAACAATATTTCCTAAAAGATTTGCTGTCAAATTGAAGACCGTTGTTAGAGATGACAGTATGAGGAACTCCGAACCAAGTGACAATGTTTTTCCAGATAAACTTCTTAGCGTCCATGTCTTTGATGTTCACCAATGGCTCGACTTCCACCCTTTTGGTGAAATAGTCTATGCCAACCAGAAAATATCTTTTATTCCCTGTTGCCTTAGGAAAAGGACCAACAATGTCCAAACCCCACTGCGCAAACGGCCAAGGACTAGACAGGGGATTAAGAGTTCCTCCAGGTTGATGTATATTTGGTGCGAATCTCTGGCATTGATCATACTTCTTCACATATTCCAGTGCTTCTTTTTGCATACTTGGCCACCAATAACCTTGAGTGATGGCTCTATGAGATAAGGACCTACTTTCAGTGTGGCTTCCATAGATCCCTTCATGTAACTCTTCAAGGAGCAGCTCTGATGCCTCAAGATGGATGCAAAGTAAGTAAGGCCCATAAAAGGATCGCTAATACAATTTTTGGTCCTCGGATAACCAGAAACAAGGAGCTTTTCTGCGTATCTTGTCAGCTTCGGGCTTATCTTCTGGTAGGATATCCTCTTTCAAGAATAGTACTATGGGATCCATCTAGCTAGAGCTTACTCTGACTTGATGCACTTGGATCACCTCCTCTTTCTTTTCTCTGGGTCTGCACAAGTCTTCTACAAGGATGACCCGAGGTAAGCCTTGAGCCGAGGAGGTTGCAAGAATGGCTAATGAATCGGTGTGCATGTTCCAACTCCTAGATCTGCGAGAACCTGGCCTTTGATAGAAGTGCGAGGCATTTACTTGACGTCAAAAGCCCATAGGATGGTACCTTACTTAGCAACCCTTCCCGTGTAATCTGTGCTCCTCAACACAGACCTGAGCAGAAGCTGGGTAAGGACAATAACCATGTGCACCTGGAAATAATGGGGGAGCTTTTGCGTGGCATGCACCACTGCTAAGATGGCTTTTTCTAGTGGTAGATAACGAACCTCGGCTTCTTGTAAGGATTTACTTACATAATAAACTGGTCGTTGTATGCCATTATCAACTCTGATTAGTACGAAACTGACTGCATGAGGAGCTACAGCAATATAAACGAACAAGACCTCATCTACCTCTGGGCTAGACATAATAGGCGGCCGAGATAAATATTCTTTGAGTTGTTGAAAAGCCAAGGCGTACTCCTCAGTCTACTCAAATCCCTTCTATTTATTCATTAGGAGGAAGAAAGGTCTGTACCTATCAACTGACCGAGAGATAAACCTATTAAGGGCAACGGTCATTCCGATAAGTTTCTGGACCTTTTTAGGGTTCCGAGGAGGCTGCAAGTTGTTAATTGCCTTGATTTAATCAGGGTTAACCTCAATTCCATGGTGAGTCACCATGTACCCTAGAAACTTGCCCGATTCGACACTAAACGAGCATTTGGATGCATTAAGGCGTAACTTGTGCTTTCTCAGGATTTCAAAGATGTCCTTGAGATCTCTTACATGCTAGGACTCCACTTTACTCTTCACCACCATGTCATCTGTATAGACTTCAATACTTCTTCCCAATTGTGGTTTAAACATCCTGGTCATCATCCTTTGGTACGTAAAGCCCGCATTTTTTAGACCAAAAGGCATTACTTTGTAGTGATAATTCCCAGTAAGGGTGACAAAAGCCGTTTTTTCCTAATCATCCAGAGCTAGCAGTATTTGATGATAGTCCTGGAAGGCATCCAAGAAGCTCATCTGAGGGTGGCCTACAGTGGCGTCTACCAATTGATCTATCCGAGACACGGGGAAAGGATCTTTTGGACACGCTTTATTCAAGTCAGTGAAGTCCACACACACTCGCCACTTTCCATTCTTCTTCTTTACCACCACGGTATTGGCCAGCCATTCAGGATAGAAAATCTCCTTGATAGCCCCAGCATGCTTAAGCTTCCTTATTTCGTCTCGTATTGCATGTACGTGCTCTTTGGATGGGCGTCGCGGTGGTTGCTTCTTAGGAGTAAAAGATGAGTTGACATTCAGAGGGTGACAGATGAAGTTTAGATCCACTCCTGGAGCTTTATATGCGTTCCATGCAAACACATCTACGTTCTTCTTCAGAAACTGTAATAGCTCTTCATTCTCTTTAATGGGCAATTGAGACCCAATTTGAAAGAATTTCTCAAGGTCATCATCAATAGCCACTTTTATTAAATCCTTGCATTTTGCTTCCTCAGCTAACCCATCAACAGGTGATGCCAGAATCCTTAACTGCTACGAACTTCCTTCAACGTGGGCCGAGAACTCAGCCTCGGATTGATTTCTAATAGCAACTACCAGGCATTACCTAGCCGTGGAATGACTTCCAATAATCTCTTCGATCCTATCCTCATATGAGAATTTTACCTTCTGGTGCAGAGTAGAAGAGACAGCCCCTAGGGTGTGCACCCAAGGCCTGCCCATTATGGCTATATATAGGGAATAAGCATCCACCACTATGAAGTACACCTCCACTATTTCTGAGTTTGTCTGTATGGATAATCTGATTTGACCCCTCAGAATGACAACCTTGCCATCAAAGCTCACCAACGGGGCAGTATAGGCTTTTAGATCCTCGGGTCTTAAGTTTAGCCCCTTGTACAAATCGGGGTACATGATCTCGGCACCACTGCCTTGATCCACCATTACCCTCTTCACATCGTAGCCCCTAATTCTTAAGGTGACCACTAAAGCATCATCGTGGGGCTATATGGTTCCAACTTTATCATGATCTGAGAAATCTAGGACCAGCTGAAATTCTACTCTGGCCCTCTTGGGTTCTGACCTAGAGCCCCTGGCATGTAGCCGAGCAATTGACATGACTCTGGAAGGATGGGAACCAGTTCTTCTTGGAGCAATGAAGATGGCATTGATTATCCCCAAAGGAGACCTGTTGGAGTTATCTCCCCTGGGCTCTGAAGTAGATTGACCACTCTGGCTACTGTAATGATGCAAGAGATGCTTTAGCTTTCCCTCTCGGACAAGCTGGTCCAAATGGTCCCACAGATTTCTGCAGTCCTTCGGGATTTCCTGCCATTTTGTTCGGCCATTTGAAGTATGGTTCATGTTTAATCTTCTTCAAAACCTACTGCACCGGCTCTAGGAAGATTGCGCTGACTGCTTGAGTAACGACAAAGCTGACTATCCTAAAAAATCTCTCCGTGGCCGGTTGTTGTATCTATCCGACCTGAAATCCCTCATCTTTTAAAGGATAACCTTCTCTTTTCCCTTTCCTTGCTGTTAGTCTTCCTCGACCCTTTTATACTTATCAATTCGATCAATGAGCTGACACACGGTTGTAACAGGCTTACCAGTCAAGGACTTCCTTAAATCATGCTCGACTGGGAGGCCAAGTTTGAAGGTACTGATGGCCACGTCATCAAAATCGTCTTCAATCTCATTGAACATTTCTCAATACCGATCCGAGTATGTTTTCAGGGTCTTATCCCCTCCCATGGACAAGGATAACAACGAAGCTAAAGGCCGTGGGACTCTCCTGCATGTGACAAAGCGAGATCCAAACGCTTGAGTGAGCTTTTTGAACGAATTAATGGAATCTGCCCTCAGGCTATCGAACCACCTCATTACCATAGGCCCCAGACTGGACGGGAAAACCTTACATATTAAGGGCTCATTCTTAGAGTGTATGGCCATCTTTTGATTGAAGTGGCTGACATGCTCTACAGGGTCTGTCCTACTGTTGTACATAGTGAAGGTAGGTTGTGGAAATCACTGAGGAAGTCTCCCTCCCTCGATCCAGCGAGTGAAAGGAGACCTAGAAATCTGGTTCAGGGCCCTACTCATAGCATCGTTACCCACGCCTCTACGTGGTGGGCTTCCACAACATCGCTCACGGTGGTGCTCCTTTTCGTAGGAGAAAAGTTCACTGGGTGGGGTTCGTGACCTTTGCTTGTAACTCAAATCCCCTTTACCTTCAGAGGAGATATCATAATTAGGGGAAGCCTTTCCCCTTCTTGCATGGTGCAAATCCCTCTTCAGTTAGTCGATCTCCTGTTGCATGCCTTTGTTACTCTTCGCATAGGAAATATGACTCCCTCCCCAAGGTTGGCTCCTATCAGTATGTGTGGCGTGTACACTTCACTCACGATCACCTCGCTACTTAAGGATAACAAAAGGGGTCACCATGCTGAGATCCCATCGATTCTACTTGGTGTGGACTTGGTTCCGCCATAGCTAACCATTATTTTCACTTAGACACCAGTTCTTCCCACAAACGACACCAATTATAAGGTCACGATTTACGGCCTAAGCCCAAAAGGTATGGGAAGTCGGCCCAATGAGCCCAAACAATAAATTTTTAGAGAGTAGGTGAAAGAACTAGGCCTTTTATGAATTTAACAATGGTTAGTATCAGGTTGAAAGAAGAACAGACAAGTAAGACATGCAGAATTAACCAAAATCGACGTCCGAGGAGGTTCGTTTTGATATTAGTCAGTAGAATTAAGTGTTTATACAATATGAGTGCAACAATTATTCCTTTCTATTTTTTCCGATCCCCCCTCTCATGGGAGATCTTTTATATTATATAGCTCCCTCCTAACCATCTTGATCCTACGCCTATTGATCATCTGAACCTTCACTTGAGTATATATCCCATCAAACACCTTCTTTGATCTTCTGTCAGTTGTAGTTGCCAATGTAATATTGTTCAGGGGACTTCTCCATATAAATGCGGCCAGGAGAGTAGGTGCAGGACATTAAATGCAGTGGTAGCAGCTTTTCCCTTAGATATTTTTGGATTCTTATCTCTTCTGTACGTGCACAAGGGTCATCCTTATCGTGGAAATCTCCTGGAAGGTCACATGGACTACTGAAGTGCAAAGCCCATCAGCATTTGATCCTATCCGAGAATGAACCTTTCCTCGGACCATTGTCCTCCACTCCATCTTTTATAATTCGGGAATTTGGGCTTCCTTAAATCATTCACCCCTCATCGGACGCACATATCCTCAGATAAAACCCAAGGCCCAAAATACCATTCTGGGCTTTTACCCCCACAATTATCTTTATTAAAATAAATAAATAAAATAAAGATAAAATTTCTATTCAAAATTGATAGATAATTATCTTTATTAAAATAAATTAAATAGAGATAATTATTTACCTTTGTATAATTATTTATCTTTGTTGATTATTATCTTTATCAATTTTTTTTTTTTTTTGATTTGATCTTTATCAAAATAGATAAATAGAGATAATTATCTCTAAGAAAAATTTGGGTCAATCAAAAGTTTACTACATACTTTCAAGTATTTCAATTAAAACTTATCCTCTAAAATCATTATAAATAGAGGACATCCTCTCTTATTTGGGACATGAAGTTTTCAAGAGGCCCAAGCTGTGGAGAAATTCTGTCTCAAGAATCTTTGAAGAACTTGAAGCATCTTTGAAGAACTTGAAGAACATTCAAAGGACTTGAAGAACTTGAAGGACAACAAATCTCTAACAAGCTCAAGGCTAGAGATTCATTTGTGAAGACCGTTCAATCCACCATTCAACCAAAGTCAAGAAGATCTCTTGTTCGAGTTCTTTGAAGTTCTATTGGAATTAAGCTAAAGAGCCTCCATAAACCTCAACAAATCCAAATCTTTGAAGCTCAACGGATCAAGCCTCTAAAGCCCCAAAGAACTTCAACCTAAGAGCCTTCACATTCGAAGACTTGAAGAACAATAAATCTCTAATATGCTCAAAGCTAGAGATTTGTTGTGAAGACCGTTCAATCCATCTTCCAACCAAAGTAAAAAAGATCTCTTGTTCGAGTCAAGTTCAAAGAAGATAGAATCAGAGGGTATTCTTTTGTAAAAGAATTGAAATAAAAATTATACTCATTATACATCAATACAAATTTATATTTGCAAACCATATTTCTTTTCAATTGTTTGATTTTCTACTATTGGGAAATTTTGTGTTTACAACTGCATTTAGAGAAACCACGCGCAATGGACAGTGGCAGCTCCAGGGATTTTTCTTAGGGTGTTCCCTGAGAAGCATAAATTATACCATCTAATAAAAAGATAAATTCATATATTGACAACAATAATAATAAAAAAAAAAAATGCAAATACATAAAGTTTACAATTGCCTTCTATGTGTTTTCATATTTTGAAATCGTTGCATGATAGTCTCATTATCAATGCTACAAACTACATCTCTTTCAATACACACAACCAAACAATCATTCATCCATTGAATGTAGAGTAAATTATGGAGCAAAATTTAATTTTATTGACATTAAAAAAAAATGAGGGTGTTCCCAAAATTTTTTTGAAGGGTAGACAAATAAAAATTTTTAAATTATTATATATATATATATAAAATTTCACCCCTGGCAATGGAACTAAGCACCCTGATGATCAAAGTGAACTCGTACAGGTAGCGCCTACCGATTACATCACCAAGCCTACCCAGCACCCATTGACCAATCACAGTACCTACAAGAGTGATGACCACCATGGTAAACACAACTACGGGTGGGATCACATACTTGTTGGGCTCAGCCTCCTTCTCATAGTAGAGCCTTCCATTGAGTATCATAATCGAAGGGATGTAGAAGAGATAATAGGCATCAAGGAAAAGTCCCGTGCCAGCTATGATGATTGCATTGAAATGGTATAACTGAGTTTTTGTAGTGTCAAGGACATAAAGAAATGGCAAAAATGTAAAACTGACCCTCTAACTTTCACATTTTTCATTTCAGTCCTTTAACTTTCAGTTTTGTCAATTCAGTCCTCTAACTTTCAATTTTTGTCAATTCAAGGCTCCGTTACTATTGCCATTACTGCTGTTGTTAAACCCACTAAAACGACGCTGTTTTGCATATGGTTTTTTTTTTTAATTTTTTTAATTCGGAATTAAAAGAAAATTCTGAAAAAAAAAAAAAAAAAAAAAGGGAACATTAAGGGGAACGACAACCGTTCCCCTTCCCCTGGATCAAAACAAAAAAAAAGGATTCAACTCTACCATGATTTTAAACAAACACAGCACCCACATGAACCGAAGAAGAAAAAAAGCATTGATCAGCAACACCCACATGATCAGCCACACCTACAAAAAGAAAAAGCTACTAACGGCCACACAAACCCACCTCCATCACAATCCAAGCCTCCAACCACAACCACACTGATACAGACATCCAAATCCGAACACATCAACATACAAATCCCTAGATCGGCAATCCAAAACCGTAGTCCACACCCACTAGAAAATCACATGCCAAAGAAACCCATCAAAGACTATAAGAACCCAGAAAAACCCACAGCTCTTCTATTCTCAATAACTCATAAAAACCCATAAATTACAACTTATTTATTCCAAAAATCACAACCAAATAAACCAAACAAAACCCATAGATAACAGAAAACCTAGGCCTAATTTTCAAAATACAGCCATGAGAAATTTGTGAGATCAAAGAAGAGAAAACACCAGTGTTTGCTATGTCCTGATTTTTCTTTTAATTCCGAATTAAAAAAAAAACCACATGCAAAACGGCGTCATTTTAGTGGGTTTAACGGCAGTAGTAATGATAGCAGTAACGAAGCCTTGAATTGACAAAAATTGAAAGTTACAGAACTGAATTGACAAAACTAAAAGTTAGAAGACTGAAATAAAAAAAAAATGTAAATGTTAGAGGGTTAGTTTTGCATTTTTGCCTAAAGAAATTTTAACACCAATCTTATTTTTTGCAAGATTTGAGGAGTTTACCTTCTATCGTTTGAGGTTTAATAATAGCAATACCCGGAAAATGAAAGGGCATTGAAAATTCTTTGGTCTTTTACTCTTTTGTTAACAATGTGGTGCGTACGTGCCAAGAAGTTTCCTTGAAGTTTTTTGTTTACTTGTTTGTTTATATGTTTTTTTTTAGAGGCAAGAGAATAAACTTTCATTAATAAGGTCAACAAAGCTACGAGAATATCCCTGTAAAGAGTAGTACCTATATATATATATATAGACCCTCTTTCTCCTTACTTGTTCCTTTTTTGTGCCGAAGGATTGAATGCACTATTACGAGGTGCTGCAACGAATGGTGAAATACAGGGTTTTTCACTTTGTCGTAGTGGGCCTAAACTAACTCATTTATTTTTTGCAGATGATTGCCTAATCTTTTGTAGGTCTACTCTGGATGAGTGCAATAAAATTCAAGAGCTATTAGCTTTGTATGAGTCTGCGTCAGGCCAAGTGATTAATAAGGAGAAGACTACTCTTTGTTTTAGCAGGAATACAGATGAAGTAACTCAGGAAGCCATAAAGGTAGCCCTTGATGTCCCTGCCATTAGGCATTATGAGAAATATTTGGGCTTACCTTCTTTTATTGGAAGGAATAGGACAGCGTGCTTTACTCAAATAAAAGAAAGAATTTGGGGTCGTATGCAAGGTTGGAAGGAAAAGCTGTTGTCTCAAGCTGGTAGGGAGATTATGATTAAGGCGGTGGTCCAATCTATCCCGGTTTTCTCAATGAGTGTATTCAAGCTTCCAGTTAGCCTTTGCAAAGATATTGAAGCCATGGTTAGAAAATTTTGGTGGAGTAATGGTGATATGAAGAAGATTCATTGGGTGAAGTGGAGCTCTCTTTGTTCTCCAAAATCAATTGGTGGTATGGGATTTCGGGACTTCC
Organism: Quercus glauca; assembly: GCA_023736055.1. NCBI lineage: Eukaryota > Viridiplantae > Streptophyta > Magnoliopsida > Fagales > Fagaceae > Quercus > Quercus glauca. The sequence goes on along the minus strand of CM043316.1, from coordinate 85,395,152 downwards.
AGAAGTTTAATAATGCTTTGTTAGCTAAACAGGTGTGGCGTCTTTTTCACAATCGAGACTCCCTCCTTTTTAAAGTTTTTAGTGCAAAGTACTTCCCGCAGGGTAATATACTTGAGGCGGATGTTCATCCTAAATGCTCTTATGCTTGGCGGAGTATTCTTCAAGCACGAGGAGTTATTGAACAAGGGGCTATTTGGAGGGTTGGTGATGGAAATTTGATTGATGTATGGCGACATAGGTGGCTGCCTGATCTTAATCACAGTAAGATTATCTCTCCTACAATTGATTCTTCAGTTCATCGGGTTTGTGATTTGTTCTTCCCTGACACAAGAATTTGGGACCCGGGTCGTCTTGAGAGTTGTTTAATTCCGTGGGAGGCAGATTTGGTGAAGAGGATTCAGGTATGTGAGGATGGGGCTGAAGATACTCTGATTTGGCCTCTAACTAGTACTGGGGATTATAGTGTTAGAAGTGCCTACCGTATGCTAGTATCTGCTGAATCTATTCTTTTGCCAAGTTCATCAGTTTCGGGTATTAATGGGTTGGTGTGGAAGAAAATTTGGAAGATGAGAGTTCCTAATAAGATTCGACACTTTGTTTGGCGCGCTGCAAAGGATTCTTTGCCTACGAAACAGAACTTAAAAGCTCGGCATATCCCTGTTGGCGAGGATTGTGATGGTTGTGGCGAGCACACGGAGTCGATTGCGCACTGTTTATGGCTCTGTGATCAGGTGCGATCAGTTTGGATGTCGCTCCAGGATTTTCGTTCTTTGGTTCATAGGAAGTTTCGGTCCTTTTATGAATTACTAGAGGAAGTTTTCAATACTGGGTCGAATAGGAAGGTAGCTCTGTTCGCTACTGTAGCATGGTGTTTGTGGCAGCGTCGGAACCGGATGAGGGAACGTCAACCAACTTGGAAGCTTCATGAGCTGGGTGATCATGCTCAAAGGATGGTTGATGAATTTTGGAATGTGAATTCTCAGGACCATGGTGTGTCTATTCCTCGTCCTACGGTCCGCTGGTCTCCTCCGCCTGATGGTCATTTCAAAATAAATTTTGATGCAGCTTATTTTGAGGAATCAGGTTTAGCAGGTATTGGTGTAGTTTGTCGAGATCATTCCGGGCAAGCTATTGCGGCTTTATGTCAGAATTTGGGCAGGGTGCAGTCAGCGGAGATGGCAGAAGCTTTGGCAGCTCGAAGGGCTGTGATCTTCGCAAGGGAGATGAGTTTATTTGACATTATTGTTGAAGGTGATTGTCTTACTGTTATTCAAGCTTTGCTCTGTTTTGGCCCCTGTCCTTTGCTGATTGGCCATATCATTGATGAGACAAAAAGACTTGGTGGAGTATTACGAAGTTGTATGTTCCAACATGTTAGGAGGGATGGGAATAGATTAGCTCATAGTTTAGCTAAAAAAGCAGTTTTATCTGCAGATCTTGAGGTTTGGGTAGAAGACTTACCCGAGGACGTGGATGGTGTTTTCCAGTCGGATCTTCCTTGAGTTTGGTTTTTTGTGTCATTTTTGTAGTTCGCTTTTTCTTTTAATAAAATTTTGTTTACCTTTTACTCAAAAAAAAAAAAAAAAAAAAAAAAAAAAAAAAAAAAAAGAACTACTCTTGCATTCTGTGACAAAGGTCACAAAGCATGTGCTTCTCATTATATATTGAGGGGAAGTATTGACATCAAGATGCGGATCGAACCTAAAGCCATATGTATACTTCAGATGCTTTCCGTATTTAATTATGTTTGTCTTAGTGCCATATGTATACTTCACGTCAAACCTAATGCCAAATATATGTATATTTCACGTCACCAATTCCGTTCGTTCTTGCTGATAATTTCTACTCAATACTTTTTTCTTTTTCTTTTTTTGAATTTATTGCGCATTGATTTTTTTTTTTTTTTCTCAAGGAAAGTCTATGTTGTTTACTCTACTACATCGAGAAGGCATGTATAGGCTTGCAAAAACTATGATGGGGATGTACACGTACAGTGATTTTTTAGCCGAAGATTTGTATTGATATGAGAATAATCTGTGAATGACAAATCGTTTTTTTTTTTTTTGGTAACTTTTGCTACTTTTATTGTAAGTGAATGGCCATGTCTCATGTGCTTGCACTGCGAGCAGTCTCCTAGCCATGCAAGGTATTCAATTATTTGTTTAGTTTATCATAATTTTTTTTTTTATCATTTGTATAGGATTATGACATCAGTGTTGGTATATCTTGCATTCTTGCTGTAATCCTTTTTGCCTTCCTGATTTTTTTATTATTCCTTTTTGGTCCATTTTTGTTCATTTCAATATATTCAGTTTGTATTCTGCTTTAATTTAGTGATTTCAATATTTTGGCAACGCCATGGCGGGGAAGACAGGGAGGAATCCATGGCCACCAAAATTTTTAAATTAGTTGCAATCTCTTTTTTTGTAATTCCCCCACTCTTTCAATCTATGTTTTGTTGGTTCTTGAAAGTTCAATATGGGTATAAACCACCCTTGAACGTTTTAGACCCCAATTACAAAATTATCAAATCAAGCTTATTATTAAACAATTAATGTGCGGAATATGAACATAAGCCAATCACAGAATTGATAACTAATCTAAGCCAAATATAAACACATCCACAGCAGTAAATATAAGGCAAAGATAAAGGGAAGGAAGATGCAAACACACGGACAACACACAATGTGTTATCGAAGAGGAAACCGAAGCCCTCGGCGTAAAACCTCTCCGCCATCCTCCAAGCGGTCAATAATCCACTAGAAAATGTAGTTGGGATACATGAACAGCAATAGACCCTCCAAGCCTAATCTATCCGATGTACCTAAGCCCTCCAAGCTTCTTGCTCCAACGAGGTTGCACCGAACCTTTTTCTTTTCTAGCTTACCAGATTCCGCTATAGCCCATAGCATCAACCAATATAGATTGGTTCCTTCCTAACTGCTTCCCAACAACACCAAATAAACCTTCTCACGGATGTGGGTATGGTGAGAAAAGGATTTGATCAAAAACCTCTCAAGGATGTATCAATGGAGAGGAAAAGAGTAGAGGAATTTGAGGAGTCTCTTAGTGAAGATTGAGGATGAGGCAATCTTGTTTTTCTCTAGGGTTTCTCTCTCAATTTTTCTCTCTAGAAGCTCTCTCAATATGGTGGGTATAAGGGTATATATATAGTAGGGTGAGAAAGGAATGCAAAACGTCAGTTTTTGCCAAACAAGGTGTTTTGGCGACTTGGCCTCGCGACTAGGTTAAGTCGCGAGTTCAAGCCGCGAGCTAACGGCATGGCCAGCCTGAGACTTTTTGTCCTGTAGTGCGACAGCTGTCGCGACCCTTCAGTTTCCCTGCGTGCTTCTCACGTGGCAGCATTTGGCGGCTTGCAACCGTGAGTCACCTGCGAGTCCTTAGCCGTGAACCTTTGCTTCTTTGCACATAATTAAGCTTTTCTTCACATCTTCTCACGCACTACCCTTACAAATAATCCCACCTAAATACAGGGTTACTAAGTGCTTAAATTACAAGCAAATTGGCACGGAATAAAACCAACAAAATGGTTGATAAAATTCAACCTTACAATCTCCCCCTTTGGCTATTCCGTGACAAAACCCTACAACAGACTCTAAACTTAAAGCGTGAGTTGGGAACAGTTGAACAAAACTCACTCATACCTAACTCTAGATTCTGAACAGCTCTTTAACATATGAACAAGTATTTCTTGAAACATAACAACATAGCAATATCATTGTATGCAGAAACACTTGAAATGCATATGGAGCAAAAACAGCATGATCAAGCAAAATGGAATAAAGCAATAGACCATGGCAAGATCCAACAAGCAGTCACTAAACAAAAGTGATCACTATGCTCATTCACACAAGGAATGAACATCCGGACATGCAAGGTGATAAGCTTAATTGAAGAGTATCATTTGCAAGTCCAACACTTAACCAATACATACAAACATATATGCATCTAAGAACAATCCTACAAAGGCACAAGAGTGACAGTACTTAAAAATGAATGCATAGCATTAGGTTAGAAGTACTGATTTATCGAAGTACTGATTTACCAAAGCACAAAGGCTGCATAAAGCATGGCACAAACCACAAAGGCCTACAAGTATGCATAATCAAACCCTTAAAGCTTACATAAGCCATATGGGTACAAAACAAAAACATAAACCTTAAAAACCTACAAAGGTAGCAGGTACAAAATGGTAAATAGTACTTCCCTTATCATATCACTCCCCCTATCATGAATCATAGGAACTGTGATGAACTTGGAACATATATACTTGTAACCTGAAACACTTGCACAAAACACATTAGACCCTCAAGGTAAAGCAAGTAATAAACGGACAAGTATAATGTAACAAATAAATTGCGATCAAGTAAACATGATGTGAAATATGTGAGCAACTTGATCAAACACCAAACACCAAGACAAAGTATTTTTTATTAGCTCAATGTCTTCTCCCCCTTGGTACATGCATCTCCCCTATGGAATATCTCTCCCCATACAAGTGTGCACAAGGGTCATATAGAAATGACAAAAACTCTCCGGTATACTCCCTAGGTATACTCTCCTCCTTTTTGTCAGGAATAGACAAAGGGTCAAAAAGAAACGAGGGCAAGAGATGAAGGCATGAATAATGACAATGATGCATGGGGGGTGCAATGATGCATGAGAAAATGAAGCTCAAACCTAAGATGAAACAAAATGCTACAAAACATAAGGTAAACATGACATGCTAGGATGAAGAAACAAGGTATAAACCAATGCATGACAAGGGTAGCAAAGTTGTGTGCAAGAGGTGGCTAAGTGCAATGCATGACCAATGCATGACTAATGCATGAAAAATGCACATGTGGGGCAAGGTGTGTTAAATACACAACCAATGAACCAAACATGCTCCTAATGAGGAAACATGAGAAACCCCAAAATTTGACACTCATTGGAGTTCAAACAAGTGAGAAAATGCGTAAGAGACATTTTATCAAACACCTAGCATGCACACAATGAAGAACAAAGTGAAACAATGCATGAACATCATGAAAACCACCCTTAATACATGTTCTTTTTGCCATAAGGGGCCAACATCCAAAGCAAATCAACAAAAGAAACCAATCCCATACAAAAATTTTGAGAAAAAAATTAAGTTTTCCCAACCCTTATGATGAAAATCCTAACCAAGAGCACAAAACTCACCAAAACATAATCCAAGGATTCAAATCAATGAAAATAGTTTAAAATTACCTTAGAGATGTTAATGGAATGAAAAACCATTCAAATTGGTTGGGTTTTGATGTAAAAATATTGAAATAAGGGTTTAAGAGAAGATGGGAGAGGTTTAAAACAAGTTTCCCATGAAAAAGCTCTTAAAAAGACTGATTCTAGGCATTTGGCGACTAGGCGAGTCGCCAGTGAGTCGCTAGTAAGTCGCCAAACCTTCTGTGTGAACTCGCTACAGTATTTGGCTGGTTGCAAGTCGCCAAACTGAGTGGCCAAAAATTCTGACACTTGTTTTTCAACCTAGAACATGTTTAAACACTGAAAAACAATGTATGCACTAAACATGAACACAAAGAGTGATAAAAATCACTTCCAAAAGCATATAAAATAATCAAAAACCTTTTTGGATTGATCCATATAAAGTTGAGCACACACACATCACATTTAAACAAGTACAATCGAACAAATGAATAAGGCATTCATTGAACATTAGGCATGTGTGTTGTATGTGTGTATCAAGTGTGGAATAGTCCTTAGTCTAGAATGAAGCTTCAATGATCAATTCAATCAAGTCATACACAACTAGTACTAAGACAAGTGGTCTGTCTCAATTATAGAAATGAACATATATGATCTCCCACAAGAAAATGATTACATATCTTTGAAGCTTTTTATTTGGCTTCTTTACAGCTCATAACATTTGATTATTTTGACTCAATACATCTCATTTTGAGATTGATGCCTGAAATTTTTGATATTTTAATTTGATGAACAAGCTTTTGGCTTTTTGGGCATCATACAATTTTATAAAAGTCACTTTCCCTTTTTCCTAGTCAAATACTAGTATGTGCGACAGGTTTTTGCAGCTCAATATCTCTTTTCATTTTGAGATTTACATTTGGCGAGCTCTTTTAAGCAAAAACAAAAATAAATGGTGGGAAGATATATAGGCACAAGTCTATGCATGTATCAAAACCAACATGACTATTGACTAATCATTCATGACAAGTTTGAAGATTGATTTACAACAATCACACAAAGATGTCAAGATTTTTCCTACAAAGATATAAGTGTATAAAGAACAAGTTAAGCTCATAAATGCACAAAGCCATTAGTACAAAGGTACAAGGAAAAACTCACATGTGATATGTGCTCAAACATATACGATCAAACTTTTTGAATTTTTCACTTTTTATGTGGTTTTGGATTTTTACTCACACAAAACTAAAACAAAAAGGTAAGATTAAAACAAAAACAATGCATACAAATAAATGTAAGATGCACAAATGCATGAAGATATGGCATCTAATGCATGAAGGGTCCTACAAAAATTAAAAGAATTAGATCAAGGACCAAAAGAGCAAACGCTCAACCATAGGAACCCTTCCTCATCCAAACAGAACGATTGTTTGGAATGAGTTTCTCAAAAGAAGTGAGACGAAGGTTAGAAGAATGAGAACCGAAGATGCACATAGTCAAGGAGTTAAGAGCATTAAACACTTTCTTTATCAACATGCTATTTTCACTCAAATTCGGTTTACCCTTTTTAGCACATCTTCCAAGAAGCTCAAGTTTCTCTTTTCTTTTGATTCTTTTAAGAGTACAAAACTTAGAGCAATGAGGTCTTAGATGACCAAAGGCACCACAATGGTGACAAACAATGTGTTTAGGTCCACTAGGCTTTTTGGGAAGGGATCTAGCAACATTGTTTTGTGCCCTCTTCAACTTATGATATTGAGGTCTTATATGACCAATCACACCACAATGGTGGCAAGTTGAAACAAACTTAGATCCATCCAAAGCCTTAGGTTGAGACCTAAACGGAAGCTTTGACTTAACAGTCTTTCTCTCCACTTTTTAATTTCTTTTATGTGGAGGAATGTACACCGATTTGTTCTTTGAGGTAGAACACACAATAGGTACAAAATTGGGTACCACAACATGATTGCAACATATATTATCATCTTTTTTAGCAATAGGTTAAGCAATCAAACACTTGACATGCATTTTTAGAGATTCATTCTCACATTTTAGCTCATCAACAAGTTTGTTAGACAAAACAAGTTTAGCATCCAAGTCCATATTCAAACATTTAAACTCTTTCAGCTTTTCAAGAGAATTTTCAACAAGTTTCTTATATTTTTCAACCAATTTGTTGAATTCATTGAGCTTAGCAATCAAATCATCCTTTTCACAAAATAACTTGTTCAAATTTTTTTGAAACTTCTTAGCAATTTTCTTCAAGGGTTTGATGTTAGGAATATCAACAACATCCAAAGATTCATATAACACAGCATCACAATCATGAGGATTATCACTCATAAAGGCATTTTAACAAACACGTGGCATGTTACATTTATCACCAACCAAATCATACAAGGAGGCATACATAGCACAATCCATGGCAAATAAACACAAGGGGTTAAGGATCACACTTAGGTATTTAAACCACAACAAGTGTATCCGCTCTGATACCAATTGAAAGTTCAATATGGGTATAAACCACCATTGAACGTTTTAGACCCCAATTACAAAATTATCAAATCAAGCTTATTATCAAACAATTAATGTGCGGAATATGAACATAAGCCAATCACAGAATTGATAACTAATCTAAGCCAAATATAAACACATCCACAGCAGTAAATATAAGGTAAAGATAAAGGGAAGGAAGATGCAAACACACGGACAACACACGATGTGTTATCGAAGAGGAAACTGAAGCCCTCGGCGTAAAACCTCTCCCCCGCCCTCCAAGCGGTCAATAATCCACTAGAAAATGTAGTTGGGATACATGAACAGCAATAGACCCTCCAAGCCTAATCTACCCGATGTACCTAAGCCCTCAAAGCTTCTTACTCCAACGAGGTTGCGCTGAACCTTTTTCTTTTCTAGCTTACCAGATTTCACTATAGCCCATAGCATCAACCAATATAGATTGGTTCCTTCCTAACTACTTCCCAACAACACCAAATAAACCTTCTCACGGATGTGGGTATGGTGAGAAAAGAATTTGGTCAAAAACCTCTCAAGGATGTATCAATGGAGAGGAAGAGAGTAGAGGAATTTGAAGAGTCTCTTAGTGAAGATTATCTTGTTTTTCTCTAGGGTTTCTCTCTCAATTTTTCTCTCTAGAAACTCTCTCAATATGGTGGGTATAAGGGTATATATATAGTAGGGTGAGAAAGAAATGAAAACGTCAGTTTTTGCCTATCAAAGAGGCACTTTGGGCTAATGCAACACAAGGGCATATGGGGGGAGTTGGTGTTACTGGCATATAAGGAAGTTCATATGTAAGGTTAGTGTGAGAGATATATTAGCCCATTAACATAGGTTCAAGCCTAATTCTATTTTGTGTGCAAGTTAAGTTTCCTACTTGTACTAGAAGTCTATTAGTCTAGGGTTTAGTCTACTCTATAGACACATGTTATGATTCATTGTAATACAGGATTTGTACTACACTATAATATATTATTGATGTAACTCTTTAGGGTTTCCTCCGTGAATGTAAGCCGTTAGGCACTTTATGTTTTCACTTCTACATCCATACTAGCATATACAACATGGTGTATCAGTGTTAATATTTAACATGGTATCAGAGCCACCTTCTTGTTGCCATGGTTTTCTGTCCTTGCGGTATATTTAAGAGCAATTTTTGTCTTCTTCGGTGTTTTTTTTCGCTACGTTCATCTTCTTTGGCTTCCTGCTGCTGCCGTCAAAACTCTCTGGTATAATCATGTCACCGTTAGAAGTCGCATCAACACTGCAAGACCATTGTCTTCCTCAAACTATCGTCACAGAGCCAAACTTCATTTAAGGGATCTTCTCAACCTTATCAAATTTCAAGATTTCATCAAGTTTCTATCTTGAGTTTGAGAGGGGATGTTAGAGATATATTAGCCCATTAGTATAGGCCCAAGCCTAATTTTACTTTGTGTGCAAGCCAAGTCTCCTACTAGTACTAGAAGTCTATTAGTCTAAGATTTAGTCTACTATATATACACATGTTATTATTCATTGTAACACATGATTTGTACTACACTATAATATATTATTAATATAGTCCTTTAGGCTTTCCTCCATAGATGTAGGCCGTTAGACTGAACCACGTAACTCTCGTGTGTTATTGTGTTCTATACTTTATGTTTTTGTTTCCGCATCCATACTAGCATATTTAATATGGTGTACCAGTGCTAATATTTAACAATTAGAAGAAAACAGATAACCACCACATATTTTGGAAGATATTTGGTATGCAGTGAAGAGACTGCATCAAAATGAAGCTGCTCCTAATCAATTTGATAAGACTTGTCATGTTGATTTGCATGGAGTAGCATCTTGACTCTTGATTTCTTAATTTCTTCAAAAACCGCTAATAAAAACATGAAGATATGGCCTTCTTGGCTAATCAGTAAGTGTTATTTTCTGCATATTTAGGCTGCACTTATCATGTAAAATTATGCATGTTTGTCCCTTCTTGTGTTGTTTCATACGTGAAAACTGTTTTCTTCTCACAGTTTATGGGCAATGGTAGAGCTCGGGAAAATTCTAATGTATTCTAGATCAAAACAGCAACCCAAATAATTTGGGCAAATTTTGAGTAAGGTGAACCACCAAAAAAAAAAAGTATTCTGGATGAACATAAAACTAAGTGTTAAAAAGAGAGAATCAGTATCTAAAAATGTATTCTTTAGATCTTATTTTCAGTTGCTTTCCAGTGCATTGCATGGGTATGCAATTAGTATAAAATTTATTTATATACCTTGCAGATTCCGGAGTCTTGTAAAATGTTAGCGCAGCCGGAATTGCAGTAAGCATCACTGTCCACGTCCATGCAATATCTGTTTCCTTGGGCGTAGGATCCACTCGATCAAATGCACGGTCAAACATTGCGCACACCTCCATCGTGACCGCCAAAAGACCCAATATCTCAAGGAACTGCTTTAAAAAACAAGGCAGCTATAAAAGTACCACTCTCGTTAGCCGAGAAAGGGTAGTCCACACCAATCCCTACGCCCAGAACGAACCTGTACAACCCCAAGCTCACCAGAACAGAGTTCCTTGAGCTGCTTTTAGAGAACCCACACGCAATGGAACTGAGCACCACGATGATCAATCTGAACCGGTATACGCGGCGCCTACCGATTAGATCACCGAGCCAACCCAACACCCGTTGACCAATCGCAGTACCCACAAAAGCGATGACAACCATGGTAAACACAACCACGGGTGGGATCACATGCTTGTTGAGCTCGGCCTCCTTCTCATAGTAGACCCGTCCGTTGAGTATCAATATCAAAGGGATACAGAAGAGGTCATAGGCTTCAGGGAAAAGGCCATAGGCGTCAGGGAATAAGACGCCATAGCTATAGGCGTCATAAAATATGCCCATGCCAGCTATGATGATGGCCCTGAAATGGTGTAACTGAGTTCTTGCACTGTCAAGGGCGGAAAGAACTTTTGACGCTATTCTTATCTCTTGCAAGATTAGAAAAGATTATCTTCTATCGTTTTAGGTATAATAACATGAATCAGAGGGTGAAAGGGAATTGAAAATTCTTTGCCCTCCTTGTTAACTGTTTCCTTGAATTTTTTTTTTTTTTTTTTTTTTTTTTTTTTTTGTGAGAAGTAAGAGAATTATCTTCCATTTATAAAGTCAACAAAAGCTACAGGATTATCCTTAAGGTCAACGATACAAGATGAGATGGTAAATCTTCCATCCAAACCTGTAAAGAGTTAACTAGCCTTGCATTTTGTGACAAAGCATGTGCTATACTCATTATATATTGAGGGGAAGTATGAACCATGCATTTGTGTCAATGATTTCATCAAGATTGAAGCTCATTTCATAGTACTCTGAAAGTACATAATAATTTTTCATACTTCAAATGTTTTTCATATTTAATTTATGTTTGTATTAAAATTCATTAGTGCAAAGGGTTCAAAGATGGGCAAGGTTGTTGTCCACTTCCATTTGGGGTACGTAAATTTTGGTGGACTTTGTAAGTATTGATGTACCACATTCATATCCAAAATCTCAAATTAATTTCATTTAATTCATTATGCATGGACAAAACCTTGTTGAATGCTATTTAGTTTTTGATAAATTTTATGGTTACGGTAGCAGAAGAGAGATTTAAACATTTGATGTCTGTATTGAAAATATCAAAAAATGCTAGTTAAATTACAATGTGCTTGGCAATTCGGAGCTATTACTTAATTCTTCTAATTTATAGAACCTAGCTAGATTTATATCCAATTCTATTGAAGAAAAAAAAAAAAAAAAACTTTTAAGCTTAAACTTTTAGATTTAGTGATATCCTTATATGTTATATCAACTATTCAATTGAAGTCTCTCTAAAATGTTATCTTGTCAACAAAATAGAAACTAACCAATCTTGAAGAATGAAGTGAGGTCCTGATCAGTGAGGTCCTTCGATCAACTAATTAAAGATAATTTGATCTAAGAGCATTCCCAGCAAGAATTCTAAAATTTTTAGCATTTAACACTTCAAAAACCTACTTTATTTATTATATCATCCCACTTTAAGTTACATCAAACATCAAAACTTCTATATTTTTTACTATTTCATTTAAATAATATAAACTACTCATTAAAATAATAATAAAACAACCACACAAAAATCTATAGCAACCAGCCAACCCCCTCCTCCACCACCCCTACCACCGCTCCACTTGCCATAATCACCATTGTAGCAACCACAACCCACCACAGCCACCACTACCACAAGTCACAGCATCACTGTGGCAACCACAAAACAATTCTGAAGGTGAAAAGCACTATAGATAGAACAAAAACATTACAATATAAGCATGTAACAAACAATAAAGTTTCTAGTTCCACTTTGACTCTTTTTTCCCCTCCATTTTCTTAGCAACCAAATAAAGCATTTAAGTAAGCAGAGCATAAAGGAAACTCTGAAAGTGAAAAAGAATACAAATTGAATGAGCCCCATTATAATTTAACCCAAGAATAACACCATCAAAATCTCTATTTCCAATTTTATATTTTCCTTTCCTCCATTTTCTCGGCAAGTAAACAGAGATTCAAGGAAACTCTGAATGTGAAAAAGAACAAAAATTGAATGAACCCCATTATAATTGAACCCAAAAATCAATACATTAATATCTCAATTTCCAATTTTGATTTTTTTTTCCCTCAATTTTCTGGGAAACCAAACAAAGAGTAGTATTAGCAAAAAAACAGAGTATGAAAGAAGACACAATAGAATGAACTAGCGCCATTGGATCCAACAAGGAGGCAGCGATCTCTGGGGTGAAGAGAGAGAGAAATCTTTGATTAAAGGAGTGGAACCTAGTGGAGGATGACCGTCGATTCCCGGGTACGTGAATTTTAGACCGTTGATCTCTATCATTGGCTCTGACTTTTCACTTTGCTTCAAACCCACCACCACCCACCCACCTCGTTCTCAACCCCAACCAAAACCCAGCACCCTGATCTCAACCCCAGCCAAAACCCAGCACCCTAATCTCAACCCCATCAAAGCCATCGCCGAGCACCACTGATACCCACCAAATCAGACCCACAAAACTCACCAAATCATGACGATAATCGCCGACCACAAACCTTGAAGCTTAATGGAGATTAGATGCTCATCAGAACGAAGGTAGCGCGATGAAAAGGGAAGGGAGGTGATGCCTGGGTTGTGAGGGAGAACCAGAGCGAGAATTAAAATTAATAAAATATTATACAATCTTGTTACAATGCGCTCTCAAAAATGAGAGTGTACTATAGCAAGATTGTAAATTTTATAGCATATACCAGGTTTGATGGAGTAGGATTTTTGGGGTTCAGATGCTAAAAAATAGCTTTCATAGCATTTAGGAGGCTTGACAAGAATGCTCTAAGGCTCTTTTTTATTCAAAAAAAAATGTCTAATAAGTCACTATCGGGGCCAAAACCTCCTAGATAATTAAAACCCAATCAGCATAGTCCAAAGATGTATTTAGCTTGAATTTTTTTTTTTTTTTAAGAAAGCTACAATTAATCATTTCTGGAGATATGTTTCATTTATTCTTCTATATATACTATGTATAATTTTCTTCAGCACAAAATATCTACACAAGCACTGCTAATTAGCTTAGTTATCATTCTCATTTTCCTTTAAATCTTCCCATGGTTTGACGTGTTAAAAGAAATGTCACCACCATTCTCAACAGACAAACTCCGGCAAGTTTTATTAATGAGAAAGTCATTCCAATTGCTTCAGTAGAACCCTTCTCTTCTTCACCATGTGAAACTCATAAAAATCCTACAAAACCAATAATTTCCCTTACCTTCCCCAAAGCCTCAAAAATCCATGACCTGTTGATCTAAATCTTGCAGGGAAAAGCTTTGTGGGTACTATGAAAGTGGTCGTGTTTCAACATTTGAGAAGAAAAAGGTGAGGGCATAGAGGACTAAAAAACTTGTATTGGGTTTATTGTCCCAATACATGTACTTGGGTATCCTAAGTGTTAAATGAACCTATACGCGCCTGAAGTGAGGCTATTGGGCCTAACCTCACTTGGGCTCACAACTTATTTGTAAAGTGGGTTTAGGATTTCCTACTATGGGTTGTTCTTAGCACTGAGACTCAATGAAGCTCTCTCTCGCTCTCTCTCTTTCTCTCTCTCTCTCTCTCTCTCTCTTGAGAACCTTTCAACGACCTTTTCTTCCTCCAACTTCTCATATTTATAGCTCTAAATTAGTGGAGAGACCATGATCACTTCAATGGTTAGTGCAACAGGAGGTCCAATATCATTAATCATAAGTGGGTGGTTAGGTAGGAGTGGAATGTGGTGAGAGTGGCTTTGGAACTTGGTTCCCACTTTCGCAGATATGCTCAGTAGCGAAGTTTCCTAAGGCACTGCTGGGTATGCAAGGGATGGTGTGTTTGAACGTCATTCTTTCTTCATTGCTCGGGAAAGGTTTGCCGAGCAAGGACTAGGTAGCAAAACTTGGGCCCGCAGTTTGTGTGGGTTCGGACTGGGCTTTTGGGTAGATAGGGGTCAGGTTCATGGGCCGCACGTTCATATCAGAGTCCTAGGCCCAATTGGGTTCAGGTACAGAATGCCGTATAGAACCAATGCCATGTTCATCCAAAAAAAAACAATTCCATGAAGAAAAAATCCATCATTTGGATTTTGACTCTTCCCATTCATTCAATAAATAGACGGTGAACCAATAGCCAAGAATTGTGGAACATGTTGCAATAATTGCTTGGAATTTTGCAACTACAAAAGCCTCACGATAGGCATTCACTTGTTCGTTCCCTGGGAGATGATGATAATATATATATGAGAGTGGAAAAGGTTGCTACTATTAAAGACAATATTAAGAAGAAATCTTGGGAAGGAGCAAGTGAACAAATCACGGTCATGGCGGTGATCAAGAACTTGATTGGAGAGGAGGGGATAGGATTGTGGACTTGGTGACTATGGGTTCTCTTGCACAATCTGAATCATTGGGAGTTCAAACACACTCTTTATGTCCACAGTTGCTTCGACATTTTGCTCCAGGGCCACCAAAGCTGTAAATCTAGGAGATAAAATGATGTTGTGGAAGTCTGAAGAAAGCACACACGATACTCTCCTTAATGAATAGAAACTAAACTGTTAGTTTCTGAATAGTAAACCATGAGTCTACAAGAGGTTCCCTGAATCCACAAGGAAATAAACTAAAATCTACCAAAGAAAAGTTTAAGAAAACTATGCAATTTTATTAATAATAGTCTAATTTGCCATTGATGGCTACAAAACATATAAATATTGAGAAAATAAAACTCTAGGGCAATTAGGAAACGTCTGAAACCCTAATTCGCACTAATTACGCAAAATTTACTAAAATTGACAAAATTGAGTTAAATGCAAACCATAAACTACTGATCTTAAAAGGTCATCTCAAAACAGACGATGCCTTATTCTGACTTTTAAACTAAAAGTTGTTAGGAAAAAATAAATATTACTATAAATAGCAAAAACACTATTTTCGGAGCCTTAATGAAAAAATTGTCTAAATTTAGGCGATGCTTGAAATTTCGAGCTTGGATCAGAATTTCATTTCCCTTCAACCAGTCAAATTTCATGCAATTCCGACAATGTCACCCCGATGACCTCTACTAACCCTCTTAATCTTGCATCGTAACTTTCGGTACCCCTGCTGCTCTAGGAATACATGTGCTATCTATTCTACATCATAAAATAATACATTTATGATTAGAAGGGATAAATAATACATTTATAACAGCGGAGTCAAGATTTTGTTTTGGGCAAAAATTTTACAAATATGCAAGAAACATATCAAATCATGATATTGTGACTTTCTATTAGGTGTTTTATTTTTTGGGTTGCGGGAATAAACTACTTTACAGTTAAATTTGAATCAAAATTCCAATGACAATTCAAATGGAAATTTTTTTAGTTGCTAGATAGGTCCCAAGTATTTACACACGTGAATTTTGTTATTTTGGTTAATGTAGGGTCCAAATTTCGTAGCCCAAGCCCAAAAGGTCAGGATTATGAGCCCAACGAACTCAAAACAATGAATTTGTAAAGAATGGGTGAAAAAGCTAGGCTGGTTGTGAATCTAGTAACGGTAAACTCTCATGCACTAGGATAAACTGACATAAAAACACGCTTGAAAGCTAAATAAACTCAAATCCGAAGAGGCTTGTTATTGATTGAAAGGTGAATACAATTCTTAGAGTTTCCTCCAGATTTTCCTCTCCCTTATCTTTAGAGGCCTATTACATTTATATATTTTTCTTCTCCTTCATCTTCACCGTACACCTGTGCTTCATCTAAGCATTCACTTGAGTACATGTTATATCAGATATCTGCTTTAGTTTTCCGTGAGTGGTGGTAGCTGAGATTGCACTGTTCAGGGGTCTTCTCCACATAAATGCGGTCAGGAAAGTTGCTGTAGTGCATTAAATACGGTAGTAGCAGCTTTTCCTTTTAGATATTTCTCATTTCTTATCATCTCCAGGTATGCCCAAAGCTTGTCCTTGTCGTTGAAGTTATTGGAAAGATCAATCAAACCTTCTGTATACCTGCTTGATCAAGTCTTCTTGGTGTCCGAGGAGAATGACCCCTTCGGACCGTTAGGGTTCTCTTCGGACTATTCTCCTCGTTCATTTCCAAGTATATTTCTTTCACCTGGACTCCTTCCTAACCACTTTCTTCTCTTCAGACACATAGTGATATTCGAATTGGGCCCTAGGCCCAGCACATGATGTTGGGCTTTTACCCCCACAATAGCCCCTCAAAATTTTAATTTTTCCCTCGCATCTGAGGAGAAAAAAGAGGATTTTGATTTGCTATGAAAATAAAAAATTTAAAAACCGAAAATATTTGAATTTACACGTGTGTGAGCATAGGTCTGGGCGCTTCATCATTGCTACTGCCATTTCCATATTCCCAAGGCACCATTAATTACTCTAGGCAGCGCTTTGTCTTTGGCATCCAACGGTGGGCTATTGATCCAATGATCGTGGTTTTTCCTCCGAATTTGGGCGGGATAACTCCTACCCTTTCATCTGTCCCTATATAAAGTCTTAGAGGTGGTTATTTCTCCTTTACTTTACAGATTTTCAGCGAACTCAAGCATTCACACCCATCAAGCTCTTCCAGTCATCAACTCTAACTCTCCCCGGAATTTGTGAGAATCTCTCCACAAATTCGAAGATCACTCTCCGATTTAGTTTGTGTAAGTTCTCCTTTACTCAAGCCTTTCATCCTCTCGTCGGCTAGCCTCCTCGGCCTCCGAGTAGTTACTCCCTAGCCACTGCGTTTAGCACTTCCCCTTCTTTGTTTTAACTAAGATTGGTAGATTTCGGTATTTGGTGGATAGCCCCACCTAGATGGAGGAATTTATGGCAACATATCGCATACCTCAGGATGTGAGTTTGAGATATTGTCCTCCAGAAAAGCTACTAATAGATCGAAAGGTGGGCAAGGTTATAATCCCCATCATCGTCTTCTTAGAAGGGGGAATAACCATCCCTATGGGCTCCGTTACCAGAGATTATCTCCGAAACCATAGGCTTAGTCCTGACCAATGTGCGCTTAACGTATTTAGGATTTTATGAGCGGTTGATGATTTGAACCGTCATCTAGGATTGGGACTCACCTGGCTCGATGTGGTACATATGTACGAATGTCGTAGCCAGAAAGGAGTAGGATACTGTCTCAGATCCCGATCCGAAGTTATTAGGCTCGTCTCCTGTCTTCCCAAATCTAACAAAGGGATGAAAGACGACTATCTGATCATCTCGGGCGCGTGGCATGACGGACTTCATTGCCCAACCCAACCAGAAGAGCCAGGTGGGACATCCTAGATTTAAGTTTCCTAACAATAGATTCAGGATCTCTATTTTTTTTTTTTTTTTAATAATTCGGTCTTCTCTGTATCATTATTTTCAAGTTTCTAACTAAGTGTTATTGTGATGTCCATAGAAAAAATACACGTTTCTCCTCGACTGAGTCTTACAAACGTCGCCGCACTCAATTACCTCCTTTGATCACAAATTTTTGTAAGTGAAGACGGGCAACTCCGGGCTGTGCATCTTATTCTCGGTTTTACGCCGAAGTCATCTGATTTTCAGCCGATCGGCAACGCGATAGTAAGGGAGATCGTCGCATCAACCGCATAGACGTTGCTCAGAAAGACTTCTTAGCTCCGTTTGACCTCGCCCCCGTGCCACATCCAAACCCGCAGGGTATACCACTGCTCGTCCAACCCATTCAGCAGGCTCCCCTAAAACCAGTAGCAATAGGTGAAAGAGTTGCTTCTTCAACCCCTTCACTTGACGAGCAGATTGATAAATTCAAGTTCGAAGGAGAAGCTTCAGAAGGGGTTCAAATTTTAGACGCCGAGGAAGAGATTGACAGGCAATCCAGTGTTCTCCCAGAGAGAATAGACGTACCAAACAATTCTTCTGAAGAAGACATGGAAAGCTTGAAGGACTTGATGAAGAATAGAAGCAAAAAACCTGGGGCCAAAGAGACTGGTACATCTCAACCAACAGTCACTCTTCCTCCACCACCTCCTCAGGTTCCCTCGGATCTCGGCTTAAAGCCATTGCCGGATCTGAAAAAGAAAAGGCCTCTCACTGATAACGAAGAAAAAGAGGTGGCGCCTCCAAAAGGACCCAAGCAATAGAAAGTGGTCAAAGACCCTGGGAGGAAAAGGGCTTAATCTACCGAGAGTCGAGATGACTCTCATGTAGCAGATGTGCGCCGAAGACCTCGTACTTGGTCTCCTAAGCTAGCGCTGGATGGTGCTCCTATTCCCTGGGAGGCCTCCCTCAAAAATTATGGAGGAGGGAAAGCAGGTCTCATTGCTGAGGCGCTGGAGTAACCATTGCTCCTCCCAAAAGACATGAAGTCACATAAGCGCTTCAACCAGTATGAACTCTTCTTATCCCTTAAAAGGAATTTAGCTATGGTAAGTAGATTGATCTATTTCCTTAACTTTAAGATGTTGGTCTTTTCTATTTTCCTCTCTTCCTTGCTTTATATTGAAATTTTTCATTCTGTTACGCAGATTACTCAACAAGTGTATGTGGCCAAGGAGTGGAACAAAAAGACTTATACTGAAGCCCAAGCGGAGGCCTACTCTAGGTCTGAGGCAGAAAAATCACTGGGCAGTTTGAAGGAGGAGAATACCCGCTCGTCCGAGCAATTGAAAGAGGTGACCAAAGAGAGGAACAGTTTGGATACCGACCTTAAAAATGCCGAGAAGCAGGCCGAAAACCAACGCCAGTAGCTGTACACGACAGAGATTAATCTGGAAACAGAGAAAGCATTGGTGAAGGGTCTTTGGGCTGAGCTTCAGAAAGCCAGAGAGTCTGCCAAGTTGGCTAAAAATGACGCTCAATTGGCCAAGGAGGCGCTTGAGGCTGAAAAACAGGCGGCCTACACACTGGGGGTGACAGAGACCCAAGCCAAGCTTACTGAGGAGTTTGCACAGGTTTGCAGAGAGTATTGTGGTATAACGTGGGATAAAGGCCTTGACGCCACTGGAGTCCCTCCATAATCTGCCTTGAGGCAGCCTGGAAGCGTTTACTACCATCCGGACATTTGTGAACTCTCAGAATTTTTGGAACAGCCCCCAGTTAGTCAGACTCCTCCTGTCCTTACTGAATCAACCGAAGAGCTCGGTCAGGCTGGTGTTATAGGTAAGCCATCCAAGAATGTTCAAAGCTCAGACGCTACTGCCGCTCAGCCTGGCCAGACAATTGACTCCTCAGCCACTCAGACGAAGGATTAGATGTTTAGGAGTTTTGTTTTTTACTTGTATTAGTTAGCTTTTTTTTAAGGGACTGTAAGCTACTTTCTTTTTTTCAATGAAATCATTTCTCTTTTATCTTTAATGCCCTCGTGGTACATATTGTGACTCATCATCACTATGAACAACAATAACTTGTAGACTTAACCACCATATCATGCTGATGATGTAAATAACCTAAATTAATACTGAAAAGAGCAGTTTATGTAGGAATTACCAATAAGCAATGAAAGCAATTATTCTGTCATGCATAGAGAATGTTACTACCCATTGATTTTGATTTACACATGACTAAGTAGGCCTATCATAAGTTAGAGTTTACTTAAACGCATCCGAGAATTTCAAGCGTGATTCATTTTAAATCAAAGCATTAATAACAACCATATAGAGGTGTTAACTAATCCAAATCATCTGGTCCGAGGACTACAGGCATGATTAGATTTAAGTTTAAACACTTAAGAGCATTGTAGACGAGTATTAACTAACCCAAATCATCTGGTCCGAGAACTATAGGCATGATTGGATTTAAGTTTAAACACTTAGGAGAATTGTAAACGAGTGTTAACTAACCCAAATCATCTGGTTCGAGGACTACAGGCATGATTGGATTTAAGTTTAAACACTTAGGAGAATTGTAAATGAGTGTTAACTAACTCAAATCATCTGGTCCAAGGACTTCAGGCATGATTGAATTTAAGTTTAAACACTTAGGAGAATTGTAAACGAGTGTTAACTAACCCAAATCATCTGGTCCGAGGACTTCAAGCATGATTGAATTTAAATTTAAACACGTAGGAGAATTGTAAACGAGTGTTAACTAACCCAAATCATCTGATCCGAGGACTACAGGCATGATTAGATTTAAGTTTAAACACTTAGGAGAATTGTAAACGAGTGTTAATTAACTCAAATCATCTGGTCCGAGGACTTCAAGCATGATTGAATTTAAGTTTAAACACTTAGGAGAATTGTAAACGAGTGTTAACTAACCCAAATCATCTGGTCTGAGGACTTCAGGCATGATTGAATTTAAGTTTAAACACTTAGGAGAATTGTAAATTAGTGTTAACTAACCCAAATCATATGGTCTGAAGACTTCAGGCATGATTGAATTTAAGTTTAAACACTTATGAGAATTCTTAATATAACGAAATGACATATTGATTGAAGCAAAGACTCGTTTAATAATAGTACCTTTTAAGGTTATTTACATTTCAAGGCCGTGGTATTACATGACTATCTAGTTCTTCTAAGAAATACGCCCCAATACCAGCCTCTGAAGTAATACGGTATGGTCCTTCCCAATTCGGTCCTAACTTTTCCCAAGCTGGGTTCTTTGTAGTGCCCACAACTTTCCTTAACACCAAATCGCCAAGCTTTAGAGGTCTTAGCTTTACGTTGACATCGTAGTCCTGCTTGAGCTTTTGCTGGTAATGTGCCAATTGGACTATTGCATTTTTCCGCCTTTCCTCAATCAGGTCCAAACTCTTCTCTAGTTGCTCACTATTACCGGTCGGACAAAACAAACTAGTTCTCAATGTAGGGAACCCAGTCTCCAAAGGTATGACAGCTTTAGCCCCATAGGTCATTGAAAAGGGGGTTTCTCCGGTAGACCAGCGAGGTGTAGTTTTGTATACCCAAAGTACATGTGGTAATTCTTCCACCCATCTACCTTTCGCGTCGTCTAGCCTTTTCTTTAATCCATTAACTATAACTTTGTTAACAGCTTCTGCTTGCCCATTTCCCTGGGGATAAGCAGGGGTGGAGTATCTGTTTGTGATTTCCAGTTCTCTACAATAGTTCCTGAATGCTCTGCTATCAAACTGAAGACCATTGTCCGAGACGAGGGTATGAGGGATCCCAAACCAAGTGACGATACTTTTCCATACAAATTTCTTTACATCCACATCCCTGATGTTAACTAGAGGTTCAACTTCAACCCATTTGGTGAAATAATCTGTGCCGACCAGAAGATACTTCTTGTTTCCTACAACCTTAGGGAATGGGCCCACGATATCCAATCCCCATTGAGCGAAGGGCCATGGACTAGTTAGTGGATTAAGGGTTCCACTTGGCTGGTGTATGTTTGGAGCAAATCGTTGGCACTGGTCGCACTTTCTAACATACTCGTGGGCTTCTTTCTACATATTCGGCCACCAATTGCCTTAAGTAATGGCTCGGTGAGCTAAGGATCTGCCTCTAGTATGGCTCCCATAGATTCCTTCATGTAACTCTTCTAGTAGTAGCTCAGTCGTTTCAGGATGCATGCATAATAAGTAGGGCCCTGAATATGAGCGTTTATACAGTTTCTGGTCCTCGGACAGCCAAAATCTAGTTACCTTCCTCCGAACTTTGTCAGCTTCCCCCTTTCCTTCAGGTAAGATATCATCCTTCAAGAATTTAATTACAGGATCCATCCAGCTAAGTTCGGCCCTGATTTGATGAACTTGGACTACTTCGTTTCTTGCCTCCATAGGCCAATGCAAATCCTCGACGAGGATAACTCTGGGCAAATCTTACGCCAAGGAGGTAGCGAGCGTGGCCAAAGAATTAGTATGTGTATTACCACTTCTGGAGATGTGCAGCAAATTAAAAGACTCAAACTCTGACTGCAAAGATTTAATTTGACTCAAGTACCTCTGCATTCTTTCATCTTTCACCTCGTACTCACCTTGTACTTGACCCACGACTAATCTTGAGTCCGAGAACACCTCAACCGCCTTTCCTCCCATTCTTTGAACCATAGTCATTCCCATCAATAAAGCTTCGTACTCTGCCTCATTATTTGTTGCCGAAAAGTCCAACCTTAATGATTTTTCAATGATGATTCTTTCAGGGGATATTAGCACTAGCCCCACTCCGAACCTTTCCGGTTCGATGCACCATCCACGTACACTTCCCAGTGTAAGGGGCCTTGTTGAGAAACCATGCCAACCGATTTTTCATCCATGTTTGGCGTTGGCGTTACTTCTTCTAAATGGGGCTCTGTGAACTCGGCCACCAAATCTACAAGGATTTGGCCCTTAATTGAGGTGCGAGGCATGTATTTGATATCAAAGCCCCTAAGATCGTGCCCCATTTAGCAATCCTTCCTGTGTAGTCAGCGCTTCGGAGTATAGCCTTGAGTGGGAGCTGGGTGAGAACAATAACTGTATGGGCTTAGAAATAATGAGGCAGCTTCCGTGTACCAAGCACCACAGCCAGGATAGCCTTCTCCAATGGCAAATAGCGAATCTTGGCTTCATGCAGTGACTTACTTACATAATAAACTGGCCTTTGCACACCACAATCTGTTCGTATTAACACCAAGTTTACGGCATTAAGAGCTACATCAATGTAGGCAAACAAGACTTCATCTAGCTCAGGACTAGACATGATTAGTGGCCGAGCTAGGTAGTCCTTAAGTTGCTGGAAAGCTACAGCACATTCCTCAGTCCACTCAAACCTCTTCCATTTGTTGATCAACGAGAAGAAAGGTCTACACCTATCTGCTGATCGGGAAATGAACATGTTCAGGGCAGCAGTCATTCTGGTTAATTTCTGAATTTCCTTGGGGTTCCGAGGGGCTCGTAAGTTGTTAATGGCTTTTATCTGGTCGGGGTTAACTTCAATTCCCCTCTGAGTCACTATGTATCCCAAGAACTTGCCTGAGTCACTATGTATCCCAAGAACTTGCCTGACCCCACACCAAATGAACTCTTGGATGCGTTTAAACGCAACTTATGTTCCCTGAGGACTTCAAAAATACCCTTGAGATCCTCAATATGCCCAGTTATGACCTTGCTCTTTACCACCATGTCGTCAATATAAACTTCCATATTTTTACCCAACTGAGGCTCAAACATTCTAGTCATCATCTTCTGATAGGTGACTCCTGCATTCTTCAGATCGAACAGCATTACCTTGTAGTGGTAGTTCCCAGTGGGGGTGACGAAAGCTGTCTTCTCCTGATCATCCAAAACCAATGGTATCTGATGATACCCTTGAAAAGCATCCAGGAAACTCATCCGAGGATGGCTAACGGTAGCATCAACCAGTTGATCAATCTTTGGCATGGGAAACGGATCCTTTGGACAAGCTCTATTCAGGTCTGTGAAATCCACACATACTCGCCATTTTCCGCTTTTCTTCTTCACCACCACAGTGTTAGCCAACCATTCAGGATAAAATATTTCCTTGATTGCTCCAGCCCGTTTGAGTTTCATCACTTCCTCCCTAACATCATTTGCGTGTTCTCTTGACGGACATCGGAGCGGTTGCTTTTTAGGGATGATGGCAGGGTTAACGTTCAGGCGATGGCAAATGAACTTTGGGTTTACTCCTGGGGCCTCTGTGGAGTCCCATGCAAATACGTCAATGTTGGTCTTGAGAAATCCTATCAGCTCGTCCTTCTCTTGAGGAGGCAGCAGAGATCCGACTTGAAAGGACTTCCCTGGATCATCATCGATAACTACCTTCATCAAGCTTTCACACTCTGCTCCCTCGGCTGAGTCCTCGGTGTCCAGCACCGAGGATTTTAACTGCTATAAGCCCCCTTCGTTATGGGCTGAGGATTTTGCTTTAGGTTTATGTTGGATCGCTGCCACCAAACATTGTCTGGCCGTAGATTGATCTCCTAGGATCTCCCTGACTTACCCCTCGGACGGGTATTTGATCTTCTGGTGAAGAGTGGAGGATACAGCCCCCAGTGTATGGAGCCAAGGCCTAGCTACGATCGCAGTGTAAGGCGAGGAAGCGTCTACCACTACAAAATCTACTTCCATTGTTTCAGAGCCAGTTTGCACGGGTAGCCTGATTTGGCTTCTTTGGATGACCATTTTCCCATCAAAACTCACTAAAGAGGAGCTATAGAGCATTAGGTCTTTAGGCGTCAAGTTCAGCCCTTTATAAAGGTCCGGGTACATTATTTTTGCGCCGCTACCTTAATCCACCATCACTCTCTTCACGTCATACCCTCCTATCCTGAGAGTGATAACCAAAGCATCATCATGAGGTTGGATAGTTCTGATCTTGTCCGCGTCCGAGAATCCCAACACTGGTTGAATCTCCATCCTAGCCCTCTTCGGCTCTCTGTTAACATTTTTCGAAGGCAGCTGAGCAACTGATAGTACTCTGGATGGACAAGACCCTGTTCTTCCTAGTGCAGCAAAGATAACATTTATTGTGCCAAGGGGGGGCTTAGAGGAGTCATCCCATCGAGATCCTGCGTTTGTCTGGTTACCCTGACCATAGGTATGATGTAAAAGTTGTTTTAACTT
Source organism: Quercus glauca (assembly GCA_023736055.1). Taxonomy (NCBI): domain Eukaryota; kingdom Viridiplantae; phylum Streptophyta; class Magnoliopsida; order Fagales; family Fagaceae; genus Quercus; species Quercus glauca. The sequence goes on along the minus strand of CM043316.1, from coordinate 85,370,351 downwards.
GCCTTCGCTGACGAGTTGGTCCAAATGGTCCCACAGACTCCTACAATCCTCCGTAGTATGTCCATGATCCTGGTGATATTAGCAGTAGAGGTTATGGTTGCGCCTTTCAGGATTTCCGATCATCTTGTTCGGTCTCTTAAAGAAAGGCTCATTCTTGATCCTCTCTAGGACTTAGTGCACTGGCTCTCAGAACACGGCATTAACTGTCTGAAGGTTCGCCAAACTTTCTTGTCCGACCCAGTCTCTCCGCGACCTGTTGTGGCCTTGCCGATCTGACCTGAAATCTCTCCTCTCCTAAGGGATAACCTTATCTTTTCCTTTGCCCTGCTGCTGGTCTTCCTCAACTCTTTTATACTTGTCAATCCTGTCCATCAGTTGGTGTACACTGGTAACAGGCTTACCCGTTAGAGACTTCCTCAAGCCGTATTCAGTGGGAAGGCTGAGCTTAAAGGAGTTGATGGCCACCAGGTCGCAATCGTCCTCCATTTTTTTGTTCGTTTCCCAGAACCTATCCAAATACGACTTCAAAGTCTCGCCCTCACGCATGCTTACAGACAATAGGGAGGCCAAAGACTGCGGAACCCTGTGACATGTGACAAAACGGGATCCAAATGCCTGAGTGAGCTCTTGAAAAGAGATTATAGAGTCCGCTTTCAGGCTATCAAACCATCTCATGGCGATCGGTCCCAAACTGGAAGGGAAAACTTTGCACATTAAGTCCTCATTTCTGGAATGAACGGCCATTCTCTGGTTGAAATGACTCACGTGTTCCACGGGGTCTGTCTGGCCGTTATAAGTGGTAAACGTCGGCTGGTGAAAACGTCGAGGGAGTCTTGCACTCTCGATGTTACGTGTAAAAGGGGACCTGGAAATTTGATTCAAAGCCTTGCTCATAGCGTCGTTCCCTACGCCTCCATGTAATGGGCTTCGAGGCTGCCTCTCACGACGGTGCGCTTCTTCATAGGAAAAAGACTCACTGACCGGTGTTCGAGATTTCTGCTTATAAGTGACGTCCTGTTTGTCATCAGAATCTTCATCAAAATACGAAGAAATACGTTTCCTCTTTGCATGGCGCAGCTTCCTCTTTAGCCTTTCAATTTCTAGTTACATGTTCTGATTTTTCTCTGCATGAGACATGTGACTTCCTCCATGCGACTGACTTCAATCATCATGTGCGGTATGTACACTGCCTTCACGATCCTGTCTCCGTTCTAAATTGAGGAAATGATTAACATGCTGAGATGCCCTGGACTCTGCTAGTTGTTGCCCCGGTTCAGCCATTATGGGATGTTGCCTCCACTTTAGCTCAAGCTTTTCCCACAGACGGTGCCAATTGTAGGGTCCAAATTTCGTGGCCCAAGCCCAAAAGGTCAGGATTATAAGCCCAACGAACCCAGAACAATGAATTTGTAGAGAGTGGGTGAAAAAGCTAGACTGGTTGTGAATCTAACAATGGTAAACTCTCATGCACTAGGATAAACTGACATAAAAACACGCTTGAAAGCTAAATATACTCAAATCCGAAGAAGCTTGTTATTGATTGAAAGGTGAATACAATTTTTAGAGTTTTCTCCAGATTTTTCTCTCCCTTATCTTTAAAGGCCTATTACATTTATATATTCTTCTTCTCCTTCATCTTCACCGTATATCTGTACTTCATCTAAGCATTCACTTGAGTACATGTCATATCAGATATCTGCTTTAGTTTTTCGTGAGTGGTGGTAGCTGAGATTGCACTGTTCAGGGGTCTTCTCCACATAAATGCGGCTAGGAAAGTTGCTGTAGTGCATTAAATACGGTGGTAGCAGCTTTTCCTTTTAGATATTTCTCAATTCTTATCATCTCCAAGCATGCCCAAAGCTTGTCATTGTCGTTGAAGTTGTTGGAAAGATCAATCAAACCTTCCGTATACTTGCTTGATCAAGTCTTCTTGGTGTCCGAGGAGAATGACCCCTTCGGACCATTAGGGTTCTCTTCGGACTATTCTCCTCGTTCATTTCCAAGTATATTTCTTCCACCTGGACTCCTTCCTAACCACTTTCTTCTCTTCAGACACATAGTGATATTCGAATTGGGCCCTAGGCCTAGCACATGATGTTGGGCTTTTAGCCCCATAGTTAATTTGTGCTATGAAATTGTAACAATTTTAGAACTATACTATAAGCATATATATACATCTCAAAGAGTCTATTATGAATTACCTATGAATCTTATTGCTTATACATGCATTCTAATGAAAAAATAATAAAGAATTATATAAAGAATTGACTTCCTCTTTCTTCATCTTTATCAGTTTTAAAATTTGACAAAAATGTTTTTTTCCTTCCACTCTTTGCTAACCCATTGCTCCTTTATTTTTTATTCATTTTCATTTTCTATTCTGATTTTCCATTAATAATTTGAGTGTTAGGATATGAATAAATTTTAATGAACTTTAACATGTAAAAAGAGATTATACTTCATCATTATCATATGAAAACATATATCAATAGAAAATTCATAAAAGGAAACCCATCAAAGAACCCAAAAGAAAATATATATATATATATATATATATTCATTTTGATCCTTAATTGTTCTCATGTATCATTTTAGTTTTTTTCGGACATTTTCAACTTCATCCAAAATGTCATTTTCCTCATAGAAAATACTGGTGTCTAATAAATTGCTGATATATCATTTTCTTGCATTTGTAAAATCTATTACAAAATAAACCTTTAAAAAAAAAAAAAACTGTTTGTTTTGTTTAGACCCCTATAAATTAGATTCATTTAATCTAATTAATTAGCCAAATAGATACTTAGATTAATTATTCAAATCTAGGTTAAACTCATACAATCATATTACTTATTGCGGAAAAGTAAAGAATGCAAGTAATATAATGACTTAGAAAAACCAATGAAACCAACATTTTTAAGGTAAAAAAACCTGGCGATGATTTAATCTAATTATTCTCAAGGTAAACAAATTCGCTATGATAGAATGGAAGTTTACAATAGATTTTCTCCCTAAAATCTAAAACTACCTCTTGTAGAACTTACTCACACGATCACGTGCAGTTCCAACTCCACAGACTCTTCTATTAGAATTTGCTGAACACAAATACCTACGTTTGTGACTTTCAGATCACTGTCAATAGTAGACCTTTATGTAGCAACTTTTTTCCACCAGTTTTTTATTGTAGATCTTACTCCGATAAATGCTTGTAAAGTTAGAAGGTTACAAAAACCTCACAAATCTCATAGGAGTAACTCACAAGACTTCCAAGAGCTTCTAAAACGTAATTAGGGTTTTATTTTTATACCTAGTAGTGTTAAATTGAAACCCTAAATGTTTTTATGAGCTTTTGGGCCTGATTTTCGATCAGTCGAGTTTCACATCATCTGAACTCTTCTTTCTGCAACTTGACAGTTCTTGAATCTTAACTTAAGTAATCTTGAGTAATGTCTAACACCTAATCTAGAGATAATTTTATTCTTAGTTTGCAAACATACATAAATTTAGAAACTTATAAACATTTAATCTTAAATATTTAGAACCTAATAAAGACAAACTGCATTTTGATGTCACAATCGACCAGCTACTCGAAATTATATTAATAGCAGTTACGTAATTGACTTTTATTAGAAATAGTCCCCATTAAAAAAATTATTGAATAATATATATGCTTATTGTAAAACTTAACACGTTATCTATCTGAAGCCAACTAACGTCCACAAAAGACTTTTTGTTTCCTTACAAGCGCAAAAATATAGAAAAGTTTGTACCAACTGGTGTAGTAAACATCCTAGTATTTCAAAGTTATTTATAGTATAGTTAACAAAATTCAACATAAATAAATTTTTATAATATGTATAAATAAAAATTATATATTATCCAAGGAATTATTTAAAGATAAAATCCAAATTGGCAAACTCAAGCATCAAGAGAAGAGTATATTTGGGGGTAAACAATACAAAGCCAATTTTTGAAGAACATATTGAAAAGGTTGAAAAAAAAATTAATTCTACCATCATAAGGTCAAAATTTTTATGAAGATAATTTGCTTGAAAATTATTTTGAAATCAAAGAAGAAAATGTGGATGTTCCTGAGAAAATTGATGAAAATTATAGTGAAGTAAGAGATCATTAGGCAAAAATTGTAGAGAAAAATTGTCAAAAATCTTCATGAAAACAAATTAGGTGATTGTAAATCTCAAGCTTTTATTATTCTAGTGAGAGGTGACATACCAAAGTTTATTGATTTTATTAGGGTTGAAAGATTTGATTTGATTATCGACTCGTATTTAATGAATCTTATCATTTGTATGAAGACCAAGAAAAAAGAATTTTATGTTGCTCAATTGATGACTTACAAGTATGGGAAGAAACAAAGAGTGTTGAAATATTCAAAATATTTATGCCAAAGAATATTAACTTATAGGGTGTTCGTTTTTCTTTTCTAATTTTGGTTTCTAATTGGAAAGGCAAAGCCTTTGAAATAACCCAAATCTTAAAAGAAAGAGCACGACGATATATAGTTTTCACTTCATTGAAATTTCCTTGAATTTGTGTTTTTAAAGTTTGTAACTTTAATAGATTAAATTGGTTCTTTGGTATCTATCTTGGGTGGAAAAGGTTTATATTTGTTTGAATAGAAGGGTTTTAAATTTTTAATACTTGGGTTGGTTTTGATCAGTAATTTATCGCTGCTTTTTTTTTTTTTAAAGAAAAAATAATTTAAAGAATGTTAATTAAAATCATTCAATAAGTTCAATTAAAAGTGAAAGAAAAATAATAATACAAATGCCGATGATTATAATTTATAACCACGGGCACATGATGATACACTAAAGTTTTGCATGTGGGTTTGGCTGCAATATAGGAACGAGGATTCAATAGTTAGAAAGTTACATTTAATGATGGTTTATATGACAAAATTTCTAATAATCATTGATGGAAATTTAGACCCCTTAAACCACAACCAGATTGCGTAGCCTAGTTAATTAGCCAAGTTGTTACTTAGTCAAATTAAGCAATTCTAGGTTAAAACAATCAAATAATCATATCATGTATATAAAACATATAAAGCAGCGGAAATAATAAATAACACAAGATATGATCACCCAGGAAACCACACGGAAAAACCTGGAGAGGATTTTACCCACCGATCCTCAAGGCAAAACGGAATCCACTAAGAAAGAATTGAAGTTCTTACAAAAGGACTTACAAGCTCCTCGCTTGACTTCCCAATGCTACCCACCAGTAAAACTTCCTGACATGACCACGCGCAGGCTCCGAGTCCACGGACTACTTCTTTCTTTGAATCCCTTGATCAGCTACAAGCACCCACGCTTGTGTATCTTTAAGTTCTTGAATCTGCAACTGAATGATTACCAAGTTCTTGACATAATCTTGAATCTTGGAAACCCTAAGTATATGTGAAGGAAAGCTCCTCAAAAATCTCACAAGAGATTCACATAAACAGCAAATATGAGCAACAAAGACTTAGAGAGGTTTGGGTACAAAACCCTAATAAAAGGAGGCACAAGAGGCACTCTAATCTCTCTCTACAAAAGTCTCAAAAACGTTCTAGGGTTTCCCTTATATATAGGAGTGTTTAACTTGAACCCCAAGACGTTTAAATAGAGTTTGGGCTGAACTGGAACTCTGCAGAAAAATAAATCTGTACGTGGTTCGATCGATCGAGTCTAATTTTCGATCGATCGAGACTTACAGATTTAGTCCAATAAATTCTGCAATCACTCGATTCCAATTTTACAAATAAACATACTTTGAGCAAGCCTAAACCTAGACTAAATACATTGTTTTGATCATGGTTTGCCAATATTACACATTAGAGTTCTAAATACATAAAATCCTAAATCTTTAGAACCTAACAAACTCCCCCTTTGGCAATCCGTGACAAAACACATCACAAACATGAAATGCTCAAACTTACAAATAGCCCAATACAAAGATAATGCTCATAACAACAAATCCAATCCTAACTGCTATCCATCAGTTGCAAGTGTAGACAGCAGCAAAATTGAATCAACCTGTATACTTCCTGAAACACTAAACAAAACACATAAACGCATGTGTGACAGAAAAATAGTAAATCAACAAATAAATTCTTGACTTCACAAAACACAAAACAAACACATATATCATGAATAACTCATAAATATAAATCAATGAGCAATGAACAAGAAACAGAAATAAAAACAAAAGTAAACTAACTCTCCCCCTAAGTTAGATACAACAAAAAGTTTTTATTTTCTTCCCTTTCAAAAATAATTTCAACTTCCCCTAAACAAGACAAACATGATTCCCATAAATCAATAATTTCTCCCCCTTTTTGTCACGTATTGACAAAGATAACTCATACAAAGAGTAAACAGTCAACACACGTAACAAAGGATAAGAGAAAACAGAGAATCAATGGGACAAAAAAAATTCAGCTCTATAGAAAATAGAGACAACTCCCCCTATGAAGAGCAACAATTCCCCTTAAGAACCACAAAGGTTAAAAAAAATTCCCTCCTATAAAAATAGGAAAAAAAATATGTTTTGGGAAAACAGATTTGGGGAAAATAAAGGGGTGGGGAAATCAGCAGCAGCAGCAGCACCAGCAGGATCAGGAACATCCTTACCAGCAGGACCAAAGTTAAAAACACACAAACCAAAGTTAAAAACTAAGGTGAGGATACACATGAAGAAAAAATATTCTCTCTTTCAATAAAATGCAAACATGGCATTATGTGACCTATAAACAGTTGCATGAATAGAGAAAATATGTGCACATTGATTATCCATCATATCTCTTAAGAAAAATATTTTCTACAGTTCACACATAAGAAATAGCATATACTAGAATGTATAAAACTCAAAAATTAATCAATCAATTTTTTGATCAAGTTGAGTACCCAATGTAGCAAAGTGTATGCATGCTATGTGTGAAAACAACGAGAGATATGACTGCAAAACTGCAAAATGGATACAGAAATCAATGCAATGCATGTGAATCCTAACCATAAAAGATGCAAGACAAAATATGTCATGATGCATGCTCTAATGTAGTAAAACTAAGTTCAATTGAGATCAAATTGACAAAATTGGCTCGAGCAGGGAATTTCTACCAAAAACCCCAAAAATTGAAAACCACTTGTTGAAATTTTTAAACAAATTGATGAATTGAGCATTACTAAACATAGCACATAGAGTATAATGCCTAATTTCATCAAAACAACAAGCCAATTTCATCAAATTCAACTCAATTTCACAAAAGCCCCAATTCGGATCAAGAATAAACCCTTTTTAAAAAAAGCTTCTCCACGATCTTCGATCGATCGAAAATTACATTCGATCGATCGAATGACACAGTCATTCTGAGACAATTGAGAGCACTTTTTCGATCGATCGAAAATCAGGTTGGATCGATCGAAATGGGCAGAGGCTCACTAAATTTTGAGAAAAACACAGGTTTTGAAAATCAACAAGCACATTTTGAAAACACTCCTCAAAGCATTGAAATAGAAGAAACAAATGCATGAGTATGAGATGGAATGAAATGCTTTTTCAAAAACCCAAATTTTAAACCCAATTTTCTCAAAAACAAGTTCCCATTGAATTTTCTTAAGCAACAAATATGTTGTGCACAAATCTCAAGATATTTTCAAATTTTTCAAACTTGAAACACAATTTGCATTAAAATCAAGGAACTTTTAATCTTGGATGGTCACAACAAAATCACACACAATATAATGTACCAAGTTTAACAAAGAGTAACTTGTGTAATGTGTGCAACTAGCAAAAGCTTGAGATACATGTGAGGTGATATGTGAATAGCAATTAATCACAAAGTCTACAAAATTCATCACATAGAATTTAAAAGAGACTATCACCTAAAGAGTTACATCCTATAACTCTCACATCTCCTAGAACAAAAGCTTGCAATCATGTAAGTTTCTTGCATTATTGCCTCTTATTTATGTGAATTGGCATCAAGCCTAATAGTACACACCGGTTGAATTAAGTGAATTGGCATCAGGCCTAATAGTACACACCAGTTTTAATTTAATTGAGGCTACACTTTATGTTCTTTTTGTGCATGTGCTACACTTTCTCGAGTACAAAATCTTATGATATGCACTAAGGTGTTCATGATTGGCTAGTGAACAGTGGTGAGATGGTTATTTATGCCTTTCTCAAAAGGATCAAGTCCGACAGTCAAATAACATATGACTTCAAGATTAAGACAAAGTGATTAACACCATAAACATCTTTCCCACACAACATGCACTACAAAGCTCAACTAGTAAAGTGCAATAAATAAGCTCATCAAAGCTAAACAGGGTACATAAACAAGTTATGTAAAGATAAAATGGCCAATCCTTAATTATAAATCCAAGATCTATAATACAAAACACAAAAATCTTTTTGGTTTTAATAAACGTTATAACCACTTGTTGAGATTTTGAAAAAAATTTATGACCAAAAACAAAAACACACATTGTGCTAAATGATCAATGCAAATGCAATGCATGACAGTGCTTAACTAAGCTATAAAGGGTACACAAACAAGAAATATCAATTTCTTAATTAACCCATGAGTACATGTACAAACTAGTACATCCTCACACAAAATCAAAAATAGCTTAGCACAAACTATTCAAGTTTCTCCACAATGTCAAGCATATTCTAAATCAAGAGAGATATTAAAACTCATGTAATCCTCAAGAAAAATAAAACAAGACACAAAATAAAATATTTTTGTCTTTTTGAAATTTTTCAATGTTTTTGGATTTTTTTTTAATAAAAAAAAAAACCTAGAAAAAACAAAATAACCAAAAACAAAAACAAGACATGTCCACAAACAATAGAAAGAATTAAAACAGGGACAAGTCAGCAACACTCACCTTAAAGGATCTTTTCTCACCCATATAGCACGAAATTTCGGCTTTGTAGGTGAAAAACCATGAGAAGCAGAGTGTATTTGAGGGATTGCACCAATCTTCTGAGACAGACTAAAATCCTGCAAATTCCTTTCACAAGCCAACAAGCTTAAATTTTTCAAAAGCATATGAAAAAATTTATATGGACTTATGGCAGGAGCAATATCATCACATATCCTAGATTGACATACAGAATTTTTAAATTTCAACTTATGACAATTAGGACGAATGTGACCATGGACACCACAAAAGTGACAAACAGGAACAAATTTAGGAACATCAGTATTCCTAACAGCAAATCTAGTCTCAGATTTTTGTTTTTGCCTCAACAAAGAACAATTTGGTCTAATATGACCAACAACACCACAATGGTGACAAGTAGGCACAAAAACAGATTTGTTATGCTCTCTAACAGTAGGTTTAGACTTAGGTTTAGAAACTTCAGCGTCTACATCAGAATTTTTTCCATTGTCTAACCTAGCAAAATAAGCCTTTTCTTTATTATTCCTCTTGAAAGGAGGGATATAAACTTTTTTAGTTTTAGGCTTAAGAGAAACAAAAACAATTCTGTTATCATCAGCAGGCTTGGTACTCATTAAATTTTCAAGTTTAGCTTTAGACTCAGCTAACTCTTGTTCCAAGCTTTTCATCTTCTCATCTTGAGAGGAAATTTGATTTCTCAAAAATTCATTCTTTTTATTAGATTCAACTAATCTAACAAACAATTCCTCTTTTTCAAGATTAGCCAATTTTAACTCTTCTTTAAATTTCTTAGCGATTTTCAAAGATTTAGATAATTCCTTATGAAGAGTTTCAAAAACATCAAAAAAATCAATAGAAACAATAGTGTCCTTTTTATTCAAAACATCACAGGCATCAACAAAATCAGCAGAAACATGAACAGAAACATGATCAGAAAGACACTTTAAATTATTCATGACAACAGGGGTCAAGGATCAGCTCTTAGATCAAAAGATCTAAAACAAGAAGAGCTACCCGCTCTGATACCACTTGATGGAAATTTAGACTCCTTAAACCACAACCAGATTGCGTAGCCTAGTTAATTAGCCAAGTTGTTACTTAGTCAAATTAAGCAATTCTAGGTTAAAACAATCAAATAATCATATCATGTATATAAAACATATAAAGCAGCGGAAATAATAAATAACACAAGATATGATCACCCAGGAAACCACACGGAAAAACCTGGGGAGGATTTTACCCACCGATCCTCAAGGCAAAACGGAATCCACTAAGAAAGAATTGAAGTTCTTACAAAAGGACTTACAAGCTCCCCGCTTGACTTCCTAATGCTACCCACCAATAAAACTTCCTGACACGACCACGCGCAAGCTCCGAGTCCACGGACTACTTCTTTCTTTGAATCCCTTGATCAGCTACAAGCACCCACGCTTGTGTATCTTTAAGTTCTTGAATCTGCAACTGAATGATTACCAAGTTCTTGACATAATCTTGAATCTTGGAAACCCTAAGTATATGTGAAGGAAAGCTCCTCAAAGATCTCACAAGAGATTCACATAAATAGCAAATATGAGCAACAAAGACTTAGAGAGGTTTGGGTACAAAACCCTAATAAAAGGAGGCACAAGAGGCACTCTAATCTCTTTCTACAAAAGTCTCAAAAACGTTTTAGGGTTTCCCTTATATATAGGAGTGTTTTACTTGAACCCCAAGACGTTTAAATAGAGTTTAGGCTGAACTGGAACTCTGCAGAAAAATAAATCTGTACGTGGTTCGATCGATCGAGTCTAATTTTCGATCGATCGAGACTTACAGATTTAGTCCAATAAATTCTGCAATCACTCGATTCCAATTTTACAAATAAACATACTTTGAGCAAGCCTAAACCTAGACTAAATACATTGTTTTGATCATGGTTTGCCAATATTACACATTAGAGTTCTAAATACATAAAATCCTAAATCTTTAGAACCTAACAATCATGAATAGATTGTTGTGGAATTTTTTTTTCCAAGCAAGCAAATGGTATCATTAGTGACCTACTTTTCTTTGGAATTTTGAGATTCGTAAACAATTTTATTTGTCAAATTCAAATAATTTGTAGTTCTACTTATCTTTGTAGCTAGGTTGCCCTTAGATCTTTATTTTCGTGGTTCCATCTAGCAGAACCGTATAGCGCAGCAATTCTCAGAACCCTGCCCCTCGTTTCAAAACTTGAATAAGTGTGTCATACAATAATACATTTTCTAGCAGATTGGAAATTATACAACCAAACATAAAAGAAAAAACAAAGACATCTCAAATTAATTCATAAATGTCTGGCCAATCAGTAAATGGTTTTCAGGAGAAATGCATGCTTGACGGGACATTAATTAACATGTCTGTTTCTAAGCCACACTCCCGGACCTGCATCAATTTTCCCGTCTCAATAATCTTCTTGCACATAAACCCCAAGACTGTGCTTTCATCTGCTCTCATGTTCCTCACAATGTCTTCAACTGCTCTTGCATCGCAACCACATTCTTTATTTTCACTGTCATATGGCATGAAAAAAGTGTAATTGAGGGTCAACTGCTTTAAAAGTAAAAAGGGGCCCAATTTCTTGCCAAAATTCCTATAAGAAAATTCACTAATAACATTGTCTCTAGATGCAATTTGACATCAGGAACTTCAGGATGTCTGAACCATGATCAGCATCTACTGTGCAATTGGTAAACCATGTATTTCCATGGAATTCTTCCTTAGTGATCCCTAATTGTGATAAATATTTTTAATTTGCAAAGAGCAAAAAGGGATAGAGTTCAGAGAATTGACGTGCTATTGACAATTGTTTGTTAGAGTAGTTAAAATATTGGTGTTGGGCATTAGGGTTTTTATGACCACAAAAAATTTACTTCAATAATTTGAAACTAGACATGTGGCATGTCCTATGCGACATGCTCGGAGGCTCTTCATTTTATTTTTTTTTAATATCAAAATTTTGCATTCATCCCAACTTGACATTTACAAGTTTGTCCAATAATGTTATGTATTTGCAAATTACTAATATAACTAGGAGTGTAATGAGGCTAACACCAAATAAATAAACACTAAAATAACATTGAAATCTTATGTTTATGTGTGGATGTGTTCAATTCTTTTGGATGATTGGAAAATTTTGACATTAAACCATTTAAAAAAAAAACCCTTTAAGCACGCATGTAAGCATCATGTGCAATGAAGTTAGTTTTTGTTTTTGTTTTTTTTTTTTTAAGAGATGTTTTCTTGCCAACCTATCTATTCCAAAAAAGGCAAGCCATCAAAGAAAAATTGAAAACCTCAATTGCAACTTCAAATTTTGCCATCACTTAGTATCCCACTCTATCATTTGAATTTGTTTTTACTCTGAGAGATATTCAAATTATACCTTATGTAACTTTAAGTAATGTTACACTACCCAATATTCTTTAATTTTATGCAAATTTTGACAAATCTACTGTTATTTAATTTTGTTATCAATCAATTGTTTAAATTCAAATTTTTTAAGTTTAAAATAATGAATACAATATGAGTTTATAGTTCAAATGGTAAATAACGCCTGATTGGCATAAAATGAGAATGCATGTTAAAAACATATGGAATAGGTAATCCAACAATGAGATTTTCAAAATATGAATTCAATAACAAGTTATTGAGCAGTGTAACATTACTTAGAATTATTCTAAGTGTAACTTGAACCCAATTCGTATATATATATATTGATAGATAAATAGTAAATGAGAAAGATGTGGGATTCCCCATCACAAATATGAGATATCACAAATAATGGCATTACCACTAGGTTATCACCTCAATTCTATAAAAATTAAAAATATAGAAAAGAACTTTTCTTATTATATTAATATCTTTTGACATCAAACACATACAAAAATGCATGAGAGAGAGAGAGATTGCTCTTTAGGCAAACAATAGTTTCATTCGAAAATGAATGTAACTGCACACTTATTCTTGATAAACACAGTTATTAGGTTAATCATCATTCTCATTCTCCTCTAACGATCTTCCCATAGTTTCATGAGTGAAAAAAAATGTAATTGCCATCCCCAACAAACAAACTCCAGCAAGTATTATCAATGAGACAGTCATACCACGTGTTTTTACCCCATCTGAAGCCCAGACAAATCCTACCGAACCAATAATTGCCCCTACCTTCCCAATAGCACCAGAAATGCCATGACAAGTTGATCTAAATCTTGCTGGAAAAAGCTCTGCTGGTACTATAAAAGTGGTTGTGTTCGGTCCAAAATTTGCGAAGAAAAAGGTGAGGCCATAAAGGACTAAAAAGCTTGTTTTACTTTTAAGGTTATTCGATTTATCGTCCCAATATTTGTTATAGGTTATCCCAAGTACTAAGAAAACCAATGCCATCAAGGAAAAACCCATCATTTGGATTTTGACTCTTCCAATCTTGTCAATGAAAAAAACACTGAACCAATAGCCTGGAATTGTAGAACAAACTGCGATAATTGCTTGGAGTTTTGCAGCTTCAAAAACATCTTGATAGACATTCCTGTCTCCATTCTCTGCAAGATATATACGAGACTGGAAGAAATTGCTGCTGTAAAAAACAATGTCAACAAGGAACCATGTGAAGGAGCAAGAGAATATATCACGGCCATGGAGACGAAAAAATTGCTTGGAGAGGAGGGGATAAGGTGGTGGAGAAGGTGTTAGTAGGTTATCTTCCATAATTTGACTCATTGGAACTTCCATCACCCTCTCCATATCCATAACCGCTTGGACAATATTTTGTTCCACCAAAGCTGTATATCTGGGTGAAAAAAACAATACATAAGTACAAAGAGAAAAATTATCATCCATTGATTAAGATCAAAGCTTAATATATCAATTTGAAAGTGTCGCTGACTCCCAATCCCCATGCCAATGTTTTCCTTCTTCCATTTTGAATTAGGACTATTTATTTCTGTAAAATATATATATGCAAGTGACAACATAGGATGGTTTTAAAGAGCAAGTTAGCTTAGTGATTAGTAATTTAGTATTACATTAGTTTATAAACTTTACAGCCACAAATTGTGTAATTGTAAAAAATATTGTAACATATATATCTTGTAACTCTTAACTTTTTCCAAATTTTTTAGTAAAATTTGTAATATTTCTAAAACCACTCAAATATAAAATTTACCATTTACCTGGGGGTTTCGGGCATCTTCATTCGCCAGTAAAATGTTAACCCAGCCGGAATAACACCAAGCATCAGTATCAACCTCCATGCAATATCTGCCTCCTTAGGCGTCGGATCTTTAGGCGCTCCTTTAGCTGCGCGGTCAAATATTGCACAAACGAACATCGTGACCACCGAAGCAACCAAAATCCCAAAGCCCTGCATGGAAAACACAGCGGCTATAAAAGAACCACGTGTCCTCTTGTTAGCATACTCCGACATAATTGTAGCCGACAAGGGATAGTCCCCACCAACCCCGAAGCCCAGAATGAACCTAAACAACCCCAAACTCACTAGAACACAGCCCCTTGTGGTGCATATAGAGAACCCACATCCAATGGAGCTTAGCACCGTGATCATCAATGCGATCCCGTCCACGCGGCGCCTACCAACTAGATCACCGAGCGTACCAAACACCAGTTGACCAATGACAGTACCCAGAAGAGCGATGGCCACCATGATGGACAACCACATGCGGGGTCACATACTCATGCTTCTCATAGTAGATTCCTCCGATGAACATCATAATCAAAGGGATACTGAAGAGGTCATAGGCGTCAGTGAAGAGGCCCATGCCAGTTATGATGATGGCCTTGAAATGGTAAAACTGAGTTCTTGCAATGTCAAGGGCGGAAAGAACTTTTAACGCCATTCTTATTTCTTGCAAAATTGAAAAGCTTACCTTCTATCCTTTTTGGTTTTATAACAAGACTCAGAAAGTGAAAGGGCATTGAAATTTTATTTATTTTTTTATATATATATTTTTTGTGTCGTTGTTAACGTTGTGGTACGAAGTACCAAGTGGTTTACTTGAAGCTGTTGGGTTATGCTATTTTTCTTTTTTTTTTTCTTTTTTTTTTGATAACAAGTTAATGGGTTATGCTATTACTTATTTAAAAGAAGATATTTCATCAAGATGGGGATCGAATTCAAAATTGCCGCAAGCATTTTGGGCAAATACCAAGTTGCGGTTTCAAAACATAATTTAAAACGTTTGGTAGAGTATAATATTAAAAATCTTATATTGTTTGTACAATGTAAATGAAAAATAATTTCTTTTCAAAAACCCTAAATTAGAAAAGTTGAACCAATCTTAATGGAATTCATGACTGCATAGTTCAAAGATGGGACAAGGTTGTTCTCCGCTTCCATTTGGCATACATATATTTTGGGGTCTTTGCAACTTGCAAGTATTAATGTACCACACATCCATATCTAAAAATAGTCCCCCCTAAAAAAATTCGAATAATGTCGATTTTTTAAAAATTGAAATCTAGCCTCAACACATCCGATCTATATAATATATATGCTTATTGTAAAAGTCAACACGTTATCTGAGGCCAACTAACGTCCACGAAAGACTTTTTATTTCCTTACAAATGCAAAAATATAGAAAAGTTTGTATCAACTAGTGTAGTAAACATCCTAGTATTTCAAAGTTATATATAGTATAGTTAACAAAATTTAACATAAATAAATTTTTATAATATGTATAAATAAAAATTATTATCCAAGGAATTATTTTGAGGTAAGATCCAAATTGGCAAACTCAAGCAAGAGAAGAGTATATTTGGGGGTAAACACTAAACAACACAAAGCCAATTTTTGTAGAACATATTGAAAAGGTTGAAAAAAAAATCAGTTCTACCATCATAAGGTCAAAATTTTTATGAAGATAATTTGCTTGAAAATTATTTTGAAGTCAAAGGGAAAAATGTGGACGTTCCCGAGAAAATTGATAGAAATTATAGCGAAGTAAGAGATCATGAGGCAAAAATTTTTGAGAAAAATTGTCAAAAATCTTGTTGAAAACAAATTAGGTGATTGTAAATCTCAAGCTTTTATTATTTTAGTGAGAGGTGACATACCAAAGTTTACTGATTTACTTTATTGGGGTTGAAAGATTTGATTTGATTAGGACTCTTATTTAGTGAATCTTATTAATTATATGAAGATCAAGAAAAAAGAATTTGAACAAAATTTATTAGCTACAAAATTGGTTATATAGTCCTAAGCTACAACCTTACTTAAGATCTTTTTATTGGAGGTGAACTTTGACAAATCTATCATTGGATTATATTTTCTTCTTATATCCTCCATGCTTGCAAAATTTCTAAAAAAATTAAATATTAATAACTATCTCATCAATAAATTGTTTAAATTGTAAGTTTTTTTTGTAGTCCAAAATTATGTATAAAATATAAGTTTAGATCATATAGTAAATAATATCCGATTGACACAAAATTTGACATATATATTAAGAGTGTAAAGAACATGTAATTCAACAGTTAAATTTTTAATATACATAGTAGTGTTTATTTTATTAAATAATGTTGTAACCTTCGGTTACAACTAATTTTGTAGCTAAATTTTATTTAAAGAATTTTAAGTTGCTCAATTGATGACTTACAAGTTTGGAAAGAAGACAAGAGTGTTGAAATATTCAAAACAATTATGCCAAAGAATATTAACTTATAGGGTTTTCCCTTTTTCTTTTCTAATTTGGGTTTGTAAGTGGAAAGGAAAAGCCTTTGAAGTAACCCAAATTTGAAAAGAAAGAGCACGACTAAGTATAGTTTTCAATTCATTGAAATTTCTTTGAATTTTTGTTTTCAAAGTTTGTAACTTTAATGGTTTAATTTGATTCTTTGGTATCTATCTTGGGTGGAAAAGGTTCATATTTGTTTAAATAGAAGGGTTTTAGGTTGGTTTTGATCTGTAATTTTTTGCTGCTACTTTTTTAAGAAAAAAATAATTTAATCATTTGTTTTTTGACTGAAAAACATAAAGGAAGGAAATAATAAAATAAAACAAAACTGAGAGGAAGTATGATAAAG
This sequence comes from Quercus glauca, assembly GCA_023736055.1. Taxonomy (NCBI): domain Eukaryota; kingdom Viridiplantae; phylum Streptophyta; class Magnoliopsida; order Fagales; family Fagaceae; genus Quercus; species Quercus glauca. The sequence continues at coordinate 85,353,372 of CM043316.1, read as the reverse complement.
GAACAGCAGAGAATGAATGGAGCACACTGCTAGGAAGCTTGACACTGTAGATGAGGATGAAGTTGTTTCATGGGTCATGAAGTGCCAACACGAGTAAGCAGGCTTATATGGATCCGTAGTTCTCTTACTTCAACAAATTATGTATTTAAGTTGCCCTCTGTTCGACATTCATTATCTGATGGCTATACATTGTCATTTTTCAGATGGTTATACTTCAATAAGTCCAACTAACTGATAAAGAATGTGAATTAAAATCATCCTATAAGTTCAATTAAAAGAGAAAGAAAAATAATAATACAAATGCCGATGATTATCATTTATAACCACGGGCACATGATGATACACTTAAGTTTTGCAGGTGGGTTTGGCTGCAATATAGGGCATGAGGATTCAATAGTTAGAAAGTTACATTTAATGATGGTTGATAGGACTAAAATGCACTTCACATATTTACAACTTTTTTTCTTTTCTCATTTACTAATGGTTCAAACTATCACAAAATAAATTTAAAGAAATTTGGGTTGATAAGAATCATGGAAAAGGAACAAGATTTCTAATAATCATGAAGACATTGTTGTGGAATTTTTTTTTTTTTTTTTTTCAAGCAAGCAAATGGTATCATTAGTGACCAACTTTTCTTTTTGGCTTCTTTGGAATTTTGAGATTAGTAAACAATTTTATTTGTCAAATTCAAATAATTTGTAGTTTCTACTTATCTTTTTAGGTTGCCCTTAAAATCTTTATTTTTGTGGTTCCATCTAGCAGACCCGTATGGCACAGCAATTCTCAGAACTCTGCCCCTCGTTCCAAAACTTAAATAAAAGTGCAAAGCCCCAAGTCAAAAAAGAGGAGAAAAGTCAGATTTTTATGGGTCTCATGTGCTCCAACCCTTCCCCACCACTCATTTTCACTCTATCTCTTTATCTCTTTGACGGGCCAAAGCTCATCACTTCTCCTTTCTTTCTTTTTCTTCTTTTTCATTTTCTGTCTAACACCCTCTCTTCACTCCCTCACACTCTCCCACCGGTACCTCCATACCACCATTTCCACCATCATTTTTCCAGCAAGATCACCGAAAAATCCTTAGGAACTTCTAACCATCTTCACATCTTTTATTTGAGTTAAATATTTCTAATCTTTTTGGTGGGTTTATATTCTTTTGCTTGAGATTCTTTAGTCTAAGTTTTGATAATAATATCCATGTGATTTATGAGTATTGGAAGTGATATTTATGTATTTATATGTATGAGTTTTGTATTGGTGGAATTATTTGATGAGTGGATTTATAGTTTTTATAATAGTGGTTATCTAAGTGATGGAAATTTAGGGGTTTTGAGTTATAACATGTGATAGTTGGTAAATCTAATTTTTCCATTGCTATTGGGTTTATTTGAAGTTAGTTGAAGTTCTAAATTTCTTGTCTTGGAGGATATTTTAATTTTACTTTCATGAGTCTCTTGATGAGGTAATGTAAATCTTATGACAGCTAATCATAATGTTGGAGATGATATTGAATGGGTTAACTTTATAAATTGGAGTTTATGCCTTGTGAATTAATTTGTTGAGAAACTTTGGAAGTGGAATATATTATTGATGAGGTTAAATACTAGGCTTGCCGAATTAAGTGCTTATTTGGCAATTCCTAATTTATAGCTAGATACAATTTCAAGCTCTATGCTTATTGTGATAGGTTTGCTTGATTTTGTTTAGGTTCTAGCTAATCCCCTTTGGAGCTTGGAGAATTAGGCTTTTGTAGGTTGCAAGGTAAGTAGCTTTTTAATGAGATTTTGGAAAATAACCATGTTGCATAAACGATGTTTTTCTTTTGGGTCAAACACATTTTGAAAATTATATATAAAACTTGTTTTCTTAAAAAGTGTTGTGTTGTGACCCTACTATATATGATTATATATGAAAATGCATCATATTTGGCATTGCATTTGGGGAAATGCATGAATTGTTAACATGAAAAAATGAGCATCTTTTATTTAATCTTTGATAAGGAAATCATGGATTTTATGGTATATTATTTCCTAAACAAATGTCAATCATGCTCTCTGGACGCTCTCTCTCCTTCGAAGAGCAAGAGGAACTTGCCCGTAGCACTAAGAAAGTAAAAAATGTCAATCATGCTGGATTCTGTGATGGCCAGAGCTTGGGCTCTTCATCTCCTAGCTTTGGCAGGGGGTCAGGTGACCAAAATGCTTCCTTTAAAGACAAACTTATGGGTGAAATACCAGGAGCATACACACAGGCTTTTTGTTTCGATGAGTTCATGGAGAATGATGCCGAGTCGGATGATGAAGTGGAAGCGCTCAGGCAAGGTATGGTTGCTGTGAAGTTTTCGAAGGAACTAAAGCAGGAGATTCGACAACCATGGGCGAGGGCTTTGATTGTGAAAGTGTACGGTAGAGCTGTTGGATTAAATTTCCTTCAAGCGAAGCTACTGTCCATGTGGAAGCCAGCAGGGCGTTTGGATGTGGTAGATCTTGAGCATGGCTTCTTCCTCACAAGGCTGTCACTGAGAGAGGATTTTGAAAATGTTTTGAAGAAAGGCCCTTGGTTTATAGGTGACCATTTCCTCTCGCTTAGACCATGGGAACCGGATTTCAAGCCTGATTCAGCCAATGTGTCTTCCATTGCAGTTTGGATAAGACTCAGTGGGTTACCAATTGAATATTAAAATGCCAAGGCACTCCAACATATCGGAAAGGCTATTGGCAATGTGCTAAGGATTGATACATTCACTGGGACGGAGACTAGAGGTAAGTTTGCAAGGTTGTGCCTCCAAGTCGATGTGGACAAGCCTCTTATCACTACGGTGATGATAGGAAAGTTTCAGCAGTCCGTTACCTATGAGGGTATTCATAATTTATGCTTTGAGTGTGGGCGTATGGGCCATAAAAGAGAGAGCTGTCCATTTGTTGTTAGGCCGATGCCGTCGTGTGAGGAAGCGGAGTTGGGAGGTGCAGGCGATGGAGGAGGAAGTTCACACGTTGTGCATGGTGCTGACAACTCTGAGGAAAAGGTGGGTCCACATGGTAAGGAGTACAATGCTGTTAGCAAGGACGTGCATGAAGGATCGTATGGGCCATGGGTGGTCGTGGCACGCAGGAAGAAAGAAACAAAAACTCAGAGAAGTGGTGGGTCCTTACCTGGCCAAGGGCTGGCGTACGAGTTGAAAAATAACGGTCACCAGGATGCAAATAGAAGGATATGGGCTGGCATGGAGAGGGCTGCTGTTTCCAGTGGGCCGAATAGGGAGACCAAGAGAAAGTTGTCTCCCTTGAGGATCTTGGATTGAGCCCAAGTGGAAAAGGTGATACACAGCATTGGGAAAGAAAGTGTGAACCAAGCCCAAGCTATTTCGGCCCAAGGGTTGAAATTAAAAGAAAATAAAGTTGGGAAAGCCCGGAGTGGTGCAGCTCACGTTCAGAGGAACTCAGTTAAAGGAATGAAGGAGCTCGCTCGCTTTAAAGCTAGTCGTACCCATCAGACTAGCGTCGCTGGGGAAGGAAGCTCAAGGGCGTTGAATGCGATGCAAAGCGAGGAGATAAGGGAGCACATCTTGATGGGTGATCGAGTTGTCCGCAACCCAACAAGCAGCGCTGGAGATTTCAAATTTGCTGCCGCTGCCAAGTCAGGAATGGGTCAGCTTCGAGAAGGGGAAACCGGTGGTTTTCACGGGGTGCGGGTTGGCCGTGAGGTGTGCGAGCCTATATTGAGTCTAGCTCAGGAAGGCGTGGAAGAAGCTTGTGAAGAAGGGGGGGCTGATTCTATACGAACCGGTATGGAATTTAGCGAATATTTGATGGGGTTTCCTGGTGGAGGTTCCAGCACCAGAGAAGGAATACAGGAAGCTGATACAGGTACTCAATCTGGTCACTGTTCTTCAAGTGATGGGAATGGGGGTCTTGCAGCATGTGGTACGGATCAAATGGACTTTGAAGGGGAAAGAGATGTTGGGTCTTCCCTCTGATATCTGTTTGATCTGAAAAAATTATTTCCCCATGAATTGTATCATTTGGAATTGTAGAGGGGCTTCAAAGCCCTCCTTTCAGAAGCGTGTCAGGGAGCTGGTTCATAATCATAATTCGGCTATTCTAGTGGTAATAGAGACCCATGTTGGGGGTAACAGAGCAAAGGAAATTACCGAAAGTCTTCCTTTTGATGGAGCTATCCGCACTGATGCAATTGGTTTTGCTGGTGGAGTATGGGTGCTGTGGAATTCTGATAGTGTTGATGTTGCCCATTTGGCTAGCACTGAGCAAGAAATTCACTGCACGGTCAAGGTACGAACTTCTAATGTAATTTGGCTATTATCTGCTATGTACGCTAGTCCTAGGAGTGCTGAAAGGCACATTCTGTGGAATAATCTCATGAAAGTAGCTGACCTTCATAACATGTCTTGGGTTGTAGCAGGGGACTTTAATGAACCTTTATTAGATGATGATAAATTTGGGGGGAGAGCTGTGAGTGTGAGTAGGTCCCTTTTGTTTAAGGAGTGTTTAGATAAATGCAATATGATAGATATCGGCTTTGCGGGGCCTCGGTACACTTGGACTAATGGTAGGGAAATTCAAGCGTTGATTCAGGAGAGGATAGATAGGTTCTTTGTGAATCCTTAGTGGTGCTTGTTATTCCCGGATGCAAAAATTACCCATCTTCCTAGGTATCATTCTGATCACTGCCCAGTTCTGTTAGAAATGCAACCAAGGGCTAGCAGTGGGCAACATAGGCCTTTTAGGTTCCAAACGTGTTGGCTGTTAGACCCTACCTTCCCTGATGTTGTCTCTCATGCGTGGGGAGGTGCAAATAACCTTATTGAGGCCGTAGATAGCTTCATTAGGAACGTTAAGGTTTGGAATAAGATTCAGTTCGGGAATATTTTTACGAGGAAGAAAATTCTGTTGGCTAGGATCAATGGTATTCAGAGAGCTATTGCTATCAAACCTTCTAGTTTTCTTCTTAATTTAGAAGAGGAACTCCTTAGGGATCTTGACATTGTTTTTAATCAAGAGGAGGAGTTATGGGCTTTAAAGTCTCGGGTTAATTGGATGGTCCAGGGAGATCACAATACAGCCTTTTACCATGTTTCAACATTGGTTAGGAGGAAAAGGAATCAAATCATGGCAATTAAAAATGCAGTGGGAGAGTGGTTTCATGAGGAAAGCGATATTAAGGAGTTTATTAGGAGGGGTTTCATTGAGATATACTCAACATCTCATGAAAGTACTCCAAGGGAAAACCCTATCGCTTCGCATTGGCTGGTTCGTTTGTCGGATGGGGATAGAGACAGCATTGATGGGGAGGTTACTGAAGAAGAAATTAAGGCTGCCTTGTGGTCTTTAAAGCCTTTTAAAGCCCCGGGTCCTGATGGGTTGCATGCGGGGTTTTTCCAAAAATTTTGGCCGGTTGTGGGAGGTTCTTTGGTTGAGGAAGTCAAGCAGATTTTTAGGAATGGGAAAATGCCTGAGCACTTAAATAAAACTCTTATTACCTTGATTCCAAAGATCCAAGGCCCTGAGACTCTAGGAAATTATAGGCCTATTAGCCTTTGTAATACGGTGTATAAAGTGGTGACCAAGATCATTGTGGCTAGGTTGAGACCTTTCTTGGATAAGCTTATTTCTCCCTTACAGACGGCCTTTGTCTCGGGAAGAAAAGGTATTGACAATGTCATCATCGCTCAAGAGATAATTCATTCCCTTGGAAAGAAGAAAGGGAAGACGGGGTACATGGCCTTGAAGATTGATTTGGAGAAGGCTTATGATAAGCTTGAGTGGGGTTTTATTCGAACGATGCTTGAAAGGATTAATTTACCTGTGAAGCTCATAGATGTCATAATGAGTTGTGTGTCGACGGTTTCCACCTCCATCCTTTTTAATGGGGAAGCTTTAGACCCAATCTTACCTTCGAGAGGGATAAGGCAGGGTGACCCACTCTCTTCCTACCTTTTCATCATTTGTATGAACTATCTTAGGCAGCTAATAGAAGAGAAGTGTAATATGAAGACTTGGCAGCCAGTCAAAGCCTCTCAAAGTGGCCCTGAGTTCTCTCACCTTCTTTTTGCGGATGATCTCATCTTCTTCGCTAAGGCAGATTGGGTTAATTGTTCCGCCATTAGATATGTTCTTGATGAGTTTTGTGATCTATCTGGTCAATCTGTTAGTGAAGCTAAGTCGAGAGTTTACTTCTCTCCAAATGTAGATAGAGACACGAGGGAATCTCTATGTGACATTCTTGGCTTTGCATCCACCCCTTTCTTGGGAAAGTATCTTGGGTTTCCTCTAAAGCATCCTGGATCTTCTTCTCAAGATTACAATTTCATCCTTGATAGAGTCAAACAAAAACTTTCGGGTTGGAAGGCTAACATGCTCTCCTTGGCAGGGCGGACTGTTCTCATTCAAGCTTCCTTGGCTGCTATTCCTGCGTATGTTATGCAGTGTACCTACTTGCCAGGCAGAATTTTGGATGGTTTAGACAGAGTTAATCGTAATTTCCTTTGGGGATCGACGGAGGTAGCCAAGAAGATGCATTGGGTTGGTTGGGATAAGGTGATCAAGTCGAAAGAGGAAGGGGGGCTTGGGCTTCAATCAGCGAAGGGCAGGAATATAGCTCTTCTTTCCAAGCTTAATTGGAGACTTCATACTGAAAAGGAGGCCCTTTGGGCTAAAGTGCTGAAGCTGAAATATTGCAATCAGAGAAGAAGAGTGGCTGCAAATGCTAATAGGCTTCCTTGTTCCCATATTTGGGCTGCTGTGAAAAAAGGTATGGATACTTTCAATAAGGGTAGCAAGTGGCTGGTTGGCAGGAACAGTGGTCTGAATGTGTGGCAATATAAGTGGACAAATAGAGGTTCCCTTAGAGAGTTGATTCAGGGTCCTATCACAAGGGAGGCTAGTCATCTAGAAGTTAGAGATTTTATAACGGAAACGGGATGGGATTAGGGAAAGATTCCCTTTGAGCTGCCCCTTGATGTTAAAAGGTTGATTCAAGCTACCCCAATGACGATTTTGAGTAGAAGTGTTGATAAGTTGGCTTGGTCGGGGTCTCCTAAAGGCATCTTTGAGTTGAAAAGTGCTTATAGGATTGCCATGGGGGCTGAATGCACAGACACTTTTTCAGCTCTTTGGATTTGGAAAGTGAATACTCTCCTAAGGATTAAAACTTTTCTTTGGAAATGCGTTCATAATAGCATTGGAGTCAAGGTTTGCCTTGAAAGGAGGGGTAGTAGTATGCCCTTTATGCCAAGCTGGAGCTGAAAGCATTTTGCATGCTCTTAGGGATTGCCCTTTGTTAAGAGGCTTGTGGAACCAGCTGGGGGTCTTACCAACAAATCAAGCCTTTTGGAGGAGCAACCTTCAGGATTGGCTGATGTTAAATAGTAAGCTTAGGCACAACTTAGGCGCTACTCACCCGCCTTGGAAAGTTGTTTTTCCCTTTGCTGTGTGGAATGTTTGGAAGAGTAGAAACAACTTGGTTTTCAATGGCAAAAGTAGGAACCCGAAGCTTGCTTTGGTGATTGTTAATCAAGCCTTAGAATTCTTTCATTGCTTTTCTTCTCCAAGATTGCTAACCCGTAATGTCATGATGAGGATTAGATGGGAGAAGCCGATTCAAGGTTAGTGGAAACTCAACACGGATGGCTCCTATTGTAGCAACACCGGTCTGGCAGGTTGTGGAGGGGTGGTCAGGGATGATGCAGGCAGATGGGTTATTGGGTTTAGTAGAAGTATTGGCATGACAAACAGCTTTGCCGCTGAGCTATGGGGTTTAAGGGAGGGGCTGCTTCTATGCAGCAATCTCAACATTACCTCTCTTGAAGTTGAGCTTGATGCTAAGTCGATTGTGGATGCCTTAGAAAACCCCTCATATGTTAACAACATCATTTCTCCTTTAGTGGATGATTGCAAGCTCTTGATTTCACGCATTCCGCATTTTTGTATTAAGCATTGCTTCCATCAGGCGAACAGGTGTGCGGATAGTCTTGCTAGGATGAGCTATAGTCTAGATACTGATTTTTCTACCTTTGATAGTCCGCCTATGGACTTAATTGATATTGTTGAGGATGACCTCTATGGGATGGGGTGTAATAGGGTCTGTTCTGAGCTTGTCTCTGTTTCTTAGTTTTTATGTATCGGCTTTTTCACCAAAAAAAAAAAAAAAATTTTAAAGATGTTTATCTTGTCCTGTTATTTAGGAAATTGATAGAAAATCTTTTTGATAAAAATGAAGTTGAAAACCTTACAAACTTTGTGGAAGTCAGATTATTTAAGATTTTTTAGAAGTTACCTAGATATAAATTATGTATTTGAAAGACATGTATACCTGTGAAATTTATGTTGTTTTAACCTTATGTCATGTGTGATTTCTCAGTGATCATCTGATTTGGTTTCTGGAGTCTTTGTGACAACGGAATCAAATCCAAGTCAGTGTCTTTTCACTTTGGATGGCACGTTCTTTCCCGCTGCCCATGGGGGGAAAAGGTGTTTTGATTGTGTGTTGGTGAGGTTGTTGCCCATGGGGCCAAAATACCACATGCAAAAGAGGTCCTATTTGACGCGCTCTCCCTGCTGCCCATGTGGGGAGAGAAAAACCTTGAGGGTATGGGTGAGGCTGCTGTCCATGGGGCCAAGAGACTACATACCAGAAATGATAATATCATGCCAGTTGTGAATGGATGGATCCCCTGACCGATCTATATGGTAGTGTGGTATATTTATGATAAATTACCATATATTAGATTTTATGGCTTTGGAAATTATATTGTTAGTGCTCACAAATTATAGTGTATAGTTTCATGGTATTATTTTGAGAAATTTTGGGTTCATTATTTATCATTCTTGTCATATTATTATAGAAAATGATCTTGCAGTATTCAGTTAGAAATTTCCAAAATTAAAACATGCTTTGTAATTGTTCATCATCATGAAACTTGCATTTCCCCATACCTTCATTAATTATACTACTTACTGGATGTTAGCTCATCCCACCCTCTAACAGTTTTTCAAATTTATTAGCTATACCTTGGGTATAAAGCTTACATCATTGGTGATGATTGGAGTGTTATGTTAAATTTGAAGACTTTTGTTGTAAATGATTAGTGACTCGATCTTGCTATATTCAATGAAGCCTTAATTAATTCTATTGGAGGTTGGTTGCTTGAGATTTGTTAGCCTTTGGCATGGTAGGCCTAGACTCAATTTTAAGGTCCTTATTCTTGATAAGATTGTGACTTTGTGTATTTTAATTGGAGTTTTGTTATATATTCATGTATTATGTGGAGGCACATGATTTTAGCTATTGTTTCTAAATGTGTTATAGAGCTCTGACTTGTAACGTGGAGATTTTAGTATGGTTATATATTCTTATCCCATGGAAAAGAAAGGAAAATTGATAGGGCAAAAATGTTTTGACCCCTTACAAATTAATTAATTACCCAAATTAATTAGTTAGGTTCAATTACATGTAATGGCGTGGTAGCACAAACAAATCACCAACTAAACTAAATGCAGCGGAAATTAAAGTTAACACGGTGATTTGTTTATGAATGGAGAAAACTACCAAGGCAAAAACTCCACCGGGTGATTTTAAGATCACCACTTCTAAGAATCTACTAATCAATCACAAATGGTTTCAAGTATAAGGAATCTTACCAAACCCTTTGGACTATCCCGAAATACCAACTTACAGTTGAACCATTACTCCAATATCCAATTGGACTAGCGGCAATCTTTCCGTTCAATGCACAAATCTCAGTACATGACTAACTCCTTTGCACGAATCCCAGTACGTGACTTACTCCATAGCAACCTTTTGATTGATATAGTTGATTTGCAACAGCTTCACATAAAAACACCAATAAGATCTTCAACGATTGTGTAAGAGACTTTGCTTAGTTACAGTACCCAAAGGCGTACAAGAAACGCAGCAAAAACTCTTTTTTCTATAGGAGGAGGCTAAGGTTTCAAAAAGAAAACCTTATGAAACTCTCTAGGGTTAGGTTTTTCTTTTTCCACCTCCTTGTTTAAATAGGAGCTCAATGGGCTCTCCTATTCCAAATAGGTATACACAAACATTGGGTTTTCCTAGTCCAATAAGGATTATACAAACCCATAAACAAATAGCCTTTTAGAATAAAAATGTTGTTAGCTATCGTCTGAATCCCGTAAGCTCGATAGATCAAGACATGTGTCGAGTTTTAATGAATCTCAACAGATCGAGCTTCTGTCAAGAATGTATCAAGACCTGCAGATTGCACTTTTCTTGAGCAGTTCTTGAGTAATCTTCATGTCTTTAATGTAACTACTTGTAATGATCATCTTGAACCTACTTAGATTTACCCAAATACAAGTAAAGTGTGTTTTGTCAAAGAATATGCCAATTACATAAAAATATGTCCCTTACAAAAATAAAGATCTCCTATAGTTTGATTTGCCAAAAATGAAAAATCTACAGGTACTTTTGGGATGTATTTCTCATGCTTTGGACCCTTGTGGGTTTAGGGCATGACAAAGAGTGTCATGCAATAATACATTTTCTAGCAGGTTGAAAATCACCTTACATAAAAGAAAAAACAAAGACATCTCAAAATTAATTAACAAATGTCTAGCCAATCAATAAATGGTTTTAACGAGAAATGCATGCTTGAACGGACATTAATTAACATGTCTGTCTCTAAACCACACTCCTTGACCCACATCAATTTTCCCATGTCAATAATCTACTTGCACATAAAACCCAAGACTGCGCTTTCATCTGCTCTCACGTTCCTCACAATGTCTTCGACTCCTCTTGCATCCCCGCCACATTCTTTATTTTCACTGTCATGGCATGAAAAAAGTAATTAAGAGTCAATTGCTTTAAAAGTAAAAACGGGCTCAATTTCTTTCCAAAATTCCTATGAGAAAATTTCAAGAATGAATTCACATAATGACAGATTCAAACTAATAACATTGACTCTAGATGCAATTTGACATCAGGAACTTCAGGATGTCCGAACCATGATCAGCATCTCCCGTCCAGTTGGTAAACTATGTATTTCCATGAAATTCTTCCTTAGTGATCCTTAATTGTGATAAGTATTTTTAATTAGCAGAGAGCAAATAGGGACAGTTCAGAGAATTGTTGTGCTATTGACAAACAATGGAGAATTGCTGTGCTATTGACAATTGTTTATTAGAGTTTTAAAATATTGGTGTTGGGTATTAGGGTTTTTATGACCAAAAAAAAAAAAAAAAATCTACTTCAATAATTTGAAACTAGACATGTGGCACAACCTATGCTGCATGTGCTCAGAGGCTTTTCATTTTTTTGGTTCAATGTCATAATTTTGCATTTGTCCATATTTGACATTTACAAGTCTGTTCAATAATATTTTGTATTTGCAAATTACTGATGGAACTAAGAGTGTAATGAGGCTAGCACCAATTAAATGAACACTTAAATAGTATTGAAATTTTATGTTTATGCGTGGGTGTGTTCAATTCTTTTGAATGATTGGAAAATTTTGGCATTAAACCAAAAAAAAACCTTTGAGCACATAAGCGAGCAACACGTGCAATGAAGCTAGTTTTTTTTGTTTTTTGTTTTTTTTTTTGTTTTTGAAGAGAGGTTTCCTTCGCAAACTATCTATTCCAAAAAAAAAAAAAAAAAAAAGAAGAAGAAGAAGAAGACATCAATCACAGAAAAATAGAAAACCTCATTTGCATCAAATCTTGCCATCTCTTAGTATACCACCCTATCACTTGATTTTTTTTTTTTTTTTTTACTTTATATATATATATATATATAGAGAGAGAGAGAGAGAGAGAGAGAGAGAGAGAGAGAGAGAGAGAGAGAGAGAGAGAGAGAGAGAGAGAGAGTTCAAATTATATCTTGTATAATTTTAAGTAATGTTACACCACTCAATATTCTTTAATTGAATGCAAATTTTGAAAAATCTACAGTTAAATTATAACATCAATCAATTGTTTAAATTCAAGTTTTTGAAGTTTAATATAATACATAGAAGATGAGTTTATGGTTTGAATGATAAATAACATCTAATTCACATAAAATTGACATGGATGTTAAGAATATATAAAACAGGTAATCTAACAATGAGATTTTCAAAATTTGAATTTAATAACAAGTTATTGAGTGATATAACATTACTTAGAGTTGCATTAAGTATAATTTGAAGCTAACTCAAGTTATATATATATATATATATATATAGATATAGTGAAGGATAGAAGATTTGGGATTCTCCACTACAGACATGAAATACCACAAATAATGTCATTACTACAAGACTATCATTTAAACCTTATATATATATAAAAATTAAAATTAAAAACTTTTCTTTGGCATAAAACATATACAATCATGCTTGAGAGAGAGAGAGATTGCTCTTTAGGCAAAACAACAGTTTCATTCGAAAATGAACGTAAATGCACACTTACTCTCTCAATAAACACTACTTATTAGGTTAAACATCATTCTCATTCTCCTCTAACGATCTTCCCAAAACATCATTCTCATTCTCCTCTAACGATCTTCCCATAGTTTCACAAGTGAAAAAGAGTGTAATTGCCATCCCCAACAAACAAACTCCAGCAAGTATTATCAATGAGACAGTCATTCCACGTGTTTTTACCCCATTTGAAGCCCAGACAAATCCTACTAAACCAATAATTGCCCCTACCTTCCCACTAGCACCTGAAATGCCATGACAGGTTGATCTAAATCTTGCAGGGAAAAGTTCTGCTGGTACTATAAAAGTGGTTGTGTTCGGTCCAAAATTTGCAAAGAAAAAGGTGAGGCCATAAAGGACTAAAAAACCTGTTTTAGTTTTATGGCTATTCGATTTATTGTGCCAATAATGGTAGGTTATCCCAAGTACTACGAAAACAAATGCCATCAAGGAAAAGCCCATCATTTGAATTTTGACTCTTCCAACCTTGTCAATGAAATAAACACTGAAAAAATAGCCTGGAATTGTAGAACAAAGTGCGATAATTGCTTGGAGTTTTGCAGCTTCAAAAACATCTTCATAGACATTCTTGTCTCCATTCTCTTCAAGATATATACGAGACTGGAAGAAATTGCTACTGTAAAAAACAATATCAACAAGGAACCATGTGAAGCAGCAGGAGAATAAATCACGGCCATGGAGACGAAAAAATTGCTTGGAGAGGAGGGGATAAGGTAGTGGAGAAGGTGGTAGTAGCTTATCTTCCACAATTTGACTCATTGGAACTTCCATCACCTTCTCCATATCCATAACCGCTTGGATAATATTTCGTTCCACCAAAGCTGTATATCTGGGTGAAAAAAACAATACATAAGCACAAAGAGAAAAATTATCATTCATCGATTAAGATCAAAGCTTAATATATCAATTTGAAAGAGTCGTTGACTCCCAATCCCCATGCCAATGTTTTCCTTATTCCATTTTGAATTAAGACTTTTTATTTCTGTAAAATATTTATGCAATTGACAACATAGGATGGTTTTAGTGAGCAAGTCAGTTTAGTGAGTAGAATTACATCAGTTACAAACACTGAAGCCACACACTGTGTATCAGTACTACAGTTACAAATTATTTTATAATATTTTAAATAAGATTTAGAATTTGTAAAAAATACTATAACATATCTTGTAATTCTAACTTTTCCAAACTTTATAGTAAAACTAATAATCTCTAAAATCTCTCAAAATATAAAATTTACTATTTACCTGGGAGTTTCGGGCATCTTCATTCGCCAGTAAAATGTTAACCCAGCTGGAATTGCACCAAGCATCAGTATCAACCTCCACGCAATATCTGCCTCCTTAGGCGTCTGATCTTTTGGTGCTCCATTAGCTGCGCGGTTAAATATTGCACAAACGACCATCGTGACCACCGAAGCAACCAAGATCCCAAAGCCCTGCATAGAAAACACAGCAGCTATAAAAGAACCACGTGTCCTCTTGTTAGCATACTCCGACATAATTGTAGCCGACAAGGGATAGTCCCCACCAACCCCGAAGCCCAGAATGAACCTGAACAACCCCAAACTCACTAGAACACAGCTCCTTGTGGTGCATATAGAGAACCCACATCCAATGGAACTCAGCACCATGATCATCAACGCGATCCCATACACGCGGCGCCTACCGACTAGATCTCCGAGCCTACCGAATACTACTTGACCAATCACGGTACCGACAAGAGCGATGGCCGCCATGATGGACACAACCGTGGGTGGGGTCACATACTTGTCATGCTCGGCCCCCTTCTGGTAGTAAATTCGTCCGATGAACGTCATGACCAAAGGGATACTGAAGAGGTCATAGGCGTCAGTGAAGAGGCCCATGCCCGTTATGATGATGGCCTTGAAATGGTAAAACTGAGTTCTTGCAAGGTCAAGGGCGGAAAGAACTTTTAACGCCATTCTTATTTCTTGCAAAATTGAAAAGCTTAAGCTTCTATCCTTTTTAGTTTAATAGCAAGACTCAGAAAGTAAAAGGGCATTGAATTTATTTATTTTTATTTATTTATTTATTTGGTGTCGTTAACATACAGCTGTTTGGAACGAAGTACCAAGTAGTTTCCTTGAAGTTGATGGGCTATGTTATTACCATCTTTCTTTCTTTTTTTTGTTATTACTTAACAAATAAGAAGATAAGAATATTGACCATTTGTCCATGATTCCATCAAGATGGGGATCGAATTCAAACCTAACGCAAGCATTTTGGGAAAATACCAAGTTTACGGTATCAAAACAAATTTAAAACGTTTGGTAGAATATATTTTTTGGTAAGAATATATTTTTTGCACTAATAACATTAATTTTTCTTGTGGTTTTTCAAAATAGTAATTATAGAGGTGGGGGTAAAAGCCCAGAATCGTATATTGAGCTTTGGGCTAGACTTGAGGATATGTGTGTCCGAGGAATGCGAGTTATTATAAGAAGCCCAAAAGCTTAGAATTATAAAAGGTGGAGTAGAGAAGGATGGTCTGAGGAGAAGTTCATTCTCGAATAAGGTTAAATAATGATCGGCTTTGTTCTTTAGAAGCTTAGGTGACCCTCTAGAAGACTTCCACGACAAGAACGGTCCTTATACATGTACAAAAGAGATAAGAATCCAAAAATATCTAAAGGAAAAGTTGCTGCCACCACATTAAATGCACAGCAACTACTTTCTTGGCCGCACTTATGTGGAGAAGACCTCTGAACAGTATTTCATTAGCAACTACAACTCACAGAAGATCAAAAGAGGTGGCTGATGAGACAGTCACTCAAGTAGCAACCCAGATGGTTGACAAGTGTAAGGTGAAGATGATCAAAGGGGACTATATAATGGAAGAACTCCTCCACAAAGAAGAGGGAGAAAAATAAGAAGGGAGAGGACACTGTAGCAAAAAGCAAAACCTGTAGTCATATCAGTTGAATTTTATAAACACGTACTGCCTCCTTGGACGTTATTTTTATGCATGGTTATTGACTTTGCCATCTTTATATTACATCTAAAACCCCTGCTGATCGTTGTTAACTTCATTAGAGCCCAAATCTTCGACCCACTCTCTACAAATTCTATTGAATTGGGCTTATTGATCTAAAGTCTTGTACATTTGAGACTTGGGCCGCAAATTGAGTCCTTACAATTGGCGCCGTCTGTGGGAAGAGCTGGTGTGGGAGTAAAGATAAAGATCAGTTATGGCAAAACCAGGCCCACAACAAGCGGAATCGTGTGGATCCCAGCATGGCGACCCTTTTGTTATCCTTGAGCAACAAGGTGATCGTGAAGGGAGTGTACACACCACGCATACTTATAGGAGCCAACCTCAGGACAGAGTTCGTATTTCCCACGCGAAGAGTAACAAAGACATGCAATAAGAGATCGACCAACTGAAGAGAGACTTACGCCACACTAGAAGAAACAAAGCTTCCCCCAACTATGATATCTCTTATAAAGACAAAAGAGATTTAAGTTATAAGCAAAGGTCACGAACCCTGCCTAGTTAGCCTTTCTCCTACGAAAAGGAGCACCAATATGAGCGACGTCGTGGAAGCCCGCCATGTAAAGGCGTGGGTAACGATGCTATGAGTAAGGCCCTGAACCAGATTTCTAGGTCACCTTTCACGCATTGGATCGAGAGAGGGAGACTTCCTCAGCGATTTCCACAGCCCACCTTCATTATGTACAACGGTAGAACGGACTCTGTGGAGCATGTCAGCCATTTCAGTCAAAAGATGGCTAAACACTCTAAGAATGAGCCCTTGATGTGTAAGGTTTTCCCATCCAGTTTGGGGCCGGTGGCAATGAGGTGGTTTGATGGCCTGAGAGCAGATTCCATTAATTCTTTCAAAGAGCTTACGCAAGCATTTGGCTCCCGATTTGTTACTTGTAGAAGAGTCCCACGGCCTTTATCTTCGTTGTTATCCTTGTCCATGGGAGAATAAGAGACCCTGAAATTGTACTCGGATTGGTATTGGGAGATGTTCAATGAGATTGTAAGTGATTTTGACGACGTGGCCATTAGCACCTTCGAACTCGGCCTCCCAACCGAGTATGATTTAAGAAAGTCCTTGACTGGTAAGCCTGTTACAACTGTGCGTCAGCTCATGGATCGAATTGACAAGTATAAAAGGGTAGAGGAAGACCGACAGCAGGGAAAGGGAAAAGAAAAGGTTATCCTTCAGGAGCGGAGGGATTTCAGGTCGGATAGATACAACAACCGGCCACAGAGAGATTTTTCAGGACAGTCAGGCTCTACCGTTACTCAGGCAATTAACGCAGTCTTCTGAGAGCCGGTGCAGCAAGTTCTGGAGAAGATCAAACATGAACCATACTTCAAATGGCCGAAAAAAATGCCGGGAAATCCCGAAAGGCGTAATCAAAACCTTCACTGCCATTATCACCAGGAGCACGGACATACCATGGAAGACTGCAGAAATCTGTGGGACCATTTGGACCAGCTTGTCCGAGAAGGAAAGCTAAAGCATCTCTTGCACCATTCTAGTAGCTAGAGTGGTCAATCTACTTCAGAACCCAAGAGAGATAACTCCAACAGGCCTCCTTTGGGGACAATCAATGTCATCTTCGTTGCTCCAGGAAGAACTGATTCCCATCCTTCTAGAGTCATGTCAGTTGCTCGGCAGCATGCCGAGGGCTTTAGTTCAGAACCCAAGAGGGCCAGGATGGAATTTTAGCCAGTCTTGGGTGATTGGCCACAAACGAATTGATCCCTTGTGATTAATTAACCAATTAATTAGCCAAGTGAATTAATTATGTTCAATTAACATGAAATTTCGTGGCAGCATAAACAAATCACCAATAAACTAAATATGCAGCGGAAAAGTAAATAACACGGTGATTTGTTCGTGATTTGTTCACGAATGGGGAAAACCCTAACGGCAAAAACCCCACCAGGTGATTTTCAAGTCACCACTCCAGAAACTCCACTATTATCAAATCAAACGGTTACAAGTAAAGGAATCCCAAGTACCTTACCAACTTACAGTTGAACCCTTACCACAATACCCAATTGGACTTGATTTGTAGTGACAGTTCCCCCTTTTGATGCATGGCTCCCAAGTACATGACTAACCAGATGCGCGAATCCTAGTACGCGACTTCAAACACCAACTTAGAAGGAGAGGTTGGCTACAAAGTTCTTCAGTTCATCCTACACGATGAAGATCAGGAAGATGCTTGGTCACAAAACCCTTTGGTGCAAATACACAGCAACTTCTTCAGAGAAAAGATGAACAAGGTTAAGAACTTCGTCTTTGATCACAATTTGCTTGAACAGAGTTTGCTCAATGCTTGTGCAACTTGTGAACTCTTTTACGGCTCTTAAAACAATCCTTTTATATGCCTAGGGTTATGAGAAAAGAAGGCCCAAAGACACATTTACGGATCCCAAGAAATCAGATCAGAATTCTGATTTTTATAAACCTCGACAAATAGAAGTTGTCGAGTAGCTGTCGAGAAGGTGTCGAGACACGGGGCTGAAACAGCTTACTGAAGCTCGATAGATGCAGTTGTCGAGCTTTAATGAATCTGTACTTTCAGCTTGTTTTCTTGAACAGACTTGAAGGCTTTAATACTTGATTTTGAAATATGGTTTCTTGAAGTATTTTAACACAACCTAAATCTACCCAAATACAAGTAAAATGCGTTTTGTCAAAGGATTAGCCAATTACATAAAAGTATGACATATGTTCTTAACATGTAAACCACATATGTCCTAACAATCTCCCCCTTTGGCAATCCGTGACAAAACCACAACAAATAAATGAGCATATGAGAGAAGTCATAAATCACTCAACTCATATTCAATTGTTTAATACAATAAAATCTATCCTAACACAAACTCTTGAAAAACTTTGCAAGAAGAAAGTTTATGGCAAGTAGACTTTGACAACCTGTATTTCTGAAACACTTTAAACAAAACTCATCAAGGAATCTTTGTGTGAAACAGAAATAATAGATTGCATACAATTAAAGAACCATATGTATAAAGAGATAAAAGAAACAACACATGTAAGAGGTGGGTGAAAGAAATAACATACATCCACATATATAGAAAGAAATAAGTACAATGTATGTCAGAATGATCACAAGATCAAATGTACAAGAACAATGTATCTATATAAGAAAGAAAAGAAAAGATACATCATATCCTCACTACATCCCTCAAGCATCAACACTCTCTCTATCAAAAATGTCCTATACTAACTCTCCCCCTAAGATGAATATTCTCATATCCCAAAATTACCCCCCCTTTTTGTCACGAGTGACAAAGGGCAGAGTGTCAAGTAGACATCTCATCAGAAGAGCTAGCATGTCTATCATCATCCGAAGCGTCATCATCATCACCATCATCATCATCATCCTCAACATCAGAATCAGAAGCCACTAGAGGATGTGGTGAAGGAGTAGCCTCAAGAGCAAAACCACTAATGGTCGCCTGACGTCGTGCAATACGACCAACACGAATGTTCACTTGATACAACTCAGTAGAGAGCGTATCAAGGCGAGCATCCATGCGCTGCAGCTGTGCCATGATGTCTCCAAGAGTTACATCACCCATAGAAGAGGAGGGAGCAGATGTAGACGAAGCAGATCGAGAGGGTGCCGAACGAGATGGAGGTGAACCGAAGGGAGGAGCTGCTTACTCCTGTCGTGACCTAAACTGAGCCTCACTACGTTTTACGGTAGCGGCATTTATGGCACATATGACAGAGAAGTGATCAGAGGAGGGAAAAGGAATAAATAAATGGCATAAAATCCTCGTGATAGCAGAAGGAAAGATGAGCTTATCACGGGTAGCTGTATCCCTAAACACATCTATGATGGAAAGAATAAAATGTGAAGGAAAATCTATAATGAGGTGCTCTAACAAAGAAAGTAAAAATCAAGCACGAGGCTCTGTGATAGAGTTATAGTGAGAAAGTGGGTGCAACACAAAAGTCATCACCATGTTCATGAATCTAGGACCTTTAACAAAAGTTCGACATGGTGTAAACTGACGCTCACCCCAACCAGATGGGTGCTCACAGAAAGTAGACATCATCTCGTCTTTGGACACTGTCCTCAGACTCTCACAACTGGGGTAATCAGGATGCTCTACCCTCGGTACTCTAAGCATATCCGCAACAAGCTGCGGTGTGACAGCAAAGCGCGTACCTCGAACGCAAGTGTGAAAGAGAGGTACTGAAGAATCAATCACGTGCATGTTGGAGTAAAACTCCTAAATAAGCACGAGAGGACAAGTGACCGAGACGCCACACAGTGACTCCCATCCCCGACTGTGAATGACATCGGGAAAGTCGGTGTTGGCGAAGTCCGCCAAAATGACTCGACGTTCCGAATGAACACCTCGTCGAGAGAAGTTCTCCAAGAATGCTTTACAGGCATCCTCATCACGGAACCGAATGTTAGAAGGAGTAGGATCAGAAGAAGATGATGCCCCGAAACGAAGAGGGTTTTGAGACGGAGCAGACTTACGTTTAAGTGCCATAGACACGACTAACGTAAACAGAATGAGAGAAAGGGAGAAAGAGACAATCAGAAAAGCCCAAAACATTTCAAATATATCAAGATATATTGAAAAGGAGTACGTATGCATGGGAATGCATGAACATATGACATGCAAAACAAAATTCATCATGGGCTCAGCCCAATCCAATCCTACCAACACACAAAAATATTGCACACATCTAAATGCATGAAAATACTGTTATAATGCAAATGAAATGCAATGCATGAGTTTTTGAACATATTTAAATAAAAACCCATCCCAAAATTTCAAGAAAAACTCATCAATTTTGAAAAACCCCAAAATTTTTCAAAAACCCCAAAACCTAAGATTGAAAACATGAAATGCATGAATAATGAGGGAAAAAGAGATCATACCAAGTGATTTGAAGCAAGGAAGGGCCGAAAATCACGTGGATTGAAGGTTTTGAGTGAGAAAAAGGAGATTGGGAGATGAATAGCCACGGATAGATCAAGAGAGATCGAGAAAATGAGAACCAGATCGCTACAAAAGCTTATATAGGATCTTCAGTGATTCTCGACAGATACAGGTATCGAGAGGTGTCGAGGAATCTATCGAGGAGGTGTCGAGAAGAATGGTCGTCGACAGATACAAGTGTCGAGGAGGTATCGA
Organism: Quercus glauca; assembly: GCA_023736055.1. Classification (NCBI taxonomy): domain Eukaryota; kingdom Viridiplantae; phylum Streptophyta; class Magnoliopsida; order Fagales; family Fagaceae; genus Quercus; species Quercus glauca. Next base: position 85,332,719 of record CM043316.1, on the reverse strand, counting down.
GTAATAAACACCAGAATCCAGAACAGAAGCTCGATCGATCGGCCAGGTGTCGAGAAGCTATCAAGGAGATAGGAGATTTCTCGATCGATCCACCAGGTGTCGAGGATGTGTCGAGATTGCGATAAGAAAAAACTTGGAAAGCTCGACAGATAGCTAGGTATCGAGGAGGTGTCGAGCCAGCTTTTAAAAACAATTTTTCGAGAAGTGAAAAACATAGACATGAATGCAATCAAACATGCACCTCAACAATGATCCAATCAACATAATAGGCTCTCAAAATCATCTCTCAATGAAAAATTTTAAGCACATGGATCTCCCAAAAACACACACACACACACTAAACAAGTCTAACTGATTTTATATTTCAAAAACAAGTTATGACAGTTTAGTGAGCATACAAAAACACATGTAAACCTAGTGATGGCCAAATCATATTGTACCTGCACATGTATCAAGAGTAGTAAAGAATATTGCATGTCGTGTGTGAAAAAACATCGCAAGATTGCATAGTGTACACATGTTATGACGATTTGAGATGTGAGAAAATCACTTTAACTCACACACAATCATAACTGTTTGATGGGGACTATCACCTTCGAGGTACATCCTATAACTCCCACATCTCCTAGAATACACGCTTGCAATCATATTTAAAGCATTTTTAATCTTTTTGCTTTTCATTTTCTTTGCATCTTTTTCTTTTTGAGCATATCATGTATGGGCATATATGAGAGAGAAAATAAATACCCATTGATATTTGACATTCCAATTTTGCTATGCCGAAGCACACAAATGTCTTTGACATCACATTTTTGCTATGCTGAAGTATACAGATGTCATTAATGATTGGCGGGCAATAGTGGTGAGATGGTTATTTATGCCTTTCTCTTAGGATTTTCTAGTCCTACCCGTCAAAAAAAAGTGATATGAGTGTTAAGTCTAAGAGATAACTTAATCTTACTCATCACAAAGAAGAGCCACAAAGCTCATTTGCTTAGTTGTGCACAAAGATGCTCATCTAAGCTACAAACGATACAAAGTTTAGAAAATTTTGTTTCATTGGTCATCCAAGGTACACAAGTACCAATGTACACAAAACACACACTGTTTTTGTATTTTTCTGATTTTTTATTTATTTTTTAATTTTTATTATCAAAAACAAAATAAACAAAAACCGAAAAAAAAAAAAAAAAAAAAAAACAAACAAACAAACAAAAACATGTTATCAATGCAATGCAAAAACTAGATGCAAATGCATGAGGAAGAGGAAGAAGAAAGTGAAATCAATCCATGAAGATAACACCAATGTTTTGACGAAGGAATTCAAAACATTTGCTGTCAAGAGGTTTGGTGAATAAGTCAGCCTTCTGATCATTGGTGTGAATAAACTCAAGAGTGAGAATACCATCTTTGACAAGCTCCCTAATGAAGTGATATCGAATCTCTATGTGTTTGGTTCAAGAATGTTGAACCGGATTCTTAGAGATATTGATGGCACTAGTATTGTCACAGTAGATAGTGAGATGATCTTGACAAATACCATAATCATGAAGGAGTTTTTGCATCCAGAGGAGTTGTGTGCAACAGCTACCAGCAGCAATGTACTCAGCTTCTGCAGTGGATAAGGAGATGGAGTTCTGCTTTTTGCTCATCCAAGAGACAAGATTGTTGCCTACATAAAAACAACCTCCCGAAGTACTCTTCCTATCATCAGCATTCCCAGCCTAATCCGCATCAGAATATCCAGCTAAGACATCATTTGTGTCCTTGCTGTACCACGCACTGAACTCAGCGGTAGTTTTGACATACTTTATAATTCTTTTTAAAGCAGACATATATGATTCTTTGGGATTAGCCTGATATCTAGCACACACACCAACACTGTAACTAATGTCAGGTCTACTAGCAGTAAGGTAAAGAAGACTACCTATCACGCTTCTATATAGAAAAGGATAAACACTCTTGCCTAACACATCTACAGTGAGTTTAACATTTGGGCTCATAGGGGTTCGAACAGAACTAGCAAATTCCAAGCCAAATTTTTTCACAAGATTCTTAGCATATTTAGATTGAGATAGAAATATACCTGAATCTTGTTGACGAATCTGCAATCCAAGGAAGTGAGTCAGCTCTCCAATCATGCTCATCTCGAACTTGGCTTGCATGAGTTTTGAGAAGCCATGAGCAAGTTCATCCTTAGTCGACCCAAAGATGATATCATCAACATACACTTGAGCAACTATCAACTCGCCATCTTCCTTTTTAACGAAGAGAGTTTGATCAGCTTTTCCTCTTGTGAACCCATGTGACACCAAATATTGTGTGAGTTTGTCATACCAAGCTCTAGGGGCTTGCTTTAACCCATAAAGTGCCTTTTTGAGGTACAACACATAATCCGGAAAGTGGATCAATGAATCCTTTTGGTTGAGCCACATAGACATCCTCTTTAAGCAGCCTATTCAAAAAAGCGGTCTTCACATCCATCTGATAGAGTTTGAATTTCAGATGACATGCTAGGGCAAGGAGAATCCTGATGGACTCCATTCGGGCAACTGGGGCAAATGTTTCATCATAGTCTACTTCTTCCATTTGTGAGTATCCTTGAGCTACAAGTCGAGCCTTGTTGCGAATCACATTGCCTTCTTCATCAGTCTTATTGCGGAATATCCACTTTGTACCGATGATATGCTCACCCTTCGGTCTAGGTACTAGGGTCCAAACATCATTTCTCTGAAATTGTAGCAATTCATCATGCATTGCTTCAACCCAACTTTCATCTTGTAGTGCTTCCTCAACTTTCTTGGGTTCCACCTGTGACAAGTAGCAAGAATAAGACACAAAGTTAGCAACACATTTATCTACTGTACGTTTTCTTAATGTGAGTTCATTCATGTTTCCCACAATAACTTCTGGAGGATGATTTAATTTAATTCTAAAGGAAGGTCCTTTCTCCTTATGGGATTCAGAATCTGGTGAAGTGGGTATATCTGCGGATTCTTCCACAACACTGGGAGTACCGGGAGTACTTGGAGATGCAGGTTCTTGTTCAACATTGTCTTGAACTTCCTTTTGCTCTGGAGGAAGAATTTTCTTCGGGAGTTCCTCGATGCCTTTCTCAAAACTGGAATCTGAAGACTCATCAATGACAACATTTACTGTCTCCATTACCTTCATAATTCTTTTGTTGTATACTCGATGGGCCTTACTTGTAGAAGAGTAACCCAGAAATGTACCTTCATCGCTTCGAGAGTCAAATTTTCCTACATTCTCTCTATCTTTGAGGATGAAACAAGTACTTCCAAAGATTTTGAAATACTTCACATTTGGCTTCCTTCCTTTCCATAACTCATTGGGAGTCTTTTTGGTATCGGGTCTGAAATATACCCTATTAACCGTATAACAGGCAGTGTTCACGGCTTCTCCCAATAAGTTTCTAGCCACATCTTTGTTGTGCAACATGGCTCTAGCCATCTCCTAAATGACCCTATTCTTCCTTTCTACCACACCATTTTGCTAAGGAGTAATAGGAGCAGAGAATTCTTGAGATATACCTGTTCTTGTACAAAAAAATCCATATAAGAGTTCTCGAATTCTTTACCATGGTCACTTCATATTCGATTTATCTTCAGACTCTTTTCATTCTGCAGTCTTGTGCATAAGGCCTCAATGTGCTCAGGAGCATCAGATTTGGATCGTAGGAGAATGACCCAAGTGTATCTAGTGAAGTCGTCTACCACAACCATGATGTATCTCTTGCCACCAAGAGACTCGGTTCTTGTCGGACCCATAAGATCTAAATGTAGAAGCTCCAATGGCCTAGATGTAGCTGATGTTTGTGTACCAGGATGCTTAGCTTTCGTCTGTTGCCCAAGCTGACATGGTCCACACACTACATTGCTTATTCTACTAAGCTTTGGTATCCCTAAAACAGATTCATGCTTAGATACAATAGAAAGATGTTTGTAACTAACATGTCCCATTCATTGATGCCATAGATCTTCATTAGGCAAACGAATGCTATTGCACACAATATCAGCATCAGGTACCAATCCATAGTAGTTGTCTAAAGTGCGAACACCACTAATGAGCTTCTTTCCAGACTCATCCATGACAAGACACTTTCCTTTTGAGAAAAGTACCATAAAGTCTAGATCATATATCTGACTTATGCTCAACAGGTTCACTCTTAAACCTTCTACATAAAGAACATTTGCAATGTCTGGCAGTCGAGGTAGAGAGATGATTCATTTCCCTTTAATCTGTGACTTGCTCCCATCACCAAAAGTGACATTGCCACCTTTCTTTGACTCGAAAACCTTGAAGAGGGATCGGTCTCCGGTCATGTGTCTTAAGCAACCACTGTCAAGGTACCACAAACATGTGTCCATTACTTTAAATGCGGATTTCATCATAAAACACACTTCGTGCTTAGATTACAGATCAGTAGGAACTGTACTTTCTCTCAACTGCCTTTTATGAGCTAAGCCTTTAACTTTCACTCTTTTCAGACAAACTCCTTTACATATTTTCATTCTGAGACAGTCTAGTTTCTTCTTAGCCAAACTGAGATCTTTTCCAATAGTCAATAAAAGAGAATTCAAATAACTTTTAGACTTGTATTTTCTGAGACACTCAAACAAATAGAGATTAGAAAAACAAAATGTATTTGAAAACAAAGATCTCTTTATGCAGGATAAAGCCATGACAACAGGGGTCAATGGATCAAACATAGCAAAGATTATAACCTAATCAGAGTGTGCCTACTCTGATACCACTTGATAGGCCACAAACGAATTGACCCCTTGTGATTAATTAACCAATTAATTAGCCAAGTGAATTAATTAGGTTCAATTAACATGCAATTTCGTGGCAGCACAAACAAATCACTAATAAACTAAATATGCAGCGGAAAAGTAAATAACACGGTGATTTGTTCACGAATGGGGAAAACCCTAACCGCAAAAACCCCACCAAGTGATTTTCAGGTCATCACTCCCGAAACTCCACTATTATCAAATCAAGCGGTTACAAGTAAAGGAATCCCAAGTACCTTAACAACCTATAGTTGAACCCTTACCCCAATACCCAATTGGACTTGATCTGTAGTGACAGTTCCCCCTTTTGATGCACAGCTCCAAATTACGTGACTAACCAAATACGCAGATCCCAGTACGCGACTTCAAACGCCAACTTAGAAGGAGAGGTTGACTGCAAAGTTCTTCAGTTCATCCTACACGATGAAGATCAGGAAGATGCTTGGTCACAAAACCCTTTGGTGCAAATACACAGCAACTTCTTCAGAGAAAAGATGAACTAGTTTAAGAACTTCGTTTTTTATCACAATTTGCTTGAACAGAGTTTACTCAATGCTTGTGCAACTTGTGAACTCTTTTATGGCTCTTAAAACAATCCTTTTATATGCCTAGGGTTAGGAGAAAAGAAGGCCCAAAGACACATTTACGGATCCCAAGAAATCAGATCAGAATTCTGATTTTTATAAACCTCGATAGATAGAAGCTGTCGAGAAGGTGTCGAGACACGGGGCTGAAACAGCTTACTGAAGCTCGATAGATGCAGCTGTCGAGCTTTAATGAATCTGCACTTTCGGCTTGTTTTTTTTAACAGACTTGAAGGCTTTAATACTTGATCTTGAAACATGGTTTCTCGAAGTATTTTAACACAACTTAAATCTACCAAAATACAAGTAAAGTGCGTTTTGTCAAAGAATTAGCCAATTACATAAAAGTATGACATATGTTCTTAACATGTGAACCACATATGTCCTAACACTGGGTTTCTCAGATCATGATAAAGTTGGAACCATACAGCCCCACGATGATGCTCTACTGATCACCCTGAGGATTAGGGGCTACGATGCGAAAAGGGTAATGGTGGATCAAGGCAATGGCGCCGAGATCATGTACCCCGATTTGTACAAGGGGCTAAATTTAAGACTCGAGGATCTAAATTGGTGAGCTTTGATGGAAAAATTGTCATTCTGAGGGGTCAAATCAGATTACCCTTGCAAACAGGCTCAGAAATAGTGGAGGTGGACTTCATAGTGGTGGATGCTTATTCCCCATATACAGCCATAATAGGCAGGCCTTGGTTGCACACCCTAGGGGCTGTCTCGTCTACTCTGCACCAAAAGGTGAAATTCCCATCTGGGGATAGGATCGAAGAGATTGTTGGAAGTCAGTCCATGGGTAGGCAATGCCTAGTGGCTGCTATCTGAAATCAATCCGAGGATGAGTCTTCGGCCCATACTGAAGGAAGTTCGTAGCAGATAAGGATTCCGGCGTCATCTGTTGATGGATCAGCCGAGGAAGTAAAATGCGAGGATTTAATAAAAGTGGTTATTGACGATGACCCTAAGAAATTCTTTCAAATTGGGTCTCAATTTCCCATTGAAGAGAAAGAAAAGCTATTATAGTTCCTAAAAAAGAACGTAGATATGTTTGCATGGAGTGCGTATGAAGCTCTAGGGGTGGATCCAAACTTCATCTGTCACCATCTGAACGTCAATCCATCTGTTACTACTAAGAAGCAACCACCACGACGCCCGTCCAAAGACCACATAGATGCAATACGAGATGAGGTAACGAAGCTTAAGCATGCAGGGGCTATCAAAGAGATTTTCTATCCTGAGTGGCTGGCCAATACTGTGGTAGTAAAGAAGAAAAATGAAAAGTGGCGAGTGTGTGTGGACTTCACTGACTGAATAAAGCGTGTCCAAAAGATCCCTTCCCTATGCCTCGGATAGATCAACTGGTAGATGCAACTGTGGGCCACCCTCAGATGAGCTTCTTGGATGCCTTCCAAGGCTATCATCAAATACCGCTAGCTCTGGATGACCAAGAAAAAATGGCTTTTGTCACCCCTACTAGAAATTATCACTACAAAGTAATGCCTTTTGGTCTAAAAAATGCAAGCTTTACATTGCAAAGGATGATGGCCAAGATGTTCGAACCACAACAAGGAAGAAGTATTGAAGTCTATATAGATGACATGGTGGTGAAGAGCAAAGTGGAGTCCGAGCACGTAAAAGACATCGGAGATATTTTCGAAATCTTGAGAAAGCACAAGTTACACCTTAATGCATCTAAATGTTCGTTTGGTGTTGGATCGGGCACGTTTATGGGGTATGTGGTGACTCACCGTGGAATTAAAGTTAACCCTGATCAAATCAAGGCAATTAACAGCTTATAGCCTCCTTGGAACCCCAAAGAGGTCCAAAAACTTACCGAAATGACCACTGCCCTCAATAGGTTTATCTCTCGGTCAGCTAATAGGTGCAGACCTTTCTTCCTCTTGATGAATAAATGGAAGGGATTTAAATGGACTAAGGAGTGCGCCTTGGCTTTTCAGTAGCTCAAAGAATATTTATCTCGGCCGCCTATCATGTCCAGCCCAAAGGTAGATGAGGTCCTATTCGCTTATATTGTTGTAGCCCCTCATGCAGTTAGTCCCATACTAATCAAAGTTGACAATGGTGTACAACGGCCAGTTTACTATGTAAGTAAATCCTTACAAGAAGCCGAGATTCGTTATCTACCACTAGAAAAGGCCATCTTAGCAGTGGTGCATGCCACGCGAAAGCTCCCCTATTATTTCTAGGCACACACCGTTATTGTCCTTACCCAGCTTCTGCTCATGTCCGTGTTGAGAAGCGCCGATTACATAGGAAGGATTGCTAAGTGGGGTACCATCCTAGGAGCTTTTGATGTCAAGTACATGTCTCGCACTTCTATCAAAGGCCAAGTTCTCGCGAATCTAGTAGCTAAATTCGTTGAACTTTCATTAGAAGCGATAACAGGAACATAGCACATGGATGAAAAATCGATTGGCACCATCTCTATACAAGTACCTTTGTGTTGGAAAGTATATGTTGACGGAGCAACAAACCAAAGGGGATCTGAAGTGGGGTTAGTTCTGATCTCCCTAGAGAAACTCATCATTGAAAAGTCATTAAAGTTGGACTTCTCGGCCACTAATAACGAGTCCGAGTACGAAGCCTTGTTAGAAGGAATGTCCATGGTTTATAAAATAGGAGGAAAGGTAATAACGATATTCTCCCATTCGAGATTGGTTGTCGGTCAAGTAAATGGTGAACTAGAGGCAAGAGATGAAAGAATGCTAGAATATCTGAGTCAAGCTAGGCATCTACAATCAAAATTCGAATCATTCAGTTTACTGCATGTCCCTAGGAGTGGGAACACACACTTCGATTCCTTAGCCACTCTTGCAACCTCCTCGGATCAAAGCTTACCTCGGGTCATCCTTGTAGAAGACTTGTACAGACCCAGAGAAACGAAAGAGGAGGTGGTCCAGGTGCACCAAGTCAGAGTAGGACCTAGCTGGGTGGATCCCATAATACTATTCTTGAAGGAGGACATCTTACCAGAAGATAAGTCCAAAGCTGACAAGATACGCAGAAAAACTCCTCGTTTCTGGTTATCCGATGACCAAAAATTGTATAAGCGATCCTTCTCTGGGCCTTATTTACTTTGCATCCATCCTGAGGCATTAGAGCTGCTCCTTGAAGAGTTACATGAAGGGATTTGTGGAAGCCATACAGTAGGTAGGTCCTTATCTCATAGGGTCATCACTCAGGGTTATTGGTGGCCGAGTATGCAAAAAGAAGCACTAGAATATGTGAAGAAGTGTGATCAGTGCTAGAGATTGGCGCCAAATATACATCAACCTGGAGGAACTCTTAATCCCCTCTCTAGCCCTTGGCCATTTGCATAGTGGGGTTTGGACATTGTTGGTCCTTTTCCTAAGGTAGCAGGGAACATAAGATATTTGCTGGTTGGCACAGACTATTTCACCAAATGAGTGGAAGCCGAGCCATTGGCGAATATCAAAGATGTGGACGCCAAGAAGTTTATCTGAAAAAACATTGTCACTCGGTTCAAAGTTCCTCGTACTCTCATCTCTAACAATGGCCTTCAGTTTAACAGCAAATCTTTTAGGAAATATTGTTATGACCTTGGGATTACAAACCGGTATTCTACCCCAGTTTATCTTCAAGAAAATGGACAAGCCGAGGCTGTAAACAAAACCATAGTGAACAGGCTTAAGAAAAGGTTGGATGATGCTAAAGGGAAATGGGTGGAAAAGCTGCCACATGTCCTTTGGACATATCGAATCACGCCTCAGAAGTCCATAGGAGAAACTCCCTTTTCAATGACATATGGAGCAGAGGCTATCATTCCCTTAGAAACTGGCTTCCCAACGCTACGGACAAGTTCATTCAATCCAAGTAATAATAATGAGTTACTAGAAAAAAGCCTTGACTTGATTGAGAAAAGAAGAGAAAGTGCAATGGTGCATTTAGCCTACTACCAACACAAAATTAAGCAGGGTTACAATGCTAACGTGAGGCTGAGACCACTAGCGGTTGGTGACCTGGTATTGAGAAGGGTTCTAGGTACTGCAAGAAACCCAGCATGGGGAAAGCTAGGACCCAACTGGGAAGGACCATACCGTATCACCTCAGTTGCTGGTATAGGAGCATACTTTCTAGAAGATTTAGATGAACATATAATACCATGCCCTTGGAATGTAAATAACCTGAAAATGTATTATTATTAATGCAGATTTCCTTTTACTAATATGCTCTCTAATTACTCGAAAGCATTGTACCTATCAATTGTTATTCTTTATAAGTGTTAAACAGAACCTTAGTCATGCATGTAGTCCTCAGACCAGATGCTTTGGGGAAATTAACATTCATTGTCATTTTTTATAAGTGTTGAACAGAACCTTAGTCATACCTGTAGTCCTCAGACCAGATGTTTTGGGGAAATTAACATTCATTGTCATTCTTTATAAGTGTTAAACAGAACCTTAGTCATGCCTGTAGTCCTCGGACCAGATGCTTTGGGGAAATGAACATTCACTGTCACTCTTTATAAGTGCTAAATAGAACCTTAGTCATGCCTGTAATCCTCGGACCAGATGCTTTGAGGAAATTAACATCTCTTATATTTAAACAAATCAAACCTTACTTGTATATTCCTCCATAATCTCCATTTGTCAACACTTCATGATACTCATTTATTTTTCATTAAGTATCCAAACGAATCTACAGTAGTTGCCAATTCTTCAAGTTAGTGATTCGGAGTGAATAATATGTCTTGGCTACTTAGCTAGGCATGAATTGGTTATTAAATAATTATTAGATTCAGCCATCGTTGCAGAAATAGTAGTTTGTCATATCAATATGGGGTGAGAAACTTTCATCATTGACACTTAATCAAATTATGGACATTTAAAAATGTTTCTGTTAATCTTTATAATAATTAGATTGGCAGCAAAGCAAGTTCGCAAGTAATAATAGTGAGAGTAAAGGCAAGCGGAGCAAGAACAAAAGAGATAAAGGGAAATATCCATTCATTAATAAAAAAGAAAGATTACATTGTGTTCCAATGACTAAGTCATTACAAAAAAGAAAAAACTACATCAACCCTACTGACTAAAACCACAAAAGAATTCTGTCTCAAGCCTTTGCCTTGGGGTCAAGGGGATCCTCCTTCTAGCTGGGATAAGAAGTCTGAGCATCCTTGGCCTTAGGATTGGGTTCTTTAGGTTTGGCCTCAGCATCCTTGATTTGATTAGCGTCTTTAGATTCAGTGGAGGAATCCTTCTCCTTGCCTTTATCCTTTTCTTCACCAGCCTTATTGGCTCCTTTTGGGACCTCAGGAAGAGGGAGAGCAATTTGGGGAGACAAAGGCTGGTCGAATGCTTCAGGGGCAAGGGCAGAGGATAAGGAAAGAGCATCTGGAGTTGCGCGGATGTCAGGATGATAATATATACCCTTCTTCTCCCTCCACACTGAGTCTGCAGGGACGCCTGCAATATCAAGGGCATTGTCCTATGATACGTCACAGTACCCCCTACAAACCTCAGAGAGCTCCTCGGCAAGCCTAACTTGGGTCTCCTCCACTCCAAATAGGTAAGACGTTTTCTTCTCAGTATCAAGGCCTTTATTGGCTAGCTGGGCTGCATCTTTAGCCTTCTGCACTTCATCTCTCAGCTCCAGCACAAGTTGCCTTGCAGTGGCTAACTCTATCTCTGTCTGATAAAGCTTCTTGCGCTGGTTTTTAGCTTGGGCCTTAGCACTCTTTATCCCAGCTACAGCAAACTTCCTTTCCCTCTCTTCGGCAGTCAGCTTAGTCTGCAACTGCTAATTCTCCTCTTTTGCAGCCCCCAAAGCCTTCTCAACTTCAAGGCAAATGTTAACTTCGGCATTTGCCTCGTTTCGGGCTTTGCTGACCCACTCCTCGGCCACGAATACCTCCTGGGTAATCTGCACAAAAATAACACAACAACCATTATGAACACGAAAGGGAAAGGAGAAGAGCTTGGAACCACGTGCGTAAGTAAAACAAGAGTGAGAACTTACCATTGTGAGATCCCTTTTTAGGGATAGGAATAGGTCTGGTTGCCTCAGTTTTCTCACGTCATCTATGTCCTTAGGTAGTAGGAGGGGCTGCAACAAGGCTTCAGCCATGTGAGAACTGTGACCCCTTGAAATTCCCTGATGGAAGCGTTCCAAAGGATGGCAGCTCTATCTACATCTAGCCAAGGAGACCAGTTTCGTTGGGCCATGTGCACATCAGCCCTGTCCTGCTCCTCTCGGCTATCGACAGACGAGGACCTTCAGCCTCGCTGACCTTTAACCTTCTGTTGCTTTTTTCCCTTAGGAGGGACTAGCTCGCCCTTTTCTAAATCCTCGATTGGCCTTTTCTTTTTCAAATCAAAAATCAGCTTCAATTCGAGATCGGTTGGAAGCTGAAGAGGATGAGGGAGAAGGTTAGCTGAGGGCGGGACCTTATCAGTTTCTTTTGGGACGGGCGCCTGGTTTCTCCCCTTTAGAAGGGCCCTCAAACTTTTGCTCCTCGTATTCAAGGTCATCTCTTCTTCTTCTTTTTCTTCTAAGGTATCGTCTGGAAGGGCAACAAAGATAGCTGAGGTATGAACCGCTGAATGCCGGTCGAGTTCCTCATGGACGTCCGAGATTGAAACTACTTGTGCCCCTTGAAGCTTTTCCTCTCCAAAATGAAAATTACCAATCTCCTTATCAAGTGAAGAACTTGAGGAAACAACCCCTTCTCCAACCGCTGCAGCCTCAAGAGGAACTTGTTGAATTGGTGGGACGACCAGTGGATCCCCTTGTGGGTAGGGATGTGCTACTGGTGGAAGATCGTGTGGAGACAAAAAATCAGGCCGAGACACGTCAATTCGAGCTATGCGATGGTCACCTACTCTTATGGCGTTGCCAACCTCTTGGAAGATCTTCAATATTGGTTGAAAGTCCAAAATCAAATGGACGGCCCGAAGCTGCCCGTCCCCACTCACGAATATCTCGAATCTTAGCAAGTAATTGAGGGCTGCGACGTTGGTTAAGCTAATCTGAGGCTTCACGTGCCTTTTATCTGTTAACACCCTGGAGAAACAAAGCAAAGTTAGAATATTGAAATCCATCACCAAAAGAAAAATAGAGCAAAAGCAGCAAAGCAAGGCCGAGACTAAAAAAAAAAAAAAAAAAATCTAAGTCTATTGCTAGGAGACCTAAATCTAGGATGCCCCACTTGGCTCTCCCTCCTGGGTTGGGCAGTGAAAACCATCGTGCCACGCCCCCGAAGCGATCAAATAGTCATCTTTCATTCCCTTATTAGATCTGGGTAGACGTGAGATGAGCCTTACAACATCGGATCGGGATTTGAGGTAAAATTCTGCCCTTTTTGTTTGTGAAACTCATACAAATGGACCACGTCATGCCAGGTGAGCCTTAGGCCTAAATGCTCGTTTAAAGCATCAATGCACCCTAAGATCCTAAATAGGTTAGGTGCACACTGGTGAGGACATATCCTATGATTACGGAGGTAGTCCCTTATAATTCTACCCATGGGGAGAGTCATACCCCCTTTTATGAAGGCTATAACGGGGATTATGACTTCTCCCACCTCTCGGTTGGATGCTATTTCTTTTGTGGAGCAGTACCACAAGGCAACTTCCTGTGGTATATGGTATTTTTCCTTAAAGATCTCTATTTTGGCAAGAGTATCTACTAAATGCTTAAATCTACCCATTATAGATAAATTATAAAGGAAAATATCAATAGTGACAAGTAGGAAATAAGAATTTGGGGGCCAAGAAGACTGGCCGCGGAGCAAAAAAGGTTCAAGAAAGTTAAAACTTACACGAACTAAGGTATATTGCGACCCTTGAAGTTTTTAAAGAAATTTGCAATAATTTCTGGGAAAACAACTATGGAAGACTTGGTGATTCTAGCAGGCTTTGTGTGTTGAAATGCCGGAAATCGTTGGAAAGTTTGAGAGTTCGTAAAGAAAATGAGAAGGGATTTCTTTCAAAGCTTTATATAGAAGGCAAAAAGTGAATGAAAGTTATCCCGCTCAAGTCCTGAGGAAGAACATCAGCCATTTGATTAAAGCCTCATCATCAGATGCGAGGGACATAACACTGCCTGTAGCAGTTAATGAAGCCTCACGAATTCCGAAACGTCAACGGCAATCATGAAACACATAAATCAATACTCCTACAAGTGTAAGTTCAGGGGTTTTTAATACTCTTGTTATTCAAATTTGAAATAATTCAAAATCCCATCTTTTCTCTTCGGATGCGAGGGAAAAACCGGAATTTTGAGGGGCTATTATGGGGGTAAAAGCCCAGGATCGTATATTGGGCCTTGGGCTAGACCTAAGGATATGTGTGTCCGAGGAGGGTGAGTTATTATAAGAAGCCCAAAAGTTCAAAATTATAAAAGATGGAGTAGAGGAGGATGGTCTAAGGAGAAGTTCAGTCTCGGATAAGGTTAAATACTGATCAGCTCTGTTCTTCAGCAGCTTAGGTGACCCTCTAGAAGACTTCCACGACAAGAACGATCCTCATACATGTATAGAAAAGATAAGAATCCAAAAATATTTAAAGGAAAAGTTGCTGCCACCACATTAAATGTATAACAACTACTTTCCTGGCCGCATTTATATAGAGAAGACCTTTGAACAGTGTTTCATTGGCAACTACAACTCACAGAAGACCAAAGGAGGTGGCTGATGAGACAGTCACTTAAGTAGCAACCCAGATGGTTGACAAGTGTAAGGTGAAGATGATCAAAGGGGACTATATAATGGAAGAACTCCTCCACAAAGAAGAGGGAGAAAAATAGGAAGGGAGAGGACACTGTAGCAAAAAGCAAAACTTGTAGTCATATCAGTTGAATTTTATAAACACGTACTGCCCCCTCGGACATTATTTTTATGCATGGTTATTGACTTTGCCATCTTTATATTACATCTAAAACCCCTGCTGATCGTTGTTAACTTCATTAGAGCCCAGATCTTCGACCCACTCTCTACAAATTCTATTGTATTGGGCTTACTGATCTAAAGTCTTATACATTTAAGACTTGGGCCGCAAATTGAGTCCTTACAATAGATTTATATTTTTTTAAATGGTAATTATTGGTTTACATTGAATTATCAATATAAATCATACATTGTACACATTTTTTTAGTTTATAATATTACAAATCTTATATTCTTAGTACAATATAAATTAAAAAAATATATTTCTTTTCAAAAATCATAAATTAGAAATGTGGCGTACAGGAATCTAAATAAGGTGGTTATGCCACGTGTTATTCCCATGGCCGAAAGGGCCATTATCATGCCAAGGAGGTCACACCCTCGGATAGTAAGGCCATGTCAGTGGCACGTTATCAAAGGAGGTCATACTGTAGAGAAAGAGTTTCGGGAAGGGAGTTAGCCCTAACATGACTGAAGGGATGGTGGCTACCACCACATTTAATATATCCCACCGAACCTCCTAGCTGCATTTATGTGGAGAAGACCCCTGAACAGTGCTGCCTTGGCTACCACAACTCACAATGGATTTGTAAAGATGTCTGATGGGACAAGCACTCAGGTAGTGGCCTGAACGATCAACAAATGGAGGGCCAAGATCATCTAAAAGGAGCTATATAATGTAAGAGACCCTCTAGGAAGAAGGGATCAAAAAATCTGTAGAGAAAACACTGTAAGGACTAGAACTGAAATTCATCCCAGTTTAAAAGAAATATACATAAGGATCACTCTCCTTGGATTTTACCAAGGAAGGTTTTCTTTGCACAAAGCTTGTTTTTTCTTTACTCTCTTACTATCTTTGGTTCACTATGCATGTTATTTGATCCATTGAAGCTTAGCTTTCAAGCCCACTCTCCACAAATTCATTGTGTTAGGCTCTTTGGACCTTAATCCATTCACCTTTTAGGCTTAAGAACCAAAACCTACCCTTACAAGAAAAGTTGAACCAAAGTTACTGATGTTCACAGAAGCTTTCCATATTTGATTGATGTTTATATCATATTATAATTCATGACTGCATAGTTCAAAGATGGGAAATGGTTTGTTCTCTGCTTCCATTTTCCATACATAGATTTTCGGGGTCTTTGCAACTTGCAAGTATTAATGTACCACACAAGGACGGAGCCAAGACTCCTAGTTAAGGAGGCTGAAGTATATATAAAAAAAATAAGATAAAATAAAATAAAAAAGAGTTTATTGTGAAACTCCTTTTTTTTTTTTTTTTTTTTTTTTTGATTGAATAGTATAAAACACCAATTAGTATTAGTAAATCAAGGCAGTCAATTTGACTAAAGAAACAAAACATTTCTATACTAGTTGATACTAGTTTGCCATTTTGGAACTACCACTACTTTAATATATATATTTATTGCACATTATATAATATCAATATATTAACCTAATATATAATAATATAAAAATATATTATGCTTGAACTAGAATTATATTATCTTTACTTTAGATTTTCGTTTCCCACCTACTGGCCCACCTACAAGCCAAGTTTTTGTTTTTGTTTTCATCTGATTTATTCTCCTCCACTCATTCCATATCTTCTAGACCTTTCTTTTTCTTTTTCTTTTTTTTTTTTTTTCTCTACCTTTTCCATATCCACACTAATGGACAAGATAATTACCTCCATCCAGGAAAGCCAACCTAGATAAGGACAAACCGCCATGAAGGCCACCATTTAATGCCCCGACGGTTACATATCAGCGAGAAGACCATTGGGGCTCTCATAAAGACCAAGTTAAAGACCAGAGACATTACCTAAGCGAGCTTTAATTCACCATTTAAGAAGAACAACGGCTAGCGGAAAACGCCTATATATACAAACCTACGAAATCCCTAAAGAGGGACAGATTTTCATTTTGACTACTTATGCTTGCTCTTGCAACTAAACTCTCTTGGTTATTTAAGTTCCATTCACTGACTTTGTCATCCAAGACTCTGTGGTCGGCACTTCACCAGTGACCACACAAACTCTATTCTCAACCTTGTAGGAACGAGGACGAGCCCGTGCTGATTCATCTGGACGAACCTGATCAACTGACGATTTTAGCATCATCAGTTTGGCGCCATCTGTGGGGATGGAAATTTCATACTTCAGTCCAAAAGTGTAGTTCCATTCAATCCTAGAGTTCAAATGGAGTCTAGCATGCCACAAGGTTTTGCAGCAGGAGGAGAATTGTTTTGGAACCAACCGGAATGACGATGAAGATAGCCACAGAAGAAATGATCGCTGACGAATGAATACCCCTGAAGAAACAAATGCAGACCTCCTCAGGGAAATGAGGAGAGAGATGGACGAGCTAAGAAATTCGGTAAGGGAGAGGATGGATCAAAACTTGGATGGGATGGTCCGAAGGATGTATTTGCCCTTCACAGCGAAGGTCTTGGAGTGCCCCATGCCCCCGAAGTTTCGTCTTCCACTGCTCAAGTCGTTCAATGGTCTGAAAGATCTGCTGGATCACATCACCACCTTCAAAATGACTTTGAGTCTGCAACAGCCCCCGAATGAGATAATGTGCCATTTCTTCCCTACCACTCTCAAGGGAGCAGCACCAATGTGGTTCAGTAAGATAACAACATCATCCATCGACAACTTCGAACAACTTAGCAATTCTTTTATACGCCATTTCATTGGTGGACATCGCCATCTGCTCGCAGACCATCTGCTCACCATCAGGTAAGGAGAAAGGAGACTCTAAGGTCGTACGTAAAACGCTTAACAAGAGAAACCCTGGAAATTGATGAGGCAGATGACAAAGAGCAATTAACAACCTTCAAAGCTGGATTAAAATCCAGAGAGTTTGTTGTCGCACTCGTGAAGAGCGCTCCGAAGACAATGGCAGAAATGCTGTTAAAAGCTCAGAAGTACATGAACACTAAAGACGCTCTAGCAGTGATAGGTGACGAAGACAAGCCCACCAAGAGAGATGGAAAAAGAGAAGATCGGAGGGGACGAAAAAGAGACAGAGGGGATCGTCAGGAGACTAACGAGAACAAATTGAGGGACGAGAAAACACCCAGGACAGTAAAATTTACCCCTGTGGTTATGCCCGTTGATAAGTTTTTTATGCAGATTAAGGATGACCATCACCTTAAATGGCCAAAGTCGTTACACTCATCGCCTAGCATGCAAGACAAAAGGAAGTACTGCCGCTTCCACAAAGACCATAGCCATTACACTAAAGATTGCAAGGACTTGAAGGAGCAGATTAAAGAACTCATCCAAAAAGGGAATCTCCAGAAATTTGTAAAGAAAGGAGAATCTAGCCGACCCAAGGGTGACAATGGCGAGAGACATCATACTATTCCCAAAGACGAGGCTAAGATATTTAAGCGTCCATAGAGTGTGATAGGAGAAATAAAAATGACCACATGAGGACCATCCACAGGTGAATCTTTCAAGTCCCTCAAGAAGTCACAGCAGAGGCAAGTAAACAGCGTCCACAGGTTACCACCCCTAAAGCAAAGAAGAAGAACAACAGAAGCAGATATTTGGTTTTTAGAAAAAGATGCCAGGGGTGTAAAGCAACCGCATGACGACTCTTTGGTCATTACACTTATGATAGAAGGGTTCAACACCAGATTGATCCTCATAGACAACGGCAGTTCTGCGAATGTCATATATCTTTCAACTTTCCAGCAGCTGAGAGTAGATCCCAAAAAACTACGGCCTTTTGAATCCCCCTTCGTTAGTTTCAATGGAGATCGGTGTACCCCAAAGGCATAGTGGCTTTGACGGTCATAGTAGGGACTCACCCTAACATGTAACTCATCAGCTGGACTTCTTAGTAGTAGATTGCCCATCCTCGTATAATGTAATTATCAAGAGGCTCACGCTCAACCACTAAAAAGCAGCAATGTCAATGTACTATCTAAAAGTAAAGTTCCCAACAGAATATGGTGTGGCGAGGTAAAAGAAGACCAAGTACTGGCCAAAGAATGCTACCAAACAGTACTGGCAGCAAAAGAAAACCATACATGGGTAATCGGGAAAAGGAGGAAAAGAAGGTGGAAGCTTTGGAAACTGTGGAACTAGTGGATGGAGAACCGTCAAAGAACACGAAGATAGGGACAAGCTTAAGCATTCAGATGAAGAGAAAGCTTGTCCAATTCCTCAAAAGCAACTTGGACATCTTTGCATGGAGTCACGAGGATATGCCAGGCATAGCAACCGAAGTAATCCAACACCACTTAAATGTTGATCCTGAGAGAAAACTTGCCCAGCAAAGACAACAGGTATTCGCCCCCTGAACGAAACAAAGCCATCATGGACGAGGTAAGCAAGTTGCTGTCGCAAGGTTTTATCCGAGAAGTATACTACCCAAATTGGCTAGCCAATGTCGTCCTGGGGAAGAAAGCAAACATAAAATAGATAATGTGCATGGACTTCAAGGACCTGAACAAAACCTGCCCGAAAGACAACTCCCCTTGCCAAGAATAGATCAGCTTATAGATTCTATGACAAGACATAGGCTCCTCACATTCATGGACGCATTATCAGGATACAACCAAATTAGGATGTCAGAAGAAGATCAAGAGAAGACCGCATTCATCACTAGCGAAGGGCTCTATTGTTATAAGGTAATGCCCTTTGATCTGAAGAATGCAGGAGCAACCTACCAGAGGTTAGTTAACATGATGTTCAGTTAACAGATCGGGAGAAACATTGAGGTATACGTAGGCGACATGCTCGTCAAAAGCAAGGAGGAGGCCACGCACCTGAATGACCTTAAGGAAACCTTCACAACCCTTAAAAGATACCAGATAAGGTTGAATCCTAGCAAGCGCGTCTTCGAGGTTGCATCTGGAAAATTCCTAGGATTCATGGTATCCTAGAGAAGAATAAAAGCTAACCTAGAAAAGATATGAGCCATACTAGAGATGGCCTCGCCAAGAACAGTGATGGAAGTTCAGAAATTAACTGGAGGATCATAGCTCTCAACAGATTCGACTCTAAAGTGACGAACAAGTGCCTCCCCTTCTTTAAGACTCTAAAACAAGCTTTTGTCAGAACGGAGGAATGCAAGAAAGCCTTCCAAGAACTGAAACATTACTTGAGCAACTTGTCACTCCTAAGCCCAACAAAGGAAGGGGAAAACCTATTCTTGTACTTGGCAGTGTCAACCACCGCCATAAGTGTAGCTTTGATTCGAGAATAGAATAAAGCACAGCTCCCAGTTTACTATGTCAGCCAAGCCTTCCAAGAGCTAAGGCAAAATACCCCCAAATTGAAAACATTGCATTTGCTTTGATCATTGCCTCTCATAAGCTACGCCTCTACTTCCAAGCAAACCCTATTCTGGTAATGACAGATCAGCCAATAAGGAAATCAATGAACAAGCCCGAAGCTGCAAGAAGAATGGTGCAATGGGTAATCGAACTTAGGCATTTTGACATCAAATACCACCTCAGAACAGCGATCAAGGCACAAGCGTTAGCAAACTTCATCGCCGAATTCACAATTCTTGACGAGGAGAAAGCCCAAGACAAAGTGGAGAGATGGACGATTCAAACCGACGGGTCATCAGCCGAAAAAAGAGGGGGAGTAGGGGTCATCATCATCACTCGCAAAAGAGAAACCCTTAGGTACGGAGTATAGTTTCAATTCCCAGCCACTAACAATAAAGCAAAATATGAGGCCAAACTAACGGGCCTCAAGGTCAGAAAGGCATTGGGCGCCAGAAACCTACTCCTTCAAAGTGATTCTAAGTTGGTGATAGGACAGGATGCAGAAATACCTCTAGCTGACAAAGCATCTGGCTCAAGAACTTGATCGCGCAGACTTTACGCAGGTCCTCAGGAGCCAGAACCCAGAAGCAGACGAAGTAGCAAGGCAAGTGTCGTCTAAAGAAGGTGATAAGCCAAAAACGTATTGACCCCTTGTGATGAATTAATTAATTAATTAGCCAAGTTTATTAATTAATCAAATTAACATGCAAAGTGCGTGGTAGCACGAACAAATCACCAATTAAACTAAGTATGCAATGGAAAATAAATTGACATGGTGATTTGTTTATGAATGGAGAAAACCTACACGGCAAAAATCCCACCAAGTGATTTTAAGATCACCACTCCCAAGAATTCACTATTGTCAAAACAAGCGGTTACAAGTAAAGGAATCCCAGTACCTTATACTAACCTACAGTTGAACCCTTACCCCAATACCCAATTAGAGACTTGTTATGTAATGACAATCTCTCCTTTTCAATGCACAGCTTCTAGTACGTGACTAACCAATTACGCAGATCCCAGTACGTGACTTGATCACCAACTTGAGAAAGATGTTGGCTGCAAAATTCTTCAGTTCATTCAGACGATGAAGATCATGAAGTTGCTTGGTCACAAAATCCTATGGTGTACAAACACAGTAGCTTCTTCAAGAAAAAATGAGCTAGGGCAAATTCTGTCTCCGGTCACAATTTGCATGAACAAGACTTTGCTTCACACTTGTACAACTTGTGTAACCTTTTACGGCCCTTAAAATAATCCTTATATATGTTTAAAGTTGTGAGAAAAGAAGGCCTAAACACATACTCACAGATTGGATGAAAAACTGAACTTCATAAACCTCGATAGATAGCCACCTATCGAGATAGCTGTCAAGCCACGAGCTTCAGCAGCTTTTAAACCTTAATAGATGCTAGCTGTCGAGCTTTAAAATCCTGCACTTTCTGACTTGATTCTTGGACAGACTTGCATGGCTTTAACACTTGAACTTGAAACAAGATTTCTTGAAGCATTAAACACATTCTAGATCTACCTAATTACAAGTAAAGTGTGTTTTGTCAAAGGATTAACCAATTACATAAAATGTTGACATATGTTCCTAACATGAATCACATATGTCCTAAGAGAAGGATCGATATCCCCAAACTGGAAAATGGAAGTCCAAAAGTATCCAAGCATCGAAGAATTCCACACTTTCATAATTCAAAGCAAAAACAGCTGGATGACTCCAATCCTGTCCTTCCTCTGAGACGGACGACTTCTAGTGGACGTCGAGGAAGCCAAAAAAATCAGGAAAAGAGCAATTAGGTTCACGATCCTGAACAATGCATTGTATAAAAGGGGGTTCTCTATATCCTACTTAAAGTGTGTCAAAGAAGATGAAGCTAATTATATTCTGGAGGAAGCCCACGAAGGAATATGCTGAGATCACACAGGCTCGAGGTCCCTAGTAAGTAAGACCATCAGAATAGGTTACTTCTAGCCTACCATGCAAAAAGATGGAAAGGAGTTCGTCGAACGATGCGACAAGTGTCAGAGGTTTGGGAATATCCAACGTGTCCCAAAAGAAAAGATGACGCCCATAACCTCCTCGTGGCCATTCACTCAATAGGGGATCAACATTGTGGTTCCACTACACCAAGGTAAGAGATAGGTAAAGTTCTTACTGGTTGCGATTGACTATTTTACTAAACGGGTCGAAGCAGAAACACTGCCAACGATCATAGAGGCAAAGATCTAGAGCTTTATGTAGAGAAACATAATTTGCAAATTTGGGATACCATGGATGATAATATCGGATAACGGACGTTAGTTTAACAGTCAAGACTTCAAGAACTTTCGCTCAGGATTAGGGATCAAGAACTAGTTTTCATCTCCTGGACATCCACAAGCCAACGGACAGACGGAAGTGACGAATCAAACACTACTGAAGATCATCAAAGTTTGACTGGAGGAGGTGAAAGACGCGTGGCCTGAAGAACTGCCCAATGTCTTGTGGGCATACAGAACCACAGTGAGGGCCCCGATAAGAGAGATGTCGTTCAGACTTACCTATGGCACCAAGGTAGTAATACCAGTCGAGGTAGGAGTCACCAGCATGAGAAGAGAAGTCTTCCATGATGATAGCAATGACGATCAGTTGAAAGTCAACCTAGACTACCTAGACGAAGTAAGAGAATAAGCATCCCAGAAGATGACGAAGTACCAGCAGAAAATGACCAAGTATTACAACAAGAGAGTGAAGCTTAGAAGACTTGACTTAGGAGACCTTATCCTACGCAGAGTTACACCAGCAACAAAGGATCCAACCCAAAGGAAGCTCGGACAAACCTAGGAGGGAACCTACAGTGTCATCCATTATTCGAGATAAGGCAGCTACCACTTGGAATCCATGTGTAGGAAGAAATTACCATGCCTATGGAACATCAAGCATTTGAAAAAGTATTATCAGTATAGATAAAGCACCATTGTATTGACTACAATGATACCTTCATTTGAAGTAAAGCAATAAAAGTACTATTCAGGAAATATTCCAATTAATTGTGTACTTTTTTTATAAAAAAAAGGCTAATTGATAAAATTCCTTAAATAGATGTAAATCACCTAAAAAAGACCAAGTGATAAAATTTGAATGGTTTTTAGACCCCTTAAACCATAATAGGATTAACCTAGCTAATTAGCCAACTGATTAACTTAGTCAAATTATGCAATTCTAGGTTATCACAATCACACAATCATATTAAGAATATATAAAGCATCGAAAAATTAAAGAACACAAGATATGATAACCCAGGAAACCACATGGTAAAAACCTGGGGAGGATTTGACCTAGCTATCATCAAAGTAAACCTGAATCCACTATGAAAGAATCGAAGTTCATACAAAAGGACTTACAAGCTTCCCACTTGACTTTCTAATGCTACCCATCAGTAGAACTTACTGACACGACCACGTGCAAACTCCAAATCCACGGACTTCTGCTTTCTTGGATTCTCTAATAAGTACAAGCACCCCCGCATATTATTCTTTAAGCTCCAATGGCAGCAACTGAATTGATCATCAAGATGTTGAAGTAATCTCTACCTTGAAAACCCTAAGTTTATGTGAAAGAAAACTCCTCAAAGATCTCACAAGAGATTCACATAAAACCACAAATAAGAGCAACAAGAGCTACTCTAAAAACGTGGCTAGGGTTTCCTTTATATAGTGGGAGAAGTAAATTTGAAACCCTAATCTTTAATGGGCTTGGGCTGAGTTGGAAATTCTGCAGAAAAAAACGTTCTGCCTGAGATTCCATCGATTGAGCCTAAGCTTCGATCGATCGAGCCAGACAGAAAGTCACTAATACTTCTGCAGCCACTCGATTCCAACTTTACATAAAAACATACTTTGAGCAAGTCTAAACAAGACTAAAAACTGTTTTGATCATGGTTTGCCAACAATACAAATTAGAGTTCTAAATACATTAGTTCCTAAGTCTTTAGAACCTAACAAACTCCCCCTTTGGCAATCCGTGACAAAACACAAACACAAAACTCAAAGTTACAAGTAAAAGCCCTTAACAAAAATAATGTCCATTACAAAATAATCCAACCTAACTACTATCCATCAGTTGCAAGTGTAGACAGCAGCTCAATTGAATGAACCTGTATATTTCCTGAAACACTAAACAAAACGCATAAACGCATGTGTGACAGAAAAACAGTAAATCAACAAATATGTAAACTAACTCTCCCCCTAAGTTAGATACATAAAAAAAAAAAAAAAAAAAATTATTTTCTCCCCCTACCAAAAATAAATTCAACTCCCCCTAAACAAAACCAACATGATTCCCACATTTCAACTATTTCTCCCCCCTTTTTGTCACGTATTGACAAAGACAACTCATACAAAGAGTAAACAGTCAACACACGCAACAAAGGATAAGAGAAAACAGAAAATTAAGGGGACAAAAAAAATTCAGCTCTATAGAAAATAGAGACAACTCCCCCTATGAAAAGCAACAATTCCCCCTATAAAAATAGGAAAAACAAAATATGTTTTGGGAAAATAGATTTGGGGAAACATAAAGGGGGTGGGGATAAATAAAAAGACACAAACCAAGTTAAAAAAAAAAAAAAAAAACTAAGTTAAGGATACACTTGAAGAAAAAAATATTCTCTCTTTCAATAAAATGCAAACATGGCACTATGTGACCCATAAACAATTGCATAAGTAGAGAAAATATTTGCACATTGATTATCCATCATATCTCTTAAGAAAAATATTTTCTACAGTTCACACATAAAAAAAAAAACATATACTAGAAAGTACATAGCTCAAAAATTAATCAATCAATTTTTTGATCAAGTTGAGTACCCAATGTAGCAAAGTGAATGCATGCTATGTGTGAAAAAAATGAGAGATATGACTGCAAAACTGCAAGATGGATACAGAAATCAATGCAATGCATGTGAATCCTAAACACAAATGATGCAAAAAAAATATGTCATGATGCATGTTCTAATGCAGTAAAACTAAGTTCAATTTAAGTTCAATTTCACAAAATTTGCTTGAGCATAGAGTTTCTAACAAAAACCCCAAAATTCAAAAACCACTTAGTAAGATTTTAGGAAAAAATTGACCAATTGATCATCACACAAGTTAGAGGACAGATAATAATGATCAATTACATCAAATCAACAAGCTAATTTCATCAATTAAACTCAATTTGAACAAAATCCCCAATTCGGGTACATTCAAGCCCAAAAAAAAATCCATTTTATCAAACTTTAAACACATTTTGCATTAAGATCAAGGAACTTTTAATCTTGGATGGCCACAACAAGATCACACACAATATAATGTACCAAGTTTAGCAAAGAGTAACTTGTATAATGTGTGCAACTAACAAAAGCTTGAGATATATGTGAGGTGATATGTGAACAGAAATCAACCACAAAGTCTACAAAATTCATCACATAGAATTTGAAAGAGACTATCAACAAAAGAGTTACAACATATAACTCTCACATCTCCTAGAACATAAGCTTGCAATCATGTAAGTTTCTTGAATTTTGCCTCATAATATACACACCAATTTTAATTATGTGATTTGGCATCAAGCCTAATAGTACACACAAATTTTAAGCATTAAGCAATTAAACCGAGGCTATACCTTATGTTCTTTTTGTGCATGTGCTACACTTTCTTGAGCACAAAATCTTACAATATGCATTAAACTGTTCATGATTGGCTAGTGAACAGTGGTGAGATGGTTATTTATGTCTTTCTCAAAAGAATCAAGTCCGACAATCAAAGGCATGTGATTTCAAGATCAAGACAAAGTGATCAAAAACTATAAACATCTTTTCCACACAACATGCATTACAA
Source organism: Quercus glauca (assembly GCA_023736055.1). Taxonomy (NCBI): domain Eukaryota; kingdom Viridiplantae; phylum Streptophyta; class Magnoliopsida; order Fagales; family Fagaceae; genus Quercus; species Quercus glauca. The sequence continues at coordinate 85,307,217 of CM043316.1, read as the reverse complement.
AGCTCAAACTAGTAAAGTGCAATAAATAAGCTCATCAAAGCTAAACAAGGTACATAAACACGTTATGTAAAGATAATATGGCCAATCCTTGATTATAAATCCAAGATGTGAAATACAAAACACAAAAATCTTTTTGGTTTTAAAAACTATATGACCAAAAACAAAAAAGCACATATTATGCTAATGAACAATGCAAATGCAATGCATGACAATGCTTAACTAAGCTATAGAGGATACACAAACAAGAAATATCAATTTCTTAATTAACCCTTGAATACATGTACAAATTAGTACATACTCACACAAAATCAGAAATAGCTTAGCATACTATTTAAATTTCACCACAATGTCAAGCATGTTCTAAATCAAGAGAGCTATCATAATTCATGTAATCCTCAAGAAAAATAAAACAAGACACAAAATAAAATATTTTTGTCTTTTTGAAAATTTTCAATGTTTTTGGATTTTTTGAAAAAAAACAAAACAACCAAAAACAAAACCAAAAACAAAACAAAACATGTCCACAAACAATTGAAAGAATTAAATTAGGGACAAGTCAGCAACACTCACCTTAAAGGATCTTTTCTCACCCATATAGCACAAGACTTCAGCTTTGTAGATGAAAATCCATGAGAAGCAGAGTGTATTTGAGGGATTACACCAATCTTCTAAGAAAGACTAAAATCCTGCAAATTCCTTTCACAAGCCAACAAGCTCAAATTTTTCAAAAGCATATGAAACAATTTATTTGGACTTATGGCAAGAGAAATATCATCACATATCCTAGATTGACATACATAATGCTTAAATTTCAATTTATGACAATTAGGACGAATGTGACCAGAGACACCACAAAAGTGGCAAACAGGAACAAATTTAGGAACATCAGTATTCCTAACAACAAATCTAGTCTCAGATTTTGGTTTTTGCCTTAATAAAGAACAATTTGGTCTAATATGACCAACAACACCACAAAGGTGACAGGTAGGCACAAAAACAGATTTATTATGCTCTCTAACAGTAGGTTTAGACATAGGTTTAGAAACTTCAGCGTCTACATTAGAACTTTTACCTTTGTCTAACCTAGCACAATAAGCCTTCTCTTTATTATTCCTCTTGAAAGGAGGGATATAAACTTTCTCAGTTTTAGGCTTAAGAGAAATAGAAACACTTCTATTATCATCAGCAGATTTGGTACTAGTCAAATTTTCAATTTTAGCTTTAGATTCAACTAACTCTTGTTCCAAGCTTTTCATCTTCTCATCTTGAGAGGAAATTTGATTTCTCAAAAATTCATTCTTTTTATTAGATTCATCTAATCTAACAATCAATTCATCTTTTTCAAGATTAGCCAATTTTAACTCTTCCTTGAATTTCTTAGAAATTTTCAAAGATTTAGATAATTCCTTACGAAGAGTTTCAAAAGCATCAAAAAAATCAACAGAAACAATAGTGTCCTTTTTATTCAAAGCATCACAAACATGAGCAGAAAGACACTTCAAATTATCCATGATAACAGGGGTCAAGGATCAGCTCAGAGATCAAAAGATCTACAATAGAAGATGAACGGTTTAGACCCCTAAAACTATAACCAGATTGCGTAGCCTAGATTAATTAGCCAAGTTGTTACTTAGTGCCCGTTTGTTTGGGCGTTTGAAGCCCAAAAGCTGGCTTTTCAAAAAAGCCAGCCCTTTATGCACGTTTGGTAACTATAAAACGCAACTTTTTGGAAAAAGTTGCGTTTTAAATTTCTGAAGAAATGCGCGTTTGAGTTATGGGAGAGTTTCGGTCCATTTTGAAAAAGCTGGTGTGGGCGTTTCATTTATATCCGTTGGGGCTGAGTTCACTTACCAAATTGCCCTTCAAAGTCTCACGCACAGCCTCATTCCTTTCATCTCTCTGCTCTTCCCTCACCGTTCTGCTACAAACACAACACCACCCAACACAATCAACAAAATCAAAATCAATTCATTTCAAACCCGGTCTATCACCGGTCTACCACCACAATCAACAAAATCAACAAAACCCATTTCAAACCCAACTCAAAATCAACCCAAAACCCAAGAGAAATCAACAAATTTCTCTCTCATTCCCAATCAAAACAAAAACACAAAACCCAATCGAAAGATTTGAAACACAAAAACAATATTTCTCATAAGCCTAATGAAATCTAAGCAATAAAATAAAACTGATCAAACCAGAAAAATAAAATAAAATAAAAAAATAAAAAACCATGTAGAACGCCGATCTCCACTTCTATGCCGGTGATCTATGTGTGTATGAGAGAGAATTTGTTTGTGTGAGATAGAGGGAGAGAAATTTGTGTGTGTGTGTGTGTGTAAGAGAAAGAGGAAGAAACAGAGAGGGAGAAGTGAAAGATATGTTGTTCTGGAGGCTACCACACAACTGATCCGGAAAGAACTAGAAAATGAAAAAGAAGGGTAGATGGAGATATAGTGGCATACGTGTATGGTGGAGAAAAACCAAGAGAAAAAAAAAAAAAAGGAAACGTATGGCTGAAAGCTTGCTGACCAAAAAAAAAAAAAAAGGAAAAGAATAAGAATGACCATTTAGAAATACTCTCACAATATTTTCACAATAAATTTTAAAGAGTAGGTTATTATTAGCTAATATTGTTGAGAAAAAAATAATTTTTTTTAGAAAGAGAAAAAAATAATTTTAATAGTACGTTAAAATTAAAATCTGTATCAATTTTTATCACAATATTTTCACAATACTTTCACAATAAATCTTAAGTGGTAGATTATTATTAGCTAATATTTGTGAGAAAAAAATAATTTTTTTAGAAAGAGAAAAAAATAATTTTAATAGTACGTTAAAATTAAATCAGTATCAATTTTTATCACAATATTTTCACAATACTTTTACAATAAATCTTAAAGGGTAGGTTATTATTAGATAATATTGGTGAGAAAAAAAAATTTTAGAAAGAGAAAAATTGATTTAAGTATAAGAAGTAGTTGATTTAAGTATGAAATAAACTCACATAAAAAAAAGTATGAAATAAACTCCCTTATATATACATTGTCCTTTTTGGTAATTTATTCTTCAAACGGCCACTTTTATAAGTGTTAGCCAAACACTCAGCTTTTTCAAAAAGCACTTTTTAACAGTTTTACCAAACACTCAGCTTTTTGAAGCTCAGCTTTTTCATTATGCACTTTTTGAAAACTCAACTTTTTCAAAAAGCCAAACTTTAAAAAGTTGAACCAAACTCACCCTTAGTCAAATTATGTAATTCTAGGTTAAAACAATCACAAGATCATATCAAGCATATAAAACAAATAAAGCAGCGGAAAATAAATAACACAGTGATATGATCACCCAGGAAACCACACCGAAAAAACCTGGGGAGGATTTTACCCACCGATCCTCAAGGCAAAACGGAATCCACTAAGAAAGAATTGAAGTTTTTACAAAAGGACTTACAAGCTCCCCGCTTGACTTCCTAATGCTACACACCAGTAGTAACTTCCTGACACGACCACGCGCAGGCTCCGAATCCACGGACTACTTCTTTCTTTGAACTCCTTCTTCAAGTACAAGCTCCTCACTTGTTTTTCTCTTTAAGCTTTAATGGCTGCAACCTAGTTGATCATCAAGATGTTGATGTGATCTCAATCTTGAAAACCCTAAGCTTTGTGTAAAGGAAAGCTCCTCTAGATCTCACAAGAGATTTACACAAAACCGCAATGCATGAGCAACAATACAACTTGTGCAACTCTGAAAAACGTAGCTAGGGTTTGCCTTATATACCTAGGGCAAAAACATAAAAACCTAGACGTTTAAAGAGTTAGGGCTGAGTTGGAATTCTGCAGAAAAACGCATCTGGGCCGACTTTCAATTGATCGAGTCTAACCTTCGATCGATCGAGCCAGGCCGAGAAGCCCCAATGCTTCTGCAGTCACTCGATTCCAACTTTACAATATTAAACCAACTTTGAGCAAACTTAAATAAGACTAAGTACATTGTTTTGATCATGGTTTGCCAACATTACATATTAGAGTTCTAAATACATAAAATCTTAAGACCTTAGAACCTAACAAACTCCCCCTTTGGCAATCCGTGACAAAACACACAATAAAAGCTCAAAGTTTACAAGAAATAGCCCTTTACATAATAATGCTCATAAATAAAAGTTCAACCTAACTACTATCCATCGGTTGCAAGTGTAGACAGCAGCTTTGTCGAATCAACCTGTATATTCCTGAAATACTCAACAAACACATAAACGCATGTGTGGCAGCAAATAGTATATAAACAGGTATAATATTCTTGTAAGATTCACACAACAAAAATAAAGAAATATATCAATGAAGCAACTCATAAATATATATCAATAAGCAGTGAATCATAAAGACAACAAGAATCAAAAGAAACATGTATATCAATATATCAATCAATGTTAATCCCCCTAACATGAACATCCCAAAAATGATATACAAAGTGAAGCACCTAGATACAATCTAAATAAACTCCACAAAAAAAATATCCCATGCTACAAAAACATAAACTCCCCCTAACACAAAAATCTCCCCCTATCAACAAAAACACCTCTACAAGTCAAAACACTACTCCCCCTTTTTGTGACGGAATGCCAAAGGGCATCATAGACCATCATCAAAAGGAGGTGGTGAGGAAGAACGAAGATGCGCCAAATCCGCTCGCAGAGCACGAATCTCGTCGAACAGATCCACCAAAAGCTGACCATGAGCCGCCTGAACGGTCATGACAGTCTCCAGAGTACGACGAACATCGAAGTCAGCCGTAGAAGGTGGAGGAACAGCAGCAGCACCTACAGAATCTGGAACAGCCTCACCAGCAAGACCTGTAGAAGAAGAAGGAGGGGCACTACTAGAGGGATCAGACCTAGGGTGTTTAGAACCAGCTCGAAGATGAGCGGCCCTTTGTCTAAGGAAAGACGCACCTATAGGAGCTATCACATGAACAGGCTCAGAAGCAGGGAAGTCCTCTAAACCTAGATAAAGTAAAATCCTATGAATGAAAATAGGATGGACAAGGGCATGGGCAGTAGATGAACTCCTATAAACTTCGTTCAAAGAACGAAGAAAAAGATGGGGAAAACTAATAGGAGCATCTGTAACAAGAGCGTAAAGAAAAACACACCTCTCAAGAGGAATGGTGTGCAGATGAGAAATAGGCCAGAGTGAATGACAGGCTATCCTAAAGAATAGGTAGGTAGTCTCAGGAAGCTCAGCGGTGGTGATCCGAGGATCAGAACCCCACTGGATAGAAGATCCAGTGATGTAGGACATGACATCACTCAGCTCAGGTGACTCATCATAGGGGTAAACAGGATCCCTAACCAATGGTACCTCTAAAGCATCAGCCACTACCTGAGGAGTAATGGAGTACTCTACACCTCATATCCAACTCCTAACTAGAGTGTTGGAATCATAGATGCGGACAGAGAGGTTCGAGAAGAACTCTCTAATCAAGGTAGCCGAAGGTGGAGGGTCAGACACGGTCAACAAAGGTAACCAACCCCTACGCTCAAAATTTGCCCTAATGGCAGGATCTACCTCATCTAAACGAACAGAACGCTCAGCCCAAATCTTCCTATGTAGGTTTAAGGTCTCAAAAGTCTCTTGGTTTTTCTCAGTGGGGAACCGCTCACTATCAAAGGATGGAGGGGAAGGAGTAGGAGTGGGGATGGTCCTACGAGCTCTAGTCTTCCTAGGCATGGTGCTAAGGAATAGGACAGAGACACAAAGAGAAAACCAAAAAGAACAGGAAATAAAACCAAGGGCAGACTGCAAGTTAGTACAAAAAAATATAGAATGAAAATATATATGATGCATGAATCATTAATAATGGTATGATGCATGAACTAATGCAGTGATGAGGATCAAATTAAGTTCAATTTTCACAACATTGGCTTGAACATAGAGTTTCTTAACAAAAACCCTAAAAAATTGAGAACAACTTGAAAATTTTTGCAACAAATTGATGAATTAATCATTACAGACCATTGGAAATAGTTCATAATAACCAATTGCATCAATTACACAAGCCAATTTCAACAATTAAACCCAATTTTACAAAAAGCCCCAATTCGGACCTAGTATAAACCCTAGAAATTCAAATTTTCCACAAAACTCAAAATTGATCAAATTAAACACTCAAGAACCAGTGTATAGAGTGTCCCCAACAAAACCCATTGATCAATTGCACATAATTTTGTCCGAATCATCAAAAATCCCAAATTGAAAAGTTCCGAAAATCCTCTCTTAAATGCATGAAAAATGCATGAAAACAAGTAAATAAATTGAAAAGCAAGGGTATTAAGGACATACCGGCTTGAGGAGAGAGAGATTTTGCAAAAAGATCGGAAGAAAACGACAAAAACTTGAAGAAATTGACTTGCCTCGTCGGAGAGAGAAAAAGGAAAAGTTTTGAAAAAGTTATGAACTTTGAAAAAGTCAGATTTTCCCTTTTTAAAAAGCTTATTCACGATGTTCGATCGATCGAGAATTACATTCGATCGATCGAAAGTGACAGACGTTTTAGCACTTTCTGAGGCACTTTTTCGATCGATCGAAAAACACTCTGGATCGATCGAAAAGGGTAAAAACACACTGAATTTTGGGAAAAAACACAGTTTTGAAAATTTGCAAGCCCAATTTTGAAACAACTCCTCAAAGCATTTGAACAATGAACACAAAATGCGTGAGTATGAGATGGAATGCATTTTCAAAAGCCCAAAATTTTAAACCCAATTCTCAGACACAATTTTCAATCATCTTCCAAATTAATTTTCTCAAGCAACAAGTATGTTGTACACAAATCTCAAGATATTTTCAAACTTGGTTGGTCAGACCAAGAACACACACACTAGCATGTACAGTGTTTAACAAAGAGTAACTTGTGTAGTGTGTGAAACTAGCAAAGACTTGAGATACATGTGAGGTGATATGTGAATGGCAATCAAGCACAAAGTCTACACAATTCATCACATAGAATTAAAAGAGACTATCACCTAAAGAGTTACATCCTATAACTCCCACATCTCCTAGATCAAAAGCTTGCAATCATGTAAGTTTCTTTTTTTTTCTTTTTTTTTTTTTGCCTCTTATTTATGTGAAATGGCATTCAGCCTAATAGTACACACCGGTTTGAATTAAGTGAATTGGCATCAAGCCTAATAGTACACACCAGTTTTAATTTAATTTGAGGCTACACCTTATGTTCTTTTTGTGCATGTGCTACACTTTCTCGAGCACTAAATCTTATGATATGCACTAAGGTGTTCATGATTGGCTAGTGAACAGTGGTGAGATGGTTATTTATGCCTTTCTCAAAAGGATCAAGTCCGACAGTCAACAACATGTGACTTCATGATTAAGGCAAAGTGATTAAGAACCACACACATCTTTCCCACACAACATGCACTACAAAATTTCGACTAGTTAAGTGCAATAAAGTAAGCTCATCAAAGTTAAACAAGGTACACAAGACATGACATGTGTAAAAAGAATGACCAACCTTGTTTTAAAAAATCAAGAAAAATAGTGTTCAACACAGACTTTGCTTTCTCCCTTTTTTTTTATTTTTTTTTATTTTTATTTTATTATTAAAAGAGAAAACAAATAAATCCTAGAATGAAATGCATGTATGTAATGCAATGCAAGTCCTAAAACAAAAGAAAAACACAACAACAAAAAAAATAGTCACAACAGAATAGAGCAATGAAGCACAAGGACCATGTCAGAAAGACTCAGTTAGTTCGAGTCTTTTGCATCCAAAACTTTTTAGATGCACCCCGAGCATTGGAGTTCTTATTCACTTTAGAGTGATTCTCAACTCCAGAATTGGAATAAAGGTTTAACGCCTTTACCAATTCACCAATTAGTGCCATAGGATCTTGTGCTTGAGGCACAGGCACTTTTGGTCTTTTAGCTCTCTTATCAGCTTGAAGCTTGTAACAGTTAGGACGGATAGGTCCAGACTTACCACAATAATGACAAACCCAAGCAGGTTTACCATGCATCTTGTCCTTCGGTTTGGTAGGCTCCTTAGGTTTGGATTCTCTTAAGTCTACCCTAATCTTCTTTGGTGGTGAAACTTCTACAGGTTTAACAACCTCACTCACAGGGGGTTTTACAGTTTCACTCACAACCTTACTCACAAGAGGTTCAGAAGAAGAAGAAGAAGGAACGAAGACAGTGGAATGGGGTCCAGAATCAAAGATGCTTTCTACATATCCTAACCCAGCTTTATCAGAAGGATACTTTTGAACATTTAACATGTGATCAAGTTTAGAACTAGCAGATCTAGCAACAGATAAATCATGTTCCAAAGTTCTAACTTTATCAAGCAACATCATGTTTTCAGATTTAACATTATTCAAAAGATCATTAGCATCAAATAACTTCACAAGCAAATTTTTCTTTTCAAGCTCAAGAGCATCAATTTTCTTCAGGCCTAAATCAACTTTCATAGCATCCTTTGCAGCAATTTTGCAAAGTTTGTTATAGGCCTCTTGAAGATCTGCGTCTTCAGAGAGTTCCCCATCAGCAGGGTTCTCCTCAGCAGATATGCTTTCATCTACTTTACCAGTAGCAATGAAAGCAATGAAGTTTCCATCCTCGTCACAACCGGACTCATCATCAGAAACCTCATTATCACTAAGGGTTACAGCCATAGCTTTACCCTTATTTCTCAAGAAAGTAGGACATTCAGATTTGACATGACCATACCCTTGACAACCATAACACTGAGGACCCAAAGAGTTATTAGAAGATTGACCTACTTGTTCTCTAGGTTTTTCAAAGTTGTTAACCTTAGTGGGATCATTCTTCCTAAAGTTTCTAGGTTCAGCAGTGTTGGTGTTCCTTGCCTTTCTATTAGTGTTTCTAAGAAAATTCCTAAAATTCTTGGCAAGGTAAGCTATCTCCGTGGGAGAGAGCTCATCATCAAATCCACCACCTTCAACATCATCAACAGACTTCAATGCCATTGATTTGGATTTGACAGTCTTAGGTAAGTCAGACTCATAGGACTGAAGAGATCCTACAAGCTCATCCACAGGGATGGAGTCAACATCCTTACTTTCAGTAATGGCTGTTACTTTGGGTCTAAAGTCTTCAGTCAAAGATCTAAGAATCTTCCTAACAACCTTAGGTTGATCATAGACTTCACCCAAATTATAAGCAGAATTAACAATATCATTTAGTTTTGCATAAAACTCATCAAAGGTTTCATCATCAGACATTCTAATGTTTTCAAACCTAGAAGTTAATTGCTGCAGTTTATTAATTTTAACAGCCTTTGTGCCTTCATGCACAGTTTGGAGGATTTTCCAAGCAGTATGAGCAACCTCAACATTAGAGATCCTCTTAAATTCCTCCATTGAAACAGCATTGAAGATGGCATTCATAGCTTTGCTATTGAAGCCTGCTGCTTCTTTCTGAGAAGTTTGCCACTCACTCACAGGAGTAGTGGGCTTCTCCCATCCGTATTCGACGGAATTCCACACCCTCTCATCTATGGATTTCAGGAAAGCTTTCATCCTTACTTTCCATTAAGCATAATTGTTCCCATCAAAGTGAGGAGGAACAAACAGAGAGTGTCCATGCTCCATGACAACTGGGGTCAAGGATCAGCTCTGAGATAAAGATCTCAAACAAGAAGAGCTACCCGCTCTGATAGCACTTGAACGGTTTAGACCCCTAAAACTATAACCAGATTGCGTAGCCTAGATTAATTAGCCAAGTTGTTACTTAGTCAAATTATGTAATTCTAGGTTAAAACAATCACAAGATCATATCAAGCATATAAAACAAATAAAGCAGCGGAAAATAAATAACACAGTGATATGATCACCCAGGAAACCACACCGGAAAAACCTGGGGAGGATTTTACCCACCGATCCTCAAGGCAAAACGGAATCCACTAAGAAAGAATTGAAGTTTTTACAAAAGGACTTACAAGCTCCCCGCTTGACTTCCTAATGCTACACACCAGTAGTAACTTCCTGACACGACCACGCGCAGGCTCCGAATCCACGGACTACTTCTTTCTTTGAACTCCTTCTTCAAGTACAAGCTCCTCACTTGTTTTTCTCTTTAAGCTTTAATGGCTGCAACCTAGTTGATCATCAAGATGTTGATGTGATCTCAATCTTGAAAACCCTAAGCTTTGTGTAAAGGAAAGCTCCTCTAGATCTCACAAGAGATTTACACAAAACCGCAATGCATGAGCAACAATACAACTTGTGCAACTCTGAAAAACGTAGCTAGGGTTTACCTTATATACCTAGGGCAAAAACATAAAAATCTAGACGTTTAAAGAGTTAGGGCTGAGTTGGAATTCTGCAGAAAAACGCATCTGGGCCGACTTTCGATCGATCGAGCCAGGCCGAGAAGCCCCAATGCTTCTGCAGTCACTCGATTCCAACTTTACAATATTAAACCAACTTTGAGCAAACTTAAATAAGACTAAGTACATTGTTTTGATCATGGTTTGCCAACATTACATATTAGAGTTCTAAATACATAAAATCCTAAGACCTTAGAACCTAACAGAAGAGCTACCCACTCTGATACCACTTGAACAGTTTTTAGACCCCTTAAACCACAATAGGATTAACCTAGTTAATTAGCCAAGTGATTAACTTAGTCAAATTATGCAATTCTAGGTTATCACAATCACATAATCATATCAAGAATATATAAAGCAACGGAAAATTAAAGAACACAAGATATGATGACCCAGGAAACCACACAGTAAAAACCTGGGGAGGATTTGACCTAGCTGTCCTCAAGGTAAACCTGAATCCACTATGAAAGAATCGAAGTTCATACAAAAGGACATACAAGCTCCCCGCTTGACTTCCTAATGCTACCCACCAGTAGAACTTACTGACATGAACACGTGCAAGCTCTGAATCCATCGACTACTTCTTTCTTGGATTCTCCAATAAGTACAAGCACCCCCGCTTGTTATTCTTTAAGCTCCAATGGCAGCAACTAAATTGATCATCAAGATGTTGAAGTAATCTCTACCTTGAAAACCCTAAGTTTATGTGAAGGAAAGCTCCTCAAAGATCTCACAAAAGATTCGTATAAAACCGCAAATAAGAGCAACAAGAGCTACTCTAAAAACGTGGCTAGGGTTTCCTTTATATAGTGGGAGAAGTAGATCTGAAACCCTAATCCTTAATAGGCTTGGGCTGAGTTGGAAATTCTGCAGAAAAAAACGTTCTGCCCGAGATTCCATCGATCGAGCCTAAGCTTCGATCGATCAAGCCAAACAGAAAGTCACTAATACTTCTGCAGCCACTCGATTCCAACTTTACATAAAAACATACTTTGAGCAATTCTAAACAAGACTAAAAACTGTTTTGATCATAGTTTGCCAACAATACAAATTAGAGTTCTAAATACATTAGTTCCTAAGTCTTTAGAACCTAACAAAATTCCTTAAATGAATGTAAATCACCTAAAAAAATTCTAAGTGATAAAAATTCCTTAGACGGATGTAAATCACAGATAAAGCCAAGTGATAAAACTCCTTAAATGGATGTAAATCACCTAAAAAAGGCTAAGTGATAAAATTCCTTAGATGGATGTAAATCACTAATGAAGCCAAGTGATAAAATTCCTTAAATGGATGTAAATCACCAAAAAAAAATGGCTAAGTAATAAAATTCCTTAGGTGGATGTAAATCACTAAAAAAAAAAAAAAAAAAAAAAAAACCAAGGGATACATTTGTTCAAATGGATCTCCCAAATAGAAATTAAGTGATAAAATCCCCTCGACAAAAGCATATCACAGATGAAATTAACCAAGAATCTTTGCAAAGGCACAGATCACACACGAATCACCAATAACATTGAAATGATGACTAAGGAAGGATAAAAGAGAAATAGAGTAACCGTCAAAGGTATGGAAAAAAGAATAAACCATAGCATAAATAGTAAAAAGGTTGGTCCACGATCAACGTTTAAAGCCCTAAAACATAATAGGCAAAAGGATTGTCTTGAAAGTAGAATATAAAGCCCCAAAAAACATACTGGGCACCCAAAATAAAATAAAAACAAGGAAAAATGAAAAGAGAAAAATTTGGATAGATTTATAAATAGCTAAGTAGCAGCTTCATCACCACCAGCCACATTGGGAGGAGCACCCTCAGACCTGCGGCCAGCCCTACTTGGTGCGCTATCCTCGGGAGCCACTACAGCAGCTTGGGATGCCTCGTCAATCTCCATCTCTCTATCAACTGCCTCAAAGTCCAGATTTTCCAAATCCACTCCTCAGGGATGCTTGACGAGGTACCGATGAAGAAGTTCAAAGCCTTTGTAGTACCAGCGAAAGAGCACAGTGTTGTACTCCTCAGTCTGCTGAAAGGCTTTGACAGCTTTAGCAGTCGCAGTCTTGACCTTCTAGTTCGTAGCTTGGAATTGCTCATCCTTCTCCACAGTCAGTTGTTTCTCAACCTTCAGTTCGTCAGCCAAAACCATAGCCCTCTCCTTGGTAGAATTGGCTTCATCCATTGCAGAGATCAGATCCCTCCTCAACTTTGCATTCTCGGCTTCCAGAGTGTCCACCTTGGATCCCACCGATATAACCTTCGCCTCGTGGCCCAAGTATTCGGATGTGATATGAATCGTCTCCCCCAGCACCTAAGAAAAAAGAAAGGTTATGTGAAACACAAAACCTCAAAAAGAAAAGAGGGAAGAAAAGAAGTAGAGAAGGATACGAATACAACACTTGGACCAATTTATGGATGTGGCGGCTCACGATCTCGTTGGAAGGCACACCCGAGAGTACCTTGAGATCCTTGGGAGTAAAGGCATCCTGCGCCCTCGTCAAAGCCAGACCAGCATCGACCCAAATGCTGGACGACCGAGAGCCTGCTTTCTCCTTACCTTTATCTACCACCCGTTGCTTCTTCAGACAAGGGGTGATCTCTTCCACTGAAGTAGCAGGAGAAGAAACCATCACAGTCTCAAGGACGGAAGTGACAAGCGTGATTGGAGTTCCTTTCTCGACCACTTATACCCCCCTCTTCCCGAGGCTCAAGAGGGGCTCGTTCTTTCTGGCCCTTATCTTTGCATACATCTCCTGATTGAATTTGGTCATCATATCTGCAAAAAAGAGAAAAGTCATGTTAAAAATAAAAAATAATAATAATAAATTAAAAATTTTAAAAAAAAAAGGGAGAGAGAGGAAAGCTCACTTTTTTCCTCAATTTCAAGGGCGTGCAAAACAAAAGAGGAAGGCTCTGGACCAAGATAATGACGAGCCAAGGTTCTCGGATCAACAAGGTTGTCAAAATCCTCAATCATTTTCACGTACTCAGTAGCGGCCTGGACACGCGCCTTGTACCTACTCTTAAGCTTTGGACGCTTCTTAACTGCACAGACACAACAGATAAAGTGTTAGTAGAAAATTGAGAGAAAAGAAGGAACTAGAAAAAGAATAATCGGAAAGACAACGCACCTAGACTCGGTGCCCTCAAACAATGAAGCAACCTAGGGACCTTGCCCCAAAAATCATTAGAAAGGGTCTCCCATTCATCCCCAGACACGAAAAAGAATCGTGACTTCCAATACCGAAAAGACAAGGGAAGATCAATGATAATCCTAGCCTTTCTGACCCAAGGCACTAGTTTGTAATACCTGTACTCCTTGAACTCCTTCAGACGATACAAGTGAACAAATTTGTCAAACCTGATCATATCTCCCTCAGTAACGATCATCCAAATCTCCATACAGCTGACTATTATCCTCCACGAGTTCGGCATAAGTTGCCTGGGAGTGATGTTAAAATGGTTCAAAAGCTCCATAATAAAGGGATGGACGAGAAACCTAAGGCCACATGGAAAGCTGCCTCATAATAGCATACTTCCCTAAGCGAGAAGTGGCAAGCCCTTTCCCCCTCAAGAGTAAGACGAATCCTGACCTCCTCGGGAAACTGAAACCTATCCCTAAGCCTAAAAAGAATATCAATGTCCAACGCACATTCCTCACTAAGGGCATGGAAAACCCTGACATCCCCTCGACCAGAAGCAGCGGTATCAACCTTAGCCTCAACAGGGCCGTTGCTAGACAACAACCCAGTTTCTAATTTGCTAGATCTCACCTCATGCATAACCCCTCGATCACCCACCAACTCCTCGAAACTAATTAACAGATTGACAAAATAAAGGAAACAAATCACCAACACTAAACCTAAGCCGCTGCCCCCAGAAACAAATCCCTCAATTAAAGGGCAATAGGTACGAGAAAAATCTAAGGACGCCCCTAAGTGCGTAAAAAGAAATGAAATAGAAGGGCAAAGTCGCCTAACCTCAGAGCTCTCAACCATAGAACCAAAAAGGGAAAAAAGGGAATGAAAGTTCCTATCCCGAAACGGAAAAGGAAAGACAAGCAGTTTTTGCTACAAAAAGAATAAAAAGCAAGGGAAAAGAAACCATACCTCAAAAGAATATTCCCAGAAAAGAAAAAAGGTGGTAGAGACCTAAAAAGCTTGAAGAGAGAAAGTACAGTGTAGCAATGGCGCAAGGAGAGAGGAAAAGTAAGGAAGAAAGATGAAAGTAAAGTGGTTTAAAAAGCTGGGCTTGAAAAACTGAAAATCTGCAAAAAACCCAAAGGTCACTGAATAAAGCATTGATATCCACCAACCAGAAGGTGCCACATGGCCACGACACGTACGGTGCTACCACTTCACCTTAAATGTGGAGACAGATTTTCATTTTGACTACTTATGCTTGCTCTTGCAACTAAACTCTCTTGGTTATTCAAGTTCCATTCACTAACTTTGTCATCGGAGACTCTGTGGCCGACACTACACCAGTGACCACACAAACTCTATTCTCAACATTGTAGGAACGAGGACGAGCTCGTGCTAATTCATCTAGACGAACCTGATCAACTGACGATTTTAGCATCATCACATATGTTAGGACATATGTGATTCATGTTAGGAACATATGTCAATACTTATGTAGTTGGCTAATCCTTTGACAAAATGAACTTTACTTGTAATTGGGTAGATCTAAGATGTGTTGAAATACTTCGAGAAACTATGTTTCAAGATTAAGTGTGGAAGCCTTCAAGTCTGTCCAAGAAAACAAGCTGAAAGTGCAAAATCATTAAATCTCGACAGCTAGCTCAACGCTGCATCTATCGAGCTTAAGTTGTTCCAGCCCGTAAGCTTGACACCTACTCGATAGCTTCTCGACAGCTTCTATCTGTCGAGGTTTACAAAATCAAAATTTCTAATCTGATTTCTTGGGATTCGCGAATGTGTCTTTGGGCCTTCTTTTCTCCTAACCCTAGACATATAAAAGGATTGTTTTAAGGGCCATCAACAGATATACAAGTTGCACAAGCATTGAGCACACTCTGTTCAAGAAATTTGTAACCGGAGACAAAGTTCTGCCCTTATTCATCTCTTCTGAAGAAGTTGCTGTGTATGTGCACCTTTGGGTTTTGTGACCAAGCATCTTCTTGATTGTCATCGTTGGGATGAACCAAAGAACTTTGCAGCCAATAAAGTTTCTCTAGTTTGTAATTGAAGTCGCATACTGGGATCCGCACAAATTGGTTAGTCACGTACTTGGGAGCCGTGCATCAAAAGGGGAAACTGTCACTACAGAACAAGTCCAATTAGGTATTGGGGTAAGGGTTCAACTATAGGTTGGTAAGGTACTTGGGATTCCTTTACTTGTAACCGCTTGTTGTGATAATAGTGGAGTTTCAGGAGTGGTGACCTGAAAATCACCCGGTGGGGTTTTTGCCATTAGGTTTTCCCCATTCGTAAATAAATCACTGTGTTATTTATTTTTCACTACATATTTAGTTTATTGGTGATTTGTTTGTGCTACCACGCAATTGCATGTTAATTAACTTAATTAATCAACTTGGTTAAATTAATTGGTTAATTAATCACAAGGGGTCAATTCGTTTGTGGCCTATCAAGTGGTATCAGAGCAGGCACACTCTGATTAGGATAATATTTGCTGTGTTTGATCCATTGACCCCTGTTTGTCATGAATAGAGGACAGTCATTAATCATACCTCCTTTATTTGATGGGACTAACTATGCATACTAGAAAGTACGTATGAGAGCTTTCTTGCAGTCTTTAGATGAGAAGGTATGGCAAGCTGTAGAGATTGGCTGGACTAAGCCAAAGGAAGCGCCGGCCGATTGGGATGATACAAAGATGAAGGCGGCAAACTTCAACAGCAGGGCATTGAATGTGCGGTCACCAATGAGGAGTTTAAGAAGATATCCTTGACTGAAACTGCTAAGGAGGCTTGGACCATCCTCCAGACAATCTATGAGGGAACCAAGGCTGTCAAAGATTCAAAACTTCAGAAGCTCACTACAAGCTTTAAAGAGATTAAGATGGAGGAGGATGAGCCGTTTGATGAGTTCTATGCCAAGCTAAAGGACATAGTGAACTCTGCTTTCAATCTTGGGGAAACTATTCCTGAACCCAAGATTATGAGAAAAGTGCTCAGATCTCTACCCGAGAGATTTCATGCCAAGATTACAGCGATTAAGGAATCAAAAGATATTGACAAGATTCCTTTGACTGAGTTGGTTGGAAACTTGCAAACCTATGAGCTTAGGTTGACCAAAATTGGCAAGACAGGTAAAGGAAAGAGCATGGCACTGAAGGCCAAGAGCAGTGAGACAGATGAGTCTTCAGATGATGAAGATTCCAAGATGAAGTCCTATATCACAAGGCAGTTCAAGAAATTTATGAAGGATGCAAATGGAAGGGGCTTTGAAATTTATGAAGAATTGGTGGACACCAAGTGTGAGAAAATGGATGATCAAGATGATATCCATTCAACCTATGAGAAACTATACAAGCTGTCTGAGAAACACGAGAAACTCTATAGGCTGACCACTAAGAAGCTCAGCGATGTGGAACTTGACCGTGAAGAGTTGTCCACAAAGTTTGATGAGGCAAATCAGACTATTGGAGCGTTGAGGTTTAAGAATAATTTCTTGGCTGAGAAGACTAAGAAGCTTAAGGCGGAGCTATTTCAAGTTAGAGCTCAATTGGAGAGGACTTCAAGTGCAAAGCTTGATGAGATGCTCAGCATTTAAAAATCTGCTTCAGATCGAACAGGTTTAGGGTATGGTCTTTCTTCCTCTAATATTGCTTCTACTAGTTCTACTGTTTTTGTTCCTCCTACTAATAATAATGAAATTGAAAACATTGATGCTAAAACTGAATTAGCTAGTGAGAACTTAGACAAGGGTAAATCTATCTTAGGAGCACCCCCTAAGCAAGATAAGAAAGATGTTAAAAACCCTAAGGCGAAGAAGGCTATCTCTCAAAAGCCTAAATAGAAGAAGCAGCATCTCTGTCATCATTGTGGTGTTGCCGGTCATACTCAACCAAATTGCTATAAGTGGTTAGCCACTCAACAAAGCAACGGCATGATAGCATCTAGAAGCCAAAATCAGCTTCAATCCTCTCTTACTCCTCTTGGAGATCTTCTGAAAGCCCTCATATTCCTTTCAAACTTGCACGGGTTCAATTCTTCCCATTCGCCGCCGGTTCAAGGATTCAATCAAAGGAAAGGTTCTTCCAAGATGTGGAAGAAAAAGGACTCTAAGTGATTATATCACTTTCGTCTATCTTCTTGTTTTTGTTCGTTGCATCACTTGTGTGTTTTGCTTTTCTTTTGAGTCAGTCTAGTTTTATGTTTTGCTTTGATAACATATTTTTGTTTGTTTATTTTAAGTTTTTGTTTATTTTGTTTTTGATATAAAAATTAAAAAAATTGAAAAATCAGAAAAATACAAAATCAGTGTGTGTTTTATGTACATTGGTACTTGTGTACCTTGGATGGCCATTGAAACAAAGTTTTCTAAACTTTGTATCATTTGTAGCTTAGATTAACATCTCTATGCACAACTAAGTAAGTAAGCTTTGTGGCTCTTGTTTGTGATGAGTAAAATTAAGTTATCTCTTAGACTTAATACGCATATCACTCTTTTTGATAGTAGGACTAGAAAATCCTAAGAGAAATGCATAAATAACCATCTCACCACTATTGCCCGCCAATCATGAATGACACCCGTATGCTTCGGCATAGCAAAAGTGTGTAGTGTCTATGACATTTGTGTGCTTCGGCATAGCAAAATTGGAATGTCAAATATCAATAGGTATTTCTTTTCTCTTTCTTATATGCCCATGCATGATATGCTTAAAAAGAAGATATGCAAAGAAAATAAAAAGCAAAAAGATTAAAAATGCTTTAAAAATGATTGCAAGCATGTATTCTAGGAGATGTGGGAGTTATAGAATATACCTTGAAGGTGATAGTCCCCATCAAACAGTTATGATTGTGTGTGAGTTAAAGTGATTTTCTCATATCTCAAATCGTCATAACATATATACACTTATGCAATCTTGCGATGTTTTTCACACACAACATGCAATATTCTTTGCTACTCTTGATGCATGTGCAGGTACAATGTGATTTGGCTATCACTAGGTTTACATGTGCTTATGTATGCTCACTAAACAGACTTCACTTATTTTTGAAAAATAAAATTGATTAGACTTGTTTAGTGTGTGCATGTGTTTTTGGAGATCCATGTGCTTAAAATTTTCATTGAGAGATGATTTTGAGAGTCTATTATGTTAATTGGATCATTGTTTAGTTGCATGTTGGATTGCATTCATGTCTGTGTTTTTCTCTTCTCGAAAAACTGTTTTTAAAAGCTAGCTCGACACCTCCTCGACACCTCCTCAATACCTAGCTATTTGTCGAGCTTCTCAAGCTTTCTCTTATCACAATCTCGACACATCCTCGACACCTGGTAGATCGATCAAGAAATCTCCTGCCTCCTCGATAGCTTCTCGATACCTGGTCGATCGATCGAGCTTCTGTTCTTGATTTTGGTGTTTATTCCTCAATACCTCCTCGACACCTGTATCTGTCGAAGACCATTTTCCTCGACACCTTTCTCGACAGATGTCTCGACACCTCTCGATACCTATACCTATCGAGATTTACTGAGGATCTATATAAGCCCCTCGTGTGATCCGGTTCTTATTTTCCTCAATCTCTCTCGATCTGTCTGTACCTGTTCACCTTCCAAACTCACTTTTCTCACTCCAAATCTTCAACCCACATGAGTTTCGGCCTTTCCTTGCTTCAAATCACTTGGTATGATCTTTTTCTTTTCATATTTCATGCATTTCATGTTTTTGAATCTTAGGTTTTGGTTTTTTTTTTGAAAAATTTTGGGGTTTTTCAAAATTGATGATGTTAGGTTCTAAGGTCTTAGGATTTTATGTATTTAGAACTCTAATATGTAATGTTGGCAAACCATGATCAAAACAATGTATTTAGTCTTGTTTAAGTTTGCTCAAAGTTGATTAAATATTGTAAAGTTGGAATCGAGTGACTGCAGAAGCATTGGGGCTTCTCGGCCTGGCTCGATCGATCGAAGGTTAGACTCGATCGATCGAAAGTCGGCCCAGATGCGTTTTTCTGCAGAATTCCAACTCAGCCCTAACTCTTTAAACGTTTAGGGTTTCATGTTTTTGCCCTAGGTATATAAGGCAAACCCTAGCTACGTTTTTCAGAGTTGCACAAGTTGTATTGTTGCTCATACATTGCGGTTTTGTGTAAATCTCTTGTGAGATTTAGAGGAGCTTTCCTTTACACAAAGCTTAGGGTTTTCAAGATTGAGATCACATCAACATCTTGATGATCAACTTGGTTGCTACTTTTGAAGCTTAAAGATAAACAAGTGAGGAGCTTGTACCTGATTGAAGGAATACAAAGAAAGAAGTAGTCCGTGGATTCAGAGCCTGCGCGTGGTCGTGTCAGGAAGTTACTACTGGTGTGTAGCATTAGGAAGTCAAGCGGGGAGCTTGTAAGTCCTTTTGTAAGAACTTCAATTCTTTCTTAGTGGATTCCGTTTTGCCTTGAGGATCGGTGGGTAAAATCCTCCCCAGGTTTTTTCGGTGTGGTTTCCTGGGTGATCATATCATGTGTTATTTATTTTCCGCTGCTTTATATGTTTTATATGCTTGATATGATTTTGTGATTGTTTTAACCTAGAATTGTTTAATTTGACTAAGTAACAACTTGGCTAATTAATCTAGGCTACGCAATCTGGTTATAGTTTAAGGGGTCTAAACCGTTCAAGTGGTATCAGAGCGGGTAGCTCTTCTTGTTTGAGATCTTTATCTCTGAGCTGATCCTTGACCCCAGTTGTCATGGAGCATGGACACTCTCTGTTTGTTCCTCGTCACTTTGATGGGAACAATTATGCTTACTGGAAAGTAAGGATGAAAGCTTTCCTGAAATCCATAGATGAGAGGGTGTGGAATTCCATTGAATACGGATGGGAGAAGCCCACTACTCCTGTGAGTGAGTGGCAAACTTCTCAGAAAGAAGCAGCAAGCTTCAATAGCAAAGCTATGAATGCCATATTCAATGCTGTTTCAATGGAGGAATTTAAGAGGATCTCTAATGTTGAGGTTGCTCATACTGCCTGGAAAATCCTCCAAACTGTGCATGAAGGCATAAAGGCTGTTAAAATTAACAAACTGCAGCAATTAACTTCTAGGTTTGAAAACATTAGAATGTCTGATGATGAAACCTTTGATGAGTTTTATGCAAAACTAAATGATATTGTTAATTCTGCTTATAATTTGGGTGAAGTCTATGATCAACCTAAAGTTGTTAGGAAGATTCTTAGATCTTTGACTGAAGACTTTAGACCCAAAGTAACAGCCATTACTAAAAGTAAGGATGTTGACTCCATCCCTGTGGATGAGCTTGTAGGATCTCTTCAGTCCTATAAGTCTGACTTACCAAAGACTGTCAAATCCAAATCAATGGCACTGAAGTCTGTTGATGATGTTGAAGGTGGTGGATTTGATGATGAGCTCTCTCCCACGGAGATAGCTTACCTTGCCAAGAACTTTAGAAATTTTCTCAGAAACACTAATAGAAAGGCAAGGAACACCAACACTGCTGAATCTAGAAACTTTAGGAAGAATGATCCCACTAAGGTTAACAATTTTGAAAAACCTAGAGAACAAGTAGGTCAATCTTCTAATAACTCTTTGGGTCCTCAGTGTTATGGTTGTCAAGGGTATGGTCATGTCAAATCTGAATGTCCTACTTTCTTGAGAAATAAGGGTAAAGCTATGGCTGTAACCCTTAGTGATAATGAGGTTTCTGATGATGAGTCCGGTTGTGACGAGGATGGAAACTTCATTGCTTTCACTGCTACTGGTAGAGTAGATGAAAGCATATCTGCTGAGGAGAACCCTGCTGATGGGGAACTCTCTGAAGACGCAGATCTTCAAGAGGCCTATAACAAACTTTGCAAAATTGCTGCAAAGAATGCTATGAAAGTTGATTTAGGCCTAAAGAAAATTGATGCTCTTGAGCTTGAGAAGAAAAATTTGCTTGTGAAATTATGTGATGCTAATGATCTTTTGAATAATGTTAAATCTGAAAACATGCTTTTGCTTGATAAAGTTAGAACTTTGGAACATGATTTATCTGTTGCTAGATCTGCTAGTTCTAAACTTGATCACATGTTAAATGTTCAAAAGTATCCTTCTGATAAAGCTGGGTTAGGATATGTTGAAAGCATCTTTGATTCTGGACCCCATTCCACTGTTTTTGTTCCTTCTTCTTCTTCTTCTGAACCTCTTGTGAGTAAGGTTGTGAGTGAAACTATAAAACCCCCTGTGAGTGAGGTTGTTAAACCTGTAGAAGTTTCACCACCCAAGAAGATTAGGGTAGACTTAAGAGAATCCAAACCTAAGGAGCCTACCAAACCGAAGGACAAGATGCGTGGTAAACCTGCTTGGGTTTGTCATTATTGTGGCAAGTCTGGACATATCCGTCCTAACTGTTACAAGCTTCAAGCTGATAAGAGAGCAAAAAGACCAAAAGTGCCTGTGCCTCAAGCACAAGATCCTATGGCACTAATTGGTGAATTGGTAAAGGCGTTAAACCTTTATTCCAATTCTGGAGTTGGGAATCACTCTAATGTGAATAAGAACTCCAATGCTTGGGGTGCATCTAAAAAGTTTTGGATGCAAAAGACTCGAACTAATTGAGTCTTTTTGACATGGTCCTTGTGCTTCATTGCTCTATTCTATTGTGACCATTGTTATTTGGTTTTTGTGTTTTTTTCTTTTGTTCTAGGACTTGCATTGCATTACATACATGCATTTCATTCTAGGATTTATTTGTTTTCTCTTTTGATAAAAAAAAAAAAAAAGAGAAAGCAAAATCTGTGATTGAACACTATTTTTCTTGATTTTTGAAAACAAGGTTGGTCATTCTTTTTACACATGTCATGTCTTGTGTACCTTGTTTAACTTTGATGAGCTTATTTGTTGCACTTAACTAGTTGAAACTTTGTAGTGCATGTTGTGTGGGAAAGATGTGTGTGGTTCTTAATCACTTTGCCTTAATCATGAAGTCACATGTTGTTGACTGACGGACTTGATCCTTTTAAGAAAGGCATAAATAACCATCTCACCACTGTTCACTAGCCAATCATGAACACCTTAGTGCATATCATAAGATTTAGTGCTCGAGAAAGTGTAGCACATGCACAAAAAGAACATAAGGTGTAGCCTCAAATTAAATTAAAACTGGTGTGTACTATTAGGCTTGATGCCATTTCACTTAATTCAAACCGGTGTGTACTATTAGGCTGAATGCCAATTCATATATAAATAAGAGGCAAAATTAAAAGAAACTTACATGATTGCAAGCTTTTGATCTAGGAGATGTGGGAGTTATAGGATGTAACTCTTTAGGTGATAGTCTCTTTTAATTCTATGTGATGAATTGTGTAGACTTTGTGCTTGATTGCCATTCACATATCACCTCACATGTATCTCAAGTCTTTGCTAGTTTCACACACTACACAAGTTACTCTTTGTTAAACACTGTACATGCTAGTGTGTGTGTTCTTGGTCTGACCAACCAAGTTTGAAAATACCTTGAGATTTGTGCACAACATATTTGTTGCTTGAGAAAATTAATTTGGAAGACAATTGAAACTTGTGTTTGAGAGAATTGGGTTTAAAATTTTGGGTTTTTGAAAATGCATTCCATCTCATACTCATGCATTTTGTATTCATTGTTCAAATGCTTTGAGGAGTTGTTTCAAAATTGGGTTTGCTATTTTTTTCAAAACTGTGATTTCCCCAAAATTCAGTGTGTTTTTTGCCCATTTCGATCGATCCAGAGTGTTTTTCGATCGATCGAAAAAGTGCCTCAGAAAGTGCTAAAACGACTGTCACTTTCGATCGATCGAATGTAATTCTCGATCGATCGAACATCGTGAATAAGCTTTTTTTTAAAAGAGAAATCTGACTTTTTCAAAGATTCAAACTTTTTCAAAAACTTTTCTTTTTCTCTCTCCAACGAGGCAAGACCAAATCTTCAAGTTTTTGTCGTTTTCTTCCGAAATTTTTGCATAATCTCTCTCTCCTCAAGCCGGTATGTCTCTTTTACCCTTGCTTTTC